>CM035153.1:51055276-51698057 GCA_020205615.1 Panax quinquefolius
AAAACAAATTCTTTTAAATAAAATATAATATATTCTATTTATAATCTAATAAAACAAATAACTTTATAAAAGTATTACATTTTATATAAAAAGATTTAACTATGTAAACACTATTGGACTTAACTGCCGATTTTGACTCTGGATTTTGACTTTGCGGGACATCCCGGATGGACTTAACTTTGCTATAAGTACATTCCACCCTTAATTGCTTACGTCATATTCGATCAATGATTTGAATCATTACTCTCGATCCATATCAAATTGGGGTTGACCGCTTTGCATTGAGGTAATTAGAAATTGATGTTGGATTCTCCCAATTGTTGTCCAAAAAGAAAATCCATTTTAACTATTTTGGCCTTATTGGATCGAATGTCTTTTCCTACAATATCTATGCGTCATGCGGCTTTTACCCATGCATCATCTATTCTCATTCGTTCGGTTGCTTCTTCTTTCATCGAACTTTGATCATAGCATTTCGATTCAAGCTCTAATATCTTATACTACGCAAAGAGTGCTTACATTCAAGCATTGCACATCGGTTAACACAATTTTGAATTGTTGCATCTCTTTGCTCCATGATCGCCTTCCGTTCTTCAGCCTGCTCTTCTAACTCATGAATACGATTTTGTAATTCTAAATTTCGATCATAAAATTCTTCTAATAAATTCCCCTCTTATTCCTCTTCTTCCTCACTCTCATTTGCTACTCTCCCAACTAAAGCTCAGAGCAACTATTAGTTCTTCACTCACCACGTAGATATCTCTACTTTCTTCTTCGTGCGACATCACATTAACCTGGTTAGTAATTAAAGGTGTCTCCACGGTCTCATTCACTCCATTGTTAATATTTTCAGCTGCCATTTTCAAATACTGCCACAAAATAAGGGTTAATTAACATATCACATATTATCCCTATACTACGGATGGACCAATTAAATACCAAATAAACTTGGGTAGGTCATACTTAGCGAAGGAATTCCCCATCTCTCCCCTCCTAGTTCTTATCTCACATCTCAGCCAGGGATCATATCCCTAAGCTCTGATACCAACTGTGACGCCCCCAAAATAGGTATACATCACCCATCTTGGGTCGCCAAATACATGGTACAAAATTCAAACACAACTTAATAATACAACTATCGTGTAAAATATGATAAAACATAATCTGAGAGTTTTAACATGAATATTTTTATCTAGACAATATCCACACTCAAATTCAATCTTATTACATTTATTATCACACTATTTCATAGAATAGTGAGGACTCTTAATGTTATCATCTGGACCGTCATCCTCAGGTTCCCCCGACTAGTCCTCGCTACATTCTCATTTCCTAAAGAGAATAATGAAAGAAAAGGGTGAGCTCAACTAGTCCGAAGAAATATTATGACTAAGATAATGCAGAATAAATTATTGTTAGCCTTCAACAGTGTTAAACTGATACAATATAACAAACATCAAGTTTAACTGCAGCGGAACAAGCAATCCATTAGAAGAGTCAAGTAGAGAATAAAATCTACTATCTTCTATGATTTAAAAGATTTATCATCAATTTTATCGCTGAGACTTAGCTTAATAAATAATCCACATCATCCCTGCACTACGACCAAGGATATTCATTAGTATCACAACCACAAATTATCCATGCACTACGGGCTAAGGATATTCGTGTATTCATCAATGGTCATGATCATGCCAACAACTGTCCATCAATGCACTACGGGCCAATGAGGACTTTTGCCACATCATTTGTAACATTACGGTCATGATTATACCGAATAATCCCTGGTCATAATCATACCAAGTCTATCTATGCACTACAGGCCACAGATGACTTTCAACATAATATAAACATGAGGATTATAACAATGATATAAGAATTCAATAAAACAAGTTCAAGAATTAATTTATCTAGGAACCAATAACGTCCAAATTGTCAACATGATACTTCTTTGTGGAGTAAAATTCAAGAATGCTCAAAAGAATATTTCCATGAAAAGATACTGGATGAAGCGTAAATATCAAGGATATTTCACTAATTTCATGGAGTATAGAAGTCAAAGCTTTAACCAACTAAGTATAAGAGAATATATGAATCTGCGCAAATGGATTTTACTTGCTATGCTGCAGTAATCCACTTAAACATATCATTTCCATAATTTAATAAGGAATGAATACAAAGGATCATTCACCATGCATGTGATAATCCACATGTACAAAGTTATTCAAAGAGAATAATGAAGAATGGAATAATGTAAGTAATCACCATGCATGCGATAGACCGCATGCACAAAAGTTATTCCAATAGAATAATAAAGAATGGAACTCAAAGTCATGCGTAATCTGCATAGAAAAGATGTTCAACAGAATAATAAAGAAACGAAACTAGGTCATGCGTAAACCGCATGCATGGGATGTTCCAATGAGAATAATAAAGAAACGGAACCGGTCATTCATAAACCGCATGCACGAGGATGTTCCAAATGAATAATAAAGAATGGAATAACAACGAAATTTAACCATATAAAGCGATACTTTGCATAGACAAGTTATTCAACATAATAATAAAGAATGGAATAACATAAAAATTTCACCAAGTATAGGTAGTCCGGCGTATCAAAGTTATTCAACGAGAATAATAAAAAATGGAATAATGTAAGTTCTCTTCATGAATACTGAAAGAAATAATACCCCTTACGAGTACAACAAATAATATCCCTTACGAAAGTACAACAAATAATATCACTTACCTTAGAAGAAAGCTGGATATAGGAGTAGTGAAGTAGCATAATACTTTTCTTCTTTCTCTCTATAGTTTTCTCTCTAGAGTTTTAGTGAATTCGTAAGAAATAATGAAGGAATGAGCTTCTATTTATAGGAGAATGGGATGAGAATAAGTAACTAATTCATGAAGGCGGTCAGATTGATTTACTTTTAAGCAGACGATCCATATTGATTTATTATCGTTATTAATAAAATATTCTAATAAAACAAAATATTTTAAATAAAATATAATATATTCTAATTATAATCTAATAAAACAAATAACTTTATAAAAGTATTCTATTTTATATAAAAAGATTTTTTATCTGAATAAGATGCATAATAGAATATTATATATTCTATTTATAGTCTAATAAAACAAATAACTTTATAAAAGTATTTTGTTTTATATAAAAGATTTTACTATACAAATACTATGCAGTAATTATGCAAACACTATGCATAATAGAATATTATATATTCTATTTATAGTCTAATAAAACAAATAACTTTATAAAAGTATTACATTTTATATAAAAAGTTTTCTATTTTATTACATTTATAATAATAATATAACAAAACTTATCACCTTTATTATAATTCACAATATTAATCGGCCAGTGTGTTCCCGAGGAAAAGAAGGGGTTTTCAATAAGTTTTTCTCCTATATTGGCGTGCAATTAGATTATCTAACCTCTCATTGATGAACTTCTAGACATCGTTAATATTGCAAATAATAATATTAATAACTTTTGTCGTCTCAATTATTGATTTAATAATATATAAAATAACGACAATAATTGAATCAAATAACGTGAGATATTATGCATTAATTACTATAGCAATAATTGAACAAAACCTGAGTGACTTCTCACGTAAGCATCGATAATCAATATCGTGCTACTCTTATACAACCACTTTATATTATCGTTGTACTTTTAACAAGGGTGTTTCAACGATTAATGATTACCACTTAGCCATTATTTTCATAAAATATTTTTGTCGTTTTCTCAATAAATGAAATAATTCCATTCATGGGTCCACGAATGATTGTGTCAGTCGTCATGCGAATATTTCCTGTTAAAATGAATATTCCCCGACCAATCGAATATTATATAACAACTTGCGTACTTTGTAAAATTTATAAATATTACCCATAACTATAACATTATATCAAATTCATTCCATAATATTCAAAAAAAATATTTTGAGAAAATTAAATCTTTATTCATAAAATTTGGGGTTTCTGAAATTAAGTAAGAAATAATGAAGGAATGAGCTTTATTTATAGGAGAATGGGTGAATAGTAACTTATTCATGAACAGTCCAGATTGATTTACTTTTAAGCGAGACGGTCCATATTGATTTATTATGCATTATTAATAAAATATTCTAATAAAATAAAATTTTTAAATAAAATATTATATATTCTATTTATGGTCTAATAAAATAAATAACATTATAAAAGTATTATGTTTTATATAAAAAGATTTTACTATGCAAACACTATGCAAATCTTATGCATAATAGAATATTACATATTCTATTTATAGTCTAATAAAACAAATAACTTTATAAAAGTATTACATTTTATATAAAATATTTTTCATTTTATTACATTTATAATAATAATAAAACAAAACTTATTACCTTTATTATAATTCACAATATTAATCGATTATGTCGTTTCCCAAGAAAGAGGGGCTTTCAATAAGGATTTCTCCTATTGGCGGCATGATTAGGTGACCAAACCTCTCCTTGGCAGAACTTCTAAACATCGTTAATATTGCAAATAATAATATTAATAACTTTCGTCTCAATTATTGATTTAATAATATATAAAATATCGACAATAATTAAATCAAATAACGTGAGATCTTTATCACGACAATTCTTTGTAGCAATAATTGAACAAAAGCGAGTGACTTCTCACGTAAGCATCAATAATCAATACGATTGTACTACTCGCAACCACCGCAGCATCTTGTACTTTTAAATAGGGTGTTTCAACGGATAACAGTAAAACTTCGCCTTTATTTTCATAAAATATTTTTTATTTTTTCTCAATTCGACAATAATTCCATTCTGGGATCCACGAAATGATTGTGTTGTTGTCACGAATATTCCTGTTAAAACGAATATTCCCTAACCAATCGAATATTATATAACAACTTGCATACTTTTCAAAATTTATAAATATTACCCACAACTATAACATTATCTCAAATCCACACCATAATTTTGAAAAAATATTTCGAGAAAATTAAATCTTTATTAAGTAAAATTTGGGATTTTATAATCTCCTCCTTATGAAATTTCGCCCTCACGAAATTTACGTGACGATACTGGTATTAGAATAGGTAAGGATACCTCGTTTGATTCTAATTCTTAAGGTATAACCTTTGAGCGTAAAATATATTTCAAGATTTTAACAGGTACATCTTTATACGTTAAATTATCCGCTATATCGTCCGGTTCTAAATTAATAATGTGGTTCGGGTCATCCACATATTTACGTAACATCGATACGTTAAAAATGTTATGAACACGCGACACACTTGGCGGTAAAACGAGTCTATAAGCCACAGTTCCTACTCGATCGAGGATTTTAAATGGGCCAATTAAATCAAGGGTTGAGATTTCCTCTCTTCATCAATTTTTGCTTCTAGAATAATGCCCTCTTAAACCTTCTTCTTCATATTCATCAGCTCTGAGTATATAGCTTGAGCAGCTTTAACTTTATCGATTAAGGTCGATTCTAATCGTATATTTGTTATCTTCACGTGGGTCCCTAGAGTCTTTAACTCTATATTCATCATTTGTAAGTTATCTGAAATGAGTTTTGTGTTAACAACATCGCACTTTTTAAACGTAGCATCGATCTTCTTCAACAGCGTAAACTACATGTTCTCTCTTCCACAATGATATTGAAATGGTATGATCGTAATCTTCAATAGCTCGAGCCAACGTCTTTTTGGCGATTATTATCGTTCATTTTGGTTGAAGAAATATTTAAGGGTTGAAGAAATGGGTTTTGTCTTTGGGGTCGATACAAAATTCAATTTCACGCTTTAGGGGTAGGCTAAGAAGTCTTCAAGAATACGTCGGAAAATTTATTAACAATAGAAATATCATTCAAAATCGTGACTCTCATCCAAGACTTGGATAACACGTCACATTGATACTATATCAACTTGTCATCGTCATTCACAACGTCCCCTACGAAAAAGTAAAGCGATGCATTCCACAAGGAAGTCAACAACGAAAGGAATGGGGCTCTTTACTTATGACGATATGACAATGATTGACTTTAGTGGTTTGGTTGCTTGAATTCGCATAACATTTTGGTTAGGAATATGAAAGCTAACAACCTTACTGAAATAAAAGCTTGATGAGTAGTTAACCAATCGATTCCTAAAATCACATCAAAGGCAAGTATTTTCAAAGAGATAAGATCGACGTGTAATGTGAAAGTGTTAATTTGAATCAACAAGATTTAAAAATAGTAGAGGTAACGAAGGCTTCTACTAACGAAGTTTCAACCAATAAGTCAAAGTCTAACTTCTTTGGGGTTAAATTTAAACGTTGAGTATAAAGCAAAGAGATAAAAGAATGGGTAGAACCGGTATTCAATAAGGTATAGACTTGCCAGAATTTATAATTAACTACTTGAGTGCTAACTTCGTTCGGTTACTTGCTTTTGAGAAGTCACAAAAATGCTCTCCTCGAAACCACCGAACTTTGTTTTGTCAGGTGTCCGCCTTTGGTGCCACCGTCCCATTTGGACTTGATTTCAGCTCTGTGACAAAATCGAGCTATGTGTTAATCTTTTCCATAACTAAAACATACCTTGGAAGGTTGTGGATAGTTTGATGCGATATGTCCCTCCCTCTCGCATTTGAAGCATATGATAGGTGGTCGTTCTCCTTCCTTAACAACGGTCTTTGATCTTTGACGTCTTTTCATCATTGTTGAATCTACTCTTCTTGAAATGTCCATTCTTATTGTTTTGGCCATGATTACCATCGAACTGGTTACCATTTCTGGCATGTTTATTTCCTCCACGCTTATTGTCACCGCTTTGATGATATTATCCTTTGGTATTATCATTTTACTGGCTGCTCTCTTTTGGTTGGGTTGACTCATTATCGCACTCCAATAACCTGAGCCCTATTAACAACATCGAATACAAACACAGTTTATGAGAGATAAGATATTGACGTATCTCAGGTTTCAAATCTCTTAGAAACATTCGCGTCATTCTCTCCTCATTATCAACCAAATGGGGACGCAAACGAGGACAACTCGACAAACTTGACTTCGTACTGCTATATGGTCATGTTGTTTTGCTCCAGCTTGATGAACTCTACATCTTTCATGTGACAAATACTTTTGGGAAAGTACTTGTCATTGAACAATTCTTGGAACTTCTACCAAGTCATCTTCAGTGCGGCAGGTTGAGTACGCTTTACAGATTCCCACCAGTAATCTACTTCTTCACGCAACATAAAAGTGGTGAATGGAACCTTTTGCTCCTCTGAGCATTCCAAGACATCAAATATCTTGGTGATCTACTTTATCCACGTCTCTACCTTAAGTGGTTCTGGCTTTCCCAAAAACTCTGGTGGTCCTAGCTCCTTGAATTACTTAGCGGTGACCAACCGTGGGTTGCCATTGTTTCCTCCTGTATTATGAACAAGAGTCTCTCTCGTCTGGTGTTGCATGAATTCTAAAAAGATCCTAAACGTACCATCGTTCGTCATTTGGTCAGTGTTGTTCTTTATACAAGGATTATCACCTTCCTGTTGCACATTATCCTGGGTATTGATCGTTGGTGACTCAACGGTCTCATGTGCTCCATTGCTATTCTCAACATTTTCAAATGTCATTTTCAAACACTGCCACAAAACAAGGGTTAATTAACATATCACATATTATCCCTATACTCTAACCGACCAATTAAATACCAAATAAACTTAGGTAGGTCATACTAGCGATGGAATTCCCAATCTCTCCCTCCTAGTTCTGTCTCACATCTCGGCCGAGGATCATATCCTAAGCTTTGATACTAAGCTGTGGCGCCCCCAAAATAGGTATACATCACCCATTACGAAGTCATGAAATACATGGTACATAATACAAATACAATCTTAAATATCTGACATGAAAGTTGGGAGTTTTAATACAAATATTATCTTAGACAATATTCAAACTCAAAATAAGTCCTCAATACATTTATTAACACACTATACCATAGAATAGTGAGGGACTACTAATGCTATCATCGGAATGACTCACTCTTGTTCCCAGACTAGTCCACTGCTTACGTTCTCATTTCTGAAGAGAACAATGAAAGCAAAAGGGTGAGCTCAACTAGCCCAAAGATGAAATATTATGACTAAGATAATGCGAGAATAAATTATCATTAGCCTTTAACAAACGATGTTAAGCGATGATATAACAAACATCAAGTTTAAGCTGCGATGTGAACAAGCAATCCATTAAATGAGTCAAGTAGAGAATAAAATCTACTATCTTTTATGATTTAAAAGGTTTTTCATCACTTTTATCATTTGAGACTCGGCAATAAATAATCCACATCATCGAATCACCCCTGCACTATGGCCAAGGATATTCTTTAGTATCACGACCACAAATTATCCATGCACTACAGGCCAAGGATATTCGTGTATTCATTAATGGTCATGATCATGCCAACAACTGTCCATTAATGCATTACGGGCCAATAAGGACTTTTACCACATCATTTGTAACATTACGGTCATGATTATACCGAATAATCCCTAGTCATAATCATACCAAGTTCATCTATGCACTACAGGCCACAGATGACTTTCAACATTTTATAAGCATGAGGATGATGACAATGATAAAAGAATTCAATAAAACAAGTTCAAGAATTAATTTATCCAGGAACCAATAACGTCCAAATTGTCAACATGATACTTCTTTGTGGAGTAAAATTTAAGAATGCTCAGAAGAATATTTCCATGAAAAGATAATGGTTGAAGTGCAAATATAAAGGATAATCCACAAATTTCATGGAGTATAGAAGTCAAAGCTTTAACCAACTGAGTATAAGAGAATATATGAAACTGCAAATGGATTTTCGCCTGCCATGCGGTAATCCACTTAGACATATCATTTTCACATTTTAATAAGGAATGAATACAAAGGATCATTCACCATGCATGTGATAATCCACATAGACAGGTTATTCCAACAGAATAATAAAGAATGGAATAACAGAAGAAATCACCATGCATGCGATAGACCGCACAGACAGGTTATGTTAGGTTTGTAATATTCAAGAACGCAATCAAATTGCATAAATAAGCGGAAACGTGTAAAATCAGAGTTTAAAATTTTACAAACCATATACCCGGATCACCCTTTATGCATAATTATTAATTAAACAAAAAAGAAAGAACAAGAATCATACCCTTGAAGATCCGAGCTTCCTCGTGTACAAGTTCACCTCAATCCTTTTAGCGTTCAACTTGAATCCACGGGTTTGGTTCCTTCCTTTGATCAACGTTAGCCACCCAAGTGTTTGGCCTCAGAGGTGATCCACCAAGGAAGAAGAAGAATTGAGAAGATGGGTATTTGGCAAAACCCTAGTTTTCTATCTCTCATAGAAAAAGGCGTACTCTCCCAACTATTGAAATTACGTCTATTGTTAAAAAAAAGTCAACAACAACTTAACACCCATAATAAGACTCCTCTTATTTATAGATGTGGGCAACCCTCCTTAACAATTAAGAAATTGGGTTTTATTTAATTAATTAAATTCTTTTAATTAATTAAGCTCCTTAATCTTATTAGGGATAATTAATTAAACTCTTTTAATTAATTTGTCTCCTAATCCTATTAGGATATTTGAGAGTACTTTTATTAATTAATTCTCAAACTATTTAGGAATTAAATAATAATAATAATAATAGTAATAATAATAATAATAAGACTCCTCTTATTAATTTATACTTAATATTTCTAAAATATTAAATAATAAATATTAAGATATTTAATTTATTCTATCACCATAGATTAAATTAAATATACTTAACTTATTATTACGATTATGCCATTAACTTCTTAAATAATTATTCTTCCTTTTATGGTGTGACTCTTTAGGTTCTCCATATTAAATCGGTTATTGAATAAATCAATTAGAATAATTCTAATCTTATTTAAATAAATAAATTAAACTAATAATTTATTTAAATAAATAATATTTATTCTACAATAGGGATAAGCCTCCCTAGCGATCAGCGACTTTCCGGATAATATAGATTTCAACATTAATCATTAAAGAACCTTTGAGTAAATAGTTATCAAATACAATTCAATCCTTCCACCATACAATGTCCCAATTAAATATAAGACATGAATTTACTGTCAAGTCTTATTTTATTTAATCATATGTATTTCGACTCTTAAATGCACAATACCAAATAATGCAAATTAGAAACTCCTTTCTAATTTCATTCTGCCTTGGCCAAGGACTACTGGGTTGTCAATTTATCAAATCACATAGGACATTTCTCTTCTTTTATTAGAAGTGGTAGATTCTTTATTGTTCATACATTATCTCCATGTACAACTTATTATACCCAAGCATAACCTTTGATATACCCTAAGGGTCTTAAGGAATAAGTCAAAGTATAACTCATCATACACAAGATACTATGATGATCTCAAGTCCAAGGATTACTTGTACTACTATCACTCTGAGAATTCCTATTGACGAAGCAAGTAAAACTCCATTAGGTATTCCTTAGCGAGCCACGTTTAGTGAACTTATTCTCTAATAAGCACCTACATACTTGCTTTAGTGTCTCCACACAAATGATCATGAGATCAATCATTCTCATCCAATAAGAAAGCAACGTATGTACCAATCTATCCGGATTTACTAATCCCCAATTTAGTAATCCAACGATTAGGAACTATTTTAGTTTTAATCTTTCTAAGAATTTAGATCTCATTAGAATGATCATCATCATTATTCTAAAAGCATTGCTTAAAACTATGGGTTTATCACATATTATAAAACAACATCATGTAGATAATTAAAAGCCTTTAATAAATTAATACTTTTTATTAATAAATGAATAAGATTGTTACAAAGTATATGCTTTATCATCAAACATGATTGGCTTATATGCATACGACTTTCAATCTCCCACTTGCATTAAAGCCAATCGTAATGGTATCTCATACTCTTCTTCTCTAAGTGACGATTATCCTGCTGTTGGATAAGCTTCAGTAAATGGATATGTAATGTTGTTCTTGAGAGTCCACTATCTCTATAATGATTTCCCATCTTTCAATAATTCTTATAATCAAATGAAAGTGCCACAACACATGTTTAGATCCAAGATGAGACTTAGGAACTATTCCTAGTTCTGTAATGAACTTTTATCCAAACAATCAACTTGCATGACTTCATTTATAGCTACTTACTTTGTCTTTATCACTAAACCAAAGAACTCTTTCTTTGTTTGGAACCTTTCAATTCATCGCACCTTTATTCAAGGTAACACTTTACCTTAAAATGGATTTTACGTCGTCTTGGTGCGTCTAAAAAACTTGAGTCTGTTAAGCCCTCTAGTTTTAACTCAGACTCACCATAAATCTGATCACATCCTTAGTGCCGGTTAAGTACTTTAAGATGTTTTTCACTGTCTCACAGTGAACTTCTCCAGAATATGACTGATCAACATCAGGTCTCGTATATTTCATTGCATACATGATTGTCACTCATGCGATCTCTCTTTTCAGGAGTTTGTGGGGACTATTAAGAGAGATACATTCCATGGCTCATCAACATGAAACATCTCTTGGAGCTTGCCATGCTAAACGACTTTAGCATCAAATGAATATACGTTCCTTGGGTTAAGTCGAGCATCCTATTAAATCTATCTATATAGATTTGTATCCCCAATTAAGATATTCTTCCCAAATCATTCATGGAGGAATGTTTAGACAACTTTATCTTTACTGATTGTACCATTGATAAGTTATTCCTCATCCGTAGTATATCAACATATAATACTAGAAATTTCACGATGCTCCCTTTGACCCTTTTGTACAACTCTTAGAACTCTTACCTCATCGTATGAAACTTGCTGGATCATCATCTTCTATGATGTGTACCTCATCATCATCATCTATGATGAATCCATACCTCCTAGGTATCTTTGGTACTATTCGATTTACTGATTAGATTTGTGGTATAATAGGTACATCTACTGAGTTCCTCTTATTTTACTTATAGTGTTTTGTGGTTGAACTCTTCAAGATCTATTATCCTCCCACTAGCCCCTTCAATGATAAACATCTTTATCTTAGAAGGCAACATGTTTCTCAACAAACACCTTTTGCTAAGTAGGATTATAGAACATATGCCCTAAACTTACTTTAGGATGTCCCACAAATCTGTACTTGTCAAATTTTGTCCCAAGCTTATCCTTTGAAACCGTTTCACATAAGTTGGACAACCCCTTATCTTAACATACTTAAGATTAGGAATCCTCCCTGTCCATAACTTTTATGGAGTCTTGGGACCGGATTTTGAGGTTACCTTTTTCGTAGATATGCAGCCATTTCTAGGGCATTATACCAGAAGGATACTGGAATGTCGGTAAAATCATTATGGACCGCACCATGTCCAACAAGGTACGATTTTTCCTTTCAGATACATCAATCAATTATTGCGTATCGTGGAGGCGTCCATTATCATGAGAAAACCATTTGAGATGATCTAAAACTTATTGCACAAGTATTTATTCCTTGATCTAATCAAAGAATCTTAATACTTTGCCAATTTGTTTCACTTCAATTCTTTGAACCTTTCAAATAATTCACACTTGTATTCAACAAATACATACATTCAACTCTTTGAATGATCATCTCCTTTTCTTATACTAGTTTGTTCAATTTGCAAAATTATTTTCACGTAAGTCAGTATATAAAATCCATTAAGTAATATTCCAATTCTATACAAAACATTATTATTATAAATAGAACAACAATTGTTCTTAAATATAATACCAAAGATTTCATTGTCCAACAATAAAATGGAAATAATGTTTCCAACAAATCTTTGAATACAATAACAACTTATTGACTTAATAGATTTGCCCGTAAGGCGATTGCTAAACTATAAGTTTCTATAGCTAATGCAAACAACCTTTGCTTCATTTTTCCACACATAGGATTACTTATCTTTGTTTAACTTTCTACTTACGCTTGGTCCTTCATAAATCTATATTTATAATAACCAAAGTCGGTATCCAATACCCAAGTAGAACCTTGACTTAAAGAAAAATTTATTTCAATCATGAACAAATTTGTATTTATAATCTAAACTTCAATAAGCTTCTTTGGTTAGCCTCTCGCAAGATTCTTCTCATGATTTCTTTCCGGTGTCCGGGCTTATTGTAGTGGAAGCAAACTCCATTTGCTATCCGTATCGATTTTATTCTTATTATCCTTTGTTTATGCCTTTCTATTTACCTTCTTTGAATCGTTCTTCTTTTCGAGGAAGATCCTTTGGCTCCTACCAAGGTAAGACTTGATCTTTCTTGGTTGGAAAGTGACTCTCAAAATTTTTCAATATGATAAGCAAATCGTGAGGGCGATATCTAGCTTGTTCATATAAAAATTCACAACAATTGTGAAAAGGAGTTAAGGGAGTGAGTACAAGATCAAATCTTGGCTCAACTCTCCATCCATGACAAAACCCGTTGTCCTAATTGTTCAATCATATTGATCATGTTTAGGACATGTATGCATCTTTATAGTGTCATTGGTCATTCTAGATCGGAAGAGCTCCTTAGATATCGATATCTATCGATCCTACTTTCCTCACCATCAACTACTTGATGTGCGGGAATATAGTAAGAGCATCCATAGGTTTCGTCTTGTATTTGAAGCTCGTTACTCATGGATCTTGAGCATGATGCATTGAGCCAATGTGCATCATCTTGCCACTTTCTAAAAGTAGCAATCTCTTCCTCGGAGGCATTATGCGCAACCATTGCGAGGATAGGCGTATTAAGGACATAAGATAGCTTTTCGACTATGAGAACTATTCTCAAATTCCTTAACCAATCAGATTTAATACGGTCAGGTTAAATAACATCTAATATGTTTCGCATGATGATAGTAATTTAGACATTGTAAAATTACGTAAATGAATTTGTAATTAACAACATTTTAACATACATTCTTTTATTAATTACCAAAATAAATTAGGTCTTGTTTTAAATTGGTATCCTACACTATTTTTTTCAAACTATATTACCCTCACTTATATAGTTCGGCAAAATCTAATTAAAGATTTGCTAGTGAGAATAAGGATCCCATTTCAAATGTATATAACCTTGTGGTGACACAACAAACTATATATAAATAAATAGGTAGACAACTTTTGTCAATTACATCAACTATGCAACTCCTTTTCTTTTGCCTCTTAGATTATTTTGATCAAGTGGTGGCACATCCGAATCAAAATTATCCAAGTTAAGTCCGACCTAGCACTCCATATATTCAAAAAAGAAAAATATCATCCTTGTGGTGACACAACAAAACAATATTGTTTAATTTTCTTTATAAGCATCAAATGTGATAAATTAACATCTTAAATACTTAATACTTGCCTTGTGGTGACACAACAAACTCATATTAAATATTTAATACTCAATTAATTTTATCATGCTAGAAGGCGACGTTCGATATTCCAAATATCTTTGAACGCTTAGGACTTAATATAAAAATTTGAGGGGTTTGTTATTAAAATGTCTCATCTTGTTTAGCGCACATGCATATATATATAAAATACGCGTCATATTAATTAACATGCGAAGCATGTTTGCATAATATATAATATATATAGTATAAGCATGCACATATAGAATACTATATTCTACCCGGATTGATTATGGACTTTTATTCTAGTTTGGTTCACTAGAGCCACCAAGTGAACCAAAAGGTCAAACCCTAGGGGTGCAAGAATTAATATTTAAATATAACTATTACATTTAAACCCAAACTCCATTACAAACGGGTCTTCAAGCGCTCCTTGCCCCTTGATCTCCAATTCTTCAAAATAATTCTAATTATTCCTATTACAAAACTATTTAAAAATAAATAGAAACCTTGATCAGCAGTCAAGGGGAAGTACATAGGAGGAAGATAGAATTTACATTAAGAAAAATTAGAGAAGGCAGGTACATGAGACCCCATTTAATAAAACCCATACATTCATGCATCCAACTAAAATAAAATCCAATCACATTTGTTAATAGTCCATAATCAATCCCATTTATTATCATACACATCACCATATTCATTAATAAATAACAATCATCTCATGAATAATAAACATTTAATATATATATTGATATCATTTAATGGGCAACTTTAGTTAGTATAAAATCTATTTTGAATCAAAATAAACTCCTTTAGTTTAATCCAAATTTAAATCAAAATAAAACTATTTTATTTTAATTTGTCCAATTTTGAATAAAATAAACTATTTTATTTTAATCAAAATCTTTAATCAAAATAAACTCCTTTATTTTAATTAATTATGGAATCTAATTCCATTTAATTAAAAAAATAAATAAAAAAATACTCCTTTATTAAAGGAAACACGGATTCTCTTTCCTATTCACAAATAAACTCCTTTATTTTGAATAATATGAAATCTTATTTCATATCTAAATAAACTTCTTTATTTAAGGAAATACGGATTCTCTTTTCCTATTCACAAATAAACTCTTTTATTTTGAATAATATGAAATCTTATTTCATATCTAAATAAACTCCTTTATTTAAGGAAAAATAAAATCCAATTTCAACTCCAATTAGTTATCATAGAATCCAATTCCAACTCTAATTAATTAGCATGAAATTTAATTTTAAAATTAAAATAAATCTTTTTATTTTAAAATTAAAATAAACTTTTTATTTTAAGATTAAAATAAATTATTTATTTTAATTATAAAATTATTAAAAATATTATATTATATAATACTATAGGTTATATATATAACCGTATTATATATATATATATAAATATATATATACATATATATGTAATATATTCCTTCCTTTATCAAATAAAACATATTGCTTTATCAAATAAAACATACTGCAACAAATGATAAAGTCACGTGAATCACTAAAACCTCCTGTACCTTCCCACGGTAATTATATAATATATGATAACTCAAACATACTGCATAACCATATATAATATAATACTTACCGTGAGTTGATATTAAACAAGCCGACATCACGGATTCAGCGAAGAAACAGGAATCAGAATTTTCGTGATTTTATTTTATTTTATTTTATTTTTTTTTTAAAAAAAATTTATACAATAAAATTATACCCAATTAAATTATTCTAAACACATATCAATATACATATCAAATTAAAACAATTAATAATTCGTATAAAGGTTTGGCTCACGATGCCCTTTATTAGGTTTGTAATATTCAAGAACGCAATCAAATTGCATAAATAAGCACATATCAGAATTTCCGTGATTTTATTTTATTTTAATTTTTTTTTTAAAAAAAATTTATACAATAAAATTATACCCAATTAAATTGTTCTAAACACATATCAATATACATATCAAATTAAAACAATTAATAATTACGCGCATAAAGTTTTGGCTCGATGCCGCTATTAGGTTTGTAATATTCAAGAAGCATAATCAAATTGCATAAATAAGCGGAAGCGTGTAAAATCGAGTTTAAAATTTTACAAACCATATACCTGGATCACCCTTTATGCATAATTATTAATTAAACAAAAAGGAAAGAACAAGAATCATACCCTTGAAGATCGAGGCTTCCTCAGTACAAGTTCACCTCAATCCTTTTCGCATTCAACTTGAATCACCGGGTTTGGTTCCTTCCTTTGATCAACGTTAGCCACCCAAGTGTTTGGCCTCTAGAGGTGATCCACCAAGGAAGAAGAAGAATTCAAGAAGATGGATATTTGGCAAAACCCTAGTTTTCTATCTCTCATAGAAAAAGGCGTACTCTCCCAACTATTGGAATTAAATGCATTGTTAAAAAAGTGAACAACAATTAACACCCATAATAAGACTCCTCTTATTTATAGATGTGGGCAACCCTCCTTAACAATTAAGAAATTGGGTTTTATTTAATTAATTAAATTTTTTAATTAATTAAGCTCCTTAATCTTATTAGGGATAATTAATTAAACTAAACCTCAATCATCATGATAAAGTTTGATGATAAGCATATACTTTGTAATAATCTTATTCATTTATTAATAAAAAGTATTAATTTATTAAAGGCTTTTAATTATCTACGATGTTGTTTTATAATATGTGATAAACCCATAGTTTTAAGCAATGCTTTTAGAATAATGATGATGATCATTCTAATGAGATCTAAATTTTAGAAAGTTTAAAACTAAAATAGTTCCCAATCATCGATTACTAAATCGGGGATTAGTGAATCCGGATAGATCGGGTACATACGCTCGCTTGCTCATCGATGAGGATGATTGATCTCACGATCATTTGTGTGGAGACACTAAAGCAAGTATGTAGGTGCTTATTAGAGAATAAGTTCATCGAACGTGGCTCGCTAAGGAATACCTAATGGAGTTTTATTTGTTCGTCAATAGAATTCTCAGAGTGATAGTAAGACAAGTAATCCTTGGACTTGAGATCATCATAGATTTGTGTATGATGAGTTATACTTTGACTTATTCCTTAAGACCCTTAGGGTATATCAAAGGGTATGCTTGGGTATAATAAGTTGTACATGGAGATAATGTATGATCAATAAAGAATCTACCACTTCTAATAAAAGAAGAGAAATGTCCTATGTGATTCGATAAATGACAACCCAAAGAGTCTTGGTTAAGGCGTAATGAAATTAGAAAGGAGTTTCTAATTTGCATTATTTGGAGTTGTGCATTTAAGGATCTAAATACATATAATTAAATAAAATAAGACTTCGACAAAGAATTCCATGTCTTATATTTAATTGGGACATCAGATGGTGGAAGGATTGAATCAGATTTTAAGAACTATTTACTCAAAGGTTCTTTTATGATTAATGTTGAAATCTATATTATCCGGAAAGTCGTTGATCGCTAGGGAGGCTTATCCCTATCAGAATAAATATTATTTATTTAAATAAATTAATTGTTTAATTTATTTATTTAAATAAGATTAGAATTGTTCTAATTGATTTATTCACAACCGGCTTAATATGGAGAACCTAAAGGGTCACACCATAAAAGGAAGAATAATTATTTAAGAAGTTAATGGCATAATCGTAATAATATAAGTTATGTATATTTAATTTAATCTATGGTGATAGAATAAATTAAATAGCTTAATATTTATTATTTAATATTTTAGAAATATTAAATATAAATTAATAAGAGGAGTCTTATTAATATTATTACAATTATTATTATTTTAATTTCTAAAAGAGTTTAGGAATTAATTTAATATAAGTACTCTCATTTATTCCTAATTGGATTAGGAAGGAAAATTAGTTAAAGGAGTTTAATTAATTATCCCTAATAAGATTAGGGAGCTTAATTAATTAAAAGAATTTAATTAATTAAATAAAACCCAATTCCTTAATTGTTAAGGTGGGTTGCCCACATCTATAAATAAGAGGAGTCTTATTATGGGTGGTGGGGGTTGTTGATTTTAACAACATACACGTAATAATTCCAAAGTTGGAGGAGAGTACGCCTTTTCTATAGAGATAGAAAACTAGGGTTTAGCCAAACACCCATCTTCTTGAATTTTATTCTTTCCTCGTGGATCACCTCAGAGGCCAAACATTTGGGTGGCTAACGCTGATCAAAGGAAGGAACCAAACCCTATGGATTCAAGTCGAACGCTAAAAGGATTGGAGGTGAACTTGTACCGAGGAAAGCTCGATCTTCAAGGGTATGATTTTATTCTTTATCTTTTTTCGCTTAATTAATAATTGTGCATAAAGGGTGATCCGTATATGGTTTGTAAATTTTTTAAACTCGATTTTTTACACGCTCGCTTTTTTTTATGCAATTTGATCATGCTTTATGAATATTACAAACCTAATAAAGGGCATCGAGAGCCAAACCTTTATGCTAATTATTAATTGTTTTAATTTGATATATGTATATTGATATGTGTTTAGAACAATTTAATTGGGCATAATTTTATCAGATAAAATTTATTTAAAAAAAAAAAAAAAAAAAAAAAAAAAAAAAAAAAAAAAAAATCGCATTAAAAAAAATTATTTATAAATGGAAATACAAAAAATTTTTATATAAATAAAATCAAATTAAAAAAAAAAAAATGAAAATTATGTTTAAGTTATAATATACATATTACAAATATTTAAATAAATTATAATTATATATAAAAAAAAAATTCATTTTAAAAAAAATATATATTTAAATAAAAAATATATATATATATAAAAAATATTGCATTATTATATATATAAATAAAAAAAATATATATATATATATATATATATATATATATATATATATATATATATATATATATATATATATATATATATATATATATATATATATATATATATATATATATATATATATATATATATATATATATATATAAAATAATATATTTATTTTAATAATTTTAAAATAAAAGTTTATTATAATATTAAAATATAAAGTTTATTTTATTTTAAAATTAAATATTAATATATAATTATTTTAATTTTAAAATAAAAGTTTATTTTAATTTTAAAATAAAAGGTTTATTTTAATATTAAAATAAAAGTTTATTTTAATTTTAAAATTAGAATTTCATGCTAACTAATTAGAGTTGGAATTGGATTCCATGATAACTAATTGGAGTTGAAATTGATTTTATTTTTCCAAAAAAATAAAGGAGTTTATTTTGATATGAAATAAATCCATCTTTCCTTAAATAAAGGAGTTTATTTAGATCAAAATAAGATTTCATATTATTCAAAAAAATAAAAGAGTTTATTTGTGAATAGAAAGAGAATCCTAATTTCCTTAAATAAAGGAGTTTATTTAAATATGAAATAAGATTTCATATTATTCAAAATAAAGGAGTTTATTTTGTGAATAGAAAGATAATCCGTGTTTCCTTTAATAATAATTTTTTTTTTTACATGGAATCGATTCCATAATTAATTAAAATAAAAGAGTTTATTTTAATTTTTTTTTTTTTTATATATGGAATCGATTCCATAATTAATTAAAATAAAGGAGTTTATTTTGATTAAAGATTTTGATTAAAATAAAATAGTTTATTTTATTCAAAATTGGATAAATTAAAATAAAATAGTTTTATTTTGATTTAAATTTGGATTAAAATAAAGGAGTTTATTTTGATTCAAAAATAGATTTTATACTAACTAAATTTGCCCATTAAATGATATCAATATATATATTAAATGTTTATTATTCATAAGATGAATGTTATTTATCGATGCATATGGTGATGTGTATGATAATAAATGGGATTGATTATGGACTATCGACCAATGTGATGGATTTTATTTTAGTCGATGCACGAATGTATGGGTTTTATTAAATGGGGTCTCACAGACTCGCCTTCTCTAATTTTTCTTAATGTAAATTCTATCTCCTCCTATGTATTTCCCTCGATCACGATCAAGGTTTCTATTTATTTTAAATAGTTTTGTAATAGGAATAGTTAGAATTAATTTTGAAAAATTGGAGATCAAGGAGCAAGGAGCGCTTGAAGACCCGCTTTTGTAATGGAGCCCAAGTTTAAATGTAATAGTTATATTTAAATATTATTTTCGCACCCTGGGAGTTTGAATTTTGGTTCACTTGGTGGCTCTAGTGAACCAAACTAGAATAAAAGTCCATAATCAATCCGTAGAATATAGTATTCTATATGTGCATGCTTATACTATATATATATATATATATTATGCAAACATGCTTCAGATGTTCATTATTAATACGACGCGTATTTTATATATATATATACGCTATGCGCTTAAACAAGATGAGACAAATTAATAACAAACCCCTCAATTTTTATATTAAGTCCTAAGCTGCTCAAAGATATTTGGAATATCGAACGTCGCTTTCTAGCATGATAAAATTAATAGAGTATTAAATATTTAATATGAGTTTGTTGTGTCACCACAAGGCAAGTATTAAGTATTTAAGATGTTAATTTATCACATTTGATGCTTATAAAGAAAATTGAACAATATTGTTTTGTCAGGTCACCACAAGGATGATATTTTTTTTTTGAATATATGGAGTGCTAGGTTGACTTAACTTGGATAATTTTGATTCTGGATGTGCCACCACTGATCAAAATAATCTAAGAGGCAAAATAAAAGGAGTTCAGATAGTTGATGTAATCGACAAAAGTTGTCTACCTATTTATTTATATATAGTTTGTTGTGTCACCACAAGGCTATATACATTTGAAATGGGATCCTTATTCTCACTAGCAAATCTTTAATTAGATTTTGTTTAACTATATAAGTGAGGGTAATATAGTTTGAAGAAAATAGTGGGAGATACCAATTTAAAACAAGACCTAATTTATTTTGGTAATTAATAAAAGAATGTATGTTAAAATGTTGTTAATTATAAATTCATTTACAAAAATTTTACAATGTCTAAAATTACTATCATCATCAAACATATTAGATGCTAAATTAACGTAATCAATTAAACGGATTGGTTAAGGAATTTGAGAATAGTTCTCATAGTCGAAAAGCTATCTTATGTCCTTAATACGCCTATCCTCGCAATGGTTGCGCATAATGCCTCCGAGGAAGAGATTGCTACTTTTAGAAAGTGGCAAGATGATGCACATTGGCTCAACGCATCATGCTCAGATCCACGAGTAACGAGCTTCAACACAAGATGAAACTATGGATGCTCCTACTATATTCCCGCACATCAAGTAGTTGATGGTGAGGAAAGTAGGACCGATAGATATCGACATTCAAGGAGCTCTTCCGATCTAGAACGGCCAACGGCACTATAGTATGCATATAAAAGTTCTTAACATAATCAATTTGATTGATCAATTAGACAACGGTTTTGTCATGGATGGAGAGTTGAGCCAAGATTTGATCTTGCACTCACCCTGGACTCCTTTTTCATTAATTGTTGTGAATTTTTCATATGAACAAGCTAGATATCGCCTCACCGATTTGCTTAACATGTTGAAAAATGTTGAGAGTCACTTTCCAACCAAGAAAGATCAAGTCTCACCGGTAGGGGCCAAAGGATCTTCTCAAAAGAAGAACGATTCAAAGAAGGTAAATAGAAAGGCATAAACAAAGGATAATAAGAACAAAATCGACATGGATAGCAAAGGAGTTTGCTTCCACCGCAATAAGCCCGACATCGGAAAGAAATCATGAGAAGCATCTTGCAGAGGCTAACCAAAGAAGCTTAGTGAAGTTTTACATAAATACGCTTTTGTTCATGATTAAAATAAATTTTTCTTTAAGTCAAGGTTCTACTGGGTATGGATACCGATTTTGGTTATCATAAATATAGATTTATGAAGGACCAAAGAAGTAGAAAGCTAAACAAATATAAGTAATCCCTGTGTGGGAAATGAAGCAAAGGTTCATACATTAGCCATAGAAACTTATAGTTTAGCAATGCCTACGGCAAATCTATTAAGTCAATAAGTTGTTATTGTATTCCAGTTCTTGTTAAAATATTATTTCCATTTTATTGTTGGACAATGAAATTTTTGGTATTATAATTAAGAACAATTGTTGTTCTATTTATAATAATAATGTTTTGTATAGAATCGAATATTACTTAATAAATTTTTGTATATACTGATTTACATGAAAAAATAATTTTGCATATTGAACAAATTAGTATAAGAAAAGGAGATGATCATTCAAAGAGTTGAATGTGTGTATTTGTCGAAATACAAGTGTGAATTATTTGAAAGGTTCAAAGAATTCGTGAAATGAAACAAATTGGCAAAGTATTAAGATTCTTTGATTAGATCAAGGAATAAATACTTGTGCAATAAGTTTCTAGATCATCTCAAATGGTTTTCTCATAATGGACACATCCCGACACGCAATAATTGATTGATGTATCCGAATGAAAAATCGTACTTGTTGGACATGGTGCTATCCATAATGATTTTACCGACATTCCAAAGATCCTTCTCAGGATAATGTCCTAGAAATGGTCGACATATCTATTTAAAATGGTAACCTCAAAATCCGCCCCAAGACTCCATAAAAGTTATGGATGTGGAGGATTCCTAATCTTAAGTATGTTAAGATAAGGGTTGTCCAACTTATGTGAAAAGGTTTCAAAGGATAAGCTTGGGACAAGATTTGAAGTGTACGATTTGTGGGACATCCTAAAGTAAGTTTAGGTATATGTTCTATAATCCTACTTAGCAAAAGGTGTTTGTTACGAAACACACGCCTTCTAAGATAAAGGTGTTTATCATCAAAAGGGCTAGTGGAGGATAATAGATCTTCAAGAGTTCAAGAACCACAAAACACTATAAGTCAAATAAGAGAACCTATAGATAGACCTATTATACACAAACCAATCAGAACTCGAATAGTATCAAGATACCTAGAGGTATGGATTCATCATGATGATGATGATGATGAGGTACACATCATGTAAGATGATGATCCAGAGTTACATACGATGAGGTAAGAGTTCTAGTGTGTACAAAAGGGTCATGGGAGAGCGTCGTGACATTCCTAGTATTATATGTTGATATACTACTGATAAGGAATGACATACCAATGCTACAATCAAGAAAGATAAAGTTGTCTCAAACATTCCTCCATGAATGATTTGGGGAAGAGTATCTTAATTGGGGGGATAAATCTATATAGATAGATTTAAGAGGATGCTCGACTTAACCCAAGGAACGATATTCATTTGATGCTAAAGTCGTTTAGCATGGCAAACTCCAAGAGATGTCTCATGTCGATGAGCTATGGAGTGTATCTCTTAATAGTCCCCATGACTCTCAAAAGAGAGAGATCGCATGAGTGACAATCATGTATGCAATGAAATGTACGAGACCGATGTCGATCACCATATTCGGAGAAGTTCACTATGAGTCGTTGAAAACATCTTAAAGTGCTTAACCGCACTAAGGATGTGATCATATTCATGGTGGGTCTAAATTAAAACTAGAGGGCTTAACAGCACTCAAGTTTTTCGTATGCATCAAGAAGATGATAAAAATCCACTTTAAGGTAAAGGGTTACTCTCAAAAAAGGTGCAAGTTGAATCGAAAGGTTCCAAACAAAGAAAGAGTTGCCGGGTTTAGTGATAAAGACAAAGTATATAGCTATAAATGAAGTCGCAAGTTGATTGTTTGGATTAAAAGTTCATTACGTAACTAGAATAGTTCCTAAGTCTCATCTTCGATCTAAACATGTGTGTGGCACTTTCATTTGATTATTGTAATCATTGAAAGATGGGAAATCACTATGTAGATAGTGGACTCTCATGAACAACATTACATATCCATTAACTAAAGCTTATCCAAAAAAGCAGGATAATCGCCACTTAGAGAAGAAGAGTATGAGATACCACGACGATCGGGCTTTAGTGCAAGTGGGAGATTGAAAGTAGTATGCACACAAGCCAATCATGTTTGATGATAAAGCATATACTTCAGAATAATCTTATTCATTTATTAATAAAAAGTATTAATTTATTAAAGGCTTTTAATTATCTACATGATGTCGCTTTTTATAATATGTGATAAACCCATAGTTTTAAGCAATGCTTTTAGAATAATGATGATGATCATTCTAATGAGATCTAAATTTTAGAAAGCTTAAAACTAAAATAGTTCCCAATCATCGATTACTAAATTGGGGATTAGTGAATCCGGATAGATCGGTACATACGTTGCTGCTTCTCATCGATGAGGATGATTGATCTCATGATCATTTGTGTGGAGACACTAAAGCAAGTATGTAGGTGCTTATTAGAGAATAAGTTCATCGAACGTGGCTCGCTAAGGAATACCTAATGGAGTTTTATTTGCCTCGTCAATAGAATTTCAGAGTGATAGTAGACAAGTAATCCTTGGACTTGAGATCATCATAAGATCTTGTGTATGATGAGTTATACTTGACTTATTCCTTAAGACCTTTAGGTATATCAAAGGGTATGCTTGGGTATAATAAGTCAGTATATGGAGATAATGTATGATCAATAAAGAATCTACCACTTTAATAAAAGAAGAGAAATGTCCTATGTGATTCGATAAATGACAACCCAAAGAGTCCTTGGTTAAGGCGTAATGAAATTAGAAAGGAGTTTCTAATTTGCATTATTTCGAGTCAGTGCATTTAAGGATCTAAATACATATAATTAAATAAAATAAGACTCGACAAAGAATTCCATGCCTTATATTTAATTGGGACATCAGATGGTGGAAGGATTGAATTCAGATTAAGAACTATTTACTCAAAGGTTTTTAATGATTAATGTTGAAATCTATATTATCCGGAAAGTCGTTGATCGCTAGGAGGCTTATCCCTATCAGAGAATAAATATTATTTATTTAAATAAATTAATTGTTTAATTTATTTATTTAAATAAGATTAGAATTGTTCTAATTGATTTATTCACAACCGGCTTAATATGGAGAACCTAAAGGGTCACACCATAAAAGGAAGAATAATTATTTAAGAAGTTAATGGCATAATCGTAATAAATATAGTTATGTATATTTAATTTAATCTATGGTGATAGAATAAATTAAATAGCTTAATATTTATTATTTAATATTTTAGAAATATTAAATATAAATTAATAAGAGGAGTCTTATTAATATTATTACAATTATTATTATTTTAATTTCTAAAAGAGTTTAGGAATTAATTTAATATAAGTATTCTCATTTATTCCTAATCGATTAGAAGGAAAATTAGTTAAAGGAGTTTAATTAATTATCCCTAATAAGATTAGGGAGCTTAATTAATTAAAAGAATTTAATTAATTAAATAAAACCCAATTCCTTAATTGTTAAGGTGGGTTGCCCACATCTATAAATAAGAGGAGTCTTATTATGGGTGGTATGGGTTGTCATTTTTCAACAACATACGTAATAATTCCAATTGTTGAGAGTACGCCTTTTCTATAGAGATAGAAAACTAGGTTTAGCCAACCACCCATCTTCTTGAATTTTATTCTTCCTCGTGGATCACCCCAGAGGCCAAACATTTGGGTGGCTAACGCCGATCAAAGGAAGGAACCAAACCCGTGGATTCAAGTTGAACTTATTTAAAAGGATTTGGAGGTGAACTTGTACCGAGGAAGCTCGATCTTCAAGGGTATGATTTTATTCTTTATCTTTTCGCTTAATTAATAATTGTGCATAAAGGGTGATCCGTATATGGTTTGTAAATTTTTTAAACTCGATTTTACACGCTCGCATTATTTATGCAATTTGATTGCGTT
Source organism: Panax quinquefolius (assembly GCA_020205615.1). Taxonomy (NCBI): domain Eukaryota; kingdom Viridiplantae; phylum Streptophyta; class Magnoliopsida; order Apiales; family Araliaceae; genus Panax; species Panax quinquefolius. The sequence goes on from CM035153.1 coordinate 51,081,571, forward strand.
ATGAATATTACAAACCTAATCCAAGGATCACTTAGATACTACTATCACTAACAGAATTCCTATTAATGAAAGCAAGTAAAACTCCATTAGGTATTCCTTAGCTGAGCCACGCTTAGTGAACTTATTCTCTAATAAGCACCTACATACTTGCTTTAGTGTCTCCACACAAATGATCATGAGATCAATCATTCTCATCCAATGAGCAAGCAACGATGTAATTAATCTATCCGGATTTACTAATCCCCAATTTAGTAATCCAACGATTAGGAACTATTTTAGTTTTAATCTTTCTAAGAATTTAGATCTCATTAGAATGATCATCATCATTATTCTAAAAGCATTGCTTAAAACTATGGGTTTATCACATATTATAAAACAACATCATGTAGATAATTAAAAGCCTTTAATAAATTAATACTTTTTATTAATAAATGAATAAGATTGTTACAAAGTATATGCTTTATCATCAAACATGATTGGCTTATATGCATACGACTTTCAGGTTATTCCAACAGAACAATAAAGAATGGAACCATGTCATGCGTAATCCGCACAGACAGGATGTTCCAACAAAATAATAAAGAATGGAACCAGGTCATGCATAATCCGCACAGACAGGATGTTCCAACAGAATAATAAAGAACGAAATCAGGTAATGCGTAATCCGCACAGATAGGATGTTCCAACGGAATAATAAAGAACGGAACCAGGTCATGCATAAATGCACAGACAGGATATTCCAACAGAATAATAAATAATGGAATAATAGAAGAATTTCACCAAGTATAGGGTAGTCCGCATATACAGGTTATTCCAACAGAATAATAAAGAATGGAATAACAGAAGTTCTCTTCATGAATACAAAAGAAATAATACCCCTTACGAGTATAACAAATAATATCTCTTACGAGTACAACAAATAATATCCCTTACCTTAGAAGAAACTGGATATAGGAGTAGTGAAGTAGCATAATATTTTTCTTCTTTCTCTTTATAGTTTCTTTCTCTAGAGTTTCAGTGAATTCATAAGAAATAATGATGGAATGAGCTTCTATTTATAGGAGAATGGACTAAATAGTAACTTATTCATGAACGGTCCAGATTGATTTACTTTTAAACGGACGGTCCATATTGATTTACTATGCAGTATTAATAAAATATTCTAATAAAACAAAATCTTTGAAATAAAATATAATATATTCTATTTATAATCTAATAAAATGAATAACTTTATAAAAGTATTCTATTTTATATAAAAATATTTTACTATGCAAATACTATGCAGGCACTATACAAACACTATGCATAATAGAATATTATATATTCTATTTATAGTCTAATAAAACAAATAACTTTATAAAAGTATTACATTTTTGTATAAAAAGATTTTACTATGCAAACACTATGCATAATAGAATATTATATATTCTATTTATAGTCTAATAAAACAAATAACTTTATAAAAGTATTACATTTTATATAAAAAGTTTTCTGTTTTATTACATTTATAATAATAATAAAACAAAACTTATCACCTTTATTATAATTCACAATATTAATCGACTAAAGTCGTTCCGAGGAAAGAGGGCTTTCAATAAGGATTTTCTCTATTGGCGGCGCAATTAGGTGACAAAACCTCTCCTTGCCATGTAACTTCTAGACATCGTTAATATTGCAAATAATAATATTAATAACTTTGTCGTCTCAATTATTTATTTAATAATATATAAAATATCGACAATAATTGATTCAAATAACGTGAGATCTTATCAAAGCAATTCTTCGTAACAATAATTGAACAAAAGCGAGTGACTTCTCACGTAAGTATCAATAATCAATCTAGTGTACTACTATGCAACCACGGCATTATTCTTTATTACTTTTAACAAGGGTGTTTCAACGATTAACGGTATAACTTTCGTAGATTATTTTCATAAAATATTTTTGTCATTTTCTCAATCAAATAATAATTACATTGAGAGGTGAAAGTAATATGCACACAAGCCAATCATGTTTGATGATAAAGCATATACTTTGTAACAATCTTATTCATTTATTAATAAAAGTATTAATTTATTAAAGGCTTTTAATTATCTACATGATCTTTGTTTTATAATATGTGATAAACCCATAGTTTTAAGCAATGCTTTTAGAATAATGATGATGATCATTCTAATGAGATCTAAATTCTTAGAAAGCTTAAAACTAAAATAGTTCCCAATCATTGAATTACTAAATTGGGGATTAGTGAATCCGGATAGATTGGTACATACGTTGCTTGCTTCATTGGATGAGGATGATTGATCTCATGATCATTTGTGTGGAGACACTAAAGCAAGTATGTAGGTGCTTATTAGAGAATAAGTTCTTTGAGCATTGGCTCGCTAAGGAATACCTAATGGAGTTTTATTTGCATGTCAATAGGAATTCTGTAGTGATAGTAGTACAAGTAATCCTTGGACTTGAGATCATCATAGTATCTTGTGTATGATGAGTTATACTTTGACTTATTCCTTAAGACCCTTAGGGTATATCAAAGGGTATGCTTGGGTATAATAAGTTATACATGGAGATAATGTATGATCGATAAAGAATCTACCACTTCTAATAAAAGAAGAGAAATGTCCTATGTGATTCGATAAATTGACAACCCAAGTAGTCCTTGGTTAAGGCGTAATGAAATTAGAAAGGAGTTTCTAATTTGCATTATTTGAGTTGTGCATTTAAGAGTCGAAATACATATAATTAAATAAAATAAGACTTGATGGTAATTCCATGTCTTATATTTAATTGGGACATTGTATGGTGGAAGGATTGAATTATACGGTAACTATTTACTCAAAGGTTCTTTTATGATTAATGTTGAAATCTATATTATACGGAAAGTCGTTGATCGCTAGGAGGCTTATCCCTATTGTAGAATAAATATTATTTATTTAAATAAATTAATTATTTAATTTATTTATTTAAATAAGATTAGAATTGTTTTAATTGATTTATTCACAATAGGTTTAATATGGAGAACCTAAAGGGTCACACCATAAAAGGAAGAATAATTATTTAAGAAGTTAATGGCATAATCGTAATAATATGTTAAGTATATTTAATTTAATCTATGGTGATAGAATAAATTAAATAGCTTAATATTTATTATTTAATATTTTAGAAATATTAAATATAAATTAATAAGAGAGAGTCTTATTAATATTATTACAATTATTATTATTTTAATTTCTAAAAAGAGTTTAGGAATTAATTTAATATAAGTACTCTCATTTATTCCTAATTGGATTAGGAAGGAAAATTAGTTAAAGGAGTTTAATTAATTCTCCCTAATAAGATTAGGGAGCTTAATTAATTAAAAAAATTTAATTAATTAAATAAATCCCAATTCCTTAATTGTTAAGGTGGGTTGCCCACATCTATAAATAAGAGGAGTCTTATTATGGGTTGTGGGGGTTGTTGACTTTTACAACGACATAATTCCAATTTGTTGGAGAATACGTTCTTTTCTATAGAGATAGAAAACTAGGGTTTGAGCCAAATACCCTTCTTCTTGAAAATTCTTTTTCCTTGGTGGATCACCTCTAGAGGCCAAACATTTGGGTGGCTAACGTTGATCAAAGGAAGGAACCAAACCCGGTGGATTCAAGTTGAACGCGAAAAGGATTGGAGGTGAACTTGTACTGAGGAAAGCTCGGATCTTCAAGGGTATGTTTGTTCTTCATATCTTTTCGTTTAATTAATAATTGTGCATAAAGGGTGATCCGGGTATATGGTTTGTAAAATTTTTAAACTCTGATTTTACTCGCTTCCGCTTATTTATGCAATTTGATTGCGCATATGAATATTACAAACCTAACAGTGGCATCAGAGCCAAACCTTTATGCGAATTATTAATTGTTTTAATTTAATATGTATATTGATATGTGTTTAGAACAATTTAATTGGGCATAATTTTATTGTATAAATTAAAAAAAAAAATTGAAATAATTTTGGTAATCCCGATTTTTTTTCCGCGGAGTCAGTTGATTTTTTTTTCAAAAGGTTGATCTTGTAGCTTGCGTGGCCACGTGGAAAAGAAAAGGAGCATGCAATTAATTAGATAGAATATGAATAGTTAAGCCACGGACTTGGCAACATAAAAAACAAAGATGCTTTTCTGCCAATTTTTTTTTAAAAGGTGACGTGAGCCAGCTGCCACGCAACAGCACGTCACTTGAATGCTTTTAAAAAAAAAAAAAAAAAAGCTGAAAGCATGAAATTTGGAAGCATGAAATCCGGATGCTTTTAAATCAAGTAATATATATATATAAAGGTTACTTGGTTTTTATATATATATATATATATATATATATATATATATATATATATATATATATATATATATATATATATATATATAATAGTTATATATATATATATATATATATATATATTATTCTTAATTATTTTATAATTAAAATAAAATGTTTATTTTAATTTTAAAATAAAAAGTTTATTTTAATATTAAAATTAAAATGTTTATTTTAATTTTAAAATTAAATTTCATGCTAACTAATTAGAGTTGGAATTGGATTCCATAATAACTAATTGGAGTTGAAATTGAATTTTATTTGTGAATAGGAAGTAAATCCATCTTTCTTTAAATAAAGGAGTTTGTTTAGATATGAAATAAGATTTCATATTATTCAAAATAAAAGAGTTTATTTGTGAATAGGAAAGAGAATCCTAATTTCCTTAAATAAAAGAGTTTATTTAAATATGGAATAAGATTTCATATTATTCAAAATAAAGGAGTTTATTTGTGAATAGGAAAGAATATCCGTGTTTCCTTTAATAAAAGTTTTTTTTTTACATGGAATTGGATTCCATAATTAATTAAAATAAAAGAGTTTATTTTAATTAAAGATTTTTTTTTACATGGAATTGGATTCCATAATTAATTAAAATAAAGGAGTTTATTTTGATTAAAGATTTTGATTAAAATAAAATAGTTTATTTTATTCAAAATTGGATAAATTAAAATAAAATAGTTTTATTTTGATTTAAATTTGAATTAAAATAAAGGAGTTTATTTTGATTCAAAATTAGATTTTATACTAACTAAATTTGCCCATTAAATGATATCAATATATATATTAAATGTTTATTATTCATATGATGAATGTTATTTATTGATGCATATGATGATGTGTATGATAATAAATGGGATTAATTATGGACTATTGACCAATGCGATTGGATTTTATTTTAGTTGGATGCATGAATGTATGGGTTTTATTAAATGGAATTCTGCGTACCTCGTCTTCTCTAATTTTTCTTAATGTAAATTCTATCTCTCTCCTATGTACTTCCCCTCGATCACGCCGATCAAGGTTTCTATTTATTTTAAAATAGTTATATAATAGGAATAGTTAGAATTAAATTTTGAAGAATTGGAGATCAAGGAACAAGGGCGCTTGAAGACCCGTTTGTAATGGAGCCAGGGTTTAAATGTAATAGTTATATTTAAATATTATTTCTTGCACCCTAGGGTTTGACCTTTTGGTTCACTTGGTGGCTCTAGTGAACCAAACTAGAATAAAAGTCCATAATCAATCAGGGTAGAATATAGTATTCTATATGTGCATGCTTATACTATATATATTATATATTATGCAAACATGCTTAGCATGTTCATTAATATGACGCGTATTTTATATATATATATAAATGCGCTAAACAAGATGAGATAAATTAATAACAAACCCCTCAATTTTTATATTAAGTCCTAAGCGTTCAAAGATATTTGGAATATCGAACGTCGCCTTCTAGCATGATAAAATTAATAGAGTATTAAATATTTAATATGAGTTTGTTGTGTCACCACAAGGCAAGTATTAAGTATTTAAGATGTTAATTTATCACATTTGATGCTTATAAAGAAAATTGAACAATATTATTTTGTTGTGTCACCACAAGGATGATATTTTTCTTTTTTGAATATATGGAGTGCTAGGTTGGACTTAACTTGGATAATTTTGATTCGGATGTGCCACCACTTGATCAAAATAATCTAAGAGGCAAAAGAAAAGGAGTTGCATAGTTGATGTAATTGACAAAAGTTATCTACCTATTTATTTATATATAGTTTGTTGTGTCACCACAAGGCTATATACATTTGAAATGGGATCCTTATTCTCACTAGCAAATCTTTAATTAGATTTTGCCGAACTATATAAGTGAGGGAATATAGTTTGAAGAAAATAGTGGGAAATACCAATTTAAAACAAGACCTAATTTATTTTGGTAATTAATAAAAGAATGTATGTTAAAATGTTGTTAATTACAAATTCATTTACGTAATTTTACAATGTCTAAAATTACTATCAACTGCGAAGCATATTAGATGCTAAATTAACGGAACCAAAATTAAGCGGATTGGTTAAGGAATTTGAGAATAGTTCTCATAGTTGAAAAGCTATCTTATGTCCTTAATACGCCTATCCTTGCAATGGTTGCGCATAATGCCTCTCGAGGAAGACATTGCTACTTTTAGAAAGTGGCAAGATGATGCACGATTGGCTCGATGCATCATGCTCGCATCCATTAGTAATGTGAGCTTGACGCCACAAGATGAAACTATGGATGCTCTACTATATTCCCGCACATCAAGTAGTTGATGGTGAGGAAAGTGGGACCGATAGATATCGAGATATCTAAGGAGCTCTTAGATCTAGAATGGCCGATGACACTATAGTACAAACAAAAGTTCTTAACATAATCAATTTGATTGATCATTTAGGACATTTGGTTTTGTTATGGATGGAGAGTTGAGCCAAGATTTGATCTTGCACTCACTCCAGGACTCCTTTCACAATTGTTGTGAATTTTTTATATGAACAAGCTAGATATCGCCTCATTTGATTTGCTTAACATATTGAAAAATGTTGAGAGTCACTTTCCAACCAAGAAAGATCAAGTCTTCTTGGTAGGGGCCAAAGGATCTTACAAAAGAAGAACGATTCAAAGAAGGTAAATAGAAAGGCATAAACAAAGATAATAAGAACAAAAGCGTCACGGATAGCAAAGGAGCTTGCTTCCACCGCAATAAGCACGGACACTAGAAAGAAAGCTGAGAAGCATCTTGCAGAGAGGCTAACCAAAGAAGCTTAGTGAAGTTTTGGTTACAAATACAATTTTGTTCATGATTTAAATAAATTTTTCTTTAAGTCAAGGTTCTACTTGGGTATTGGATCCGAGCTTTGGTTATCATAAATATAGATTTATGAAGGACCAAGCGAAGTGGAAAAGCTAAACATAGATAAGTAATCCTATGTGTGGGAAATGAAGCAAAGGTTCTTTGCATTAGCTATAGAAACTTATAGTTTAAAATCGCCTACTGGGCAAATCTATTAAGTCAATAAGTTGTTATTGTATTCCGGTTCTTGTTAGAAACATTATTTCCATTTTATTGTTGGACAATAAAATTTTTGGTATTATAATTAAGAACAATTGTTGTTCTATTTTAATAATAATGTTTAAAATTATAATGGATTTTGTATACTTGACTTACGTGAAAAATTATTTTGTAAATTGAACAAATTAGTATAAGAAAAGGATTGATCATTCAAAGAGTTAAATTGAACAAATTATTTTATTGGACAATGAAATCTTTGGTATTATAATTAAGAACAATTGTTGTTCTATTTATAATAATAATGTTTTGTATTGGAATATTACTTAATAAATTTTGTATACTTGACTTACATGAAAATAATTTTGCATATTGAACAAATTAGTATAAGAAAAGGAGATGATCATTCAAAGAGTTGAATGTGTGTATTTGTTTGAAATACAAGTGTGAATTATTTGAAAGGTTCAAAGAATTTGAAGTGAAACAAATTGGCAAAGTATTAAGATTCTTTGATTAGATCAAGGAATAAATACTTGTGAAATAAGTTTCTAGATCATCTTAAATGGTTTTTCATAATGGACGCTCTCGATACGCAATAATTGATTGATGTATTTGAATGAAAAATCGTACCTTGTTGGACATAGTGCGGTCCATAATGATTTTACCGACATTCCAAAGTATCCTTACAGGATCATGTCCTAGAAATGGCCGACATATATCTACGAAAAGGTAACCTCAAAATCCAGCCCCAAGACTCCATAAAAGTTATGGATGGGGAGGATTCTAATCTTAAGTATGTTAAGATAAGGGGTTGTCAACTTATGTGAAAAGGTTTCAAAGGATAAGCTTGGGACAAGATTTGACATGTATCTGATTTGTGGGACATCCTAAAGTAAGTTTAGGGTATATGTTCTATAATCCTACTTAGCAAAAAGGTGTTTGTTTTGAAACACACGCGCTTTCTATGATAAATGTGTTTATTATTGAAGGGGCTAGTGGGAGGATAATAGATCTTGAAGAGTTCAAGAACCACAAAACACTATAAGTCAAATAAGAGGAACCTGTAGATAGAACTATTGTACCACAACCGAATCGTAAGTCTGGAATAGTACCGAAGATACCTAGGAGGTATGGATTCATCATGGATGATGATGATGAGGTACGCATCATAGAAGATGATGATCCAGAGTTACATACGATGAGGTAAGAATTCTAGTGTGTACAAAAGGGTCGATTGGGGAGCGTCGTGACATTTCTAGTATTATATATTGATATACTATGGATAAGGAATGACATACCAATGCTACAATCAAGTAAAGATAAAGTTGTCATACATTCCTCCATGAATGATTTGGAAGAGTATCTTAATTGGGGATATAAATCTATATAGATAGATTTAAGAGGATGCTCGACTTAACCCAAGGAACGATATATTCATTTGATGCTAAAGTCGTTTAGCATGGCAAGCTCCAAGAGATGTTTCATGTTGATGAGCCATGGAGTGTATCTCTTAATAGTCCCCACAAACTATTAAAAGAAGAGAGATCGCATGAGTGACAATCATGTATGCAATGAAATATACAAGACACGATGTTGATCGGTCATATTCGGAGAAGTTCAACGTGAGTCGGTGAAAAACATCTTAAAGTGCTTAACAAGCACTAAGGATGTGATCATATTCATGGTGGGTCTAAATTAAACTAGAGGGCTTAATGAGACTCAAGTTTTTTTTTCAGACATCAAGATGACGTAAAAATTCACTTTAAGGTAAAGTGTTACCATGATCGATTGGTGCGATGAATTGAAAGGTTCCAAACAAAGAAAAGAGTTCTTTGGTTTAGTGAAAAAGACAAAGTATATAGCTATAAATGAAGGCGCAAGTTGATTGTTTGGATTAAAAGTTCATTAAAGAACTAGGAATAGTTCTAAGTCTCATCTTGGATCTAAACATGTGTTGTGGCACTTTCATTTGATTATTAGAATCATGAAAGATGGGAAATCACTATAGAGATAGTGGACTCTCATGAACAACATTACATATCCATTAACTAAAGCTTATCCAACGGCAGGATAATCGTCACTTAGAGAAGAAGAGTATAAAGATACAATGGCGATTGGCTTTAGTGCAAGTGGGAGATTGAAAGTAATATACACACAAGCCAATCATGTTTGATGATAAAGCATATACTTTGTAATAATCTTATTCATTTATTAATAAAAAGTATTAATTTATTAAAGGCTTTTAATTATCTACATGATCTTTGTTTTATAATATGTGATAAACCCGTAGTTTTAAGCAATGCTTTTAGAATAATGATGATGATCATTCTAATGAGATCTAAATTCTTAGAAAGCTTAAAACTAAAATAGTTCCCAATCATTGGATTACTAAATTGGGGATTAGTGAATCCGGATAGATTGGTACATACGTTGCTTGCTCATTGGATGAGGATGATTGATCTCATGATCATTTGTGTGGAGACACTAAAGCAAGTATGTAGGTGCTTATTAGAGAATAAGTTCCTTTGAGCGTGGCTCGCTAAGGAATACCTAATGGAGTTTTATTTGTCTGTCAATAGGAATTTCTGTAGTGATAGTAGTACAAGTAATCCTTGGACTTGAGATCATCATAGTATCTTGTGTATGATGAGTTATACTTTGACTTATTCCTTAAGACCCTTAGGGTATATCAAAGGATATGCTTGGGTATAATAAGTTGTACATGGAGATAATGTATGATCAATAAAGAATCTACCACTTCTAATAAAGAAGAGAAATGTCCTATGTGATTCGATAAATTGACAACCCAAAGAGTCCTTGGCCAAAGGCGTAATGAAATTAGAAAGGAGTTTCTAATTTGCATTATTTGAAGTTGTGCATTTAAGAGTCGAAATACATATAATTAAATAAAATAAGACTTGTGAAGTAATTCCATATCTTATATTTAATTGGGACATTGTATGGTGGAAGGATTGAATTATATTTGTAACTATTTACTCAAAGGTTCTTTTATGATTAATGTTGAAATCTATATTATCCGGAAAGTCGTTGATCGCTAGGGAGGCTTATCCCTATTGTAGAATAAATATTATTTATTTAAATAAATTAATTGTTTAATTTATTTATTTAAATAAGATTAGAATTGTTCTAATTGATTTATTCACAACTAGGTTTAATATGGAGAACCTAAAGGGTCACACCATAAAAAGGAAGAATAATTATTTAAGAAGTTAATGGCATAATCGTAATAATATGTTAAGTATATTTAATTTAATCTATGGTGATAGAATAAATTAAATAGCTTAATATTTATTATTTAATATTTTAGAAATATTAAATATAAATTAATAAGAGGAGTCTTATTAATATTATTACAATTATTATTATTTTAATTTCTAAAAGAGTTTAGGAATTAATTTAATATAAGTACTCTCATTTATTCCTAATTGGATTAGGAAGGAAAATTAGTTAAAGGAGTTTAATTAATTCTCCCTAATAAGATTAGGGAGCTTAATTAATTAAAAGAATTTAATTAATTAAATAAATCCCAATTCCTTAATTGTTAAGGTGGGTTGCCCACATCTATAAATAAGAGGAGTCTTATTATGGGTTGTGGGGGTTGTTGACTTTTACAACGACATAATTCCAATTTGTTGGAGAGTACGTTCTTTTCTATAGAGATAGAAAACTAGGGTTTGAGCCAAATACCCTTCTTCTTGAAAATTCTTTTTCCTTGGTGGATCACCTCTAGAGGCCAAACATTTGGGTGGCTAACGTTGATCAAAGGAAGGAACCAAACCCGGTGGATTCAAGTTGAACGCGAAAAGGATTGGAGGTGAACTTGTACCTGAGGAAGCTCGGATCTTCAAGGGTATGTTTGTTCTTCATATCTTTTCGTTTAATTAATAATTGTGCATAAAGGGTGATCCGGGTATATGGTTTGTAAAATTTTTAAACTCTGATTTTACTCGCTTCCGCTTATTTATGCAATTTGATTGCGCATATGAATATTACAAACCTAACAGGTCCACCAATGATTGTGCCATTATATTTAATATTCCTGTTAAAGCGAATATTCAGACCAATCGAATATTATATAACAACTTGCATACTTTTAAAATTTATAAATATTACCCACAACTATAACATTATCTCAAATCCACACCATAATTTTGAAAAAATATTTGAAAAAATTAAATCTAAATTCGTGATATTCCAATGTAATAATAAAGAATGGAATAATGTAAGAATTTCACCATGTATGCGACGATCGTATGTGCAAAAAGTTATTCCAACAAAATAATAAATAATGGAACCCGAGTTATGCGATAAGCGCACGTATATGATATTCCAACAAAATGATAAATAATTGAACCAGTCATGCAGAATGCATGTACGAGGATATTCCAACAGAATAATAAATAATGGAATAATAGAAGAATTTCACCATGTATGCAGTACTTCGCATAGACAGGTTTTTCTAACATAATAATAAAGAATGGAATAACAGAAGAATTTCACCAAGTATAGGGTAGTCCCAGATACAAAGTTATTCCAACAAAATAATAAAGAATGGAATAGCGGAAGTTCTCTTCTTTGAATATGAAAGAAATAATACCCTTACCTTAGAAAAAAATTGGATCTTTGGAATAGTGAGGTAGCAGACTTCTCTTATTCTTTCTCTCTATAATTTCTCCCTATATAAATAATTGCTATATAGCATGAGTGAATTGGTGAAGAATAATGAAGAAATGAGCTTCTATTTATAGGAAAATATAGTTTCGATAATTGCACGTTTTGGGGCTTAGAATATTACAGTATAATACCTTTCTCTTTTCCTTTATTTTTAATTTAGTCCTGCAAGTATTATCAAATTTGCACCACCTCCCCTAATAGTAAATCATGTGAATTAATAGTTTTAGACATGTGAAAATACGAATTACAGTATACTACCTCCATCTATACCTCTATTTTTAACTTAGTCATGCAAGTATTATCAATCTTGCACCAACTCCCCTAATAGTAATAAGAATTTGAATCAATAGTACACACATGTGAACAAATAGTTATAATCATGTGAATTAATAACAATTAATTGCTCATTTATTCGATTAATTACCTGACTGGCCAGTATAACTTTCAGACATCAATTAATACCAAAATAAATGTCGATTTCCACTAACATAAATAATTCCAACACAATGGAGCTATCAATTTCATCTTTAATCAACACGAACTTATTCATCATTAATATTATAACTCATAATATTTAACAACTAGGTCATTCCCAGGAAAGCGGGAGCTTTCCGATAAGGATTTCTCCTTATTGGCGCGCAATTAGATGACCAAACCTCTCCTTGACAGAACTTCTAGAGATTGTAAATATTGCAATTTAATAATATAAATAACTTTGTCATCTCAATTATTGAATTAATAATATATAAAATATTAACAATAATTGAATCAAATAACGTGAGATATTATGAAGCAATTCATCAGAGCAATAATTGAATAAAATTGAGTGACTTCTCACGTAAGCATCAATAATCAATACCTGGTGTCTGCTTATGCGCCCAGCGTAGTATCTTATCGTTTAACACCGAAAGTGTTTCAATTAATGGTAAAACTTCCGCCGTTATTTTCATAAAATATTTTTGTCGTTTTCTCAATCAAACAATAATTCCATCATGAGGTCCACTAATGATTGTATCGTAAAGACGGAAATTCTCGACAAAAAGAATATTCCCCGACCAAACGAATATTTTATAACAACTTGCATACTTTGCAAAATTTATAAATATTACCCACAACTATAACATTATATCAAATTCATTCCATAATATTCAAATAAATATTTCAAGAAATTTAAATCTTTATTCATAAAATTTGGGGTTTTACAGAAATGGCGTACGAGGTAGCTCTACCTCCTGAACTGGAACATATTCATAATGTGTAAGACCCCGAAATTTTTAAATAAAAAGGAATTTCCTTTATTTATTATTTTGAAATAGTAAGGTTGATTTGATTAATGTGGATAGTTAAGGGTTAAATATGCAAATATTTCAAAATAAGCAAGTGGTTATAAAATATTCATTATCGTCGGGAATATTCGGTTTGGTCGTGGAATATTAAATCTTGTGAGAATATTCGTATTGACAGTAGCGTAGCCAATGTATGTGGACCCATAACGGAAAGCGATTGGATGAAGAAAGCGACAAATATAAGTTGTTTTTAAATAATGGCGTAGTTGTTACTGAATTATCTTGTTGGAATACCGGTGGTTAAAACACACTAATACGCGTTGTTGACAAGTAGCTGCAGTATTGCACCAATTATTGATTCTTACGTGAAGGCACTACTCAATAATGGTTACATAATTCTTTATTCGATATTTTATTGAGTTAATAATTGCTGCGTTGATATTTTATATTCTTTGTTGTTTCAATAATTGTCATTTACGAGTATTTTTCATTATCGAAGCAATAATTCATATTATCCGAATAATATTATTAGATAACATTATTGGCAATGTCTAGAAAGTTACTGCTTAAGGAGAGGTTTGGTCACCTAATTGCTTGGCGGCCAAATGAAGAAATTCTTATTGGAAAGCCCCTCTTTCTGAGGAACCGCTCAATTGTCGATATTGTGATTCGTAATATTATTTGTGAATAATTAATTATTGATTTATATGATGAGAAAATATTGATTTTATGTGGATATAGATGGAGAAAATTTTTATAGTGACAATTGTTGAAAATTGAAATTTTATCTTTTTACGATAAAATAATTCATTTAAATATATTATTTTAATAATATATTAACGGTGATATTTTTACAACGAATGTGGGATATATGAGTATCACGAGGAGGAAGAGTATTTTTGTTGCAATAAATGTTTAAAACATGTTAAACATGTCGGTGGACCCCATTTATTGATTTGAAATTTGATTATAGCACTGTAAAATTGATGGTTTGTGGATTTGGTCAATTTCCATTTGGAATTTGGAAAAACTTTCTTCTGCAACGTTGTAGAGAATTGAATTTCCTATAAAAACTCACGAGATTCAAATTTTCTGATGAAAGGGCTATTTATTATGAATTATTGAAGTTCCGAAGCTCCGAAATAATTGATTTTTGAAAGTTTTAATTATTTATTTTATGAAAAACGTTTTTTTTCTTACTTTTCTAGAAGGTGGCATGTGTTTGATGGCTGAAATCAGATTCTAGACATGTAGAAAATAATATAATTATATTATTAATTTATTAAATTTTCGCTTTGGTGTTCTAAGCAATTTCTATAAATAGGTGCTTGGGTTAGAATTGAAAATCACACGTAAAATGAAGTTTTTTCTCTCTATATTATCGAGCTTATTCTTGTGAGTATTTTGAGTATACTTTGAGTATTGCTATACGGTGAAAGTCCAAGTCATAGCCTTTATATCCGGTGTTTCAATTTAGAAATCTTGATCTTTCGAGGTAAGGGATATTATTTTTTCAGTAATGATATTATTTCTTCAATATCATTATCTTTGAAATGTTGATCCAAGTTTTTATCAAATTTGGAACTTTTTCGTATCGGGTTACTATTCATGGGTTACTATTCATGAGTTACTATTCACGAGTTACTTATTCATGAGTTCTTATTCACGATTCTTATTCACGAGTTACTATTCAGCGGAGTTCTTATTCACGAGTTACTATTCAATAGTACTATTCATGAAGAAGCGTGAAGATGTTTTTGTGGAATTTCTATCTTTTGGTGTCTGAGTTACTATTCACGTATACTGCCTTTATTCACGATACTGACCTTTATTCACGTATCTGGTATTATTCATAGAAAAATAAAATTTCTTCTTTTCGTCAAAACATCTATTGCGGATACTAACTCGATTGTATCCATGTTTTGATCATTCTTGAATTTTACACCACTATGATTATTTTTGAGGTATTTTTGGGCGTGGATAAAACCAAGTACGAATCCTTAATCCTTAATCCTTGTCATTTTGTTTCACTAGATTCGTTTCTTAAAAATATTTTCATCATCCTCGGTCTTAAATGATGATATTATTGAATATCTTTTATTTTGTAGTGCAAAGATGAATGATTTTCTAAGAATATCTTTGGCTGTAGAAAAAGATGAGCAGTGTTGAGATGATACATGATGATTGATTAATATCTTTGGCACGTAGTGCAAAGATGAGCAGTGTTTAAATGAACATGACCGGTGATGAATATCTTTGGCTTTGTAGTGCAAAGATGAATATTTGATTCGAGATGCATATTGATTGATGTTCTGAGGATAAAATATTGATGATGGATTATTAAATTCATAGATTATAGTAGATTTCATTCTCTACGTAACTCTTCTACATGAATTATTATTTCACTATGCGAATATTGATCCGAAACTTGTTGTCTATTGTATTCTATCGATTTTTCCTGTTGAAGACTAACGATAATTTGTTGTATATTATCTTAGTCATAATATTCTTTCTTTGGGCTAGTTGAGCTCACCTTTTCCTTGTTGTTCCATTTTTCTTCTCGGGAGGCGAGAATGTAAAAGTACTAGTCGCGGTATGGAATGAAGGTTCTAGAGAGAGTTGTTTAGTAGTCCTCACCATTTTGTAAAATAATGAATCAATAATTATGATGGGGATTTATTTGCATGTGGATATTGTCTAGAAGACAATATTATATTTAAACTCATTAATTATATATTGTCGTATTTCACACGACATTTGTATTATTGAAGTTGTAGGTTGCTTTTTGTACCATGTATTTGGCGACTCGGAATGGGTGTTGTGTATACCTATTTTGGGGGGCGTCACGGTTAATATCAAGCTATAAGTAAAAAGAGCCCCGAGCCTCTATTTGGTGACTTCTGTTGATGGGGGATGCAATCAAAGCCGGACTCTCCGTAGGGGGCGATTCACTTGGTGGCATTGATAGGTACCCTTTGTGAGGTCTTTGTCCACAGTTGGGACATGAGTCATAGTTGGTATCGAGCTTAGGATATGATCTAGGAGGAGAGGGGAATAAAACTAGGAGGGAGAGCGAGGTAAATCCTTCGCTAGTGTGTCCTACCTAAGCTTATTTGTTAGTTGGTCGATATATAGGGATATTATGTGATATATTGATTTCCTTAATTAACCCTTATTTTATGGCAAGATTTGAGAATGTCGTGAGAATATTATGATGGAGCAAATGAGACCGTGGAGATGCTCTGACTCACCAACGAGGAGAGCGTCACACAGTGGTAATGTTCCTCCGTGAACAACACCTGCTGAGCGAGATGATGAAGCGAGGGATGTTTAGAAGCTTTTTGCGATTCATGCAAAAATCGACGAGGAGACTTCGTGTTCAAAATCTGAGGAGGAAATGATAGCAATTCACGGGTGGTCACTGACAAGCGATTCAAAAGTTGGGACCACCGAGAATTGGGAAAGCCGGATCCGATTAAAGGCGGAGGCGTGGGTCAAACAAATTACCAAGATATTCGATGTCTTGGGATGCGGAGAACAGAAAGTTCCATTCGCCGCCTTTATATTTAAATGGCGGCAGATTCTTTGGTGGGAATCACGTGAAGCGTACTTCCATCTAGTCGCACTCGGCATGTCGTGGGAGCGTTTGAGAAGCAGATTCAATGACAAGTACTTCCTGAAAGTATTCGTCGTATGAAGGAAGTGGAGTTTATTAGACTAGAAGCGAGAATAACATGGCGGTGTCAAAGACGAGGCGAAGTTCGCGGAGTTATCAGGTTGCACCTCATTTGGTGGAGAATGAGGAACGTATGACGCGGATGTTTTCGAGAGGTTTGAAACCGACATACGTCGATCTCATTTCTCATAAATTTTCTCTCTATTCGAGATGTTGTCAGCAGGCTCGATTGTTAGAAGCGAGATAACTTGAAAGTATGTTCAACCGAGGACCATAACGAGGATCATACAGAAGATAGCAAATCATCGAATAACGATAACGGTGGAGAAAGAAGAATACAGAAAAGGCGGTAACCACTCTGGTGGTAATCGTGGCCATGAAAATAGAAGAAGCGAGTGGGAGGAGATTTTTAAAAGAGGAGATTCAACAACGACCATGTGAAAGGCGTCGGTATGATGAGCAACTAGTTTTAAGGGAGGAGAAGCGACCACCGATCGTATGTTACAAAATGCGGAAAGAGGGACATATCACCCCAAACCGCCCGCACAACGGTTTAAGGTATGCTATAATTGTGGAAAGAAGGACATATCGCTCGAGATTATACGATATCGAAACATAGTTCAATGAGGGACGGTGACTCAAAAGATTGTCCCTGAGAAAAGTCAAAGTCAACGATTCCGGAAAGGCGTTTTGTTGTGGATGGTCAAAATCGAGGAACCCGAGCGAAGTTAGCACAGGTTAGTTAATTATAAATTCTTGAAGTATATACCTTACTAGATATTGGTTCTACCCATTCTTTTATTTCTCTTACTTGCGCTCAACGTTTGAACTTGACTACGGAGAAATTAAACTTTGACCTATCTGTGGAGACTCCATTAGGAGAAACTTTCATTACATCCGTTGTTTAAAAATCTTGCTTGATTCAAGTTGGCACTTTCACATTACACCGTTAACCTTATTTCTATAGAGATATTTGCTTTTGATGTGATTTTAAGGTTAACTACTCATCATGCCAAATTGATTGCTTTTTGTAAGGTTGTTAGTTTTCATATTCCTAAACACATTGTTATTCAATTCAAGCAATCAAACCATTGTAGTCAAACATTTTCATATCAAGCCATGAAGTCATTCGTTTATTACGGATGTCAAGTTTTCTTAGTCCATGTTATGGATTTGAATAAAGACACGTCGATTTGAATAATATTCTGTTGTTATTGATTTTTCGGCGTATTTCTGAAGAATTTCTTCGCTTACTCCCAAAGCCCCGATATTAAATTTTGTATCGACTTTGAACCCGAAGACAAAACTCATTTCTAAAATCTCATATCGAATGGCTCTATTGAACTTGAGGAGTTAAAAATTCAACTATAGAATTTGGTACCGAGCCTTTATCTTGTGACTTCTTTGTGGAATTCACACTAAGCGGACTCTCTGTAGGGGCGTCATATTCGATGCGATAGTAAAGCGATAGGTGTCATTGTGACGTCTTATCCAAGATTGGGATATGAGTCACGATTGAGAGCAACCTAAGTCGAGAATCGAAATACGTAGCTTTCAGGCTTAGTTGGTTATTATGGAGATTAGTTGAAGGATATTCTCGAATCGCTATTCCATTAATGGTGACTTCGTAGAGATACAAAATTCGAATGTGAGCGAGGAATGTGGGAAGAGCTTGAAGAACTCAAGAGGAGACTCATTTCAAAGACATGTTACGATCGTGCCATCCTGGAAAGCTGAACGTGGTAGGTGACGCGATGAGTAGAAGATCGTATCTTGAGGAGCGAGTGCGATGATGTCAAGTATCGCGTAGAGCCAACTTTAATAGAAAAAGTTAAGATTGCTTTCAAGCCATGGATTTCGGAAGGGTGATGCGTATGAAGAAGAAAGTACAAGAAGGAGCTATTAGGAAGCGAGAATTGATGAAGAAGGAATACTTGAGTCCACTCTAGACTTTGTGTTCCTAACGACTACGATTTGAAGTACAAGATTATGATGGAGGCCACACAATCGCCGTTTGCAATCCATCTTGGGAGTACCAAAATGTATTATGATCTTCAACATACATTTTGTTGGAGCAATATGAAGAGAGAGATTGCAAAGTTTATCTCGATGTGTTTAACTTGCCAAGCGTGTAAAGGCGAGCATCTTGTACCTAAGGGTAAGTTGCAACCACTTGAGATTAGGAATGGAAGTGGGAACACATTACTATGGATTCGTTCACGGGTCTTCCGCGGTTTCTCAAGGCATCAATGCTATTTGGGTTATTAGATTAACCAAGTCCGCTTCATTTCTTCGAAATCTGAGAGACTTATTCCCTTGACGCGTCTTTCTCGTATATACGTAAATGAGATTGTGAGATTGCATGGCATGCCAAAGTATCCATAGTTTTAGATCGTGACCCAAGATTCACTTCATGATTTTGGGTTAGAAAGCTATGGGCGCGAATTTACGATTTATTTGGCATACCATCCTCAAAGCGGATGGGCAATCGGAAAGGACTACTCAAACTCTTGAAGATATATTAAAACTCGTGGTCCTAGATTTCAAAGGAAGTTGGGATAAGTACTTGCCATTGGTGGAATTCTCATACAACAATAGTTATTAAACAAATATAGGCATGGTTCCATTGAAGCATTATATGGACGAAAATGTCGTTCTCAATATATTGGGATGAGGTGGGTGAAGCAACATTGTTGGGACCCGAGTTAGTACGTATGACTCACTGAAAAGATCCAAATGATTCGACAACGATACAAAAGCACAAGATCGACAAAAAGAGTTATGCGGATCTTCATCGAAAGGACGTGGAATTTAATGTAGGGGATCATGTATTGTTGCGAGTTGCTCCATGGAAGGAGTTACAAGATTTGGGAAGAGAGGAAAGCTCAATCCACGATTTATTGGTCCATTTCAAATTCTCAACCGAAGTAGGAAATGTAGCCTATAGACTTGCGTTACCTCCGAGTATGTCTCGTGTTCATAATGTGTTTCACATATCAGATTTCGTAAATGTGTGAAAGACCCGAACCACGTTATTGAGTTAGAACCAGGACGAGAAAGCCAAGACTTAACGTATGAGGAGGTACTGTCAAGATCTTGGATAGGAAGGAGCATGTCCTACTAAGAAAGGTCATACCACAAGTTAAAGTTTTGTGGAGGAATTATGCTATAGAGGAAATGACCGGGAGTTGGAAACGGAAATGAAAGCGTAGGTATCCTCACCTTTTGAAACACCAGTATACGTGACGTCAATTTCGAGGACGAAATTTCATAAGGAGGGGAGGTTGTAAGACCCCAAATTTTTAAATAAAAAGGAATTTCCTTTATTTATTTTTTGAAATAGTAAGGGTTGATTTGATTAATGTGGATAGTTAAGGGTTAAATATGCAAATATTTCAAAATAAGCAAGTGGTTATAAAATATTCATTATCGTTTGGGATATTCGTTTGGTCGTGGAATATTAAATCGTTTGTGGGAATATTAAATACGGCAATGACCATGTGTGGACCCCATAACGGAAAGCGATTGGATGAAGAAAACGACAAATATAAGTTGTTTTTAAATAACAGGCGTAGTTGTTACCATTAATATCATTGGAATACGGTGGTTAAAACACACTAATATCGCGTTGTTAAAGCAAGTAGCACTGCAGTATTGCACCAATTATTGATTCTTACGTGAAGAAGGCACTACTCAATAATGGTTACGGTAATTAATCGCTCGATTATTTTATTGAGTTAATAATTCACTGCGTTGATATTTTATATTCTTGTTGTTCAATAATTGTCATTACGATATTTTTCATTATAAAGCAATAATTCATATTATCTGAATAATATTATTAGATAACATTATTGGCAATGTCTAGAAAGTTTTGTCTAAGGAGAGGTTTGGTCACCTAATCAAGGCGCCAAGAAGAAGAAATTCTTATTGGAAAGCCCCTCTTTCCTCGAAGCGCACGGTTGTCAATATTGTGATTCTGTAATATTATTTGTGAATAATTAATTATTGATTTATATGATGAGAAAATATTGATTTTATGTGGATATAGATGGAGAAAATTTTTATAGTGACAATTGTTGAAAATTGAAATTTTATCTTTTACGATAAAATAATTCATTTAAATATATTATTTTAATAATATATTAATAGTGATATTTTTACAACGAATGTGGGATATATGAGTATACGAGGAGGAAGAGTATTTTGTTGCAATAAATGTTTAAAACATGTTAAACATGCTCTGTGGACCCCATTTATTGATTTGAAATTTGATTATAACTTTTGTAAAATTGATTGGTTTTGTGGATTTCGGTCAATTTCCATTTGAATTTGGAAACACTTTCTTCGCAAAGTTGTAGAGAATTGAATTTCCTATAAAACTCGCGAGATTCGAATTTTCTGATGAAAGGGCTATTTATTATGAATTATTGAAGTTCAAGCTCAAAAATAATTGATTTTTGAAAGTTTTAATTATTTATTTTATGAAAAACGTTTTTTTCTTACTTTTTCTAGAAGGTGGCATGTGTTTGATGGCTGAAATCAGATTCTAGACATGTGTAGAAAATAATATAATTATATTATTAATTTATTAAATTTTACGCTTTTGGTGTTCTAAGCAATTTCTATAAATAGGGTGCTTAGGTTAGAATTGAAAATCACACGAGAAGCTCAAGTTTTTCTCTCTATATTATCGGTTTATTCTTGTGAGTATTTTGAGTATACTTTGAGTATTGCTATACTGGTTAAGTCCAAGTCATAGCTTTATATCCGGTGTTTAATTTAGAAGTCTCGATCTTTCGAGGTAAGGGATATTATTTTTTGTAATGATATTATTTCTTCAATATCATTATCTTTGAAATGTTGATTTGAAGTTTTTATCAAATTTGGAACTTTTTCATGTCGGGGTTACTATTCATAAGTTACTATTCATGAGTTACTATTCACGAGTTACTATTCATGAGTTCTTATTCATGAGTTATTATTCACGAAGTTATTATTCATGAGTTCTTATTCACGAGTTACTATTAAGTACTATTCATGAAGCGTGAAGATGTTTTTGTGGAATTTCTATCTTTTGGTGTTGAGTTACTATTCACGATGCTCGGCACTATTCACGTATCTGGCACTATTCACGATACTACGGTCTTTATTCATAGAAAAATAAAATTTCTTCTTTTCGTCCAAAACATCTATTACGGATACTAACTTCGATTGTATCCATGTTTTGATCATTCTTGAATTTTACACCACTATGATTATTTTTGAGGTATTTTGGGCGTGGATAAAACCAAGTACTAATCCTTAATCCTTAATCCTTGTCATTTTGTTTCACTAGATTCGTTTCTTAAAAATATTTTTCATCATCCTCGGTCTTAAATGATGATATTATTGAATATCTTTGGCACGTAGTAAAGATGAATGATTTTGAAGAATATCTTTTGGCTGTAGTGCAAAGATGAAGCAGTGTTGAGATGAACACGATCGATTGATTAATATCTTTGGCACAGAGTGCAAAGATGAGCAGTGTTTAAATGAACATGACTAATGATGAATATCTTTGGCCCTGTAGTGCAAAGATGAATATTTGATTCCGATGCATATTGATTGATGTTACTGAGGATAAAATATTGATGATGGATCGTTAAATTCATAGATTATAGTAGATTTCATTCTCTACGTAACTCTTCTATGAATTATTATTTTTCATGAATATTGATCCGAAACTTGTTTTATCATTGTATTCTATCGATTTTTCCCTGTTGAAGACTAACGATAATTTGTTGTATATTATCTTAGTCATAATATTCTTTCTTTGGGCTAGTTGAGCTCACCCTTTTCCTTGTTGTTCCATTTTCTTCTCTCGGGAGGCGAGAATGTAGCAGTACTAGTCGGGGTATGGAATGAAGGTTCTAGAGAGAGTTGTTTAGTAGTCCTCACCATTTTGTAAAATAATGAATCAATAATTATGATGGGGATTTATTTGCATGTGGATATTGTCTAGAAGACAATATTATATTTAAACTCACATTATATATTGTCGTATTTCACACGACATTTGTATTATTGAAGTTGTAGTTTGCTTTTTGTACCATGTATTTGGCGACTCAGAATGGGTGTTGTGTATACCTATTTTGGGGGCGTCACATAATGTGTTTCATGTGTCAGTGCTACGACTATATAAGCTTGATTACAAGCACGTGATATCGTACGAGCCAATTCAGGTTGAAAAGGATTTGTCATACGAGGAAATTCCGGTATATATTTTAGATAGAAAGGAGATGAAATTGCGAAATAAGGTTATACATTCAGTAAAAGTTCTTTGGAGGAACCACAATGCTGAAGAAGCTATGTGGGAACTCGAAGAAAAGATGAGGGAAAATTATCCACATCTTTTTGAATAACCCTATGTGTAATTCCGGGGACGGAATTCTTATAAGGGGGGGGGGGGAGGATGTAATAATCGTGAATTTTAAGTCACTATATATGTATATATGTATGTACATTATTGATATTTTAAAATTTTGTGCTATATAGTGATTTAATATGTGAAGTGGTTCATGGATCAATAAACATATATACTATAGTTATGGATATATACATTTATAGATTTCATTAAAAAATAAAAGCTTCATAACCTAATTATACATTAGGTGAGATAATTAAATAACCTAAGGGTTATGGTAATAAGGAAAGGTTAGTATTTAATATGTATATTAACTTAAGTGGATAATTTTGTTATTTCAAGTGACTAATAATTTTAAACCTATTTCTAGTAAACCTAATTAGGTTATGAGCTAAAGTCACATGTATAAGTAATTAAATTTCATAAGATTGGGAATGGAAACCCTAAATAAACAATTAGGGTAACATATATTAAAATTGTTAGACTATGTTTATTACATGGCCCAAAACAATTAAAGGAGAAGCCCAAAAGAAATTAAATGCAAGCCCAAACTTAGTCCACTTGATTAAGGGTATTTTAAACCTTTGCTTTATCTAATTTATGCATTAAAATAAAAGCTAAATAAAGGAATTAGTGGGCATATATACAGTTGGCCACATTAGCCTTTTTAAGGCAAGAATATTAAGCTAATCAAGTTCGATAAGTAGTAGTCTTACACAAGGACAAGTGTGTCATGCTCCCATTGGTGGAAAGCTTAATTGGCAACCTTAATGGCATGATTAGGCATGATTAGGAAGGGATAAGGCTAACCCTTTTGTCTAAGGGGCAAAAGAAACATGGAGGATAATAGCATTCCACTCTAATTCACCAACATAATATCTATCTCATTTCATTTTACTCCTCCACCATTCTTCTTCTTCTATTTTCTCCCAACCTACCAAAACACAAAGCTTAGCAAGAGAAAGAGGAAAAGTTCAGATTCTAGAGAGGGAGAGGAGTTTATTGATCATGCATCCTAAATTCATAACCTACTTTGGAAGAACAAGAAAGATAGCAAAGAAAACTAGGTGATGTTCTATTCTATTCTTTTTCTTTTTCTTCTTCTATTTTGGTTTTTACCTCAAAATATTTTGGGGTTATGGTCTAATACTCAAAGTACCCTAGTTTTACATGTCTCATGTATAGGACTAAGTATCTTGTGTATTAGAATATAGATTTAGAGGAAGGAAATAAGCATATGTTCTCCAAGGGGTGAAGCCCATGTTTTTCTTTCACTAAATCTTGTGTAACTCAAGTTTTACAACTTGGATTTGTGATCCGTCAAAGGAGAGTGCTAGATACATGAGTTATCTAGTAAACCCAAGTGGTAGAACATAAATCTAGCAAGTATTGAAGCTGTGGGGGCTATTTTCCCCAAAATAGTCCACATAGAGAATTAAAGCATTAAACCCTAAAAAAGCTACTGTCCCCATTTTTCTTAAGGTCGTTTTGAATTGTTTCAAGTCTTTTAAAAATTTGGAAAAAATCATAGAGGTACCTTGAGAAGTTATCTACATGCGGGAAAAAGAATGTATACGTTTTCGATGTGTAGGTTGTGCGTAATGGCGTTTTCAGAAGGACTCCTAAATATTAACACCGAATTTCTCACGGTGTATAAACTGGAAAATTTCGAAAATTTTACAAGATGTTCATATATGTTATGAGTAAAAGGGTGTAAACGAGAAGGTAACCTGAGCGAACAAAGAGCTACTCAAATTCGACTCAAAATGATAAATTTGTACTCGAATTCGGCTTGAATTCGAATTATATTTGAAAATTCCTACTCAGATTCGACTCGACTCGAATATTTATTATTCGAATTCGACTCGACTCGAATATTTATTCCAACTACTCGTGAGCTTCAAATTCAAACTCGAATTCGAATCTCCACATAATAACTAGTTTTATAATAAATAAAATTATAAATTGAATTTATTATTTTACTTAAAAACGAGAAAGTATATTTATTATTACACTTTGCAAATATAAAATAACAATTAAAATTAAAAACAAAACAAAATAATAACTAATTTGTAAGACCCCAACTTATTATAAATAAAATTGAATTTCCTCTATTTATTATTTTGAAATAGTAAGGGTTGATTTGATTAATGTGGTTAGTTATGGGTAAAATGCACAAATATTTCAAATAAGCAAGTGGTTATAAAATATTCATTACTGTCGGGGAATATTCGTACGACGGCGCAGCCTTGTGTGGGCTCCATAACGGAAAGCGATTGCATGAAGAAAACGATAAGTATAAGTTGTTTATAAATAACGGCGTAGTTGTTACCGTTACTACTGTTAAAATACTCGGTGGTTAAAACACAGTAGCACACGATATTGCACCAATTATTGATTCTTACGTAAGAAGGTGTGATGCCCCCAAAATAGGTATACATCACCCATCTTGAGTCGCCTAAAAATACACTATAAAAATCAAATACAACTTCATTTATACAACTGTCGTGCAAAATACGACGACGACATGTATACTTTTAGTTTAAATACAAATACATATACCAACTCTGACTCATGTCACAATTGCACCTTACATAAAGGTACAGTCAAAAATTGTTTTAGAAAATAAAATCTTTGGAAAGTGCTCAAGGAAACCTTCGTACATAGGAGGCCATGAATCTAAGTTATGATAGGTATCATATGTCCAGAGAATTATCCTTGGTTGACCCAATAGACCCCAAAGAAAAACTAGAAGATTACTATCATGCTCCTTCCAATGGTGAGTCTTCTCTTGACATATAACTATCTCCACTGTCTCCAAGTGAAAATTATATTTCAAATAAACTCCAAGATCATATAGGTAGTGCTCGTAGATATACTCAGCAAGTGGATGTGCACAACCCTGTCTTATGATAACACGAGGTTGTATGTCATTAGACATCTTGTATGATAGTGACAAAACACCCTTCCAAATTTGGGTTTGCCTCACCCTATTCGGTTCACCAAAATTAAATATCAAATGACGTATACAATACGACACACTTATCTAAAGTTCTCAATAAAATTATTTCCATACTATTTAGGGAGAACCTCAACAAACTATAGACCACCATTCTATTCCCTGTTATCCCCGCCGACTCTAGACTAAACTTTTATTACCCGAAAGGAATTGTGAAGCAAAAAAGGTGAGCACAACTAACCAAAGAAAGAATATCATAAATAAAGATAATTAAATTATCAATAGCTTTTTGTCAATAATAAATTAGAGATTTAGAACATATGGTAGATGATAAAACTTTTCAACCATAGTCAGTAGGAACGAGCAATCCATTAAAGAGTCAAATAGACCATCGTGTCTATTATCTTCTCCATGTTAAAAGTCCACCAATAATGTTTTATCCTCGTAACATCAATCAACAATTCTCGCCCACAATCATATGAATAACTCATAATCATAATTGTGATTCTGAATTCCTTTCGCACCAAGGACGAAGATGATTTTCATCACCTATCTTTACTTGAAACGTCAAAATTCATGGTTATACCAAATCACAATCCCTGCTCATAATCATACTAATAAATTCATCTTTGCACTACGACCAAAGATATTCATTAACAATTCATCTTTACACTACAGGCCAAAGATATACAACTGTATTTTTAGAAGAGTCAAGTAGAGCATGATATCTACTATCAATATTTTATCGATGAGACTCAGCTTATTATCAATATTTTATTCTTTGAGACTCACTTTTAATAAATAATCCACATCATCGAATCGCCCCTGCACTACGGCCAAGGATATTCGTTAATATCACATCCATGAATTATCCATGAACTACGCCCAAGGATATTCATTATTATCACATCCATGAATTAATATTTCATTGTTGAGACTCAAATTTCAATAATTAATCCACATCATCAAGTCATTCCGCACTATAGGCCAAGGATATTCTTTTAGTATCACGACCACGCATTATCCATGTACTACGGGCCAAAGATAATCGTGTATTCATCAATGGTCCTAATCATGCCATAAAACAATTCATCTTTGCACCCTTGGCCGAAGAAAATCCATAGCCATAATCATACCAAAAACTGTCCATCAATGCACTACGGCCAATGAGGTCTTTTTCCACATCATTTGTAACATTAAGGTCATGATTATACCGAATAATCCCTGGTCATAATCATAACAAGTCCATCTATGCACTACAGGCCACAGATAACTTCCAACATAATATATATGAGGATGATGACAATGATATAAGTATTAATCAAATAAAAACAAGGATAAATATTAAAGACTTTAAATTTATCCAAATATTATCAACCACTCATATTCTAATATTATTAATATCATAACAATATTTTAATCACTTCTTAAACTTATAAACAATTTATTTCAATTGTTTACACTTTATCAAATAATACATTTAATCATTCAAAAATGCTATACTCATAAGATTTCATCACCAATGATTAAATCCCTCATCAAAAATATGATATATACCTTATATAGGATTTTCAAGCCATAAAATCCTATTTTCCAACTTTGTTACTTCACATAACATATTTAACTCATATGTTCAGTAATTAAACCATTTTCATGAAAAATACCAAATCGGTCTCAAAATATTTCTTTTCCGGAATTTAGCAGAATATAGTCCCATAATGAACATATATTTTTCTTAATTTTTAAAAATTCATTTACTATTTTTCAAAAATTAATTTCTAATTAATTCCTTAAGAAATTAGCTTCCTCAAGTTTAAATCCAAAAATTCCCAAATCTTGGCAGGATCTTACACATGTTAGCGTGATCTTCCAGTTTAAATTTCATGGTCATCGGAGTTATAGAACTCCGGTTATAGCATTTTTCGTCGAAATAACCTAAATATTGAAATGGTCATAACTTGCTCATTTTAAGTCAGAATGAGCTCATTTTTGGACAGGAGGTACCTTAGACCATATACTTTTATGTCCCAAAAGGCCAAAATTTTTCTCACAAATTAAGTGGGCGAAACAGCCCTTACAAAATCGTGGCAGCAACTTTTCTCTTTTTCTCACTTTTTCATACTTTGTTAAAAAAAATAGTCCATACGAAAATCTACAACACCTTTTCCAAAGTGATTCCACTTGGATAAGTTAGGAAACTCATAGATCTAACTTTAGAACTTGACCACACTTAAAAATTCAAAATATAATAGGAGATATGGTCAATTGAATTTCATGTTCCATTTTCACCAAAATCGATTTTCAACCCTTTGTGATTTCTAAGAAACATTCATGTTTTCACATAATAACCAACATAACTCATTATAACACTTACTAATACTACATATACCCATGAACAGAATCTTTTGGATGAAGCGCAAATATCAAGGATATTCCATTAATTTCATGGAGTATTGAAGACAAAACTTTAACCAATCGAAAGTATAATAAAGAATGGAATAACAAAAGAAATCACCACGCATGCGATTGCAGTATGCATAGGCAAAGTTATTCCAATAGAACAATAAATAACGAAACCGGTCAAAGCGTAATCGCGCACCAATGAGGATATTCAAATGAATAATAAAGAATGGAATAATAACAAGAAATCACCTTTCATGCGGTACTTGTGACAGACAAAAGTTATTCTAACAAAATAATAAAGACGGAACCAGGTCCGACATAAAACGTACAGACAGGATATTCCAACAGAATAATAAAGAATGGAATAACAACAGAAATCACCATGCATGTGGTACTTTGCATAGACATGTTATTCCAACAGAATAATAAATAACGGAACCAGTCCCGTGAAACGCATGTCATGATGCAAGATATATTCCAATGTAATCATAAAGAATGGAATAATAGAAGAATTTCACCAAGTATAGGGTAACTCGATATACAAAAGTTATTCCAACGGAATAATATAGAATGGAATAACAGAAGTTCTCTTCATGAATACAAAAGAAATAATACCCCTTACTAGCACAACAAATAATATCCCTTACCTTTGAAAGAAGAGTATTTCGATAGGTAGGGCGAGGATATATTCGAAGAAAACTTGCACTACGCTCAAAGTTTCCTTAAACTCTAAAGAAATACACTCAAGATTATAGAAGAAGAATTCTCTCTATAGTTTCTCTCTCTAGAGTTTCAGTGAATTCGTAAGAAATAATGAAGGAATGAGCTTCTATTTATAGAAGAATGGACTGCATAGTAACTAATTCATGAACGGTCCAGATTGATTTACTTTTAATCGGACGATCCATATTTAAAGCAAAATCTTTTAAATAAAATATAATATATTCTATTTATAATCTAATAAAACGAATAACTTTATAAAAGTATTCTATTTTATATAAAAAGATTTTACTATGCAAACACTATGAGATCTTATGCAAACACTATATGCATAATAAAATATAATATATTCTAATTATTGTCTAATAAAATAGATAACTTTATAAAAGTATTACATTTTATATAAAAAGATTTTACTATTAGCCTAATAAAACGAATAACTTTATAAAAGTATTACATTTTATATAAAAACTTTTTCTATTTTATTACATTAATAATACTAATAAAACAAAACTTCATCATCACTTACTTTGAAAAAATTTCAAATGTCACCTTTAACTTTAAACTTTTATCAATTTTAATATTCACCAAAATAGAAAAATTGAATACTTTTATTTCATAAAATTCGGGGTCTCACAATCTCACCTCCTTATGAAATTCCGCCCTCAAAATTTACGTACGTACCTGGTATTTCGAAGCGATGAGAATACCTTTCTTTCTTTTCGGATTATACCTTCCAGGTTATTTCTTCAGTATCATGATTTTCCCAATTGCTCATCTCCTGTGTTTCAGATATCATTCTAAAATATACTTCAAAATAAGGTTAATTGACATATCATAATTTATCAACTTATCAAGTAAACAATTTCAGCTTAGGTAAGTCACACACTAGCGAAATATATTACTCGTCTCTCCCCTCCTAGTTCTAGACTCATATCTCCGCCAGCCACCATATCCCTAAGCTCTAATACCAAATGTGACGCCCCCAAAATAGGTATACATCACCCATCTTGAGTCGCCAGAAAATACACTATAAAAATTAAATATAACTTCATTTATACAACTGTCGTGCAAAATACGACGACGACATGTATACTGTGAGTTTAAATACAAATACATATACCAACTCTGACTCATGTCACAATTGCACCTTACATAAAGGTATAGTCAAAAACTATTTTAGAAAATAAAATCTTTGGAACGTGCTCAAGGAAACCTTCAGTATATAGGGAGGCCATGAATCTAAGTTATGATAGATATCATATGTCCAGAGAATTATCCTTGGTTGACCCAATAGACCTCAAAGAAAAATGAGAAGATTACTATCATGCTCCTTCCAATGGTGAGTCTTCTCTTGACATATAACTATCTCCACTGTCTCCAAGTGAAAATTATATTTCAAATAAACTCCAAGATCATATAGGTAGTGCTCGTAGATATACTCAGCAAGTGGATGTGCACAACCCTGTCTTATGATAACACGAGGTTGTATGTCATTAGACATCTTGTATGATAGTGACAAAACACCCTTCCAAATTTGGGTTTGCCTCACCCTATTCGGTTCACCAAAATTAAATATCAAATGACATATACAATACGACACACTTATCTAAAGTTCTCAATAAAATATTTCCATACTATTTAGGGAGAACCTCAATAGCTATAGACCACCGTTCTATTCCCCTGTTATCCCCGCTCGACCCAGCTACACTCGTATTACCTAAAAGGAATTTTGAAGCAAAAGGGTGAGCACAACTAACCCAGTAAAGAATATCATAACTAAAGATAATTAAATTATCAATAGCTTTTGTACATAATAAATCAGAGATTTAGAACATATGGTAGATGATAAAACTTTTCAACCATAGTTGTAGTGGAACGAGCAATCCATTAAAAGAGTCAAATAGACCATCAGGTCTATTATCTTCTCCATGTTAAAAGTCCACCAATAATGTTTTATCCTTGTAACGTCAATCAACAATTCCTGTCCACAATCATATGAATAACTCATAATCATAATTGTGATTCTGAATTCCTTTTCGCACCTAGGATGAAGATAATTTTCATCACCTATCTTTACTTGAAACATCAAAATTCATGGTTATACCAAATCACAATCCCTGCTCATAATCATACTAATAAATTCATCTTTGCACTACGGCCAAAGATATTCATTAACAATTCATCTTTGCACTACAGGCCAACGACATACAACTGTATTTTTAGAAGAGTCAAGTAAAGCATGATATCTACTATCAATATTTTATCGCTGAGACTCAGCTTATTATCAATATTTTATCGCTGAGACTCAGCTTAATAAATAATCCACATCATCGAATCGCCCTTTCACTACGGCCAAGGATATTCGTTAATATCACATCCATGAATTATCCATGCACTACGGCCAAGGATATTCATTATTATCACATCCATGAATTAATATTTCATTGTTGAGACTCAGCTCAATAATTAATCCACATCATCAATTCATCCCTGCACTATAGGCTAAGGATATTCTTTTAGTATCACGACCATGAATTATTCATGCACTACGGGCCAAAGATAATCGTGTTTTCATCAACGGTCCTGATCATGCCATAAAACAATTCATATTTGCACCCTTGGCCGAAGAGAATCCATAGCCATAATCATACCAAAAACTGTCCATCAATGCACTACGGCCAATGAGGACTTTTTCCACATCATTTTTAACATTACGGTCATGATTATACCGAATAATCCATGGTTATAATCATACCAAGTCCATCTATGCACTGCAGTCCACATATGACTTTCAATATAATATATACATGAGGATGATGACAATGATATAAGTATTAATCAAATGAAAACAAGGATAAATATTAAAAAACTTTAAATTTATCCAAATATTATCAACCACTCATAATCTAATATTATTAATATCATAACAATATTTAATCACTTCTTAAACTTATAAACAATTTATTTCAATTGTTTACACTTTACCAAATAATGCATTTAATCATTCAAAATGTCATACTCATAAGATTTCATCACCAATGATTAAATCCTCATCAAAAATATGATATACCTTATATAGGATTTCCAAGCAATAAAATCCTATTTTCCAACTTTGTTACTTCACATAACATATTTAACTTTCATATGTTCAGTAACTAAACTATTTTCATGAAAATACCAAATCGGTCCTCAAAAAATATTTCTTTTCCGGAATTTAGCAGAATATAGTCCCATAATGAACATATATTTTTCTCGAATTTTAAAAATTGATTTACTATTTTTCAAAAATAAATTTCTAATTAATTCCTTAAGAAATTAGCTTCCTCAAGTTTAAATCCAAAAATTCCCAAATCTTGGCAGGATCTTACACATTTTAACGTGATCTCCCAGTTTAAATTTCATGGTCATCGGAGTTATAGAACTCCGGTTATAGCATTTTTTGTCAGAAAAATCTAAATATTGAAATGGTCATAACTTGCTCATTTTAAGTTGGAATGAGCTCATTTTTGGACAGGAGGCACCTTATACCATATAATTTTATGTCCCTAAAGGCCAGAATTTTTCTCATAAATTAAGTGGCCAAAACAGCCCTTACAAAATCGTGGCAGCAGCTTTTTCTCTTTTTCTCACTTTTCATGGTTTGTTAAAAAATAGTCCATACGAAAATCTACAACACCTTTTCCAAAGGATTCCACTCGGATAAGTTAGGAAACTCATAGATCTAACTCTAGAACTTGACTACACTTAAAAATTCAAAATATAATAGGAGATATGGTCAATTGAATTTCATGTTCCATTTTCACCAAAATCGATTTTCAACCCTTTGTGATTTCTAAGAAACTTTCATGTTTTCACATAATAACCAACATAACTCATCATAACACTTACTAATACTACATATACCCATGAACAAATCATTGGATGAAGCGCAAATATCAAGGATATTCCACTAATTTCTTGGAGTATAGAAGTCAAAACTTTAACTTGTTGAGTATAATAAAGAATGGAATAACAAAAGAAATCACCACGCATGCAGTATCAGATGCATGAACATGTTATTCCAAGAACAATAAATAACGGAACGTGTCAAAGCGTAATACTCACCAACAGGATATTCCAACATAATAATAAAGAATAGAATAACAATGAAATCACCGATACATACGGTACTTTGCATGAAAAGTTATTCCAATGAGAATAATAAAGACGGAACCAGTCCCACAAGTAAAATGCATGTATATGATATTCCAATAGAATAATAAAGAATGGAATAACAACAGAAATCACCATGCATGTGGTACTTCGTATAGATAGGTTATTCCTACAGAATAATAAATAACGGAACCAGGTCCGGCGTAAAACGCACAGACAGGATATTCCAATAGAATCATAAAGAATGGAATAATAGAAGAATCTCACCAAGTATAGGGTAGCCCGCGTGTGACGCCCCCAAAATAGGTATACATCACCTATTCTGAGTCGCCAAATACATGGTACAAAATTCAAATACAAACTTAAATATACAACATGAGCTGTGAGTTTTAATACAATCATTATCTTCTAGACAGTATACAAACTCAAAAATAAGTCCTCAATACATTTATTATCACACTATTTTACAAAATAGTGTGGACTACTAATACTATCATTTGGACCGTCACTCCATTCCCCGACTAGTCCCGGCTACATTCTCATTTCCTGAAGAGAACAATGAAAGCAAAAGGGTGAGCTCAACTAGCCAGTAAGAAATACTATGACTAAGATAATGCAGGATAAATTATCATTAGCCTTCAACAATGTTAAATTGATAAAATACAATAGACATCAAGTTTAACAGCAGCGGAACAAGCAATCCATTAAAAGAGTCAGGTAGAGAATAAAATCTACTATCTTCTATGATTTAAAAAGTTTTTCATCAACTTAATCGCTGAGACTCAGCTTAATAAATAAACCACATCATCGAATCATCCTTGCATTACGGGCCAAGGATATTCATTAAATCATCAATGGTCATGACTATACCGAATAATCTCTGGTCATAATCATACCAATTCGATCTTTGCACGTAAGCCAAAGATATATAATTCAATAAACAATAGTCCATCTTTGCACGTAAGCCAAAAATAACTTTCATCACCAATGATCAAATCCTCATCAAAATATGCATATACCTTATATAGGATTTCCAGCCATAAAATCTTATTTTCCAACTTTGTTACTTCACATAACATATTTAACTCATATGTTCGTAACTAAACTATTTTCATGAAAAATAACAAATCAGTCCCAAAAATATTTCTTTTCTGGAATTTAGCAGTATATAGTCCCATAATAAACATACATTTTTCTCAGAATTTTTAAAATTCATTTACTATTTTTCAAAAATCAATTTCAAATTAATTCCTTAAGAAATTAGCTACCTCAAGTTTAACTCCAAAAATTCCCAAATCTTGGAAAAATCTTACACATGCTAATGTGAACTTCTAGTTTAAATTTCATGGTCATCGGAGTTATAGAACTCCAGTTATAGCGTTTTTCGTCAAAAAAACCTAAATTTTGAAATGGTCATAACTTGCTCATTTTAAGTCGGAATGAGCACATTTTTGGACATGATGTTCTTTATACCATATACGTTTATGTCCCAAAAGGCTGGAATTTTTCTCACAAATTAAGTGGCCAAAACCGCCCTTTTAAAAATCTGAATAGTAGCATTTTGGTATTTGCAGCTTTTGACTCCTTTGCTAAAATAAGTTCACACGAAAATCTACAACACCTTTTACAGTGATTCCACTTGGAGATGCTACAAAACTCATAGATCTAACTCTAGAACTTGACCACACTTAAAAATTTGAAATATAATAGGAGATATGGTTAATTGAATTACATGTTCTGTTTTCACCAAAATCTGATTTTTCAACCCTTTATGATTTCTAATAAACTTTCATGTTTTCACATAATAACCAACATAACTCATCATAACACTTACTAATACTTCATATACCCATGATTTTCATCAGTCCAAAGTTTTTATTATGACTCTCATCATAATCAATATAAACAGATCTTTTCCACAATTTAATAAGGAATGAATACAAAGGATCATTCACCATGTATGTGGTAATTCACATAGACAAGTTATTCCAACAGAATAATAAAGAATGGAATAACAGAAGGATTCACCATACATGCGATAGAGAGTGTACAGATCAGGTTATTCCCAACATAATAATAAAGAATGGAACTAGGTCAGGCGTGATACGCATCGACAGGATATTCCAACAGAATAATAAAAACGGAACCAGGTCAGGTAAAATTCGCACCGACAGTATATTCCAATAGAATAATAAATAATGGAACTAGGTCCGGCGTAAAACGCACAGACATGATATTCCGAAAGAATAGTAAAGAATGGAATAATAGAAGAATTTCACCATGTATGCAATACTTTGCATATACAGGTTATTCCAACATAATAATAAAGAATGGAATAACAAAAGTTCTCGTCATGAATAAGAAAGAAATAATACTACTTACAGGTACAACAAATAATATCCCTTACCTTAGAATAAAGCTGGATACTAGAATAGAAATGTAGCAGACTTCTTTTCTTCTTTCTCTTTATAGATTTTCTTTCTATAGCTTCTCTCTATAATTTATCTCTATAATAATTGCTCTATAGCTTTGGTGAATTGGTGAGAAATGAAGGAAGAATGAGCTTCTATTTATAGAAAAATATAGTTTCAATAATTTACGCGTTTTGGGGCTCAAAAATTCTGATACAATACCTCTAACTTTTCCTTTATTTTTAATTTAGTCATGCAAGTATTATAAAACTTGCACCACCTCCCTAATAGTAAATAATGTGATTCAATAGTAAATTATGTGAATCAATAGTTCTAAACATTTGAAAATACGAATTACAGTATAGTACCTCCATCTATACCTCCATTTTTAACTTAGTCATGCAAGTATTATCAATCTTGCACCAACTCCCCTAATAGTAACAAGAATGTGAAACAATAGTATACATATGTGAACTAATAGTTATAATCATGTGAAATAATAGCAATCAATTGCTCATTTATCCGATTAAATACCCGATTGGTCAATATAACCTCCAGACATCAATTATTATCGAAATAAATGTCGATTTTCACTAACACAAATAATTCCAACACAATGAAACTATTTTTATCAAAAATATAAATTTTGAAATTTTGAAGTTTGACTTTTCCGAAAAAGTCAATCTGTTGATTTTTTTTGACCAAATAGTAAAACCCGAAATTTTTGTGTTTATAGTCTATTTTCACTAATTTCATTGTTAGGACTCGGATATCACGCCCCGCCTCTCCAAATTCAACTCTCAACACAACTTCAATTTTAATAACATTCATCATTAATATTATAACTCACAATATTTATCAACCGTGTCGTTCTCGTGGAAGAGGAGGCTTTCCAATAAGGATTTCTCCTTATTGGCGCGCAATTAGGTGACCAAACCTTTCCTTGGCAGAACTTCTAGACATTGTAAATATTGCAATTTAATAATTATTGGCAATGTAAGGAGAGATCCTTATTGGAAAGCCCCCTCTTTACTGGGAACTGCCTGGTTGTCAGTATTGTGATTTTGTAATATTATTTGTGAATAATTAATTATTGATTTATATGATGAGAAAAATATTCATTTTATATGGATATAGATGGAGAAAATTTTTAATGTGACAATTGTTGAAAATTAATATTTTATCTTTTTCTCGATAAAATAATTCATTAAATATATTATTATATTTTAATAATATAATAATGGTGATATTTTTACAATGAGGAGGAAGATATTTTGTTATAAAAGGAGTTTAAAGTATTTTTGTTATAAAAATTGTTTTAAAACATGTTAAACATGTTTGTGGACCTCATTCTCGATCGAAATTTGATTATAGCTGTGTAAAATCGTCTGGTTTGTGGATTTTGGTCATCTTCATTTGGAATTTGGAAAAACTTAACCTTACAAAGTTGCAGAGAATTGAATTTCCTATGGAATGGACATACGATTTGAATTTTTCTCGATAAAAGGCTATTTATTGTGAATTATTGAAGTTCTGGTATATTGGGTTTGAATTGATTTTTGGAGTTTTAAATAACTTTATTAACAAAAACATTTTTTGTGATTTTGGTGGGTTGGTGGCTGATGTCTAGACCAAAAAAGTGGGCTAAGGAAAATTTATATAAATATATTAATATTTTATTTAATTTTCTACTTTTGTGTTCTAAGCATTTTCCTACAAATAGGGTGCTTAGGTTAGAATTGAAAATCATACTAGAAACTAAAGTTTTTTCTCTCTTTCTCTCTCTATATTATCGAGCATATTCTTGTGAGTATTTTAAGACTTTGAGTGTTACTATACGGTGCAAGTTCCCTTCAGCTCTATATCCAGTATTCCAGTCGGAAGTCCTGTCTTTTCGAGGTAAAGGATGTTATTTTTTTAAAATGATATTATTTCTTTCAATATCATTATGCCGGAATATTGGCACTATTCACGTATACGACACTATTCATAAAAAAATTAAATTTTCATTTTTTGTCCAAAATATCTATTATGGATACTAGCTTTGATTGTATCCATGTTTTGATCATTCTTGAATTTTACTCCACTATGGTTATTTATGAAGTATTTTTGAACTTCGATTGTTTAAAGTACGAATCCTTAATATTTGTTCTTTTGTTTCTTTGAATTCGTTTTCTTTAAAATATTTTTCATCATCCTCGATTCTAAATGATGATATTCTTGAATATCTTTATTTTGTAGTGCAAAAGATGGTTGATTTTCTTATGAATATCTTTGGCCGTAGTGCAAAGATGAACATGTGTTGAGATAAATATGACGGTCGATGATAATCTTTGGTTCTGTAGTGCAAAGATGAAAATTTGATTCAAGATGAATATTGATTGATGTTACTGAGGATAAAATATTAATGATGGATTGTTAAATTCATAGATAATAGTAGATTTCATTCTCTACGTAACTCTTCATGAATTATTATTTCATTGCGAATATTGATCCGAAACTTGTTATTTACTATATTCTCTTAGATTTTTCCCTGTTGTAGACTAACGATAATTTGTTCTATATTATCTTAGTCATAATATTCTTTACTGGGCTAGTTGAGCTCACCCTTTTTCCTTTTTGTTCCATTTTTCTTCTCAGGAGGCGAGAATGTAGCGGGTACTAGTCGGGGTATGGAATGATGGTTCTAGAAGTTGTTTTAGTAGTCCTCACCATTTTTATAAAATAATGTTTCAATAATTGTAATGAGGACTTATTTGGGTGAGGATATTGTCTAGAAGATAATATTTGTATTTAAACTCACAGTTTAAGTGTTGTCGTATTTTGCACGACAATTGTATTAATAAAGTTGTGGTTGTTTTTGTACCATGTATTTGACAACTCAGAATGGGTGATGTATACCTATTTTGGGGGCGTCACAGTTGGTATTAGAGCTTAGGGATATGATGTCTGGCAGAGATCGGGGAATAGAACTTAGAGGGGGGAGACGAGTAAATCCTTCATTAGTATGTCCTACCTAAGCTTATTTGTTGGTCGGTCATAATATAGGGATATTATGTGATATGTTAATTTATTTAATTAACCCTTGTTTTATTACAGTATTTGAGAATGGCAACTGAGAATGTTAACAGTGGAGCTAATGAGACCGTGGAGACACCTTTACCCACCAATGAGGAAAACGTGCAACATGCCGACAATGTTCCTCTTGTAAACAACACCACTGATCAGACGATGAACGATGGAATGTTTAGAAGCTTTTTGCAGTTCATGCAAAATCAGACGAAGGAGACTCGTGTACAAAATACAGGAGGAAATGATAGCAATTCACGGTTTGTCACAGCCAAGCAGTTCAAAGAGTTGGGACCACCAAAATGCGGGAAAGCCGGATCCGATTAAGGCGAAGACGTGGGTCAAGCAAATTACCAAGATATTCGACGTCTTGGGATGCACGGAGGAACAAAAGGTTCCATTCACCACCTTTATGTTCCGTAATGAGGCAGATTATTGGTGGGAATCTGTGAAGCGTACCCATCCAGCTGCATTTAGCATGTCTTGGGAAACATTTCAGAAACTGTTCAATGACAAGTACTTTCCTGAAAGTATTCGTCATATGAAGGAAGTAAAGTTTATTAGACTAGAACAAAACAACATGATGGTGTCCCAGTATGAGGCGAATTTTGCAGAGTTATCCAGGTTTGCACCTCATTTGGTTGAGAATGAGAAACGTATGACGCGGATGTTTTTGAGAGTTTGAAACCCGGCATACGTCAATATCTCATTTCTCATAAATTTTCTCTCTATTCAGATGTTGTCAACAGGGCTCAATTATTAGAACGAGATAACGAGTACGTTCAACCGAGGGACCACAACCAGGATCATGCTGGTGACAGCAGTCATCAGAACCACAATAACCAGCGGAGAAAGAAAAATGCGGACAAGAGCGGAAACCACTCTGGTGGTAATTATGGCCATAAAAATAGAAGAAGCGAGTCGGGGGGAGATTTTAAAAAGAGGAGATTCAACAATGACAAATGTGAAGACGTCAGTGCCAACAACAACTGGTTCTAAGGGAGGAGAACGACCACCGGTTGTATGCTATAAATACGGGAAAGAGGGACATATCAGCCCAAATTGTCCACAACAGTTCAAGGTATGCTATAATTGTGGAAAGGAAGGACATATCGCTCGAGATTATACGGTAGCGAAACCAAGTCTGGCGGGGATGGTGACACAAAAGGCTATCCCAGAAAAGTCAAAGTCAACAGTTCCTGGAAGAGCGTTTGTCGTGACTGGTCAAAATGCAAGGAACCCAAATAAGGTGATCACGGTTAAGCTAATCATAAATTCTTGCGAAGTTTATACATTACTAGATACCGGTGCTACCCATTCATTTATCTCTCATGCTTGTGCTCAACGTTTAAACTTAACTCCAGAGAAATTAGACTTTAACTTATCTGTGGAGACTCCGTTAGGAGAAACTTTCATTACATCCACTATTTATAAATCTTGTTTGATCCAAGTTGGCACCATCACATTGCCTGTTGACCTTATCTCTTTAAAGATACTTGCTTTTGTTGTGATTTTAGGGATTGATTGGTTAACTACTCATCATGCCAAAATTGATTATTTTCGTAAGGTTGTTAGTTTTCATATTTCTAACCAACTGTTGTACAAATTCAAGCAACTAAACCACTAAAATTAATAAGCTGTTATATCAAGCCATAAAGCCATTCGTTTATTAAAAATGGATGTCAAGCTTTCTTAGCCCATGTTATGGATTTGAATAAAGACACGTCAGATTTGAATAATATTCCTGTTGTTAGTGACTTTCCGACGTATTTCTGAAGAACTTCCGGCCTACCTCCGAACGTGAAGTTGAATTCTTTATTGACCTTGAACCTAGTACAAAGCCCATTTTAAAACCCCATATCGAATGGCTCCTATTGAACTTCAGAGTTAAAGGTCCAACTACGAGGAGTTGGACAAAGCTTCATTCATCCTAAAGTACATCTCCACTGGGTGCTCTCTATTTTATTTATAAAGAAGAAAGATGGGGAGTATGCGACTTTGTATTGACTATTCAGGTAATTAAACCATGTCACTATCAAGAATAGGTATCCGCCTGGGATTGATGACTTGTTAGATTACAAGGAGCACAATTTTTCAAAGATCGATAAAGACAGAAAGATGGAATCGAGATATTCAAAAGCGCCTTGAACCCCGGTATGGGCATTATGAATTTGAGTCATGTCTTTGGATTGATTAAACCATGTCAGCTATGGATATGATGAATCGAGTATTCAAGGAATATTTGGATCGGATTCGTTGTTCAGTTTTATCATTGATGATATCGTACTGAAATTTTTAAATAAAAAAGGAATTTCTTTTATTTATTATTTTGAAATAGTAAGGGTTGATTTGATTAATGTGGATAGTTAAGGGTTAAATACGCAAATATTTCAAAATAAGCAAGTGGTTATAAAATATTCATTATTGCGGGGAATATTCGTTTGGTGTCGTGGAATATTAGAATCTTTTCGGGAATATTTCATTGCCATGTGTGGGCCCCATAACTGGAAAGCGATTGGATGAAGAAAAAAGCGACAAATATAAGTTGTTTTTAAATCATCTTGTTGGAATACCCGATTGGTTAAAACACACTAATACGGCGTTGTTGAACAAGAGTAGATACAGTATTGCACCAATTATTGATTCTTTACGTAAGAAGGCCACTACTCAATAATGGTTCTGAATAATTCTCAATTATTTTATTGAGTTAATAATTGCTGCGTTGATATTTTATATTCTTCATTGTTTCAATAATTGTCATTACACAAGATTTTTCATTATCAAGCAATAATTCATATTATCCTATATAATATTATTAGATAACATTATTGGCAATGTCTAGAAAGTTACGTCTCAAGGAGAGGTTTGGTCACCTAATTGCAGCCAAAGAATGAAGAAATTCTTATCGGAAAGCCCCTTTTCCGGAACCGCACTGGTTGTCAATATTGTGATTACAGTAATATTATTTATGAATAATTAATTATTGATTCATATGATGAGAAAAATATTGATTTTATGTGGATATAGATGGAGAAAATTTTTATAGTGACAATTGTTGAAAATTGAAATTTTATCTTTTTCTCGATAAAATAATTCATTTAAATATATTATTTTAATAATATATTAATGGTGATATTTTACATGCACGAATGTGGGATATATGAGTATACGAGGAGGAAGAGTATTTTTGTTGTAATAAATGTTTAAAACATGTTAAACATGCCTGGTGGACCCCATTTATTGAATTAAATTTGATTATAACTTTAAAATCGCTTCGTTTGTGGATTTTGGTGCCAATTTCTATTTGAATTTGGAAAAACTTTCTTCTGCAAAGTTGTAGAGAATTGAAATTCTATAAAACCTCGCGAGATTCGAATTTTCTGATGAAAGGGCTATTTATTATGAATTATTGAAGTTAGGATTAATTGATTATCATTTTTGGAGTTTTAAGTAAGTTTTGCATGAAAAACGTTTTTTTGTCACTTATGGGACATGTGTTAGTGGTTAATTTCAGCTGATGGTGTGCGTAGGAAGATGTGGAAAAATAATATTATTAATATATTAAATTTTACGCTTTGGTGTTCTAAGCAATTTCTATAAATAAGGAGGTTAGGTTAGAATTGAAAAATCACGTAAAGCTCAAGTTTTCTCTCTATATTATCGAAGCGTATTCTTGTGAGTATTTTGAGTATACTTTGAGTGTTGCTATACGGTGCAAGTCCAAGTCATAGCCTATATCCTGTTTCATTTAGAAGTACCGATCTTTCGAGGTAAGGAATATTATTTTTTCGTAATGATATTATTTTTCAATATCATTATCTTGAAATGTTGATCTGAAGTTTTATCAAATTTGGAACTTTTTTTCATATTCGAGTTGGTTACTATTCATGGGTTACTATTCATGAGTTACTATTCATTTGTTGATGCTATTCTTCTATTCTTATTACTATTCATGAGTTATTATTCACGAAGTACTATCTACGAAGCGTGAAGATGTTTTTTGTGGAATTTCTATCTTTTGGTGTTGGAGTTACTATTCACGATACGCAGACTATTCACGATACGGCACTATTCACGATACTTGGGTACTATTCAATAGAAAAATAAAATTTCTTCTTTTAAGTCAAAACATCTATTCGGATACTAACTCCGATTGTATCCATGTTTGATCATTCTTGAATTTTACACCACTATGATTATTTTTGAGGTATTTTGACGTGGATAAAACCAAGTACTAATCCTTAATCCTTAATCCTTGTAATTTTGTTTCTTTGGATTCGTTTCTTTAAAAAAAAAAAATATTTTCATCATCCTCGGTCTTAAATGATGATATTATGGAAATATCTTTGGCTTTGTAGCAAAAGATGAATGATTTCTTAAGAATATCTTTGGCTCAGAAAAGCAAAAGATGAATGATTTCAAGAATATCTTTGGCCCGTAGTGCAAAGATGAATGTGTTTAAATGAATATGACCAATCGATGAATATCTTTGGCTTTGAAAAGTGCAAAGATGAATATTTGATTCCGGATGTATATTGATTGATGTTACTGAGGATAAAAGATAGACGATGAACTTTTAAATTCATACATAGAAGATAGTAGTTTGCATT
The DNA here is from genome assembly GCA_020205615.1 of Panax quinquefolius. Taxonomy (NCBI): domain Eukaryota; kingdom Viridiplantae; phylum Streptophyta; class Magnoliopsida; order Apiales; family Araliaceae; genus Panax; species Panax quinquefolius. The sequence continues at coordinate 51,125,360 of CM035153.1, forward strand.
CTCTACTTAACTCTTCTAATGAATTATTATTTCACCATGGTAATATTGATTTAAAATTTGTTGTCTATTGTATTCTATTAGAGTTTTCCTGTTGAAGACTAACGATAATTTGTTGTATATTATCTTAGTCATAATAATATTTTTATCGAGCTAGTTGAGCTCACCCTTTTCCTTTTTGTTCCATTTTTCTCTGGGAGGCGAGAATATAGCGAGTACAGTCGGGTATGGAATGAAGGTTCTAGAGAGAGTTGTTTAGTAGTCCTCACCATTTTTGTAAAATAATGTATCAATAAATGTGATGAGGATTTATTTGAGTATAGATATGTCTAGAAGATAATATTTGTATTTAAACTCATAGTTTTATTGTTGTAATAATAAAGTTGTAGTTATTTACGTATCATGTATTGACAACTCGAGAATGGGTGATGTATACCTATTTTTGGGCGTCACAACATCCATATATATTCCAAAAGTCGTGAAGATCATGAGCATCATTTGGTCGGTACTCCAAAGTCAATGCGTGAAAACAAGCTATATGCCAAGTTAAAGAAATGCGAGTTACGGCTTGAGGAAGTAGCATTCCTTGGACACGTAGTGTCAAAATATGGAGTATCTGTTGACCCAACGAAGATCGAAGCAATACAAAGTTGGGAGCAACCGGGAAGTGTGACTAAAGTTCGTAGTCGGGCTTATTGGTTATTATAGGAGATTCGTGGAAGGATTTTCTGGATCGCTACTCCATTAACTTTCAAATTGACTTAAATATATAAAATTCGTATGGAGCGAGGAATGTGAGAAGAGTTTCCAAGAGCTTAAGAGGAGACTCATTTTAAGACTGTTCGACAATACCATCCGGTTCGGATGGATTTGTTATCTACAATGATGCCTTTAGGCAAAGGGTTAGGATGTGTTCTCATGTAACATGGGAAAGTCATAGCCTATGCCTCATGACAACTTATAGAATATAAGAGGAATTATCCTACCATGATCTAGAGTCAAGCAGCCAATGCTTTCGCGCTTAAAGATCCGGAGGCACTATCTATATGGGGAGAAAGTGGAGATATATTCGCACCATAAAAGTCTCAAATATTTCTTCACCCAAAAGGAACTCAATATGCGGCAACGACGTTGGCTTGAGCTTTTGAAAGACTACGACCACGCCATTCAATACCATTCCTAAAAGTTTAACGTGGCCGACGCGTTGAGTAAAAGATCATATGCGGGAACGAATGCGATGTTGTCAATGCAAAGGCCCATTTTGTGTGATTTATAAAAGATGAAGATAGAATTCAAGACTCTGGGGACCCATGCGATGATGTCAAGTATACGCATAGAACCAGTTTTGATTGATAAAGTTAAAGTTGCTCAAGCCACAGACCCGGAGTTGATGCGTATGAAGAAAAAAGTACAAGAAGGTGTTATTCCAGAAGCAAGAATCGATGAAGAAGGAATACTTCGAGTCCACTCCAGACTTTGTGTTCCTAACGACTCTGATTTGAAATACAAGATCATGATGGAGGCACACAATACACCATTTGCAATCCATCCTAGAAGTACCAAAATATATCGTGATCTTCGACACACATTTTGGTGGAACAATATGAAGAGAGAGATTACGAAGTTTATCTCGAGGTGTTTAACTTGTCAACATGTAAAGGCGGAGCATCAAGTGCCTAAGGGTCCATTGCAACCACTTGAGATTTCGAACTGGAAGTGGGAACACATTACCATGGATTTCGTTATGGGTCTTCCCACGGTTTTTCAAGGCATAAATGCTATTTGGGTTATTGTTGATAAATTAACCAAGTCTCGCGCTTTTTTGCCGATATACGGAGACTTATCCTTTGAACGTCTTGCTCGCTCAGTATGTATGTAAATGAGATTGTGAGATTGCATGGCATGTCAAGATCCATAGTTTCGGATCGTGACCTAAGATTCACTTCACGATTTTGGGTTAGCTTGCAAAAAGCTATGGGCACGTATTTACGATTCAGTTTGGCATACCATCCTCAAACAGACGGACAATCAGAGAGGACTATTAAAACTCATGAAGATCTATTAAGACTCTGAGTCCTAGACTTCAAAGGCAATTGGGATAAGTATTTACCATTGGTGGAATTTTCCTACAACAACAGTTATCAGGCAAGTATAGGTGTGGCTCCATTCAAGTATCAGATGGACGAAAGTGTCGCTCCAATATGTTGGGATGTGGTGGGTGAAACAACATTGTTGGGACCCGAGTTGGTACGTATGACTACGGAAAAGATACAAATAATTCGATAACGTATACAAACGGCACAAGATCGACAAAAGAGTTATGCGGATCTTCATCGAAAGGACGTGGAATTTAGTATTGGGGATCATGTATTGTTGCGAGTTGCTCCATGGAAGGGAGTTACAAGATTTGGGAAGAGAGGAAAGCTCAATCCACGATTTATTGGTCCATTTCAGATTCTTGACCGAGTAGGAAATGTAGCCTATAGACTCGCGTTACCTCCAAGTATGTCTCGTGTTCATAATGTTTATCACATATCCGTGCTTCGTAAATATGTGAAAGACCCGAACCACGTTATTGAGTTAGAACCAGATGAGATAGCCGAAGACTTAACGTATGAAGAGGTACCTGTCAAGATCTTGGATAGGAAGGAACATGTCCTACGCACAAAGGTCATACCACAAGTTAAAGTTTTATGGAGGAACCATGCTATAGAGGAAATGACCTGGGAGTTGGAAACGGAAATGAAAGCGAGGAATCCTCATCTTTTTGAAACACCAGGTACGTACGTCAATTTCGAGGATGAAATTTCATAAGGAGGGGAGGTTGTAAGACCCCAACTTATTATAAATAAAATTGAATTTCCTCTATTTATTATTTTGAAATAGTAAGGGTTGATTTGATTAATGTGGTTAGTTATGGGTAAAATGCACAAATATTTTAAATAAGCAAGTGGTTATAAAATATTTATTACTATTAGGGAATATTCATTTGGTCGTGGAATATTCTTACTGTCAGGGAATATTCGTACGACGGCGCAGCCTTGTGTGGGCCCCATAACGGAAAGTGATTGGATGAAGAAAACAACAAGTATAAGTTGTTTATAAATAACTACGTAGTTTGTTATCAATTAATCTTTGTTAAAATACTCGATGGTTAAAACACACGAAGATATTGCAGTATTGCACCAATTATTGATTCTTACGTAAGAAGGCACTTACTCAATAATTGTTACAATAATTACTATTCAATATTTTATTTTATTGATTCAATAATTGCTATGTTGATATTTTATATTATTGTTGTTTCAATAATTGTCACTACACAATATTTTCCATTATCGGCTAATAATTCATATTATCTGAATAATATTATTAGATAACATTATTGGCAATGTCTAGAAAGTTTCGCCTCAAGGAGAGGTTTGGTCATCTAATTCATGCATCAATAAGGAGAGATCCTTATTGGAAAGCCCCTCTTCCAGGGAACTGTTTGGTTGTCGAGATTGTGATTCTCGTAATATTATTTGTGAATAATTAATTATTAATTTATATGATGAGGAAAATATTCATTTTATGCGGATATAGATGGAGAAAATTTTAATGTGACAATTGTTGAAAATTAATATTTATCTTTTTTCGATAAAATAATTCATTTAAATATATTATTATATTTTAATAATATAATAATGGTGATATTTTTACAATGAGTGTGGGATATATGAATAAATGAGGAGGAAGAGTATTTTTGTTATAAAATTGTTTAAAACATGTTAAACATGTTTGTGGACCCCATTTCTTGACTGAAAATTGATTATAGCCTGTAAAATCGTCCGTTTGTGGATTTCGGTCAACTTTTGTTTGGAATTTGGAAAAACTTAAACTTACAAAGTTGTAGAGAATTGAATTTTCTATGGAATGGACATAAGATTTGAATTTTTTTGATAAAAGGGCTATTTATTGTGAATTATTGAAGTTCCGGTATATTGGGTCTGAATTGATTTTTGGAGTTTTAAATAATTTTATTAACAAAAACATTTTTTGTGATTTTGGTGGGTTGGTGGCTGATGTCTAGACCAAAAAGTGGGCTAAGGAAAATTTATATAAATATATAAATATTTTATTAAATTTTCTGCTTTGGTGTTCTAAATATTTTCTTACAAATAGGGTGCTTAGGTTAGAATTGAAAATCACACCAGAAACTAAAGTTTTCTCTCTCTATATTATCGAGCGTATTCTTGTGAGTATTTTAAGACTTTGAGTGTTACTATACGGTTGCAAGTTCTCTTCAGCTCTATATCCAGTATTCTAGTCAGAAGTACGGTCTTTTCGAGATAAGGGATGTAATTTTTTGAAAATAATATTATTTCTTTCAATATCATTATGTCGGAATATTGGTAAGATTTTTCTTGTGAAATTCATGTCTTTTAGTGTCGGGGTTACTATTCACGTAAACGGCACTATTCACGAATACAGAACTATTCACAGAAAAATTAAATTTTCATTTTTTGTCCAAAATATCTATTATGGATACTAGCTTTGATTGTATCTATATTTTGATCATTCTTGAGTTTTACTCCACTATGGTTATTTATGAAGTATTTTTGAACTTGGATTATTTAAAGTACGAATCCTTAATATTTTTTATTTTGTTCCAATCGGATTCGCTTTTCTTTAAAATATTTTTCATCATCCTCAGTTCTAAATGATGATATTCTTGAATATCTTTGGCTGTCAGTAAAAGATGGTTGATTTTCTTATGAATATCTTTGGCCCAGTAGTGCAAGATGAGCAGTGTTGAGATGAACATGACTAATCGATGAATATCTTTGGCCTCAGTAGTGCAAAGATGAAAATTTGATTCAAGATGAATATTGAATGATGTTACAGGGATAAAATATTAATCATGGACTGTTAAATTCATAGATAATAGTAGATTTCATTCTCTACGTAACTCTTCTATGAATTATTATTTTCGCTGCAAATATTATTCTGAAACTTGTTGTTTATTATATTCTCTCAGATTTTTCCTTGTTGAAGACTGATGATAATTTGTTCTATATTATCTTAGTCATAATATTCTTTACTGGGCTAGTTGAGCTCACCCTTTTTCCTTTTTATTCTATTTTTCTTCTAAGGAGGCGAGAATGTAGCGGGTACTAGTCGGGGTATGGAATGATGGTTCTAGAAGTTGTTTTAGTAGTCCTCACCATTTTTATAAAATAATATTTCAATAATTGTAATGAGGACTTATTTGGGTGAGGATATTGTCTAGAAGACAATATTTGTATTTAAACTCACAGTTTAAGTGTTGTCGTATTTTGCATGACAATTGTATTAATAAAGTTGTACCATGTATTTGACAACTCAAATGGGTGATGCATACCTATTTTGGGGGCGTCACATAATTTTCCTAATTTGATTTAAATTTGTATATATTATAAGAGAATGTATCGAACATCTAATCAAATATGGATTAACCGAGTATGCATCGAATCACAATAAAAAATTCGAGTAGTTTAAATCTTAAACGAAAGTCGAGTATAACCTTGCTCAAATTTTACTTATATTTTTATTCGAACTATTTTTAATGCTCGTAGTATACATCACCTATTTAAAGTATTATTAAATAATTAATAAGTCAATACATGGTATGTAAACAACTACAACTTTATTATTACAACAAGAAATCGTGAGTTTGAATACAAATATTATCTTCTAGACATAATATCTATACTCAAATAAATCCTCATCACATTTATCGATACATTATTTTACAAAAATGGTGAGGACTACTAAACAATCCTTTCTAAAACCTTCATTCCATATACCCCACGACTCGTGCATCGCTTATATTCTCGCCTCCCGAGAAAAATGGAACAAAAGGAAAAAGGTGAGCTCAACTAGCTCAAGAAGAATATTACGACTAAGATAATATACAACAAATTATCGTTAGTCTTCAACAGGAAAAATCTAATGTAATACAATAGACAACAAATTTTAAATCAATATTCGCAATGGAAATAATAATTCATTGAAGAGTTAAGAGAGAATGCAAACTACTATCTTCTATGTATGAATTTAAAAGTTCATCGCTCATCTTTTATCCCTCAGAACATCAATCAATATACATCCGAATCAAATATTCATCTTTGCACTACAAAAGCCAAAGATATTCATCACTGGGTCATGTTCATTTAAACACTGCTCATCTTCAGACTACAGCCAAAGATATTCTTCAGAATCATTCATCTTTGCACCACAAAGCCAAAGATATTCTTAAGAAATCATTCATCTTTGCACCATGTGCCAAAGATATTCCATAATATCATCATTTAAGACCGAGGATGATGAAAATATTTTTTTTTAAAGAAACGAATCCAAAGGAAACAAAATGACAAGGATTAAGGATTAAGGATTCAGATTTTGGTTTTATCCACGCCCAAAAATACCTCAAAAATAATCATAGTGGTGTAAAATTCAAGAATGATCAAAACATGGATACAATCGTAGTTAGTATCCGTAATAGATATTTTGGACAAAAAAGAAGAAATTTTATTTTTCTATGAATAAGCATGCCAGATACGTGAATAGTGTCAGATACGTGAATAAAGGCCGATACGTGAATAGTAAATCCGACACCAAAAGATAGAAATTCCACAAAAACATCTTCACGCTTCATTAATAGACTCGTGAATAAGAATCGTGAATAAGAATCTCATTAATAAGAATCTCGTGAATAAGAACTCATGAATAAGAATCCATGAATAAGTAACCCGACATGAAAAAGTTCCAAATTTGATAAAAACTTCAGATCAATATTTCAAAGATAATGATATCAAGAAATAATATCATTATTCGAAAAAAAAATAATATCCCTTACCTCAAAAAGATCAAGATTTAATTGAATAAATAATAAGGTCAAGGAACTCTTGCATCGATATCAATACTCAAAGTATACTCAAAATACTCACAAGAATACGCCAAAATATAATAGAGAAGAGAGAGAAAACTTCAGCTTTTCGTGTGATTTTCAATTCTAACCCAAAGACCCTATTTATAGAAAACGCTAGAACACCAAAGCGTAAAATTTAATATAATAATAATATAATTATACAAATTTTCCTTAGCCCACCTTAGAAATTTGATCAAAACATCAGCCACACATGTTAATGATGTCCAAAAAAATACAAAAACGTTTTTCTTAAAAAAATAATTTAAACTCCCAAAAATCAATTATTTTGAGCTTCTAACTTCAATAATTCATAATAAATAGCCCTTTCATCAGAAAAATTGAATCTCATGAGTTTTTATAGGAAATTCAATTTCTACAACTTTGCAGAAGAAAGTTTTTCCAAATTCCAAATAGAAATTGACCAAATCCACAAACCAGTGATTTTACAAGCTATAATCAAATTTCAAATAATAAATGGGTCCACCAACACACACAAAACATGTTTTAAACATTTAATGCAACAAAAATACTCTTCCTCCTCATATACTCATATATCCCACATTCATTGTAAAATATCACCGTTAATATATTATTAAAATAATATATTTAAACGAATTATTTTATCGTAAAAAGATAAAATATTAATTTTCAACAATTGTCATTTTAAAAATTTTCCATCTATATCCACATAAAATCAATATTTTCCTCATCATATAAATCAATAATTAATTATTCACAAATAATATTACAGTAATCACAATATCGACAACCGTGCAGCCTCCTGTGAAAGAGGGGCTTTCCAATAAGAATTTCTTCATCAGCGCAATTAGATGACCAAACTCTCCTTAGATGTAACTTTCTAGACATTGCCAATAATGTTATCTAATAATATTATTCAGATAATATGAATTATCGCTTCGATAATGAAAAATAATACCGTAATGACAATTATCAAACAACAAAGAATATAAAATATCAACGCAAAGAATTATTAACTCAATAAAATATCGAATAAAGAATTATCAGAACCATTATCGAGTAAAGGCCTTCACGTAAGAATCAATAATTGGTGCAATACCGTGCTACTCGCTCAACAACGCCAGATAGTGTGTTTTAACCACCGGTATTCCAACAAAGATAATCTCAGAATAACTACGCCGCTATTTAAAAACAACTTATATTTGTCGCTTTCTTCATCCAATCGCTTCACATGGGCTCACACATGGTCGCTACTATTCGTCAGCATTTAATATTCCCGACAAAGATTTAATATTCCACCACCAAACTAATATTCCCCGACAACAATGAATATTTTATAACCACTGCTTATTTTCAAATATTCATGATTTAACCCTTAACTATCCACATTAATCAAATCAACCCTTACTATTTCAAAATAATAAATAAAGGAAATTTTTTTATTTAAAAATTTTGGGGTCTTACAACCTCCCTCCTTATGAAATTTCGCCCTCTAAATCGACGACGACTGTGTTTCAAAAGGTGAGGATACTCGCTTTCATTTCCGCTTTCCAATTCCTGTGTCATTTCCTCTATAAGATGATTCCTCCACAAAACTTTAACTTGTGGTACGACCTTTCATGCAGTAGGACATGCTCCTTCCTATCCAAGATCTTCGACAGTACCTCCTCATACGCTAAGTCTTCTGGCTATCTCGTCTGGTTCTAACTCAATAACGTGGTTCGGTCTTTCACATATTTATTAAGTACAGATATGTGAAACACATTATGAACATTTAGACATACTTGAGGTAACGCAAGTCTATAGCTACATTTCCTACTCCTGGCCAAGAATTTGAAATGGACCAATAAATCGTGGATCGAGCTTTTCTCTCTTCCCAAATCTTGTAACTCCCTTCCACGGAGCAACTCGCAACAATACACGATCCCCTACATTAAATTCCACGCCCTTTCGATGAAGATCCGATAACTCTTTTTTGTCGATCTTGTGCCGCTTTGTATACGCTTGTTAATCATTCGATCTTTTCTAGTAGTCATACGCGATTTAACTCGGGTCCCAACAATGTTGCTTTCACCCACCTCATCCCAACATATCGAGAACGACATTTTCGCCCATATAATGCTTCAAATGGAGCCACACCTATACTTCGCTCGATAATCGTTGTTGTAGGAGAATTCCACCAATGGTAAATACTTATCCCAACTACCCTTGAAGTCAGGACACAGTAGTCTTAATAGATCTTCAAGAGTTTGAATAGTCCTCTCGATTGTCCGTCTGCTTGGGGATGGTATGCTTAACTAAATCGCAAACTGCGCTCATAGCTTTTTGCAAGCTAACCCAAAATCTTGAAGTGAATCTTGGGTCACGATCCAAACTATGGATACAGCATGCCATGCAACCTCACAATCTCATTCACGCATATACTAGCAAGACGCTCAAGGAATAAGTCTCCCAGACGGCAAGAAATGAGCAGACTTGGTTAATCTATCAACAATAACCCAAATAAGATTGATGCCTTGAGAAACCGTAGAAGACCCAGAACTAAATCCATAGTAATGTGTTCCCACTTCCATTCCGGAATCTCAAGTGGTTGCAACGGACCTTTAGGTACAAGATGTCCGCCTTTTTACACGCCGGGCAAGTTAAACACATCGAGATAAACTTTGCAATCTCTCTCTTCATATTGTTCCACCAAAATGTATACGTCAAGATCACGATACATTTTAGTACTTCCAGATGGATTGCAAATGGCGATTGTGTGCCTCCATCATAATCTTTGACTTCAAATCGAGTCGTTAGAACACAAAGTTCAGAGTGGACTCAAGTATTCCTTCTTCATCAATTCTCGCCCTAATAGCTCCTTCAGACTTTCTTCTTCATACGATCGCCCCTGTGGGGCTCGAGCAACCTTAACTTTTTCTATTAAAGTTGGCTCTACGCGATACTTGACATCATCGCACTCGCTCCTCAAGATATGATCTTCTACTCAACGCGCCACCTACCACGCTCGCTTACTGTGATGGTATCAATAGTGTGGTCGTAGTCTTCAATAGTTCGAGCCAACGTCCGCCGCCAGATGTCGAAGTTTTTTTGAGTGAAGAAATATTTAAGGCTTTTATGGTCCGAATATATCTCCACTTTCTCCCATATAGATAAGGCTCCATATTTTTAGCGCGAAAACGATCGGCCGCTAACTCTAGATCATGAAAGTAGGATAATTCCTCTCATACTTTTAAGTTGTCATGAGGCATAAAGGCTATGACTTTCCCACGCCTGCATGAGAACACATCCTAACCTTTGCCTCAAGATCATCAGAGATAACAAATCCATCCGAACCAGATGGTATTGTTGTAAGAACAAAGCCAAATAAGTCTCCTCTAAGCTCTTGGAAACTTTTCTCGATTCTTCACTCCAAACGAATTTTTTGTATCCTTCCGAAGTTAGTGAAGTTAACGAGTAGCGATTCGAGAAAACCCTTCCAATTAATCTCCGATAATAACCAAATTAAGCCCAAAAAACTACGATTTCAACCACCGACTTTTTGCTGTTCTAACTTCAGATTGCTTCAATCTTCACGGATCAACAGAGATACTCCATGTTTCGACACCACGCGCCCAAGGAATGCTACTTCCTCAAGCCGTAACTCGTGATTTCTTCAATTTGGCATATAGTTGGTTTTCACGAAGTTTTCGAGTACCAAATTTCAAATGGTGCTCATGATCTTCACTTTTGAATATACGAGATGTCATCAATAAAGACAACAACGAATCGATCCAAATATTCCTGAATACTTGGCTCATCATATCCATGAAAGTCGCAGGAGCATTAGTTAGTCCAAAGACACGACTAAGAATTCATAATGCCCATACCGAAGTTTCAAGGCGCCTTTGAATATCCTCGCTTTTAATCTTCACCGATGATATCCGTAATCTAAGATCGATTTTGAAAAGAATCAGGCCCTCAGAATCGGTCAAACAAGTCATCAATACGAGGTAGAGGATACCTATTCTCGATGGTGACATGGTTCAATTCCCGATAGTCAATACAAAGTCGCATACTCCCCGCTTTTCTTCTTTACAAATAAAACAGAGCACCCCAAGGAGATGTACTAGATTTAATGAAACCGATGTCCAACAATTCTCGTAGTTGGACCTTTAACTCCTCAAGTTCAATAGAGCCATTCGATATGGGGTTTTAGAAATGGGCTTGTATCTGTGTTCAAGATCAATAAAGAATTCAACTTCACGCTCGGGGTGTAGACCGGAAGTTCTTTAGAAATACGCCGCGAAAGTCAATAACAACAGAATATTATTCAAATTTGACGTGTCTTTATTCAAATCCATAACATGGGCTAAGAAAGTTTCGACATCCGCTTTTTAATAAACTAATAATTTTATGATTAGATATGATGTTGATCGATTTTAATGGTTTAGTTGTTGAATTGCATAAACAGTTGGTTAGAATATGAAAACTAACAACCTTATTAAAAACAATCAATTTTGGTAATGATGAGTAGTTAACCAATCAATCCCTAAAATCACATCAAAAGCAAGTATCTTTAAAGAGATAAGGTCAATGTGTAAGGTAATGGTGCCAACTTGAATCAAACAAGATTTATAAATGTTGGATGTGATGAAAGTTTCTCCTAACTGAGTTTCCACAGACAGTCAAAGTCTAATTTCTCCTGAGTCAAGTTTAAACGCTGAGCACACGCAGCAGAGAGATAAATGAACGGGTAAAGACCCAGATCAAGTAAGGTATAAACTTCGCAAGAATTTATAAATTTACCCGTGATCACCTCGCTTGGGTTCTCTCGATTATGACCAACCACAACAAACGCCTTCCCTAATCGCTGATTTTGACTTTTCTCGGGATGTTTTTGAGTCACCGTCTCACTGAAACTAGGTTTCGCCATCGCATAATCTCGAGCGATATGTCCTTCCTTTCCACAATTATAAGATACCTTGAACTGCTAGGGCGCTTTGACCGATATGTCCTCTTTTCCGTGATTTGTAGAAGATACGACCGGTGGTCGTTTTTCTCCCTTAGAACCGCTTGTCGCCAAGACCGCATCTTCACATGGTCGTTGTTAAATCTCCTCTTTTAAAATCTCTCCCGACTCGCTTCTTCTATTTTCACGGCTATGATTACCACCAGAGTGGTTACCATTTTGTCCGTCTGCTTTTCTCCGCAGTTATCATTATATTCGCTGATCGCTATCTCTCGACACGATCCTCGTCAGGGTCCTCGCCGACTGTATTTCAAGTATCTCGCCTAATAATCGAGCCCTGCTTACAACATCTCAATAAAGAGAAAATTTATGAGAAATGAGATATCGACGACGCCGGTTTCAAACCTCTAAGAAACATCCGCCGCCACACGCTCCTCATTCTCCACCAAATGAGGTGCAAACCGATAACTCGCAAACTTTGCCTCGCATCGAGACACCGCCATGTTGTTTTTTGTTCCAATCTGATGAACTCCACTTCCTTCATACGATTTAACACTTTCGTGAAAGTATTTGTCATTAAATAGTTTTCAAACGCTCTCCCAAGACACGCCGAAAAGGCCGGACGGGTACGCTTCACGCACTCCCACCAAGAGTCCGCTTCGCCATTTTAACATAAAGGTGGCGAATGGAACCTTCGTTTCTCCGCATCCCAAGACATCGAATATCTTGTAATTTGTTTGACCCATGTTTCCGCCATGATCGGATCCGCTTTTCCTTAAATTCGTGGTCCCAACTTTCGAATCGCTTGGTCGTGATAACCCGTGAATTGCTATCATTTCTCCTCAGATTTTGAACACGAAGTTCCTCGTCTCGATTTTGCATGAAACCGCAAAAACTTCTAAACATCCCCTCGCTCATCATCTCGCCAATGGTGTTGTTCACAGAGGAACATTGCCACTGCACAGACGCTTCTCCTCGCAGTGAGTACAGCATCTCCACGGCCTCATTTCCATTGTTAATATTCTCAACGACATTCTCAAACACCGCCATAAAACAAGGGTTAATTAAGGAAATCAATATATCACATAATATCCCTATATATCGACTCAACTAACAAATAAGCTTTTAGTAGACACACTAACAAGGATTTACTCTGCCTCCCTCCTAGTTCTATTCCCCGATCTCCGCCAGAGATCATATCCCTAAGCTCGATACTAATCGTGACGCCCCAAAATAGTATACATCACCTATTCGAAAGTCACAATACATGGTATGTAAACAACTACAACTTTATTATTACAACAAGAAATCGTGAGTTTGAATACAAATAATCTTCTGTATAATATCTATACTCAAATAAATCCTCATCACATTTATCGATACATTATTTTACAAAATGGTGAGGACTACTAAACAATCCTTTCTAAAACCTTCATTCCATACCCGACTGCACTCGCTTATATTCTCGCCCCCGAGAAAAATGGAACAAAAGGAAAAGGGTGAGCTCAACTAGCTCAAGAAAGAATATTACGACTAAGATAATATACAACAAATTATCGTTAGTCTTCAACAGGAAAAATCTAATGTAATACAATAGACAACAAATTTTAAATCAATATTCGCAATGAAATAATAATTCATTGAAGAGTTAAGTAGAGAATGCAAACTACTATCTTCTATGTATGAATTTAAAAGTTCATCGCTCATCTTTTATCCCCTCAGAACATCAATCAATATACATCCGAATCAAATATTCATCTTTGCACTACAGCCAAAGATATTCATCACCGGGTCATGTTCATTTAAACACTGCTCATCTTTGCACTACGCGCCCAAGATATTCTTCAGAAATCATTCATCTTTGCACCACCATGTGCCAAAGATATTCTTAAGAAATCATTCATCTTTGACTACATGTGCCAAAGATATTCCATAATATCATCATTTAAGACCGAGGATGATGAAAATATTTTTTTTAAAGAAACGAATCCAAAGGAAACAAAATGACAAGGATTAAGGATTAAGGATTCAGATTTTGGTTTTATCCACGCCCAAAAATACCTCAAAAATAATCATAGTGGTGTAAAATTCAAGAATGATCAAAACATGGATACAATCAAAGCTAGTATCCGTATTAGATATTTTGGACTTAAAAGAAGAAATTTTATTTTCTATGAATAGATCAGACACGTGAATAGTGCAGTCAGATACGTGAATAAAGGCCAGATACGTGAATAGAACTCGACACCAAAAGATAGAAATTCCACAAAAACATCTTCACGCTTTCTTAATAAGACTACTCGTGAATAAGAATCGTGAATAAGAACTCATTAATAAGAATCGTGAATAAGAACTCATGAATAAGAACCCATGAATAGTAACCCCGACATGAAAAAGTTCCAAATTTGATAAAAACTTCAGATCAATATTTCAAAGATAATGATATCAAGAAATAATATCATTACTTAAAAAAATAATATCCCTTACCTCAAAAGATCAAAGATTTCTAATTTGAATAACCTGATATATAATACAAGGACGGAACTCAGACCGCCTCAGCAATACTCAAAGTATACTCAAATACTCACAAGAATACGCCGATAATATAGAGAGAGAAAACTTCAGCTTCGTGTGATTTTCAATTCTAACCCAAGACCCTATTTATAGAAAACGCTAGAACACCAAAAAGTTAAAAATTTATAAAATAATAATAATATAATTATAAAATTCAAGCCCACCTTAGCCCAATCTGATTTGGTCAATCATTTAGCCACACATGTTAATGATGTCCAAAAAAACAACAAAAACGTTTTTCTTTAAAAAAATAATTTAAACTCCCAAAAATCAATTATTTTGAGTTTCTAACTTCAATAATTCATAATAAATAGCCCTTTCATCAGAAAATTCGAATCTCATGAGTTTTTATAGGAATTTCAATTTCTACAACTTTGCGTAAGAAAGTTTTTCCAAATTCCAAATAGAAATTGACCAAATCCACAAACGGGTGATTTTACATGTGCTATAATCAAATTTCACCAATAAATGGGGTCCACCAACACATGTTTAAACATGTTTAAACATTTAATGCCACAAAAATACTCTTCTTCCTCCTCAGATACTCATATATCCCACATTCATTGTAAAATATCACCATTAATATATTATTAAAATAATATATTTAAACGAATTATTTTATCGTAAAAAGATAAAATATTAATTTTCAACAATTGTCATTTTAAAATTTTTTCCATCTATATCCACATAAAATCAATATTTTCTCATCATATAAATCAATAATTAATTATTCACAAATAATATTACGTAATCACAATATCGACAACCGTGCAGCCTCAGAAAGAGGGGCTTTCCAATAAGAATTTCTTCATCGCCGCAATTAGGTGATCAAACCTCTCCTTAGATGTAACTTTCTAGACATCGCCAATAATGTTATCTAATAATATTATTCAGATAATATGAATTATTGCTTCGATAATGAAAATAATACGTGTAATGACAATTATCAAACAACAAAGAATATAAAATATCAACGCAAAGAATTATTAAATCAATAAAATATCGAATAAAGAATTATCGTAACCATTATCGAAAAGTGCCTTTCACGTAAGAATCAATAATTGGTGCAATACCGTGTGCTATCGCTCAACAACGCAGATAGTGTGTGTTTTAACCAACCGGTATTCCAACAAGATTAATCTGCAGAATAACTACGCCGCTATTTAAAAACAACTTATATTTGTCGCTTTTTCATCCAATCGCTTCACATGGGCCCACACACATGGTCGCTACTGGTGCATTTAATATTCCCCGACAAAGATTTAATATTCCACCACCAAACTAATATTCCCCACAACAATGAATATTTTATAACCACTGCTTATTTTGAAATATTTCATGATTTAACCCTTAACTATCCACATTAATCAAATCAACCTTACTATTTCAAAATAATAAATAAAGGAAATTCCTTTTATTTAAAAATTTTGTGGTTTGTCTGACACGATTCGAATCTCGAAAAAGATGCTTAATCACCGATGCCCATTGATCGGGCAAGTTTTAGCCCCATGATCTGACTTTTTATACTCATATATGTTGTTGGGCCGATAAACTGCAATTTGATGGTGACGGATATCGCTTGCTCCGCATCTTTGGATACTAGAATTTCCCTGACTCGTAGAACCTTCCATGTTTATAGCTCCATCAAAATATATTTTCCACTTCCGGTATGCATCGTAATGATGGTGTTGCTGAACTGTCATTACCCCTTCATCGGGGAAGTATGTTTCCAAAGGTTTAAAATCTCTTGAAGGCATCGCGGCCAGTTGATCAGAAATTCCTTGACCTTTGATAGACTTTTGCGTCACGTAGAGCGATGTCAAATTCTCGCAGGATCAACCGCCATCCGAATAAATGACGATTCAATATGGGTTTACTGAACACATACTTGAGAGGATCCACGCGGGATATGCAATGGGTTGTATGACCATAGAGGTAATGTTGTAACCTCATGGAAGTCCATACTAACGTACAACAAGTTTTCTCAATTAGAGTGTACTTATGTTCACTGCTACTGAATCTTTTGCTGAGGTAGTAGATAGCTCGCTCTTGGCCTCTATCAACTTTCTATCCCAGCATGCAGTCCATGGCATTATCATTAATAGACAGGTAAATAAACAGGGGAACACCATCCCTGGGAGGTACCAAAACATGAACTTTGACCAGCTGCTCTTTGATTGTAAGTAAGGTTTTCTGACACTCATCATTCCATTTCATAGAGGAGTTCTTCCTTAGCAGTTTGAAGATAGGCTCACAGGTTGCTGTGAGTTGGGAGATTAATCGGCTGATGAAGTTGATTCTTCCCAAAAATCCCCGTATTTCCTTCTCTGTCTAAGGAATGGGCATTTCCGCAATGACCTGAATTTTGGTGGGATCCAGCTCAATCCCTTTGTGGCTGACTAGGAATCTTAGAAACTTGCCCAATTTAACGCCAAATGCGCACTTAGTTGGATTCAACTTCAAGTTATACTTACGCAACTTGTTGAAGAGCTTTTTGAGATGGTCTAAGTGGTCTTCCTCCCTTCGGGATTTGACAATGATGTCATCCACGTAGATCTCTATCTCTTTGTGCACTAAATCGTGGAAAAGAGCCATCATGGCTCGCTGGTAGGTAGCTCCGACATTGATGAGGCCGAATGACAACCTTCTATAACAAAAATTTCCCCAAGGCGTGATGAATGTAGTTTTATCAGGATCCTCTTCAGCAACCATGATTTGATGATACCCCGCAAAACAATCAGCAAAGGAGTACATGTTGTATTGAGCAGTATTGTCAATGAGAATGTGGATAAATGGTACGGGAAATCTATCTTTAAGGAAAGCTTTATTCAGATCCCGGTAATCCACGTAAATTTGCACCTTTCCTCCTGGTTTAGGTACGGGGACTATGTTGGATAGCAATTCAGGGTATGTTGACACCATGATGATTCCAGTTTGAAATTGTTTCACAATTTCTTCTTTAACCTTTAAACTTCACTCGGTTTTAATCACACGAGTTTTACACCGACCGGCTTGAATCCTCTTTGATGGGAAGGCGATGAATAACAATGTCCATGGACAAATTGACCATGTCTTTATGAGACCATGCAAACACATCCTGGAATTGAGTTAATAGCATAACCATATCATTCCTCTGGTTTGGAGTGAGGTCCGTACCAACCTGGATTAGTTTGGGTTTCTCTATGGTTCCGAGATTGAATGAGGTGGTTTGATCAAGATTTGGCTTGGGTTTGTTTTCGACCCATTGTTTGATCTCCTGAGGTATCTCAGTGTCCTCTTGTATTTCCATCAAGTCTGAGTCCAACTTTTCATTAAAGTTATAGTCCTTGTTGAGAAAAGGCACCTCATCAGCAAGTATAGGCACATCTAAATTCAGAGACCTGAAATAAAATATGATTTCACTTAATATATGAAACTATTTAATCATACAAAGTGTTAGCATGTACTGACAAAACAACTGCTAATACTGTACAAAAAAGTAAGCAGTTATAGCTATCTCTGTAGGCGTAGGAGTTTCGCCCTTTTACCTCATTGTCGACAAATGCATGCAATGTCGCTCCAATTGCTAAGGGTGAAGTCCCATAGATAAAGAAGTGATGAAGGGGCTGTTATCATCCTACTTCTCTCGAATGATGACCATAATGTTTGGACAATCATTGTCTGGGATGTTTCTGTTTGTGTGCTCATCATGGAGAATGGTGCGCATGTTTGCCATTCCCCTGGTGATGTATTATTTACGCCTTCGTTCCCTTTCTTCCACCGGGATCCGGAATCGGGACCTCTTTTCCTTTGATCCAGATCCGTTTAGGAAATAACATAGCCATTACATGGCAAAAGCATCTTTATCGAGACCATACATATTCGTGGATCCAGAGGTTGAAATAATCGCCATATGGGTCAAGTCAAGGAATCTGTTTTGTGCTTATGAGGATTCCGTGACTAGAATTAGCGTAATAGCCTAGTCCTACCATTTGTCTTCGGTTGATTGGGAACTAGAATTGGGTGCTTAATGCCCTGATGATCTTTACCCAACCCTTGTCCAGGTTGATAACCCAATGATATCATCTCTTGAGTGGCCGACATTACTTTGGCAGAAATTTTAGGTATGGGAGGTGGCGCTCCAATAGGATGGTAATGAGTGTTGCTCACCTCCAGGGCATGGAAACTGACCGACTCAACTTTTGAATTGAAGGTGATGAGTGGTGCGTCACCTTGTTTAGGACATTCTGGCTCAACATTGACAGTGACTAGGCTATTGTTGATAATGTATTTAAGTTGCTGGTGAAGGGTGGAAGGGACGGCTCGACCATATGAAATCATGGTCTTCCCAAGAGCAGGTTATATCCTGTGGCTATTTTGAGCACATGAAAGGATACGCTAAATGTATGTGGACCAATTTCCACTGGCAATTTAATCTCTCCGACAGCGTTCCTCTGGGATCCATCAAAAGCTTTGATAACCGTATGGCTGCTTATGATCCTCTTGGGATTGACATTCATCTTTTCCATGATGGCATAAGGGTAGATATTTAAGGATGATCCACCGTCTATCAGAACTCCGCCTACTATGTATCCGGAGGATAAAACCCCTATGTGCAATGGCTTTCAATGACCAGTCCCTTCAGAAGGAATGTCATCATCAGTGAAAGACATCACATTATTGTTTAAAATGTGATCAACCTAGATGTTGGAATTTTTCAACATCCCCTGATTTCGGAAAGTGGGCTTCTTCCAAAATGTGACGCCCCCAAAATAGGTCCACACGACCCATTCTGAGTCGCCAGATATCACACTACAGAAATCAAATATAAACTTCATTTATACAACTGTTGAAGCGTCGTAGAGATACGACGACTACGCTTAAACCGTGAGTTTTAATACAAATGTATGTAACTCTCATGGTGCCTCGACCACAACCTTACAATGGTACTTTACATAAAAGTACAATCAATAACAGTTTTAGAAATTAAAATCCTTGGAAAATGCTCAAGGAAACCTTCGTACATGAGAGGCCATGCGTTTAGGTTATGATAGATATCATATGTTTACAGAATTATCCTTGGTTGACCCAATAGTCCCCAAAGAAAAACAAGAAGATTGCTATCATCTTTTTTCCAATGGTGAGTCTTCTCTTGACATATAATTATCTTCGTTTTCTCCAATTGAGAATTATATTTCTGACAAACTCCAAGATTATATAGGTAGTGCTCGTAGATATACTCAGCAAGTGGATGATAACACGAAGTCCTCTATCATTAGACATCTTGTATGATAGTGGCAAAAGCGCCCTTCCAAAGTTGGGTTCACCTCACCCTATTTGGTTTACCAAAATTAACGGTTAAAATGATGTATAAAATACGACACACTTATCTGAAATTCTCAATAAAATTATTTCCATACTATTTAGGGAGAACCTCACAGCTATAGACCAACGTTCTATTCCCCTGTTATCCCCGCTCGACCCAGCTACACTCGTATTACCTGAAAGGAATTGTGAAGCAAAAGGGTGAGCACAACTAACCTAGTAAAGAATATCATAACTAAAGATAATTAAATTATCAATAGCTTTTGTCAATAATAAATCAGAGATTTAGAACATATGGTAGATGATAAAACTTTTCAACCATAGTTAATGAATCGAACAATCCATTAAAAGAGTCAAATAGACCATCAGGTCTATTATCTTCTCCATGTTAAAAGTCTACCAATAATGTTTTATTCCTGTAACATCAATCAACAATTCCTGTCCACAATCATGTGAATAACTCGTAATCATAATTGTGATTCTAAATTCCGCTTCGCACCCAGGACGAAGATAATTTTCATCACCTATCTTTACCTGAAACATCAAAAATCATGGTTAAACCAAATAACAATTCTTGCTCATAATCATACTAATAAATTCATCTTTGCACTACGACCAAAGATATTCATTAACAATTCATCTTTGTACTATAGGCCAAAGACATAGAGCTGTATTTTAGAAGAGTCAAGTAGAGCATGATATCTACTATCTTTTACGAATTAAAAGTGTATAATCAATATTTTATCATTTGAGACTCGACAATAAATAATTCACATCATCGAATCATCCCTGCACTACGACCAAGGATATTCATTAGTATTATGACCACGAATTATCCATGCACTACGGGCCAAAGATATTCGTGTTTTCAACAATGGTCATGATTATACCGAATAATCCCTGGTTATAATCATACCAACAACTGTCCATCAATGCAATACGGGCCAATGAGGACTTTTGCCACATCATTTGTGTAAAATAACAAATTTTACGAATAAATATTTAATTTTCTCAAAATATTTTTTTCAAAATTATGGTGTGGATTTGA
Organism: Panax quinquefolius; assembly: GCA_020205615.1. Taxonomy (NCBI): domain Eukaryota; kingdom Viridiplantae; phylum Streptophyta; class Magnoliopsida; order Apiales; family Araliaceae; genus Panax; species Panax quinquefolius. The sequence continues at coordinate 51,146,165 of CM035153.1, forward strand.
GATAATGATATAGTTGTGGGTAATATTTATAAATTTTGAAAAGTATGCAAGTTGTTGTATAATATTCAATTGGTCGGGGAGTATTCTTTTTGTCGGGGAATATCCGTACGACGGTACAATTATTGGTGGACCCCACAATGGAATTATTGTCGGATTGAGAAAATGATAAAAATATTTTATGAAAATAGCGACGAAAGTTTTACCGTTAACAATTGAACTACCCGATAGTAAAAGTACAGTAATACATGTGGTTGCATTGTAGCACACGGTATTGATTATTGATGCTTACGTGAGAAGTCACTCAGTTTAGTTTAATTATTGCTACAGTAATTGCTGCATAGTATCTCACGTTATTTGATTCAATTATTGTCAATATTTTATATATTATTAAATCAATAATTGAGATGAAAAAGTTATTAATATTATTATTTACAATATTAACGATGTCTAGAAGTTTCACAAGGAGAGGTTTGGTCACCTAATTCGGCTACCAATATGGAGAAATTCTTATTGAAGCCCCCCTCTTTGCGGGAACGATTTGGTCAATTAATATTGTGAATTATAATAAAGGTGATAAGTTTTGTTTTATTATTATTATAAATGTAATAAAATGTAAAACTTTTTATACAAAAATGTAATACTTTTATAAAGTTATTTGTTTTATTAGACTATAAATAGAATATATAATATTCTATTATGCATATAAGTACTGCATAGTGTTTCAGATAGTAAAATCTTTTTATATAAAATGTAATACTTTTATAAAGTTATTTATTTTATTAGACTATAAATAGAATATATAATATTCTATTACGCATAATCTTTGCATAAGGCTGCATAGTGTTTCAGATAGTAAAATCTTTTTTATATAAAATGTAATACTTTTATAAAGTTATTCATTTTATTAGATTATAAATAGAATATATTATATTTTATTTAAAAGATTTTATTTTATTAGAATATTTTATTAATCTTGCATAGTAAATCAATATGGACCATCCGTTTAAAAGTAAATCAATTTAGACCGTTCATGAATTAGTTTTTATTAGGTCCATTCTCATATAAATAAGCTCATTCCTTCATTATTTTTTATTTAATTCACCGAAACTCTAAAGAGAGAACTATAGAGAAAGAAGAAAAGTATTCTGCTACTTCACTGCTCCTATATCCAGTTTCTTCTAAGGTAAGGGATATTATTTGTTGTACTCGTTAGGGGTAATATTTCTTTCGTATTCATGAAGAGAACTTCTGTTATTCCATTGTTTATTATTCTATTGGCATAACCTGTATACGCGGACTACCCTATACTTGGTGAAATTCTTCTGTTATTCCATTCTTTATCATTATGTTGGAATAACTTGTCTATGCGAAGTACCGCATACATGGTGAAATTTTTCTGTTATTCCATTCTTTATTATTCTGTTGGAATATCTTGTCTGTGCGTATTACGCCTTACCTGGTTCCATTATTTATTCTGTTGGAATAACTTGTCTGTGCGGTCTATCACATGCATGGTGATTTCTGTTGTTATTTCATTCTTTATTATTCTGTTGGAATATCCTATCTGTGTGTTTACACGTGACCTGGTTCCATTATTTATTATTCTGTTGGAATATCTTATTTGTGCGTTTACGCATGACCTGGTTCCATTATTTATTATTCCGTTGAATAACTTTATCTCTGTCGGATCTATCGCATGCATGGTGAATTCTTCTGTTATTCCATTCTTTTTTAATCTATTAGAATAACCTGTCTATGTGGATTACCACATGCATGGTGAATGACCCTTCGTATTCATTTCTTATTAAATTGTGGAAATGATCTGTCTACGTGGATTACCACATGGCGGGTGAAAATCCATTGCAGTTTTATATATTCTATAATACTCATTTGGTTAAAATTTTGGTTACTATACTCCATGAAATTAGTGGAATATCCTTGATATTTGTGCTTCATCCAGTATCTTATCATGGAAATATTTTTCTGAGCATTCTTGAATTTTACTCTACAAAGCAGTATCTTGTTGACAATTTGGACGTTATTAGTTCTTGGATAAATTAATTCTTGAACTTGTTTAATTGAATTATGTCATCATCCTCATGTTTATATTATGTTGAAAGTCATTTGGCTGTGTAGTGCATAGATGGAATTGGTATGATTATGACTGAGGATTATTCGGTATAATCATGACCGTAATGTTACAAAAATGAAAAAGTCCGTAGTGCATGCATTGATGGATAGTTTTTGGTATGATTATGACTATGGATTCTCTTTTACCAAGGGTACAAAGATGAATTGTTTTATGGCATGATCGGGATCGTTGATCAAAACACGATTATCTTTGGCCCGTAGTGCATGGATAATTCGTGGTGGTGATACTAAAGAATATCCTCGCCTATAGTGCTTGAGGATGATTTGATGATGAGGATTATTTATTGTCGAGTCTCGGCGATAAAAGTGATGAAAACCTTTTAAATCATAGAAGATAGTAGATTTTATTCTCTACTTTACTCTTCTAATGGATTGCTTGTTCTACTACAGTTAAACTTGATGTTTGTTATATTGTATCAGTTTAACGCTGTTGTAGGCTAACGATAATTTATTCTGCATTATCTTAGTTATAATATTTCTTATTGGGCTAGCTGAGCTCACCTTTTCTTTCACTGTTCTCTTCAGGAAATGAGAACGTAGTTGGGACTAGTCGGGGAACGGAGTGACGGTCCAGATGATAGCATTAGTAGTCCTCACTATTCTGTTAAATAGTGTGACAATAAATGTAATGAGGACTCAATTGAGTGTGGATATTGTCTAGATGACAATATTCTTATTAAAACTCTTAGTTTATGTTTTGTCGTATTTTACATGACTGTTGTATAATTAAGTTGTATTTGAATTTTGTACCATGTATCTGGTGACTCAAGATAGGTGATGTATACCTATTTTGGGGGCATCACAGTTGGTATCAAAGCTTAGGGATATGATCCCTGGCTAAGATATGAGATAAGAACTAGGAGGGAGAAACGAGGAATTCTTCGCTAGTATGACCTACCTAAGTTTATTTGGTATATAATTGGTCTCACGAGTATAGGGATAATATGTGATATGTCAATTAACTCTTGTTTTGTGGCGAGAAAATGGCATCCGAAAATGTCGAGATAAGCAATGAAGCACATGAGAGAGTCACCAATGATCAATACCAAGGATAATGTGCAACAAGAAGATAATAATCCTCAGGTAAATTAAAACATCGATATGATGATGAACGATGAGATGTTCAGAGGCTTTATACAATTCATGCAACATCAGGCGAGAGAGACACCTATTCAAAATGTAGGTGGAAACAATGGCAACCCACGGTTGGTCATCGCTAAGCAGTTCAAGGAGTTGGGATCACCGGAGTTTTTGGGAAAGCCAGAACCACTTAAGGCAGAGACGTGGTTAAAACAGATCACCAAGATATTTGATGTCTTGGGATGCTCCGAGGAGCAAAAGGTTCCCTTTGCCACCTTTATATTGCGTGAAGAGGCAGATTACTGGTGGGAATCTGTAAAACGTACCCAGCCTGACGCACTCAAGATGTCTTGGGAGAAGTTCTAAAAGTCGTTCAACGACAAGTACTTTCCCGAAAGTATTCGTCACATGAAGGAGGTGGAGTTTATCAAGTTGGAGCAAAATAATATGACCGTGTCGCAATACGAGGCTAAATTTATGGAGTTATCCTGGTTTGCATCCCATTTGGTCGACAATGAGGAGCGAATGACGCGAATGTTTCTAAGAGGTTTGAAACCCGATATACGTCAATACCTCATTTCTCATTAACTTTATTTGTATTCGGATGTTGTGAATAGGGCTCGCTTATTGGAGCACGATAATGAGTCGAAACAACCAAAACGTAATGACCAAAGAACATAATAATAATCATAATTGGCAATGGCAATGGCCATCTGAACAATGATAATAATCATCGGGGAAATTATCATACCAAGAATGGTAACAACTTTGGTGGTAATCATGGCCAAGATAATAGAAGTGAAAATTTCAAGAAGAGAAGGTTCAATAATGATGGAAAGACAAAAAGACCAAAGACTGTTTTCAAAGGAAGAAGAACGACCAACGGTCAGATGGGACACATCCGTCTAAATGCATGCAAAGAACCCAAAGTGTGTTTCAATCACGGAAGAGAAGGTCACCTAGCTCGATTTTGTCGTGTAGTGAGGTCAAGTTCAGCTAGGATAGTGACGCCAAAGGATGTCCCAGACAAGTCAAAGCCGGTAGTTTAAATGAGAGCGTTTATTAAGGAACCCGAATGAGATTGTTACGGGTAAGTTAATCATAAACTCTTACGAAGTCTATACTTTATTCGATACCGGTTCTACCCACTCTTTTATTTATCCTATTTGCGCCCAACGTTTAAATTTAACCCCAGAGAAGTTAGACTTTGACTTATTGGTTGAAACTTCGTTAGTAGAAGCCTTTGTTACCTCCACTATTTATAAATCTTGTTGATTCAAATCGACACTTTCACGTTACCTGTCAATTTTTTCTCTTTTAAAATACTTGCCTTTGATGTGATTTTAGGAATTGATTGGTTAACTACTCATCAGGCTTTTCGTAAGGTTGTTAGCTTTCATATTCCTAACAAACCTATTATACGAATTCAAGCAACCAAACCACTAAAGTTAATCATTGTCATATCAAGCCATAAGTAAAGAGCCCCGGTCCTTTTGTTGGTGACTTCTTTATGTGGAATGCACCGAAGCCAGACTTTCTGTAGGCGACATCGTGAATAACGATGGCAAGTTGATAGGTATCACTGTGACGTACTATCCATGTCTTGGATGAGGGTCACGGTTTTAAATGATATTTCTATCGTTAATAAATTTCCGACGTATTCTTGAAGACTTTCGCTTGGCCTAAGCGAGGCGTGAAATCGAATTTTGTATTGACCCCAATACAAAACACATTTCTAAAACCCTTAAATATTTCTTCAACCAAAACGAACGTAACATGCGCCAATGACATTGGCTCGAGCTGTTGAAGATTATGATCGTACCATTCAATACCATCGTAGAAAAAGTGAACATGGTAGCTGACGCGTTGAGTAGAAGATTGTATATGGTTACAAGTGCGAATGTACGAACCCACGTGAAGATAACAAATATACGATTAGAATCGACCTTAATCGATAAAGTTAAAGCCGCTCAAGCTACATACTCAGAGCTGATGAATGTGAAGAAGAAGGTTCAAGAGGGCATTATTCTAGAAGTAAGAATCGATGAAGAGAGGAAATCTCAACCCTCGATTTAATTGGCCCATTTGAAATCCTCGATTGAGTAGGAACTGTGGCCTATAGATTCGTTTTACCGACAAGTATGTCGCTTGTTCATAACATTTTTTTACCTATCGATGTTACATAAATATGTGGACGACCCGAACCACATTATTAATTTAGAACCGGACGAGATAGCGGATAATTTAACGTATGAAAATGTACCTGTTAAAATCTTCAAATATATTTTACGCTCAAAGGTTATACCTTAAGAGTTAGAATCAAACGAGGTATCCTCACCTGTTTGGCATACCAGGTACATACGTAAATTTTGAGGGCAAAATTTCATAAATAAGGGAGATTGTAAAATCCCAAATTTTACGAATAAAGATTTAATTTTCTCAAAATATTTTTTTCAAAATTATGGTGTGGATTTGAGATAATGTTATAGTTGTGGGTAATATTTATAAATTTTGAAAAGTATACAAGTTGTTGTATAATATTCGATTGGTCGGGGAATATTCTTTTTATCGGGGAATATCCATACGACGGTACAATCATTGGTGGACCCCACAATGGAATTATTGTTGGATTGAGAAAACGATAAAAATATTTTATGAAAATAACGGCGAAAGTTTTACCGTTAACTGTTTAACTACCCGGTAGTAAAAGTACAGTAATACGCGTGGTTGCATAGTAGCACGCAATATTGATTATTGATGCTTACGTGAGAAGTCACTCAGTTTTATTCAATTATTGGTACAGTAATTGCTACATAGTATCTCACGTTATTTGATTCAATTATTGTCAATATTTTATATATTATTAAATCAATAATTGAGATAACAAAGTTATTAATAGAAAACTTTTTATATAAAACAGAATACTTTTATAAAGTTATTTATTTTATTAAACTATAAATAGAATATATAATATTCTATTATGCATAGTGTTTATATAGTGCTGCGTGATAATATTCAGATAGTAAAATCTTTTTATATAAAATGAATACTTTTTTAAAATTATTTGTTTTATTAGACTATAAAAAGAATATATAATATTCTATTATACATAGTGTTTGCATAGTGCTTTTCACTAATAGTGTTTGTATAGTAAAATCTTTTTATATAAAATGTAATACTTTTATAAAGTTATTAGCTTTTATTAGATTATAAATATAATATATTATATTTTATTTAAAAGATTTTATTTTATTAGAATATTTTATTAATACTTTATGGTAAATCAATCTGGACCGTTCATGAATTAGTTAATTAGTTATTCATCCATTCTCCTATAAATAGAAGCTCATTCCTTCATTATTTCTTTTAATTCATCAAACTCTAGAGAAAGAACTATAGAGAGAAAGAAGAAAAGTATTCTACTACTTCATTGCTCCTATATCCAGTTTCTTCTAAGGTAAGAGATATTATTTATTGTACTTGTTAGGGGTATTATTTCTTTCGTATTCATGAAGAAAACTTTCATTACTCCAAATCTTTATTATTTCGTTAGAATAATCAGATACGCTTAATACGACTACATGATTATTTGTTGACTTGTCTCGCTTGGGCCTCATCACACGCATGGTGATTTCATTGTTATTTCATTCTTTATTATTCTCGTTGAATATCCCGTTCTGTGCATTTACACATGACCGGTTCCATTATTTATTATTCTATCGAATATCTATATCGTATGCTTATTACGCACGACCGGTTCTATTATTTATTATTTCTGCATGCTGATCTATCGCATGCATGGTGAATTCTCTCGTTATTCCATTCTTTATTATTCGTTGGAATAACTCGTCTATGTGGATTACCACATGCATGGTGAATGACCCTTCGTATTCATTTCTTATTAAATTGTGGAAATGATCTCGCCTCACGTGGATTACCGCATGGCGAGTGAAAATCCATTGAAGTTTTATATATTCTATGATACTCATTTGGTTAAAATTTTGGCTTCTATACTCCATGAAATTAGTGGAATATCCTTGATATTTGCGCTTCATCCAGTATCTTTTCATGGAAATATTTTTCCGAGCATTCTTGAATTTTACTCTACAAAGCATTATCATGTCGACAATTTGGACGTTATCGTTCCTCGATAAATTAATTCATGAACTTGTTTTATTGAATTATTATGTCATTATCATCATCCTCATGTTTATATTATGTTGAAAGTCATCTGTGGCCTGAAGTGTATAGATGGACTTGGTATGATTATGACCAAGTGATTATTCAAGATAATCATGATCGTAATGTTACAAATGATGTGGAAAAAAGTCCTCATCGCCCGTAGTGCATTGACGGTTTTGGTATGATTATGGCTATGGATTCTCTTCGCCAAGGGTGCAAAGATGAATTGTTTTATGGCATGATCGGGGATCGTTGATGAAAACACGATTATCTTTGTTCGTAGTGTATGGATAATTCGTGGTAGTGATACTAATGAATATCCTCGCCTTTAGTGGTGTGGATGATTTGATGATGCAAATTATTTATTGTCGAGTCTCAACGATAAAAGTGATGAAAAACCTTTAAATCATGAAGATAGTAGATTTTATTCTCTACTTGACTCTTCTAATGGATTGCTTGTTTCACCGTAGTTAAACTTGATGTTTGTTATATCAGTATCGCTTTTAACATCGTTGTAAGCTAACGATAATTTATTCTCGCATTATCTTAGTCATAATATTTTTACTAGACTAGTTGAGCTCACCCTTTCTTTCATCGTTCTCTTGTGAAATGAGAACGTAGCCGGACTAGTCGAGGAATGGAGTGACGGTCCATGATGATAGATTAGTAGTCCTCACTATTCTGTTAAATAGTGTGACAATAAATGTAATGAGGACTCCATTGAGTGTGGATATTGTCTAGATGACAATATTCTTATTAAAACTCTTAGTTTATGTTTTGTCGTATTTTACACGACTATTGTATAATTAATTTGTATTTGAATTTTGTACCATGTGTAAAATCCCAAATTTTACTTAATAAAGATTTAATTTTCTCGAAATATTTTTTTGAATATTATGGCGTGAATATGAGATAATGTTATAGTTATGGGTAGTATTTATAAATTTTGCAAAGTATGCAAGTTGTTATATAATATTCGATTGGTCGGGGAATATTCATTTGAATGAGAATATTCAGACGACAAGACAATCATTAGTGGACCCCACAATGAAATTATTGTCGAATCGAGAAAATGACAAAATATTTTTATGAAAATAACGTGGAAGTTTTACTGTTGACATTGTTGAAACTACCTTTAGTAAAAGAAGACCCTTCTATAAATTATTATTAATGAAATTCATGAAGAGAAATTTTCTATTTATTATGTTGAAATAGTGGTTGATTTGATTAATGTGGAATATTGAGTTATGCGGGTAAAATGCGCAATTATTTCAAACAAGCAAGCTTTTTATTATTCTGTTGGAAAAGTAATTCATTATAGTTCGCTATTTATTATTCCGTTGGAATCTGCCTACGTTTATCGCATGCATGGTGATTTCTATTAATATTCATTTGGAAATTGGTTGTAAGACCCCAAATTATTATTAATGAAATTTAATTTTCTATTTATTATGTTGAAATAGTAAGGGTTGATTTGATTAATGTGGTGAGTTATGGGTAAATGCGCAATTATTTCAAACAAGCAAGTGGTTTTAAAATATTCATTTTATCTCGACCGTCGGGAAATATTCATCGTCGGGAATATTCGTAAAGACGACGCAAATTTGTGTGGGCCCCTATAACGGAAAGTGATTGGAGGAAGAAAACGACAAGAATAAGTTGTTTATAAATAACTACAGAAGTTATTACCTGTTAATATCGTTGGAATACCCTATGGTTAAAAACATAGTAGCATACTGTGATTGCACCAATTATTTATTCTTACGTAAGAAGGCACTACTCAATAATTGTTATAGTAATTATCGCTCAATATTATATTTTATCGATTCAATAATTGCTATACGATGATATTATTGTTATTTTAATAATTGTTACTGCATAGTATTTTCCATTATCGGAGCAATAATTCATATTATCTGAATAATATTATTAGATAACATTACTGGCAATGTCTAGAAAGTTCTTTCTAAGGAGAGGTTTGGTCATCTAATCAAGGCGCCCAAGAAGAAGAGATCCTTATCGAAAGCCCCCTCTTTCCTCGAACCGCCTGTTGTCGTGATTGTGATTCTCGTAATATTATTTGTGAATGATTAATTATTGATTTATATGATGAGGAAAATATTGGTTTTATGTGGATATAGATGGAGAAAATTTTAAGGTGACAATTGTTGAAAAAAATTGATATTTTATCTTTTCTGATAAAATATATTATTATATTTTAATAATATAATAATGGTGATATTTTTACAATGAATGTGGGATATATGAGTATATGAGGAGGAAGAGTATTTTTGTGGCATTAAATGATTAACACATGTTTTGTGTGTCGATAGACCCCATTTCTTGACCGAAATTTGATTATAGCCTGTAAAATCACTCGTTTGTGGATTTTTACCAATTTTTTATTGGAATTTGGAAAACTTTTTTCTGCAAAGCTGTAGAGAATGAAATTTCCTACAGAAAGGACATGTGATACAAATTTTTCTGATAAAAGGGCTATTTATTGTGAATTATTGAAGTTCCGAAATAATTAATTTTTGGAAGTTTTAATTATTTTTTTAAAGAAAAAGGTTTTTTTACATTTTGTGGCCTCATTAAACATATGATAAGTTGCTGAATTCAGATTCTTGGTGTGGGCTAAGGAAATTTGTATAAATATATTATTATTTTATTAAATTTTTTCGCTTTGGTGTTCTAAGATTTTCCTATAAATAGGTGCTTAGGTTAGAATTGAAAATCACACCGTAAACTCAAAGTTTTCTCTATTTCTCTCGATATATCGAGCGTATTCTTGTGAGTATTTTGATACCTTGAGTGTTGCTTTATATGGTGCAAGTTCTTTTTCAAAGACTATATCTAGTATTCCAACTAAGTACCATCTTTTCGAGGTAAGTGGATATTATTTTTTTTAAAATGATATTATTTCTTCTAATATCATTATGCCGAATATTGGTAAGATTTTTCTTGTGAAATTTTTTGTCTTTTAGTGTTTTCTATTCACGATAGGTTACTATTCACGATACTTAAGACTATTCATTAATACGACATTATTCACGTAAAAATTAAATTTTTTTTTTATGTCAAAATATCTATTATGGATACTAGCTTTGATCAGTATCCATGTTTTGATCATTCTTGAATTTTACTTCAAGATGATTATTTATGGAGTATTTTTGAACTCCTGATTGTGTAAAGTACTAATCCTTAACATTTGTTCTTTTGTTTCAATCGATTCATTTTCTTTAAATATTTTTCATCATCCTCACCCTAAATGATGGTGTTATGAATATCTTTGGCCTCAGTAGTGCAAAAGATGATTGATTTTATTATGAATATCTTTGGCCCGTAGAAGCAAAAAGATGTACATGTGTTGAGATTTAAACACGATCGATCGATGAATATCTTCGCCTCAGAGTAGTAAAGATGAATATTTGATTCAAGATGAATATTGATTGATGTTACAAGGATAAAATAATGATGATGGATCGTTAAATTCATAGATATTAGTAGATTTCATCCTCTCACGTAACTCTTCTATGAATTATTATTTTCCGTCGTAATATTGATCCGAAACTTGTTGTCTATTGTATTTTATCGATTTTTTTTTCCTCGTTGAAGACTAACGATAATTTGTTCTATATTATCTTAGTCATAATATTCTTTTATCGGGCTAGTTGAGCTCACCCTTTCCTTTTTGTTCCATTTTTCTTCTCAGAGGCGTAGAATGTAGCGAAAGTATTTAGCCTGGGTGTGGAATGATGGTTTTAGAAGTTGTTTTAGTAGTCCTCACCATTTTGTAAAATAATGTATCAATAATTGTGATGAGGATTTATTTGGGTATGGATATTGTCTAGAAGACAATATTTGTATTTAAACTCACAGTTTTTATGATGTATTAATATAGTTGTAGTTGTTTTCGCATCATGTTATCGATTTGACTCAAAATGGGTGATGTATACCTATTTTGGGGGGGCATCAGCTTGGTATCATAGCTTAGGGATATGATCTCCAATGAGATCGGGAATAGAACTAGGAGGGAGAGACGAGTAAATCCTTCGCTAAAGTGTGTCCTACCTAAGCTTATTTGTTAGTCGGTCAATATATAGGGATATTATGTGATATGTTGATTTCTTTAATTAACCCTTGTTTTATGGGCAAGATTTGAGAATGTCGATCGAGAATGTTAACAAAGTGGAGTAAATGAGACCGTGGAGACGCTTGTACTCACCAATGAGGAGAACGCAACAAAGTCGGGCAATGTTCCTCCCGTGAACAACGCCACCGAGCGAGATGATGAACGACGGATGTTTAGAAGCTTTTTGCAGCTCATGCAAAATCGCATTTAGTGGAGACTCGTGTTCAAAATATAGGTGGAAATGATAACAACACACCATTTGTCACACCCAAGCAAGTTCAAAGAGTGGGACCACCGTAACTCGGGAAAAGCCGAATCCGATTAAGGCGAGACGTGGGTCAAACAAATTACCAAGATATTCGATGTCTTGGGATGCACGGAGGAATGTAAGGTTCCATTCGCCACTTTTATGTTCCAGAATGAGGTTGACATCGGTGGGAATCAGGAAGCATACCCATCCAACCGCACTCAAAGATGTCATGGGAGACGTTTTAGAAACTGTTCAATGACAAGTACTTTTCCCGAAAGTATTCTTCATATGAAGGAAGTGGAGTTTATTAGATCGAACAAAATAATACGATTTTGTGTCCCAAAGACGAGGAAAAGTTTGCAGAGTTATCCGTGTTTGCACCTCATTCGGTGGAGAATGAGGAACGATGACGCGGATGTTTCGAGAGGTTTAAAACCCGACATACGCCAATATCTCATTTCTCATAAATTTTTCTCTATTCGGGATGTTGTCAATGTGGCTCAATTGTTAGAGCGAGATAACGAGTACGCTCAACCGAGGGACCATAACCAGGATCATACCAAGATAGTAGCCATCGTAATAACGATAACCAAACGGAGAAAGAAAAAGACGGACAAAAAATGGTAACCACTTTGGTGGTAATCATGGCCATGAAAATAGAAGAAGTTAGTCTGGGGAGATTTTAAAAGAGGAGATTCAACAACGACCATGTGAAGACGTCAACACCAAAGAAAATCGGTTCTAAGTGGAGGAGAACGACCACCCATCGATGCTATAAATGCGGAAAGAGGGACATATCGGCCCAAACCGTCCACAACAGTTCAAGGTATGTTATAATTGTGGAAAGGAAGGACATATCGCCGAGATCAGACGGTAATGAAACCAAGTCCAGGGGGATGGTGACTCAAAAAGGTCGTCCCGTAAAAGTCAAAGTCAACGGTTCCTCGGAAGAGCATTTGTCGTGGATCGGTCAAAATGCGAGGAACCCAAACGAGGTGATCACTGTAAGCTAATCATTAATTCTTGTAAGTTTATACCTTACTTGATAACCGGTGCTACCCATTCATTTATCTCTCCTACTTGTGCTCAACGTTTAAACTTGACCGAGAAATTAGACTTTGAATTATCCGTGGAGACTCCATTTAGAGAAACTTTCATCACATCCATCGCTTATAAATCTTGTTTGATCCAAGTTGGCACCATCACATTACCTCGTTGACCTTATCTCTTTAAAGATACTTGCTTTTGATGTGATTTTAGGGATTGATTGATTAACTACTCATCATGCCAAAATTGATTATTTTCGTAAGGTTGTTAGTTTTCATATTCCTAACCAACCCGTTGTTGCGTAATTAAAGCAACTAAACCATTAAAATCAATCACCGTTATATCAAGTCATAAAGCCATTCGCTTATTAAAAAATGAATGTCAAGCTTTCTTAGCCCATGTTATGGATTTGAATAAAGACACGCCGATTTAAATAATATTCCCGTTGTTATTGACTTTCCGACGATTTCAAGAACTTCCTGGCCACCCCCGTAATATGAAGTTGAATTCTTTATTGATCTTGAACTTGGTACAAAGCCCATTTCTAAAACCCCATATCGAATGGCTCCTATTGAACTTCAGAGTTAAAGGTCCAACTACAGGAGTTGTTGGACATCGGTTTCATTCGCCCTAAGACATCTCCTCGGGTGTGCCCTGTTTTATTCAGAAAGAAGAAAGACGGAGTATGCGATTTTGTATCGACTATCGGAATTGAACCATGTCACCATCAAGAATAGGTATCCGCTACCTCGTATTGATGACCTGTTTGACCAACTTGCAAGGAGCACAATTTTTTCAAAGATCGATCTTTTGTTCGGATATCATCAATTCAAGATTAGAATCGAGGATATTCCAAAGACCGCCTTTAGAACTCTAAGACGCGGCATTATGAATTCTTAGTCATGTCTTTTGATCGACTAATGCTCTCGCTGGCTTTCATGGATATGATGAACCGAGTATTCAAGGATTATTTGGATCGATTCGTTGTTGCGTTTTATTGATGACATCCTCATATATTCCAAAAGTCGTGAAGATCATGAGCACCATTTGAAGTCGGTACTCCAAAGGCTTCGTGAAAACAAGCTATATGCCAAGTTGAAGAAATGCGAAGTTTCGCTTGAGGAAGTAGCATTTCTTGGGCACGTGGTGTCAAAACATGGAGTATCCGCTGACCAATAAGATCAAGCAATACAAAGTTGGGAGCAACCAAAAAAAGCGATGACCAAGTACGTAGCTTTCTCGGGCTTAGTTGGTTATTATCTGAGATTCGTGGAAGGATTTTTTCGAATCGCTACTCCATTAACTCGGTGACTCAAAGGATACAAAATTTGAATGGAGCGATGAATGCGAGAAGAGTTTCCAAGAGCTTAAGAGGAGACTCATTTCGCACTATTTTAACAATACCATCTGGTTCGGATGGATTTGTTATCTACAGCGATGCTTCAGGCAAAGGGTTAGGATGTGTTCTCATGCAACGTGGGAAAGTCATAGCCTATGCCTCGTGACAACTTAAAGAATATGAGAGGAATTATCCTACTCATGATCTAGAGTTGGCAGTAAATGCTTTCACGCTAAAGATCCGGAGGCACTATCTATATGGAGAGAAAGTGGAGATATATTCGCACCATAAAAGCCTCAAATATTTCTTCACCCAAAAGGAACTCAACACGCCAAGAACGACGCTGGCTCGAGTTGTTGAAAGATTACGACACACCATTCAATACCATCCTCGAAAAAAAATACGGTAGCCGACGCGCGTTGAGTAGAAGATCATATGCGTGAACGAAAGCGATGATGTCAAGTATACGACAGAGCCAACTTTAATAGAAAAAGTTAAAGTTGCTCAAGCCACCAATCTTGAAATGATGCGTATGAAGAAGAAAGTACAAGAAGGTGCTATTCCTAAGCGAGAATCGATGAAGAAGGAATACTTCGAGTCCACCTGCATTTTGTGTTCCTAACGATTCTCGATTTGAAGAACAAGATCACGATGGAGGCACATAATACACCATTTGCAATCCATCTCGAAAGTACCAAATGTATCGTGATCTTCTACATACATTTTGGTGGAATAATATGAAGAGAGAGATTGCCAAGTTTATCTCGAGGTGTTTAACTTGTCAACGTAAAGGCGAGCATCAAGTGCCTAAGGGTCCATTGCAACCACTTGAGATTCTGAAATGGAAGTGGGAACACATTACCATGGATTTCATTATGGGTCTTCCTACGGTTTTTCAAGGCATCGATGCTATTTGGGTTATTGTTGATAGATTAACCAAGTCCGCTTCATTTCTTGCCGACACGGAGACTTATTCCTTGAACGCCTTGCTCATATGTATGTAAATGAGATTGTGAGATTGCATGGCATGCCAAGATCCATAGTTTCGGATCGTGACCCAAGATTCACTTCAAGATTTTGGGTTAGCTTGCAAAAAGCTATGGGCACGGATTTATGATTTAGTTCTAAGATACCATCCTCAAACGGACGGACAATCAAAGAGGACTATCCAAACTCTTGAAGATCTATTAAGACTCGTGTCCTAGACTTCAAAGGAGTTGGGATAAGTATTTACCATTGGTGGAATTCTCCTACAACAACAAAGCTTATCGTGAAAGTATAGGTGTGGCTCCATTTCAAGCATTATATGGACGAAAGTGTCGCTTCCAATATGTTGGGATGAGGTGGGTGAAGCAACATTGTTGGGACCCGAGTTGGTACGTATGACTACGTAAAAAAGATCCAAATGATTCGACAACGATACAAACCAAGCACAAGATCTACAAAAGAGTTATGCGGATCTTCATCGAAAGGACGTGGAATTTAGTATCGGGGATCATGTATTGTTGCGTGTTGCTCCATGGAAGGGAGTTACAAGATTTGGGAAGAGAGGAAAGCTCAATCCATGATTTATGGTCCATTTCAAATTCTCGACCGAGTAGGAAATGTAGCCTATAGACTCTCGTTACCTCCGAGTATGTCTCGTGTTCATAATGTGTTTCACATATCCGTATTTCAGTAAATATGTGAAAGACCGAACCACGTTATCGAAAGTTAGAACCTGACGAGATAGCCAAGACTTAACGTATTGAAGAGGTACTGTCAAGATCTTGGATAGAAGGAGCATGTCCTACGACAAAGGTCATACCACAAGTTAAAGTTTTGTGGAGGAACCATGCTATAGAAGAAATGACCGGGAATTGGAAACGAAAATGAAAGCAAGGTATCCTCACCTTTTCAAACACAGTGCACGTGACATCAATTTCGAAGACAAAATTTCATAAGGAGGGAGGTCAGTAAGACCCCAAATTATTATTAATGAAATTTAATTTCCTCTATTTATTATGTTGAAATAGTAAGGGTTGATTTGATTAATGTGGTGAGTTATGGGTAAAATGCGCAATTATTTCAAACAAGCAAGTGGTTTTAAAATATTCATTTTATCGGAGAATATTCGTTTGGTCGTGGAATATTCTTACTGTCGGGGAATATTCGTACGACGGCACAGCCTTGTGTGGGCCCCATAACGGAAAGCGATTGGAGGAAGAAAACGACAAGAATAAGTTGTTTATAAATAACGGCGTAGTTGTTATCGTTAATACTGTTGGAATACCCTTGTGGTTAAAAAACACAAGAAGATACCAGATTGCACCAATTATTTATTCTTACGTAAGAAGGCACTACTCAATAATTGTTACAGTAATTACTGTTCAATATTATATTTTATTGATTCAATAATTGCTACGTTGATATTATTGTTATTTTAATAATTGTCACTGCACAGTATTTTCCATTATCGGAGCAATAATTCATATTATCTGAATAATATTATTAGATAACATTATTGGCAATGTCTAGAAAGTTCTGTCTAAGGAGAGGTTTGGTCATCTAATCATGCGCCAAGAAGTGAGAGATCCTTATTCGAAAGCCCCTTTTCCGGGAACCGCTCGGGTCACAAGATTGTGATTCTCGTAATATTATTTATGAATGATTAATTATTGATTTATATGATGAGGAAAATATTGATTTTATGTGGATATAGATGGAGAAAATTTTAAGGTGACAATTGTTGAAAAATTGATATTTTATCTTTTCGATAAAAATAATTCATTTAAAATATATTATTATATTTTAATAATATAATAATGGTGATATTTTTACAATGAATGTGGGATATATGAGTATATGAGGAGGAAGAGTATTTTTGTAGCATTAAATGATTAACACATGTTTTTTGTGTGTCAGAGACCCCATTTCTTGACCAAAATTTGATTATAGATTGTAAAATCACCCGCTTTGTGGATTTGGCCAATTTTTGTTTGGAATTTAGAAAACTTTCTTTCTATAAAGTTGTAGAGAATGAAATTTCCTATGGAAAGGACATGTGGTTCAAATTTTTTTTGATAAAAGGGCTATTTATTGTGAATTATTGAAGTTCAAGTTTCCAAAATAATTGATTTTTGGAAGTTTTAATTATTTTTTAAAGAAAAACGTTTTTTTTACATTTTGTGGCCTCATTAAACATGTGATAAGTTGCTGAATTCAGATTCTTGGTGTGCTAAGAAAATTTGTATAAATATATTATTATTTTATTAAATTTTCTCGCTTTTGGTGTTCTAAGCATTTTCCTATAAATAGGTGCTTAGGTTAGAATTGAAAATCACACCGTAAACTCAAGTTTTCTCTATTTTTCTCTCGATATATCGAGCGTATTCTTGTGAGTATTTTGATACTTGAGTGTTGTTATATGGTGCAAGTTCCTTCAAAGACTATATCTAGTATTCCAAACTAGAGTACCGCTTTTTCGAGGTAAGGATATTATTTTTTAAAATGGTATTATTTCTTCTAATATCATTACGCCGGAATATTGGTAAGATTTTTTTGTGAAATTCTTTTTTTTTAGTGTTCGGGGTTACTATTCACGATATACGACACTATTCACGATACTACGGACTATTCACGTAAAAATTAAATTTTTTTTTTGTCGAAAATATCTATTATGGATACTAGCTTTGATTGTATCCATGTTTTGATCATTCTTGAATTTTACTTCAAGATGATTATTTATGGAGTATTTTTGAACTCGGATTCGTAAAGTATTTAATCCTTAACATTTGTTCTTTTGTTTCACCGGATTTGTTTTCTTTTAAATATTTTTCATCATCCTCACCCTAAATGATGGTGTTATCGAATATCTTCGGCCCAGTAGTGCAAAGATGATTGATTTTATTATGAATATCTTTGGCCCGTAGTGCAAAGATGTACATGTGTGTTGAGATTGAATACGACAAAGATCGATCAGATGAATATATGATTTTCGCCTAATGATGAGTGCAAAGATGAATATTTGATTCAAGATGAATATCGATTGATGTTACAGGATAAAATAATGATGATGGACTTGTTAAATTCATAGATATTAGTAGATTTCATCCTCTACGTAACTCTTCTGGAATGAATTATTATTTTCACCATTTTTGTAATATTGATCCTAAAACTTGTTGTCTATTGTATTTTATCGATTTTTTTCTCGTATTAATGAAGACTAACGATAATTTGTTCTATATTATCTTAGTCATAATATTCTTTATGGGCTAGTTGAGCTCACCCTTTTCCTTTTTGTTCCATTTTTTTCTCTCAAGAGGCTAGAATGTGCGAAAACTCCTCATCAATAGCTCTGTGTGTGGAAATGATGGTTTTAGTTTTAAGTTCACCATTTTTAGTAGTCCTCACCATTTTGTAAAATAATGTACTCAATAATTTAATATATGAGGACTTATTTGGGCCCTATTGGTTGGATATTGAATCTAGAAGACAATATTTTTGTTATTCCATTTAAACTCGTTGGTTTTGTTTCTATAGTCCATGAGATTATGGAATATCCTTGATATTTGCGCTTCATAAGTTAATGTGTGACAAATAACCTTTTATAAAGGAGTTATTAAAATAACTTAAAGGAGTTGTAATTGCTTTTGCCAAACAAGGCCTAATGTCTATTAAGTCTTTAATATAATTGTGTTTTACCAAACAGGTGTTAGGATTAATGGGTTTTTTTAGTTAGTAACCAAACAAGCCTTATGGCTTTTGATTTCAAAATTCACATAACCGATATCGGTTATGTTTATAATTATATTATATAATTAATATATATAATATCTATATATGCGTTATTTGTTAAGACGTATGTTGGAGGAGAGAGGTTAGAGAGAAGAAAGAAAACCTTGAGGAAGAAGAAGAAGAAGAAGAAAAGAAAAGAAGAAGAAAGAAGAGAAAGGAAGGCTAGAGATTGGAGAAGGAGAGGTTTTGAGAGTAGAAAAGAATAGTCATATCATCTTCTATCAAGGTATTCTCCTATTTCTTTTAGTTTTAAAAGTTTAGTTTTTATCTTCCAAATTCTCTGTAGAATCTTTTGTGTAAGCATGAATTGTTGTTGTTATGTGGCTTTATATTGCATACTAGTGATGTTAAAATGATTTTCATAAGTTATAGTCAATTAATTGGTATTATGTATATGTTTGTGGAGAAAAGTATTTTATGTAGAGTTTTTTTTTATATATATATTGTGTAGTTAAAATAGAAATTATGGGTGGTTTAGTTGTTTTATTGATAAATTGGCTATTCAATTTGTTAAAGTATATATATACTTTGATAAAATGCTTTGAATTAGTGGTTTTGGTTTAGAAACAAAATTACAAAGTGTTTATTTTCATCAAAAATATCAAAAGTGAGTTTTAATAAAAAATGTTGAATTTGGGTGTGTTAATTTTGTTGTTTATGTTATTATATGAGTAGAAACATGTTAGGAGTTCTTGAAGTTTGTTTACATGAAGTTGTTGTATGATTTACATGCTATTTGGTCTGTTAGAAACGAGCTTATAGGCCAATTGGCTTTTTTTGTGTCTTTATTCGAGGTTCACAATTGATTGTCGCTGTCGCACAGATGGACTTTAAAGACCTTTGTGGCGCCAAGAACGCCATGTTCACGCCTGTGAAGCGTGGCCTTGTAGCCTTGATCTCTCCATGGCTATAAATACGACCTGATGTAAATCGTGGTGCGGCGTGATCTTGAGTTAGGAGAATGGTCTGACAAAGGTACTTTTGTACACGAAATTTTAAGAAAAGTTATGTGATGATAGTAGGATTGCTAAATGTTGATTTTAGTATTTCTATACTATGAATAAGTATGTTATTAACAATTAACTTGTGTTATAACTCGATTATGTGATTAAAAATCCAATTTTAAATGATGAACGATTACTTAGTTATGTTTGTAAGATGGTAATGACTAATTATGCCTATGATGACATATGTTTATAGGATATTGTGATTCAGATTGATTTGGTTTAGCCTACGAGCAAGGCAAGTTCTCTAACTCTACTTTTAAAATTGTGCAAGCGCTTAAATTGTTTTTGAGCAAGTGTTCTAATCCATTATCTTGATTGAATCAATTATTGTTTCCAATATAATAATGCAAGATTTTTAATTCTTTATCTTGTTGAACTATTTATTGTTTCAATTCGATTACCTTATGAATGATGCAAGCTTTCTAAACTTTGGTTTAATGTTAACAAGTTATTCTTGTATTTAACTTGTTGTTTAGCATGCACAACTATTTATACTAATGTTGAGCAATTTCATTGTTCAAACTCTTATACATGCTTAGTACTTTCAATTCTAATTAACCTCGACTTAATATTGTTCAAGCAAGGCATGTTATAGTTATTCAAAGTATATGCTATTAGATTATTCCTAAAGCATGATTTTGGTTTACCATGTTGATTCAATTACAATTATTCTGTAATATAATGTTATTAATTCAACTAGTCCTCTAGTTGATGATCATTGAACTTCAAATTACCCTTCAAAGCTTATCCAAACCAAACTCTCTTTGGTGCGGACTTATACTCCAAATACTGAGATGAACAACCCTATTATTATTAGGGGATAACTTACGGCGTAGCGTTAAATGTTTGTGCACAATACATGGTACGTAAGGGCTGATCCCCTAAGTAAGAGAAGTCCTTATAGTCTTATGATGTTAAAGTTGGAGTTGAAAGATTACTGAATTTGTGGACATAGTTCATGGTCTTATGACCCTCGTTATAATTATTCTACATTTTGGATTTCAGTTTCTAATTATTGATGATGTAGTACTATTCATTGTTGATGAGCCTATTATTAGCGTTATTATTACTATACTCCCTGTTGATTTCATATTGTATCTAGTGAGCAATTGTTTTGCTCACTCTTGCATTTTTAAAACTCATTCTATGACTAAAGAAGAGAAGGTAGATGAACCTTCGCTCTAGCAAAGAAAAGGGAAAAATGTGCAAGTGATGAAGACTTGTAATTTTACTTTAGACTTTTATTATGATGATCTTAGACTTGGTTTTAATGATGTTTATTTAATTTCCGCATTTGAATGATTATATTTAAAGGTTAGATAACTTTGGGAGATTTTGTTATGTAACCCTTTAATGGGAAAGGTTTTATTTATCAAGTTTTATTGTGATTGGGTAGTTAGATATGAATGTTTGATTAAGTGAACACCAAACTCGTGGGAATGAAGTACCGGATTTGGGGTGTCACAATCAGACTGTTGATGAAAACACAATTATCTTTGGCGTAGTAGTGGATGGATAATTCGTGGTCGTGATACTAAATAATATCCTTGGCTCAGAAAAGTGCAGGATGAATTGATGATGTGGATTATTTATTGTCGAGTCCCAACGATAAAAGTGATGAAAAACCTTTTAAATCATAAAAGATAGTAGATTTTATTCTCCACTTGACTCTTTTTAATGGATTGCTTGTTTCATTGCAGCTTAAACCGGATGTCTATTATATTTTATCGGTTTAACATTATGAAGACTAATGATAATTTATTCTCGCATTATCTTAGTCATAATATTTCTTCTTGGGCTAGTTGAGCTCACCCTTTCTTTCATCGTTATCTTCGTGAAATGAGAATGTAGCCGGACTAGTCGGGAACGTAATCGACTCATTCGAGATGGTGTCTTAGTAGTCCTCACTATTCTATAAAATAGTGTGATAATAAATGTAATGAGGACTTATTCTGAGAGTAGATATTGTCTAGAAGACAATATTTGTATTAAAACTCACAGCTCTTGTTGTATATTTAAGATTGTATTTGTATTCTGTACCATGTATTTGGCGACTCAGAATAGGTGATGTATACCTATTTTGGGGGCGTCACAGTTGGTATCAAAGCTTAGGGATATGATCCCTGGCTGAGATGTGAGACAAGAACTAGGAGGGGAGAGATGGGAAATTCCTTCGCTAGTATGACCTACCTAAGTTTATTTGGTATTTAATTGGTCGGTCAGAGTATAGGGATAATATGTGATATGTTAATTAACCCTTGTTTTGTGGCAGTATTTGAAAATGGCATCTGAAAATGTTGAGATCAGCAATGAAGCACATGAGACCGTTGAGTCACCAACGATCAATACCCGTGATAATGTGTGTATGTGAAGGCGATAATCCTCGTGATAACCAACAACACTAACCAAATGAAGAACGCATTTATACGTTTAGGAGCTTTTTAGAATTCATGCAACACCAGACGAGAGAGACTCATGTTTATAATGCAGGAGGAAGCAATGGTAACCCACGGTTAGTCACCGCTAAGCAGTTCAAGGAGCTAGGACCACCAGAGTTTTTGGGAAAGCCAGATCCACTTTAGGCAGAGACGTGGATAAAGCAGATCACCAAGATATTTGATGTCTTGGAATGCTCAGAGAGCAAAAGGTTCCATTCGCCACCTTTATGTTGCGTGAAGAAGCAGACATCTTGGTGGGAATCAGAAACGACTCTACTTTGACGCGTTTAAGATGTCTTAGGAGAAGTTCCAAGAATTGTTGAACGAGAAGTACTTTCCTGAAAGTATTCGTCACATGAAGGAGGTAGAATTCATCAAGCTGGAGCAAAACACTATGACCGTGTCACAATATGAGGCTAAATTTTCAGAGTTATCCCGGTTTGCATCTCATTTGGTCGATAATGAGGAGAGAATGACGTGAATGTTTCTGCGAGGTTTGAAACCCGAAATACGTCAATACCTTATTTCTCACAAACTTTGTTTATATTCAGATGTTGTGAATAGGGCTCAGTTATTGGAGCGCGATAATGAGTCAGCACAACCAAAAGGCAACGACCAACAACACGATAATAATCATACGGTGGCAACGGCCATCGGAACAATGATAACCATCGTGGGGGAAATTATCATGCCAAGAATGGTAACCACTTCGATGGTAATCATGGCCAAGATAATAGAAGTGGAAATTTCAAGAAGTGGAGGTTCAATAATGATGGAAAGACAGAAGCACCAGCACCCGTTTTAAAGGAAGAAGAACGACCACCGGTCATATGTTTCAAATGTGGACAGGAGGGACACATCCATCCAAACTGTATGCAGCAATCTAAAGCATGTTTTAATTGCGGAAGAGAAGGTCATCTAGCTCGATTTTGTTGTATGGTGAAGTTAAGTTCAGCAGGGATGGTGACGCCAAAGGATGTCCCAGACAAGTCAAAGTCGGTAGTTTAAGTGAGAGTGTTTGTCGAGGAACCCAACCAAGTTGTCACGCTGTAAGTTAATCATAAATTCTTACGTAAGTCTATATCTTATTCGATACCGGTTCTACCCACTCTTGTATTTCACCTAGTTATGTTCAATCTTTGAGCTTGGCTATTGAGAAATTAGACTTTGAATTATCTGTTAAAACTGTGTTAGGAGAAACCTTCGTTACATCCATTATTTATAAATCTTGCTTGATTCAAATCAACACTTTCACGTTACCTGTCGATCTTATATCTTTGAAAATACTTGCCTTTGATGCAATTTTTGGAATCGATTGGTTAACTACTCATCATACTTTTCGTAAGGTTGTTAGCTTTCATATTCCTAACCAACCTGTTATGCGAATTCAAGCAACCAAACCACTTAAGTCAATCATTGTCATATCAAGTCATAAGTAAAGAGCCTCGAGCCTTTCGCTGGTGGCTTCTTTGTGTGGAATGACCAAGCCGGACTTTTCAGAGGGCAACGTCGTGAATGACGATGACAAGTTGATAGGTATCAATGTGACATGTTATCCAAGCCTTGGATGAGAGTCACAGTTTTGAATGATATTTTGATTGTTAATAAATTCCCTGACATATTCCCTAAAGAACTTCCTGGCCTACCCCATAGCGTGAAATTGAATTTTGTATCAACCAAAGATAAAAAACCCCATTTCTAAAACCCTTAAATATTTCTTCAACTAAAACGAACATAACATGTGCCAAAGATGTTGGCTCGAGCTGTTGAAGATTACGATCGTATCATTCAATACCATCGTGGAAAAGCAAACGTGGTAGCCGATGCGTTGAGTAGAAGATCGTACGCGATATGAGTGTGAATATATGAACCCACGTGAAGATAACGAATATAAGAGTATAATCGACTTTAATCAATAAAGTTAAAGCCGCCAAGCTAAATATTCAGAAATGATTAATGTCAAAAGAAGGTTCAAGAGGTGTAATTCTAGAAGCAAGAATCGATGAAGAGAGGAAATCTCAACCCTCGATTTTATGGCTCATTTGAAATCCTTGATCGAGTAGGAACTATGGCCTATAGACTCGCTTTTACCGCCAAGTATGTCGCGGGTTTATAACATTTTCACACGATCGATGTTACGTAAATATGTGGACGACTCGAACCACATTATTGAACCCGGACGAGATAGCGGATAATTTAACGTATGAAGATGTACTGTTAAAATCTCGGAATATATTCTACGCTTAAAGGTTATACCTCAAGAGTTAGAATCGATGAAGTGTCCTCATCATCTTTCTAAGATACCGTGTAACGCACGTAAATTTCGAGGCAAAATTTCATAAGGAGGGAGATTGTAAATCCCAAATTTTACAAATAAAGATTTAATTTTCTCGAAATATTTTTTTGAATATTATGGTGTGAATTTGAGATAATGTTATAGTTGTGGATAGTATTTATAAATTTTGCAAAGTATGCAAGTTGTTATATAATATTCGATTGGTCGGGGAATATTCATTTTAACAGGGAATATTCGTACGATGACACAATCATTGGTGGACCCCACAACAGAATTATTATCGAATTGAGAAAATGACAATAATATTTTTATGAAAATAACGACGGAAGTTTTACCGTTGATACTATTGAACTACTCAGTAGTAAAAGTACAGTAATACGCGTGGTTGCATAGTAGCTCACGGTAATAATTATTGATATTTACGTGAGAAGTAACTCAGTTTTATTCAATTATTACTACAGTAGTTGTTGCA
Organism: Panax quinquefolius; assembly: GCA_020205615.1. Classification (NCBI taxonomy): domain Eukaryota; kingdom Viridiplantae; phylum Streptophyta; class Magnoliopsida; order Apiales; family Araliaceae; genus Panax; species Panax quinquefolius. The sequence goes on from CM035153.1 coordinate 51,171,338, forward strand.
TAGTATCTCACATTATTTAATTCAATTATTGTTGATTGTTATGTATATATATATAAGTACAGTATATATATATATATTATATATAAGTTTTGTTTTATTAGTATTATTAATGTAATAAAACAGAAAAACTTTTTATATAAAACAAAATACTTTTATAAAGTTATTCGTTTTATTAGGCTAATAGTAAAATCTTTTTATATAAAATAGAATACTTTTATAAAGTTATTCGTTTTATTAGACAATAATTAGAATATATTATATTTTATTATGCATAGTGTTTGCATGAAGGCTGATAGAGTTTTCAGATAGTAAAATCTTTTAAAACAAAATACTTTTATAAAGTTATTCGTTTTATTAGATTATAAATAGAATATATTATATTTTATTGTAAACCAATCTGGACCGTCCGTTTAAAAGTAAATCAATCTGGACCGTTCATGGATTGGTTACTATTAAGTCCATTCTTCTATAAATAGAAGCTCATTCCTTCATTATTTCTTACAAATTCACTAAAACTTTAGAGAGAGAAACTATAGAGAGAAAGAAGAAAAGTATTCTGCAACTTCACTACATCTATATCTGGTTTCTTCTTTATAAGGTAAGGGATATTATTTGTTGTACTCGTAAGGAGTATTATTTCTTTGTGTTCATGAAGAGAACTTCTGTTATTCCACTCTTTATTATTCTATTGGAATAACCTGTATACGCGGGCTACCCTATACTTGGTGAAATTCTTTTGTTATTCCATTCTTTATTATTTTGTTGGAATATCTTGTCGTGCATTTTACTATTGGACCTGGTTCCATCTTTTTATTATTCTCGTTGGAATATATCACATGCATGAGTTTTACGCCGCACTGCATCGTCTTTATTATTATTCATTGGAACATCCCGTCGATGCTAATTTTGCTCGACTCGGTTCTCGTTATTTATTATTCATTGAATAACTCGCCTATGCGACGCATCGCATGCATGGTGATTTTCATTGTTATTCCACTCTTTATTATTCTATTGGAATATCCCGTCGGTGCGTATGACACGCCCGATTCGGTTCCTTATTTATTATTCTCTGTTTGAATAACTGCCTGGCGCTGAAGTACCGCATGCATGGTGATTTCTTTCTTTATTCCATTCTTTATTATACTCAGTTGGTTAAAGTTTTGACTTCTATACTCCAAGAAATTAGTGGAATATCCTTGATATTTGCGCTTCATCCAGTATCTTTTCATGGAAAATTCTTCTAAGCATTCTTGAATTTTACTATACAAAGAAGTATCATGTTGACAATTTGGACGTTATTAGTTCCTGGATAATTTAATTCTTGAATTTGTTTTATTGAATTCATATATCATTGTCATCATCCTCATGTTATATTTTGTTGAAAGTCATCTATGGCCTGTAGTGCATAGATGGACTTGGTATGATTATGACCAGGGATTATTCGGTATAATCATGACCATAATATTACAAATGATGTGGAAAAAGTCCTCATTAGCCCGTAGTGCATTGATGGACAATTTTTGGTATGATTATGGCTATGGATTCTCTTCGGCCAAGGGAGAAAAGATGAATTATTTTATGGCATGATCAGGACTGTTGATTAATATACAATTATCTTTGGCCCGTAGTGCATGGATAATTCATGGTCGTGATACTAAATAATATCCTCGCTCGTAGTGCGAGGATGAATTGATGATGTGGATTATTTATTGTCGAGTCCCAATGATAATAGTGATGAAAACCTTTTAAATCATAAAAGATAGTAGATTTTATTCTACTTGACTCTTTTAATGGATTGCTTTTTTTCCGCTGCGCTTAAACTTAATGTCTATTATATTTTATCGGTTTAACATTGTTGAAGACTAATGATAATTTATTACGCATTATCTTAGTCATAATATTTCTTACTCGGCTAGTTGAGCTCACCCTTTCTTTCACTATTCTCTTGTGAAATGAGAACGTAAGTCGGGACTAGTCTGGGAAAGCGGAGTGATGCCCCGAGATGGTGTCTTAGTAGTCCTCACTATTCTATAAAATAGTGTGATAATAAATATAATGAGGACTTATTCTGAGAGTAGATATTGTCTAGAAGACAATATTTCTTGTTGTATATTTAAGATTATATTTGTATTATGTACCATATATTTGGCGACTCAGAATAGGTGATGTATACCTATTTTGGGGGCGTCACACCATGTATCTGGCGACTCAAGATGGGTGATGTATACCTGTTTTGGGGGCGTCACAATTTGTAACATTATGGGTCATGAATATACCGAATGATCCCTGGTCATAATCATACCAATCAATGGTTCATCTATGCACATAAGCTAATGATACTCATCAATCAATAGTTCATCTTTGCACGTAAGCCAAAGATATACAATTGTAAAACTAATAATCAACAGTCCATCTTTACACGTAAGAGAAAGATATACAACTGTAAAACCAATAATCAACTGTCCATCTTTGCACGTAAGCCAAAGATGACTTTCATCACAATATAAGCATGAAGATGATGACAATGATATAAACATTACTCAAACGAAATCAAGGATAAATAGTAAAGACTTTAAATTTATCCAAAGTTTAAAAATATCCAACTTGTCAACACGATATCTTTGCTTTGTGGAGTAAAATTCAAGAATAATATTCATGTATCAAAAATAATTTGAACGAAAAAGAAATATATTTTTCGAGTGAAAAGTACCCCATGAATAGTACCATGTGAATAGTACCTCGTGAATAGTACCCTGACATGAAAAGTACCCCAAATACCCGAGTGAATAATATTTGGGTGAATAGTAACCTGTGAATAGTACTCCGGCACGAAAAGTGCCCCGAATACCCGAGTGAATAATACTAGAGTGAATAGTAACTGGGTGAATAGTAACCCATAAATAGTAATTCGTAAAAGAAATATACCAAAGAAAACGATATTTCATGATTGAGTACAAAAGAAATGATATCTCATACGAGTATAATAGAATATACAAAATCGCAAATAGATTTTTATCCGCCATGCAGTAATCCACGTAGATAGATCATTTCCACAATTTAATAAAGAATGAATACGAAGGGTCATTAACCATGCATACGGTAGTCCGTGTAGACATGTTATTCCAACAGAATAATAACAAATGGAATAATAGAAGAATTTCACCATGCATGCAGTAGTCGCGTGAGGCGAGTTATTCAATAGAATAATAAAGAATGGAATAGAAGAATTCACCATGCATGCGGTAGTCAGCGTGAAGCGGAGTTATTCAACAGAATAATAAAGAATGGAATACCGTTTTTTTTTAGTATTGAAAGAAAATAATTCTCTTCATGAATATGAAAGAATAATACCCTTACCTTAGAAGAAAACCTGGATCTTTGGAATAGGAGGTAGCAGACTTTTCTTCTTCTTTTCTTAATAATTTCTCTATAATAATTGCTCTTTGTGAAACTTAGTGAATTGTTGAAAATAATGAAAGAATGAGCTTCTATTTATATGCAAATACAGTTTCCATAATTGCACATTTTGGGGCTCGAAATATTACAATTATAATACATTCCTTTTTTTCATCATTTTTAATTTAGTCATGCAAGTATTATCAAACTTGCACCACTTCCCTAATAGTAAATCATGTGAATCAATAGTAAATCATGGGAATCAATAGTTCTAGACATATGAAAATACGAATTACAGTATAGTACCTCCATCTATACCTCCATTTTTAACTTAGTCATGTAAGTATTATCAATCTTGAACCAATTCCCCTAATAGTAAATGAATGTGAATCAATAGTACACAAATGTGAACAAATAGTTATAATCATGTGAATCAATAGCAATTAATTGCTCATTTATCCGGTTAATTATCCAATTGGTCAATATAACCTCAAGGCATCAATTATTATTAAAATAAATATCGATTTCCACTAACACTAATAATTCCCACACAATGGAACTATCAATTTCATCTTTAATCAACACGAACTTATTCATCATTAATATTATAATTCACAATATTTAACAACCAAGTCGTTCCCAGGAAAGAGGGGGCTTTCCGATAAAGATTTCTCCTTATTGGCACGCAATTAGGTGACCAAACCTCTCCTTGATAGAACTTCTAGACATTGTCAATATTGCAAATAATAATATGAATAATTTTGCCGTCTCAATTATTGATTTAATAATATAACATATTATGCAGATGATACTGTGACAATAATTGAATCAATAATATGAGAGATATGATGCAGGAATTATTGTAGCAATAATTGAGTATAACTAAGTGACTTCTCACGTAAACATCAATAATCAATACCGCGTGCTACTATGCAACCATGCATATTACTGTACTTTTACTACCGAGTAGTTTAACAGTTTTAACGGTAATACTTTCACCGTTATTTTTATAAAAAGATAATTTTGTTGTTTTCTTACTTTGACAATACTTCCGTTGTAGGGGTCCCCAATGATTGTGTTGTCAGTATGAATATTGTGGAGACCCCAAATTTTATGAATAAAGATTTAAATTTCTCAAAATATTTTTTAATATTATGGTGTGGATTTGATATAATATTATAGTTGTGGGTAATATTTATAAATTTTGCAAGGTACGCAAGTTGTTATATAATATTCGTTTGGTAGGGAATATTCTTTTTGTTTGGGAATATTCATGACGACGACATAATCATTGGTGACCCCACAACCAAGTACGGTCGTAGTTTAAAAACGACAAAAATATTTTATGAAAAATAACGGTGGAGGTTTTACCGTTAATACTTGCTGAACTACTCTTAGTAAAGGTACAAAGAATACGCTGCGGGTCGCATAAGTAGTAGCACATGGTATTGGTTATTGATGCTTACGTGATAAGTCACTCGCTTATACTCAATTATTGCTACAAGAATCACGATCATATCTCTCATATTATTGATTCGATTATTCCACAAAGATCATCTCGCACAATATGTTATATTATTAAATCAATAATTGAGACGACAAAGTTATTCATATTATTAAATTGCAATATTTACAATGCCTAGAAGTTCTGCCAAGGTGAGGTTTGGTCACCTAATCATGCTACCAATCAGGAGAAATCCTTATTGGAAAGCCCCCTCTTTCCTGGGAACGACCTGGTTGTTAAATATTGTGAGTTATAATATTAATGATGAATAAGTTCGTGTTGATTAAAGATGAATTTGATAGTTCCATTGTGTTGGGATTATTTGTGTTAGTAGAAATCGATATTTATTTCGATAATAATTGATGTCTGGAGATTATATTGTTCAATCGGGTATTCAGGACACTTTTCGTGTCAGAGTACTATTCATGAGTTACTATTCAGGAATTACTATTCATGAGTTACTATTCACGAGTTACTATTCATGAGTTACTATTGAGTCACATTCACTTACTATTAGGGGAGTTGGTGCAAGATTGATGATACTTGCATGACTAAGTTAAAGATGGAGGTATAGATGGAGGTACTATATTGTAATTAATTTTTCACATGTTTAGAACTATTGAGTCACATGATTTGCTATTGAGTCACATGATTTTACTATTGATTCACATGATTTACTATTAGGGGAGTTGGTGCAAGATTGATAATACTTGCAGGACTAAATTAAAAATGAAAGAAAAGTTGGAGGTATTGTACTGTAATATTTTGAGCCCCAAAACGTGCAATTATCAAAAATATATTTTCCTATAAATAGATGCTCATTCTTCCTTCATTTCTCACCAATTCACTAAAGCTTTAGAGCCATTATTATAGAGAGAAATTATAGAGAGAAAGAAGAAGAGAAGTCTGCTACATTTCTATTTCAGTATCCAGCTTCATTCTAAGGTAAGGGATATTATTTGTTGTACCTATAAGGGGTATTATTCTTTCGTATTCATGAAGAGAATTACTTTCTTTCAATACTCGTAAGAGTTGTTATTCCATTCTTCATTATTATGTTGGAATAACCTGTTTATGCGAAGTACCGCATACATGGTGAAATTCTTCTGTTATTCCATTCTTTATTATTATGTTGGAATAACCTGTTTATGCGAAGTACCGCATACATGGTGAAATTCTTCTATTATTCCATTCTTTATTATTCTGTTGGAATATCCTATCGGTGCGAATTTCGCCTGACTTGTTTCCATTATTTATTATTCCGCATTTATTATTCTGTCGGAATATCCTATCTGTGTGTTTTACGCCGGACCTGGTTCCATTATTTATTATTTCTCATTTATTATTCTGTCGGAATATCCTGTCTATGCGTTTTACGCCAGACCTGGTTCCATTATTTATTATTCTGTTGGGAATAACCTGTTTGTGCGTTTACGCCGGACCTGGTTCCATTATTTATTATTCTGTTGGGAATAACCTATTTGTGCGGTCTCTATCGCATGCTTGGTGAATCCTTCTGATTATTCCATTCTTTATTATTCTGTTGGAATAACCTATCTATGTGGATTACCACATGCATGGTGAATGATCCTTTGTATTCATTCCTTATTAAATCGTGGAAATGATATGTATACGTGGATTACCGCATGGCGGGTGAAAATCCATTTGCAATTTCATATATTCTTTATTATACTCAGTTGGTTAAAGTTTTGACTTCTATACTCCATGAAATTAGTGGCATATCCTTGATATTTACGCTTCATCCAGTATCTTTTCATGGAAATATTCTTCTGAGCATTCTTGAATTTTACTCTATAAAGAAGTATCATGTTGACAATTTTGACGTTATTAGTTCCTGGATAATTTAATTCTTGAACTTATTTTATTGAATTATTATGTCATTGTCATAATGAGTTATGTTGGTTATTATGTGAAAACATGAAAGTTTCTTTGAAATCACAAAGGGTTGAAAATCAGATTTTGGTGAAAATGGAGCATGAAATTCAATTGACCATATCTCCTATTATATTTTGAATTTTTGAGTGTGGTCAAGTTCTAGAGTTAGATCTATGAGTTTTGTATCATCACCAAGTGGAATCACAGGAAAAGGTGTTGTAGATTTTCGTGTAGATTTATTTTAGAAAAGGAGTCAAAAGCTGGAAATTACCAAAATGCTACTGCTCATAAATTTGAAGGGGCTATTTCGGCCACTTAATTTGTGAGCAAAATTCTGGCCTTTTGGGACATGAAAGTATATGGTATAAGGTACCTCCTGTCCAAAAATGAGCTCATTCCGACTTAAAATGAGCAAGTTATGACCATTTTAATATTTATGTTTTTCCGACGAAAAATGCTATAACCGGAGTTCTATAACTCCGATGACCATGAAATTTAAACTAGAAGCTCACATTAACATGTGTAAGATCTTGCCAAGATTTGGGAATTTCTGGAGTTAAACTTGAGGTAGCTAATTTCTTAAGGAATTAATTAGAAATTGATTTTTGAAAATAGTAAATAAATTTTAAAAATTTCAAGAAAAATATATGTTCATTATTGGACTATATTATGCTAAATTCTAGAAAAGAAATATTTTTGGGACTGATTTGGTATTTTTCATGAAAATGGTTTAGTTACGAACATATGAGTTAAATATGTTATGTGAAGTAACAAAATTGGAAAATAGGATTTTATGGCTTGGGAATCCTATATAGGGTATATGCAGATTTTTGATAAGGGATTTGATCATTGGTGATGAAATCTAATGAGTATGGCATTTTTGAATGATTAAATGCATTATTTGGTAAAGTGTAAACAATTGAAATAAATTGTTTATAAGTTTAGAAGTGATTAAAATATTGTTATGATATTAACAATATTAGATTATGAATTTATTAAGTGATTGATAATATTTGGATAAATTTAAAGTCTTTAATATTTATCCTTGTTTTAGTTTGATTAATGCTTATATCATTGTCATCATCCTCATGCTTATATGGTGATGAAAGTTATCTTTGGCTTACGTGCGAAGAGGGACTGTTGTTTATTGAATTATATATCTTTGACTTACGTGCAAAGATGGATTGTTGATTATTGGTTTTATTGTTGTAAATCTTTTGGCTTACGTGCGAGAGATGGACTTGGTATGATTATAACTAGGGATTATTCTAAGATAGTCATGACCATTGATGATTTAAAGAATATCCTTGGCCTGTAGTAGGGCATGGATGATTTGAGGATGTGGATTATTTATTGTCGAGTCTCGCCGATAAAAGTGATGAAAACTTTTAAAACATAGAAGATAGTAGATTTTATTCTCTACTGACTCTTCTAATGGATTGTTTTGTTCATTGCAGTTAAACTTGATGTCTATTGTATTTTATCGTTTAACATTGTTAAAGACTAATGATAATTTATTTCGCATTATCTTAGTCATAATATTTTATCGGGCTAGTTGAGCTCACCCTTTCTTTCACCTTTGTTCTCTTGTGAAATGAGAATATAGCTAGGGACGAGTCTGGGAGAACGGAGTGGATCGGCCCGATGATAACATTAGAAGTCCTCACTATTTTGTTAAATAGTGTGACAATAAATGTAATGAGGACCCCATTGAGAGTGGATATTGTCTAGAAGGCAATATTCTTGTTTAAACTCTCAGCTTATGTTTTGTCGTATGTTACACGACAGTTGTATTATTAAGTTGTATTTGTATTTTTGTACCATATATTTGGCGACTCAAGATGGGTGATGTATACCTATTTTGGGGGCGTCACAAATATTCCCTGTTAAAACGAATATTCCCTGACCAATCGAATATTATATAACCACTTGCTTACTTTGCAAAATTTGTAAATATTACCCACAACTATAACATTATATCAAATCCACACCATAATATTCAAAAAATATTTCAAGAAATTTAAATCTTTATTCATAAAATTTGGGGTCTCACAACTTACAAACTATGAGTATGGAAGAAAATATTATTTCATATGAATATTGAACAAAAATAATATCCCTTACCTTAAAAAGAGATTACTTTTGACTGGTAGGGCGGGGATATTCTTGAAGAAAACTTTCACTGTTTTTTACACTCAAAGCTTCCTAAAACTCGAAAGAAATACGCTCAATATTATAGAAGAAGAATTCTCAGATTCCGGTGTGATTTTAAATTCTAAACTACGCATCCTATTTATAGGAGAATAAAAAAGATACTATTTGAATTTAGAAATCAGGGACTGCACAGTTTTTTTTTAAAAAATTTTTTACGGACGCCTTCTGATTTTTCAAAGTTTTACTATGTAGTCACTATGCATACACTATGCAAATACTATGTATAATAAAATATAATATATTCTATTTTTCATATAAAAAAAAACTTATTATATATATATATAAATAAACCTCACCCGTGACAAACTTATTTTCTCCCCTCCCCCATCTCCCATTTTTTTCCAAAATGGGCCCCACTCGTGGCCCCCCTCTTATTGAAAAATGGGTAAATTGGGGTCCAAATAATAAGCCAAAATTTACAATAAATACTTCATAAAAATTCACTTAATATTTTTAACAATATTTATTCATCATTATTATAACTCGCAATATTAACAACCATATTTGTAGAAACTCAAATTTCTGCACACCTGTTACTAACATTGTAGGAGGGAAGATTCGTCTTTCAGAGATAACCCCGAAGACATTTCATATCCATTAGGACATCGCTTAAGTTCGCCTTAACCCAACACACACCAGGAGTATCAGTTCATCCTTGGAGATAACCCCAAGGAGTGCCGTTGCATTTCCGGCGATAACCCCAGAAATGCTTATTTTAAATGCATGCAGTCAGCTTCAACCTCGAAACTCCCACCGAGGCACTCAATCCAAAGACCCAGAGATAACATCGGGAAGACATGCACACTTAAAGATGACCCTGAGGACCTTCAAACACTCACAGCAGTCCAATCTCAGAGATAACCCTGAGCAACGTCTGCTTTATCAGCCCAAACTGGAGATAACCCCGGTGAGGGGAAAAATTGTCATCTTGCCACCTCGACCCCACATTGTGCCGTCTCAACATCTCATACATACATTTCTACACAACAATGTCCTACAAGAGCTAAGGAGTTCCAATCCCGAGTGACTATTAGGTAGGGCAGCACACCGGATAGAATTTGAAGCTTGAAGACAATGGGCATGGTCCCCTCTTCCTGACTTCGTACAACCTCTAATCCCATGTCATTGCTTAACTCTCGACAACAGCGGTCCGAAATAGGTCTTGCACACCTCAATCGGATGCCCGAATTGCAGTTCTGAAAGTTCGAGCGGACATTACAGTGCACACGTGCACGTACTTCGAGACGGCAGGACCCACGAGCCTGGGGCACCCCAGGCAGTGACAGGTGCATCTGCGGTTGCCGCAGGTACACCTACGGCTCCCAACTCAATAAATATAGAGCTTAGGGTGCCCATTTAAAAAAAAAGCGAGGAAGCCCTGTCAAATTTGCTCTGTACACACCCCATATTGAGTGCTTTCTCATTTTAAACACTTGTTAGCTCACATATAGCTATATTTTTACCGGCGGGAGCCGGGGGTTCATCCACTTAATGTTATAGAAGTCTTCTTTGGTAGCCCACTATAAGCCTTCTTGTAAGACCCCGAATTTTATGAAATGAAAGTATTCAATTTTCTTATAATTATTATTCTATTTGGTAAATGGTTAAATTGATAAAAGGTTAAAGTTAAGGGTGATATGTGAAAATTTTGCAAAGTATGCAAGTTGTTATAAAATATTCGTTTGGTCAGGGAATATTCTTTTTGTCGGGGAATATCCGTACGACGACACAATTATTGGCACAAGTATTGTCGTAGTTAGAAAACGACAGAATTATCTTTTTATAAAAATAACGGCGAAAGTTTTACCGTTAAACTGTTAAACTACCTAGTAGTAAAAATACAAGAATACTGCGTGGTTACATAGTAGCAATACACAAGATTGATTATTGATGCTTACGTAAGAAGTTACTCGCTTATACTCAATTATTGCTATAGTAATTATTGCACCATATCGCTTCATATTATTGATTCAATTATTGTCACAAAGATCATCTCGCATAATATGTTATATTATTAAATCAATAATTGAGACGACAAAGTTATTCATATTATTATTTACAATATTGACAATATCTAGAAGTTCTATCAAGGAGAGGTTTGGTCACCTAATTGCGCGCCAATAAGGAGAAATCCTTATCGGAAAGCCCCTCTTTCCTGGGAACGACCTGAATGTTAAATATTGTGAGTTATAATATTAATGATGAATAAGTTCGTGTTGATTAAAGATGAAATTGATAGTTCCATTGTGTGGGAATTATTAGTGTTAGTGGAAATTGACATTTATTTCAATAATAATTGATGTCTGGAGGTTATATGACCAATTCCGTAATTAACCAGGATAAATGAGCAATTAATTGCTATTAATTCACATGCTTATAACTATGTGTTCACATGTGTGTACTATTGGTTCACATGATTTACTATTAGGGGAGTTGGTGCAAGATTGATAATACTTGAATGACTAAATTAAAAATGGAGGTATAGATGAAGGTACTATACTATAATTATTTTTTTTCACATGTTTAGAACTATTGAGTCACATGATTTACTATTGATTCACATGATTTACTAATAGGGGAAGTGGTGCAAGTTTGATAATACTTGCAGGACTAAATTAAAAAAGAAAAAAAGAGGAAGGTATTATACTGTAATATTTCGAGCCCCAAAACGTGCAATTATCGAAACTATATTTTCCTATAAATAGAAGCTCATTCCTTCATTATTTTTGACCAATTCACTAAGTCTCACAAGAGCAATTATTATAGAGAGAAATTATAGAGAGAAAGAAGAAGAGAAGTCTCGCATACCTCACTATTCCAAAGATCCGCTTTCTTCTAAGGTAAGGGTATTATTTCTTTTCGTATTCATGAAAAAAATTATTTTCATTCAATATACTGTAAGAAGTGTTATTCCATTCTTTATTATTCATTGGATTAATGCGGACTATCCATTTTAACTTTTGATGCGTCTTTGCTGCTTATCGCACGCCTCGGTGAATTCTTCTATTATTCCATTCTTTATTATTTTGTTGAAATAACGTCTGTGTGGTCTATCACATGCCCGGTGAATTCTTTCGTTATTCCATTCTTTATTATTTTGTTGAATAACACCGTCTGCTGTCTATCGATGCCTCGGTGAATTCTTGCATTATTCCATTCTTTTTATTCTATCGAATAACCTATTACATGAATTACCGCACGCATGGTGAATTCTTCCGTTATTCCATTCTTTATTATTCTATTGGAATATATCTATATGGTTTACCGCATGCATGGTGAATATGAGATTTCATTCATTTTATTAAATTGTGAAATGATCTGCTTAATTGGATTCTTTGGTATTGAAAATCCATTTGTATTTTAGATATTCTATTATACTCGTGTGAGATTTCGTGGAATATAATTTTCTTTGGTATTTTGTTTACGAAGTTACTATTCATGGGTTACTATTCACTCGATTACTATTCACTCTAGTATTATTTACTCGGATATTCGGGGCACTTTTCGTGTCGGAGTACTATTCATGAGTTACTATTCATAGGTTACTATTCACCAGATTACTATTCACTCTAGTATCATTCACTCGGGTATTCGGGACACTTTTTGTGTTGGGGTACTATTCACGGGGTACTATTCACCCGAAAAATATATTTCTCTACTGTCCAAATTATTTTTGGTACATGAATATTATTCTTGAATTTTACTCTACAAAGCAAAAGATCATGTCGATAATTTGACGTTAATGATTTCTGGATAAATTAAATTATAAATCTTTAAAATTTATCCTTGAACTTGATTAATTGAATTATTATGTCATTGTCATCATCCTCACGCTTATATTGTGATTAAAATCATCTTTCGCTTACGTGCATAGATGGACTTGGTATGATTATGACTAGGGATTAATCGGTATAATCATGACCGTAATGTAACGAATGATGTGGTAAAAGTCCTCATTGGCCTGTAGTTCATTGATGGACTGTTGCTAGTATGATTATGACCAGGGATTATTTGGTATAATCATGACCATTAATGATTACATGAATATCCTTGGTCGTGGTGCAGGGATGATTCCATTTTATTTATTAAGCTGAGTCTCAGCGATAAAGTTGATGAAAATCTTTTTAAATCATAGAAGATAGTAGATTTTTTGCTCTACTTCACTCTTCTAATGGATTGCTTATTCCGCTGCAGTTGTTCATCTAAAACTTGTTGTCTATTATATTCTATCAGTTGTTATATTATTGAAGGCTAAGGATAATTTATTCTGCATTATCTTAGTCATAATATTTCTTACTGGGCTAGTTGAGCTCACCCTTTTTTCACTGTTCTCTTCTGGAAATGAGAATATAGTTGGGACAAGTCGGGGAACGGATTGACGATCTAGATGGTTATTTTAGTAATCCTCACTATTCTGTGAAATAGTGTGACTGTCAAATTATGTTTTGTCGTATTTTACACAACAGTTGTATAATTAAGTTGTATTTGGATTATGTACCATGTATCTGGCGACTCGAGATGGGTGATATATACCTGTTTTGGGGGCGTCACAGTTGGTATCAAAGCTTAGGGATATGATCCCTGACTGAGATGTGAGACAAGAACTAGGAGGGGAGAGACGGGGAATTCCTTCATTAGTATGACCTACCTAAGTTTATTTGGTATTTAATTGGTGGTTCAAGTTTAGGGATAATAATGTGACATGTTAATTAACCCTTGTTTTGTGACAGTGTTTGAAAATGGCATCCGAAAATGTTGAGATCAAAGAATGAAGCACATGAGACCGTTGAGTCACTAACGATCAATACCGTGATAATGTGCAACAGGAAGACAATAATCCTCAGGTAAATAATAATACCGATGAAATGATGAACGATGGAATGTTCAGAGGCTTTATGCAATTCATGCAACATCAAGGCGAGAGAGACTCCTATTCAAAATGCGAGGTGGAAACAATGGCAACCCACGGTGGTCATGGCTAAGCGTTTCAAGGAGCTAGGCCGCCGGAGTTTTTGGGAAAGCCGTAACCACTTAAGGTGAGACGTGGTTAAAGTAGATCACCAAGATATTTAATGTCTTGGGATGCTCCGAGGAGCAAAAGGTTCCCTTTGCCACCTTTATATTGCGTGAAGAGGCAGATCACTGATGGGAATCTATAAAATGTAACCAGCTTGACGCACTCAAGATATCTTGGGAGAAGTTCCAAGAGTCGTTTCAACGACAAGTACTTTTCGAAAGTATTCGTCATACATGAAGGAGAGTGGAGTTTATCAAGTTGGAGCAAAACAATATGATCGTGTCGCAATACGAGGCTAAATTTGCGGAGTTATCCCGGTTTTCATCCCATCTGGTCGATAATGAGGAGCGAATGATGCGAATGTTTCTAAGAGGTTTGAAACCCAAAATACATCAATACCTCATTTCTCCCAAATTGTGTTTGTATTCGGATGTTGTGCATAGGGCTCAGTTATTGCAGCACGATAATGAGTCAGTACAACCAAAAGGTAATGACCAGCAACACGATAATAATCATACCGGTGGCAACGGCCATCAGAACAATAATAACCATCGTGGAGGAAATTGTCATGCCAAGAATTGTAACCACTTCGGTGGTAATCGTGGCCAAGATAATAGAGGTGGAAATTTCAAGAAGAGGAGATTCAATAATGATGGAAAGACGTCAGCACCAGCACATGTTGTTAAGGAAGGAGATTGACCGCCGCTCGTATGTTACAAATGCGAAGGGGAGGGACATATCAGTCCAAACTGCGTGATGCAGTCCAAAGCAAGTTACAATTGTGGAAAAGAAGGTCACCTTTCCCGATTTTGTCGTGCACCAAAGTCATGTCCAGCTGGGACGATGGCACCAAAGACGGATACGGACAAAACAAAGTTGGTGGTTTCAGGAAGAGTGTTTTTTGTGACTTCTCAAAAAGCGAGTAACCCGAATGAAGTTAGCACGAGTTAGTTAATTATAAATTCTTGCGAAGTCTATACCTTATTAGATACCGGTTCTACCCATTGTTTTATCTCTATTACTTGCGCTCAATGTTTAAATTTAACTATAGAGAAGTTAGACTTTGACTTATCAATTGAAACTTCATTAGCAGAAACCTTCATTACCTCCACTGTTTATAAATCTTGTTTGATTCAAATCGACACTTTCACGTTACCTGTCGATCTTATCTCTTTGAAAATACTTGCCTTTGATGTGATTTTAGGAATCGATTGGTTAACTACTCATCATGCTTTTCATAAGGTTGTTAGCTTTCATATTCTTAACCAACCTATCATGCGAATTCAAGTAACCAAACCCTAAAAGTCAATCATTATCATATCAAGCCATAAGTAAAGAGCCCCGAGCCTTTCGCTGGTGACTTCCTTGTGTGGAATGCACCGAAGCCAAACTTTCTGTAGGGGTCGCGTGAATAACGATGGCAAGTTGATAGGTATCAATGTGATGTGCTATCCAAGTCTTGGGATGAGAGTCACAGTTTTGAATGATATTTCTATTGTTAATAAATTTCCTGACGTATTCTTGAAGACTTCTTAGCCCAACCCTAAAGCGTGAAATCGAATTTTGTATTGACCCCAATATAAAACCCATTTCTAAAACCCTCAAACATTTTTCTTCACCTAGAATGAATGTATAATGTGCCAAAGATGTTGGCTCGAGTTGTTGAAGATTATGATAATATCATTCAATATCATCGTAAAAGAGCGAATACATGGTAGCCGACGATTGATTGAGTAGAAGATCGATATGCATTTAGTGCAATGTTGTTAACACAAAACCCATTTCAGATAACTCACAAATGATGAAGATAGAGTTAAAGACTCTAAGGACCCACGTGAAGATAAAAAATATACGATTAGAATCGACTTTAATCGATAAAGTTAAAGCCGCTTTCAAGCTATAGTACTCAGAAATGATAAATGTGAAGAAGAAGGTTCATGAAGGCATTATCTCAAGCCTCGATTTAATTAGCCCATTTGAAATCCTCGATCAAGTAGGAATCGTGGGCCTATAAACTCGCTTTTATACGCTAAGTATGTCGCATGTTCATAATATTTTTCACGTATCGATGTTACGTAAATATGTGAACGAATTCAACCACATTATTGAATTAGAACTAGACAAGATAGCGTATGATTTAACGTATGAGGAGATACATGTTAAAATCTTTGATAAGAAGGATAATATTCGACACTCAAAGGTTATACTTCAAGAGTTAGAATCGACGAGGTATCCTCACCTCTTCGTAATACCAAGTACGTGACACGTTAATTTCGAGGGCAAAATTTCATAAGGAGGGGAGATTGTAAGACCCCGAATTTTATGAAATGAAAGTATTCAATTTTCTTATAATTATTATTCTATTTCGTAAATGGTTAAATTGATAAAAGATTAAAGTTAAGGGTGATATGTGAAAATTTTACAAATTATGCAAATTGTTATAAAATATTCGTTTGGTCGGGGAATATTCTTTTTATTGGGGAATATCTGTATGACGGCACAATCATTGGTTGACCCCACAATGAAAGTATTTTTGTAGTTAGAAAATGACAAAATTATCTTTTTATAAAAATAACGGCGAAAGTTTTACCGTTAAATTGTTGAACTACCCGGTAGTAAAAGTACAATAATACGCGGATCGTGATAAGAAGTTAACACCAGTATTGATTATTGATGCTTACGTAAGAAGTCACTCGCTTATACTCAATTATTGCATACAAGAATTGCTACATTATATCTCTCATATTATTGATTCAATTATTGTCACAAGATTATCTCGCATAATATGTTATATTATTAAATCAATAATTGAGACGACAAAGTTATTCATATTATTATTTGCAATATCGACAATGTCTAGAAGTTTTATCAAGGAGAGGTTTGGTCACCTAATCAAGGCGCCAATAAGGAGAAATCCTTATCAAAAGCCCTCTTCCGGGAACGATTCGGTTGTTAAATATTGTGAGTTATAATATTAATGATGAATAAGTTCGTGTTAATTAAAGATGAAATTGATAGTTCCATTGTATGGGAATTATTAGTGTTAGTGGAAATCGACATTTATTTCGATAATAATTGATGTCTGGAGGTTATATTGACCAATCAGGTAATTAACCGGATAAATGAGCAATTAATTGCTATTAATTCATAAGCTTATAACTATGTGTTCACATGTGTGTACTATTGATTCACATGATTTACTATTAGGGGAGTTGGTGCAAGATTGATAATACTTGTATGACTAAATTAAAAATGGAGGTATAGATGAAGGTACTATACTGTAATTATTTTTTTCACATGTTTAGAACTATTGAGTCACATGATTTACTATTGATTCACATTATTTACTATTAGGGGAAGTGGTGCAAGTTTGATAATACTTGCAGGCCTAAATAAAAAATGAAGAAAAAGAGGAAGGTATTATACTGTAATATTTCGAGCCCCAAAACGTGCAATTATCGAAACTATATTTTCCTATAAATAGAAGCTCATTCCTTCATTATTTTTCACCAATTCACTAAGTCACACAAGAGCAATTATTATAGAGAGAAATTATAGAGAGAAAGAAGAAGAGAAGTCTGCTACCTCACTATTCCAGTATCCAGTTTCTTCTAAGGTAAGGGGTATTATTTCTTTCGTATTCATGAAAAAAATTATTTTCATTCAATACTCGTAAGAGCTGTTATTCCATTCTTTATTATTCGTTGAATAACTCATGCATATGACTATCGCATGCCCGGTGAATTCTTCGTTATTCCATTCTTTATTATTTTCGTTTGAATAACTCTGCTCATGCGGTTTATCGCATGCCTGGTGAATTCTTCTATTATTCCATTCTTTATTATTCTGTTGAAATAACCTGTCTGTGCGGTCTATCACATGCCTGGTGAATTCTTCTGTTATTCCATTCTTTATTATTTTGTTGGAATAACCTGTCTGTGCGGTCTATCGCATGCCTGGTGAATTTTTCTGTTATTGCATTCTTTATTATTCTATTGGAATAACCTGTCTACACGAACTACCGCATGCATGGTGAATTCTTCTGTTATTCCATTCTTTATTATTCTATTGGAATAACCTGTCTATGTGGTTTACCGCATGCATGGTGAATGACCTTTCATATGCATTCTTTATTAAATTGTGGAAATGATCTGTCTACGTGGATTACCGCATGGCGGGTGAAAATCCATCTGCAGTTTCGTATATTCTATTATACTCGTATGAGATATCATTTCTTTTATACTCATCATGGAATATCATTTTCTTTGGTATTTTTCTTTTATGAGTTACTATTCATAGGTTACTATTCACCTAGTTACTATTCACTCTAGTATTATTCACTCGAGTATTCGGGGTACTTTTCGTGTCAGAGTACTATTTATGGGTTACTATTCACCCAATTACTATTCACTCTAGTATCATTCACTCGGGTATTCAGGACACTTTTTGTGTCGGGGTACTTTTCACAGGGTACTATTCCCGAAGTACTATTCACGGGGTACTATTCACTCGAAAAATATATTTCTTTTTTGTCCAAATTATTTTTGGTACATGAATATATTATTCTTGAATTTTACTCTACAAAGAAAGATCATGTTGACAATTTGATGTTAATGATTTCGGATAAATTAAATTATAAATCTTTAAAATTTATCCTTGAACTTGTTTTATTGAATTATTATGTCATTGTCATCATCCTCATGCTTATATTGTGAGTAAAGTCATCTTTGGCTTACATGCATAGATGGACTTGGTATGATTATGACCAGGGATTATTCGGTATAATCATGACTGTAATGTAACGAATAATGTGGTAAAAGTCCTCATTGGCCTGTAGTTCATTGATGGACAGTTGTTAGTATGATTATGACCAGGGATTATTCGGTATAATCATGACCATTGATGATTACATGAATATCCTTGGTCGCGGTGCATGGATGATTCGATTTTATTTATTAAGCTGAGTCTCAGCGATAAAGTTGATGAAAATATTTTTAAATCATAGAAGATAGTAGATTTTATGCTCTACTTGACTCTTCTAATGGATTGTTTATTCCGCTGCAGTTGTTGATCTAAAACTTGTTGTCTATTGTATTCTATTTGTTGTTATACTGTTGAAGGCTAAATATAATTTTATTCGCATTATCTTAGTCATAATATTTTTTCTTGGGCTACTTGAGCTCACCCTTTCTTTCATCGTTTTCTTCGTGAAATGAGAATATAGATGGATCTAGTCGGGGAATGGATTGACGGTGCAGATGGTTGCATTAGTAGTCCTCACTATTCTGTGAAATAGTGTGATAATAAATGTAATAAGATTAAATTTGAGTATGGATATTGTCTAGATGACAATATTCGTGTTAAAATTCTCAGATTATGTTTTTTGTCGTATTTTACACGACAGTTGTATAATTAAGTTGTATTTGGATTATGTAGCATGTATCTGGCGACTTAAGATGGGTGATGTATACCTGTTTTGGGGGCATCACACTTCTTACACATTATAAAGCCTTTCTCTTCATCTTTGCACACACGCTTCTTCACATTGAGAGTCGTGTTGTGTGTGTATTCCCGGACTTCGGTCCGTGGTTTTCATTTCTGTTTGTATATATATACTTATATATGTATATATTTATATATATGGACTAACATTATCGAGTTATACCTCGATTGAGCCTAGACTTATCTCTGGAGCGTTTACTTGCTTTTTATATATATATATATATATATATATATATAGAGAGAGAGAGAGAGCAATGATCAAGTGCATACCCCTTATCTTACTCACCCGTGCTCACCTCTCGACGGAATCGGTGATTTGCTTTTACCATACAACCGTTGTCTAAAATTTTAGCGATTTTGACAACATATATCATCGCTATGACGCCCCCAAAATAGTATACATCACCCATCTTGAGTCGCCAGATACATGGTACTGAATACAAATACAAACTAATTATGCAACAGTCGTATAAAATACGACAAAACATATGCTGTGAGTTTTAATACAAATATTGTCATCTAGATAATATCCACACTCAATGGAGTCCTCATTACATTTATTATTACACTATTTCATAGAATAGTGAGGACTACTAATGCACCATCTAGGACCAACACTCTATTCCCCGATTAGTCCCAGCTACGTTCTCATTTCCTGAAGAGAACAATGAAAGCAAGGATGAACTCAACTAGCCCAGTAAGAAATATTATGACTAAGATAATGCAGAATAAATTATCCTTAGCCTTCAACAGTGTTAAACTAATACAATATAACAAACATCAAGTTTAACTGTAGCGGAACAAGCAATCCATTAGAAGAGTTAAGTAGAGAATAAAATCTACTATCTTCTATGATTTAAAAGGGTTTTCATCACTTTTATCGCTGAGACTCAGCTCAATAAATAATCCACATCATAAAATCATCCCTGCACTACAGGCCAAGGATATTCTTTAGTATCACAACCACGAATTATCCATGCACTACGGGCCAAAGATAATCGTGTTTTCATCAACGATCCTGATTATGCCATAAAACAATTCATCTTTGCACCCTTGGCCGAAGAGAATTCATAGCCAAAATCATACCAAAAACTGTCCATCAATGCATTACGAGCTAATGAGAACTTTTTCCACATCATTTATAACATTACGGTCATGATTATACCGAATACTCCCTGGTCATAATCATACCAAGTCCATCTATGCACCTAAAAGCACATACATATGACTTTCAACATAATATAAACATGAGGATGATGACAATGACATAATAATTCAATAAAACAAGTTCAAGAATTAATTTATCCAAGAACCAATAACGCCAAATTGTCAACATGATACTTCTTTTGTAGAGTAAAATTCAAGAATGCTCGTAAGAATATTTCCATGAAAAGATATTGGATGAAGCGCAAATATCAAGGATATTCCACTAATTTCATGGAGTATAGAAGCTAAAACTTTAACCAACCGAGTATAATAGAATATATGAAACCGCAAATGGATTTTCGCCGCCATACGGTAATCCACTTGCATGATCATTTCCACAATTTAATAAGGAATGAATACAAAGGATCATTCACCATGCATGTGATAATCCACATAGATAAAAGTTATTCCAATGTAATAATAATGAATGGAATAAATGTAAGAAATCACCATGCATGCGATAGATCGCATGCATAAAAGTTATTCCAAATGTAATAATGAAGAATGGAGCCAGTCAATTATAAACGCACGCATGTGATATTCCAAATGTAATAATAAAGAATAGAACCGTGTCATGCGTAAACGCATCAACGTGGATGTTCCAAATGTAATAATAAAGAATTGAATAACAAAAGACTTCACTGTGCATGCGATAGACCGCATGCATAAAAGTTATTCCAATGTAATAATAAATAATTGAACTGGTTAGCGTAATAATACGACCGACATTATATTCCAAATGTAATAATAAAGAATGGAATAATGAAGAATTTCACCATTATGCAATTGTGATAAACAAAAGTTATTCCAACATAATAATAAAGAATGGAATAACAAACTCTTACGAGTAATGAAAGAAAATAATTCTCTTTATGAATACGAAAGAATAATACCCCTTATAGGTACAACAAATAATATCCCTTACCTTAGAAAGAAGAGTATTCCGACTGGTAGGGTGATGATATTCTTAAAGAAAACTTATACTGTTTTATACGCTCAAAGCTTCTTAAACTCTAAAGAAATACGCTCAAGGTTATAGAAGAAGAATTCTCTCTATAGTTTCTCTCTCTAGAGTTTCAGTGAATTTGTAAGAAATTATGAAGGAATGAGCTTCTATTTATAGGAGAATGGACTGAATAGTAACTAATTCATGAACGGTCCAGATTTATTTACTTTTAATCGGGCGGTCCATATTGATTTAATAAAATATTATAATAAAACAAAATCTTTTAAATAAAATATAATATATTCTATTTATAATCTAATAAAACGAATAAGTTTATAAAAGTATTCTGTTTTATATAAAAAGATTTTATATGCAAAATACTATGCATGCACTATGCATAATAAAATATAATATATTCTATTTATAATCTAATAAAACAAATAACTTTATAAAAGTATTCCGTTTTATATAAAAAGATTTTACTATGCAAAATACTACGCATAATAGAATAAAATATATTCTATTTATAGTCTAATAAAACTAATAACTTTATAAAAGTATTCTTTTTTATATAAAAAGCTTTTCCGTTTTATTACATTAATAATACTAATAAAATAAAACTCATCATCATTATTATAATTCACACTATTAATCGACTGTGTCGCTCCTGTGAAAGAGGGGCTTTCAATAATGATTTTTCCTATCATGCAAGCAATTAGGTGGCCAAACCTTTCCTTAGCGTAACTTCTAGACATCTTTAATATTGCAAATAATAATATTAATAACTCTGTCATCTCAATTATTGATTTAATAATATATGAAATATCGACAATAATTGAATCAAATAATGTGAGATACTATGCAACAATTATTGAAGCAATAATTGAACAAAACTGAGTGATTTCTTATGTAAGCATCAATAATCAATACCGTGTGCTACTATGCAACCACGCATATTACTGTACTTTTAACACCGGGTGTTTCAACAGTTAACGGTAAAATTTCCGCCGTTATTTTCATAAAAATATTTTTTTCGTTTTCTCAATCCGACAATAATTTCGTTGTGGGGTCCACCAATGATTGTGTCGTCGTACGAATATTCCTTGTTAAAACGAATATTCCCCGACGAATCGAATATTATATAACAACTTGCATACTTTTCAAAATTTATAAATATTATCCACAACTATAACATTATATCAAATTCATTCCATAATATTAAAAATTATTTTGAGAAATTTAAATCTTTATTCATAAAATTTGGGGTCTCACAATCTCCCCTCCTTATGAAAGTTTGCCCTCGAAATTTATGTACGTACTTGGTATGCCGAACAAATGAGGATACTTCGTTAGATTCTAACTCTTGAGGTTTAACCTTTGAGTGTCAAATATGATCATTCTTATCCAAGATTTTAACACGTATCTTCTCATACGTTAAATCTTCTGCTATCTCGTTCAGGTTCTAAATCAATAATGTGGTTCGGGTTGTCCACATATTTACGTAACATCGATACGAAAAAAGGTTATGAACATGCAACATACTTGGAGGTAAAACGAGTCTATAGGTCACAGTTTCTACTCGATCGAGGATTTCAAATGGGCCAATTAAATCAAGGGTTAAGATTTCCTCTCTGTGACGCCCCCAAAATTAGGTATACGTCACCCATCTTGGGTCGCCACTTACATGGTCAATAAATTCAAATACAAACTTAATTATACATTTGTCGTGTAATAATACGACAATACATAAACCGAGAGTTCTAATAGGAATATTGTCATTTAGACAATATCCATACTTAAGGAGTCCTCATTACATTTATTGTCACACTATTTAATAGAATAGTGAGGACTACTAATGCTATCTTCGGACCATCACTCTTTTCCCCGACTTGTCCCGCCTATATTCTCATTTTCAAGAGAACGGTGAAAGAAAGGGTGAGCTCAACTAGCCCAAAGAAGAAATATTATAACTAAGATAATGCGAATAAATTATCAATAGTCTTCAACAATGTTAAACCGATAAAATACAATAGACAACCAGTTTAATCGCTGCAATGAATATGCAATCCATTAAAAGAGTCAAGTAGAAAATAAAGTCTACTATCTTTTAGGTTTTAAAAGGTTTTCATCAATTTTTATCAAGAAGACTCGGTTTAATGAATAAACCACAATATCTAATCATCCCGTATTACTGGCCAAGGATTTTCATCAAATTATCAATGGTCATGACAATACCGAATCACCCCCGGTCATAATCATACCAAAAACTATCCATCAATCGCATTACAAAGCCATCGAGGACTTTTATCACATCATTTATATCAAGCCATGATTATACCGAATGATCCTCGGTCATAATCATACTAAGTTCATCTCATGTAACGTAAGCCAAAGATAACATAATATAACATGAGGATGATGACAATGACATAATAATTCAATAAAACAAGTTCACTTAATTAATTTATTCAGAACTAATAACGCCCAAATTGTCAAAATGATACCGCTTTGTAAAGTAAATTCAAGAATGCTCAGAAAAATATTTTCATTAAAAATACTGGATGAAGCGCAAATATCAAGGATATTCCACTAAATTCATGGAGTATAGAATTAAAAATTTTAACCAACTGAGTATAATAGCAAATGAAATAACAAAAGAAATCACCATGCATGCGGTACTTCAGATGTATAAAAGTTATTCCAATGTAATAATAAATACGAGAATAATAAAAATGGAACCAGTCGGTGTAAAACACACGTGCATGTGATATTCTAATAGAATAATAAAGATGTAATAATAAAGAGGCGGAACCAGTCGGTGTAAAACACACGTGCATGAGGATATTCCAATAGAATAATAAAGACAGAATAATAAAGACGGAACCAGTCCCATGTAGCTAAATGTATGATAGGATGTTCCAACGGAATAATAAAATAATAGAAGAATGTCACCAAGTATAGGGGATTCCAGATATACAAAGTTATTCCAACAGAATAAATAAGAATGGAATAATATAAGGATTTCACCAAGTATATAGGTATTCAAGCATATACAGTCATGTATAGGGTATGCCATTTTTACAAAAGTTATTCCAAATGTAATAATAAAGAATGGAATAACAAAAGTTCTCTTCATGAATAAAAAATAACACCCCTTATTTAGTACAACAAATAATATTCCCTACCTTAGAAGAGTGAATATTGGAAATGTGAAGTAGCAAAATACTTTTCTTCTTTCTCTCTATAGTTTCTCTCTGTAGTTTCAAAGTGAATTGTAAGAAATATGAAGGAATGAGCTTTCTATTTATTGAAAAACCGAGGGTGGCTCTTGGTCTTAACGATGGGTCAAAATGACTCTTGGTAATATTGAAGAGACAACTACTATTTCATGAAGGGGTAATTAACCCTTGGAACAATCAAGAGGCGCTTAACTCTTGGTAATATCAAGGGACAACTACTATTTGCAGGAAGGGGTAATTACTATTGACGAAGGTAATTACTATATCGATTTAAGGTAATTACTATATGAAGAATGTAATTACTATTGACGAAGGTAAATACTATCGACGAAGGTAATTACTATTCACAAAGGTAATTACTATTCACAAAGGTAATTACTATCGATTTAAGGTAAATACTATCGATTGAAGGTAATTACTATTCATAAAGGTAATTACTATCGATTTAAGGGACTCTTAGATGATGACATATGGGCCCCCATAAAATAATCAAACTTACCACAAACGCCTCATAATGACTCTTTATATACATCAAGGATTAAATAAATATTACCACAAATCATTTTATTTTTAATCAACACATATTTAATCTTTCAACAATTATTAATCATTTATAACTTGTCGCCTCAATTAATAATTTAATACTATAACATATTATCTGAGATGATCTTTGTGACAATAATTGAATCAATAATATAAGAGATATGATGCAAGAATTATCGTGAGCAATAATTGAGCATAGTTGAGTGACTTCTCACGTAAGCATCAATAATCAATATCGTGTGCTACTATATAACTATGCATATTACTGTACTTTTACTACCGGGTAGTTCAACAGCTTGATTTGACAGAATAACACCTCCAAGTTATTTTTTATAGAAAAATAATTTTGTCGTTTTCTAACTACGCATAATACTTCCGTTAGGGGTCCATTAATGATTGAAAGTCGTCATTTAATATTCCCCGACAAAAAGAATATTCCCCACCAAACGTAATATTTTATAACAACTTGCTTACTTTGCAAAATTTATAAATATTACCCACAACTATAACATTATATCAAATTTATTCCATAATATTCAAAAATAATATTTATAAAAAAATTCATCTTTATTTATAAAAGTTGGGGTCTTACAACCTCCCCTTCTTATGAAATTTCACCCTCGAAATTAGGGTACATACCTGATATGATAAAGAGGTGAGGATACCTTGAATACCTT
The DNA here is from genome assembly GCA_020205615.1 of Panax quinquefolius. Lineage (NCBI taxonomy): Eukaryota > Viridiplantae > Streptophyta > Magnoliopsida > Apiales > Araliaceae > Panax > Panax quinquefolius. Next base: position 51,197,478 of record CM035153.1, read on the forward strand.
TATCGTTAAAAATATTAAATTCATCTTCTAATCCTACCAAAGATATTCATTAACAATTCATCTTTGCACTACTGGTGCCAAAGATATACAACCGTCAGAAACCTATAATGCTTTGACGCAGCGACTTAATAGTATCACACCACCACGAATTATCCATGCACTCATCGCCAAGGATATTCGTGTTTTCAATTATGGTCATGATTATACCGAATAATCCTTGGTCATAATCATACCAAGTCTATCAATGCACTGCGGCCAAAGATGACTTTTACCACATCCATGAATTAATATTTCATTCACGAGACTCAAATTTCAATAATTAATCCATATCATCGAATCATCCTCGCACTACGTGCCAAGGATATTCATTAGTATCACGACCATGAATTATCCATGCACTACGCACCAAAGATAATCGTGTATTCATTAGTATCACGACCACAAATTATCCATACACACTACTACTAAAGATAATCGTGGTATTCATTAGTATCACGACCACAAATTATCCATGCACTACTGGCCAAAGATAATCGTGTTTTCAATTACTTATTATGATTATACCCGAACAATCCTCGGTCATAATCATACCAAGTCCATCTATTCACATAAGCCATGAGATGACTTTCAACACAATATAAGCATGAGGATAATGATATAAAGAATCAATCAAATGAGATAAAGGATAAATATTAAACATTTATAATATAATTTATCCAGATTCAAGAATATCCCCATGTTATCAATCACTTAATAATCTCATAATCTAATATCATTAATATTATAACAATATTTTAATCACTTCTTAAATTTATAAACAATTTATCTCAATTGTTTACGCTTTTACCATATAATGCATTTAATCATTCAAAATGCCACACTCATAAGATATCATCACCAATTATCAAATCCTCATCAAAAAAAATATGCATATACTCTATATAGGATTCTATAGCCATAAAATCCTATTTTCAACTTTGTTACTTCACATAACATATTTAACTCATATGTTTGTAATTAAACTATTTTCATGAAAATACCAAATCAGTCCCAAAAATATTTCTTTTCTGGGATTTAGTATAATATAGTCCCATGATGAAAATATATTTTTCTCGAAATTTTAAAATTCATTTACTATTTTTCAAAAATCAATTTCTAATTAATTCCTTAATAAAAATTAGCTACCTCAAGTTTAACTCCAAAATTCCCAAATCTTGGCAGGACCTTACACATGTTAATGTGAGCCTCGATTTAAATTTCATGGTCATCGGAGTTATAGAACTCCAGTTATAGCATTTTTTCAAAAAAAAACCTAAATATTGAAATGGTCATAACTTGTTTATTTTAAGTCGAATGAGCTCATTTTTGGACAGGAGGTACTTTATAACATATATTTTCATGTCCCAAAAGGCCAGAATTTTTCACATAAATTTAGTGGCGAAACAGCCCCTTAAAGTTTTCAGGCAAGAGCGTTTTTGTAATTTGTAGCTTTGGACTCTTTTGCTAAATTCAATCCCACGAAAATCTACAAGCACCTTTTCCAAATTGATTCCACTTGGATAAGCTACAAAATCATAGATCTAACTCTAGGACTTGACCACACTCAAAAATTCAAAATATAATAGGAGATATGGTCAATTGAATTTCATGTTACGTTTTTACCATAATCGATTTTTCAACCCTTTGTGATTTCTAAGAAACTTTTATGTTTTCACATAATAACCACATAACTCATCATAACACTTACTAATACTTCATATACCCATGATTTTCATTAGTCCAATGCTTTTATTATGACTTTCATCATAATCCTCGTAAACAGATCCTTTTAGTTGAAGAAATATTTGAGGGTTTAAGAAATGGGTTTTTGTAATGGGGTCAATACAAAATTCGATTTCACGCTCTAGGGTAGGCTAGGAAATCTTCAAGAATACGTCAAGAAATTTATTAATGATAGCAATATCATTCAAAAATCGCTACTCTTATCCAAGACTTGGATAATACGTTACATTGATACCAACTGTGACTTCTATCCTTTAACCTAGATAGCACCTCACAATGATACCTATCAACTTGTCATCGTCATTCACGACGTCGCCTACAGAAAGTCTGGCTTCGGTGCATTCCACACAAGGAAGTCAACAACGAAAGGATCGGGGCTCTTTACTTATGGCTTGATATAATAGTGATTAACTTTAGGGTTTGGTTACTTTGAATTCGTATAACAGGTTGGTTAGGAATATGAAAGCTAACAACCTTACAAAAAGAATAATAAGTAGTTAATCAATCGTTTTCAAAAATTACCTCAAAGGCAAGTATTTTCAAAGAGATAAGATCGTGAAAGTGTTTATTTGAAACAACAAGATTAATAAATGATGGAGGTAGTGAAGGTTTCTCCCAACGAAGTTTCAATAGATAAATCAAAGTCTAATTTTTCCGGAGTCAAATTTAAACATTGAACACAACTAGGTAGAATAAAAGAGTGGGTAGAACTTGTATTGAATAAAGTATAGACTTCGCAATAATTTATAATTAATTTACCCGTAATAACTTCGTTCGGGTTTCTCGACAAACGCTTCTCGCTTAAATTACCGAAGTTTGACTTTACTATAGGGTACATTCCACCCTTAATTGCTTCTTCACATTCTCGATCCATGATTTGAATCATTATTCTTCGATCCATATCGAATTCGGGTTGACCGCTATGCATGTGGTAATTAGAATTCGATGTTGGGTTCTCCCAATTCTTTGTCAAAAAGCAAAGTCCATTTCATCTATTTTGGCTTTATTGGATCGGATGTCTTTTCTACACTATCAACGCGTTGTGCGCCTTTTACCCATGCATCGTCTATTCTCCTTCGATTCAGCTTGTTTCTTCTTTCAAATTGATCTTTGATTTTAAATTTTAGATTCCAACTTTAATATCTTACACCGCCAAAGCGTGATTTTGTTCGAGCATCACATATCGGGTAACCCAATTTTGAAATTGTTGTATCCCTTTGTTCCACGATCGTTTGTCGTTCTTCAACTGTTCTTCTAGCTCACGAACACGATTTTGTAATTCTAAGTTTTGATCATAAATTTCTTCTAACCAATTATCCTCGGGGTTCCTCTTCTTCCTCTTCTTCCTCACTCTCACCGCTACCTCTACAACTAGCTAAAGGTGCAACAATTAGTTCTTCATTCACTACGTGGATATCTCTAATTTGTTCTCTCGTCGACATTAATCGCATTAACACGATTAGTGATTAAAGGTGTCACAACTGGTCACATTCACTCCATTGTGAATATTTTCATTTGCCATTTCCAAACATTGCCACAACACAAGGGTTAATTAATATATCAAATATTATCCCTATACTCGACGTGAGACCAATTAAATAACAAATAAACTTAGGTAGGTCATACTAGCGGAAGGAATTCCCGTCGCCTCCCTCCTAGTTCTTATCTCAAGCATCTTAGCCAGGATCATATCCTAAGCTCTATCAACCGTGACGCCCCAAAATTAGGTATACGCCACCCATCTTGGGTCGCCACTTACATGGTACATAAATTCAAATACAAACTTAATTATACATCTGTCGTGTAACATACGACAATACATAAACTGAGAGTTCAAATAGGAATATTGTCATTTAGACAATATCCATACTCAAGGAGTCCTCATTACATTTATTGTCACACTATTTAATGTAATAGTGAGGACTACTAATGCTATCTTGGGACCATCACTCTTTTCCTCGACTGTCGTCCCGGCCTATATTCTCATTTCCTGAAGAGAACAGTGAAAGAAAGGGTGAGCTCAACTAGCCCAGTAAGAAATATTATAACTAAGATAATGCGTAATAAATTATCAATAGTCTTCAACAATGTTAAACCGATAAAATACAATAGACAAACGGTTTAATCTGCGGCAATGAATATGCAATCCATTAAAAGAGTCAAGTAGAAAATAAAGTCTACTATCTTTTAGGTTTTAAAAGGTTTTCATCAATTTTTATCACTAAGACTCGGTTTAATGAATAAACCACAATATCTAATCATCCCCGTACTCACTGGCCAAGGATTTTCATCAAATTATCAATGGTCACGACTATATCGAATCACCCCGGTCATAATCATACCAAAAACTATCCTACACGCCACTTCGAGGACTTTTGTCACATCATTTATATTAAGCCATGATTATACCAAATGATCCTTGGTCATAATCATACTAAGTTCATCTATGCACGTAAGCCAAAGATAACATAATATAACATGAGGATGATGACAATGACATAATAATTCAATAAAACAAGTTCATTTAATTAATTTATTCGAGGAACTAATAACGCCCAAATTGTCAACATGATATCGCTTTATAGAGTAAAATTCAAGAATGCTCGTAAAAAATATTTTCATTAAAATTATTGGATGAAACGCAAATATCAAGGATATTCCACTAAATTCATGGAGTATAGAAGTCAAAATTTTAACCAACTGAGTATAATAGCGAATGAAATAACAAAAGAAATCACCATGCATGCGGTACTTATGTATATGTTATTCCAACAAAATAATAAATCTGTAATAATAAAAGCGGAACTGTGTCCAATGTAAAACACACGCATGTGATATTCCAATAGAATAATAAAGACAGAATAATAAAGGCGAAAACCAGTCGAATTGTAAAACACATGCACAGGATATTCCAATAGAATAATAAAGATGTAATAATAAAGAGCGGAACCGAGTCCCAAGAAAAAAATGCATGTGATGTTCCAACGGAATAATAAAATAATAGAAGAATGTCACCAAGTATAGGGATTCAGATATACAAAAGTTATTCCAATGTAATAAATAAGAATGGAATAATATAAGGATTTCACCAAGTATAGGTATTCGCATATACAAAGTCATGTATATAGGTATGCCACTTTTACAAAAGTTATTCCAATGTAATAATAAAGAATGGAATAATGAAGTTCTCTTCATGAATAAAAAAAATAACACCCCTTACGAGTACAACAAATAATATTCCCTACCTTAGAAGAGTGAATATTGGAAAAGTGAAGTAGAAAATACTTTTCTTCTTTCTCTCTATAGTTTCTCTCAGAGTTTGGTGAATTTGTAAGAAATAATGATGGAATGAGCTTTCTATTTATAGAAAAACCGAGGGTGGCTCTTGGTCTTAACGAAGGGTCAAAATGACTCTTGGTAATATTGAAGAGACAACTACTATTCATGAAGGGGTAATTAACCCTTGGAACCAAGAAGAGGTAGTTAACTCTTGGTAATATTGAAAGGACAACTACTATTTGCGAAGGGGTAATTACTATCGACGAAGGTAATTACTATGACGAAGGTAATTACTATTGAAGGTAATTACTATTGACGAAGGTAAATACTATCGACGAAGGTAATTACTATTCACAAAGGTAATTACTATTCACAAAGGTAAATTTCTATGACGAAGGTAAATACTATTGATGAAGGTAATTACTATTCACAAAGGTAATTACTATTGATTTAAGGGACTCTTAGATGATGACATATGGCCCCCATAAAATAATCAAACTTACCACAAACGTTTTTTGACGGTAAGAATACCTCTGCAGAAGTTATTTTTTATAGAAAAATAATTTTGTCATTTTCTAACTACGACAATACTTCCATTTGTAGGGTCCATTAATGATTGAGCCGTCGTATTTAATATTCCCGACAAAAAGAATATTCCCCTAACCAAACTAATATTTTATAACAACTTTCTTACTTTGCAAAATTTATAAATATTACCCACAACTATAACATTATATCAAATTTATTCCATAATATTCAAAAATAATATTTATAAAAAAATTCATCTTTATTTATAAAAGCTGGGGTCTTACACTCTCTTCGTCGATTCTTGCTTCTAGAATAACGCCCTCTTGAACCTTCTTGATTCTTCACATTCATCAGGTCCGGGTGTGTAGCTTGAGCGGCTTTAACTTTATCGATTAAAGTCGATTCTACTCGTATATTCGTTATCTTCACGCGGGTTCGTATATTCGCACTTGTAACCGCATATGATCTTCTACTCAATGCGTTAGTTACCATGTTCGCTTTTCCTACGATGGTATTGAATGGTATGATCGTAATCTTCAACAACTCGAGTCAACGTCTTTGGCGCATGTTACATTCATTTTAGTTGAAGAAATATTTGAGGGTTTAAGAAATGGGTTTTGTACTGGGGTCAATTACAAAATTCGATTTCACGCTCTAGCGGTAGGCTAAGAAGTCTTCAAGAATACGTTAGGAAATTTATTAACGATAAAAATATCATTCAAAACTGTGACCCTCATCCAAGACTTGGATAGTACATCATATTGATACCTATCAACTTGCCATCGTCATTCACGACGTCGCCTACAGAAAGTCTGGCTTCGGTGCATTCCACACAAGGAAGTCAACAACAAAAGGATCGGGGCTCTTTACTTATGGCTTGATATGACAATGATTGACTTTAGTGGTTTAGTTGCTTGAACTCACATAACAGGTTGGTTAGGAATATGAAAGCTAACAACCTTACGAAAAGCATGATGAGTAGTTAACCAATCGATTCCTAAAATCAAATCAAAGGCAAGTATTTTTAAAGAGATAAGATCGACAAGTAACGTGAAAGTGTCGATTTTAATCAACAAGATTTATAAACAGTGGAGATAATGAAGGTTTCTACTATCGAAGTTTCAACCAATAAGTCAAAGTCTAATTTCTCTGAAGTCAAATTTAAACGTTGAGCGCAAGCAAAAAAGATAAAAGAATGGGTAGAACCGGTATCTAATAACGTATAGACTTCACAAGAATTTATAATTAACTAACCCGTGCTAACTTCGTCGTCACTCGCTTTTTGAGAAGTCAAAAAAAGCTCTTCACGAAACCACAGACTTTGTTTTGTTCAGATTCCGCTTTGGTGCCACCATCCCAGCTGAACTTGACTTTGGTGCACGACAAAATCGAGCTAAATGACCTTCTCTTCTTGAAATTTCCACATCTAATATCTTGGCCATGATTACCACCGAAGTGGTTACCATTCTTGGCATGATAATTTCCCCCATGATGGTTATCATTGTTTCGATGGTCGTTGCCACCGGTATGATTATTATGGTGTTGTTTGTCATTACCTTTTGGTTGTGCTGACTCATTATCGCACTCCAATAACTGAGCCCTATTCACAATATCTGAATATAAACAAAGTTAATGAGAAATGAAGTATTGCCGTATTTTAGGTTTCAAACCTCGACAAAACATTTGCGCCATTCACTCCTTATTATCAACCAAATGGGATGCAAACCAGGATAACTCCGCAAACTTAGCCTCGTATTGCGATACGGTCATATTATTTTGCTCCATTGCTTATCTCAACATTTTCAGATGCCATTTTCAAACACTGTCACAAAACAAGGGTTAATTAACATATCACATATTATCCCTATACTCTGACCGACCAATTAAATAACAAGTAAACTTCTATAGGTCATACTAGCGAAGGAATTCTGTCTCTCCCTCCTAGTTCTTGTCTCATATCTCGCCTAGGGATCATATCCCTAAGCTTTGATATTTAACCGTGACGCTTCTAAAATAGGTATACATCACCCATCTTGAGTCGCCGGATATATGGTAATCAATACAAATACAAACTAATATATACAATCGTGTAAAATACGACAAAACATATGTTTGTGAGTTTTAATACAAATATTGTCATCTAGACAATATCCACACTCAATGGAGTCCTCATTACATTTATTATTATACTATTTCACAGAATAGTGAAGACTACTAATGCACCATCTAGGACCATCACTCTGTTCCCCAACTAGTCCCAGCTACGTTCTCATTTCCTGAAGAGAACAATAAAAGCAAGGGTGAGCTCAACTAGCCCAATAAGAAATATTATGACTAAGATAATGTAGAATAAATTATCGTTAGCCTTCAACAGTGTTAAACTGATATAATATAACAAACATTAAGTTTAACTGTAGCGGAACAAGCAATCCATTAGAAGAGTCAAGTAGAGAATAAAATCTACTATCTTCTATGATTTAAAATGGTTTTCATCACTTTTATCGCTGAGACTCAGCTCAATAAATAATCCACATCATCAAATCATCCTTGCACTACATGTGCCAAGGATATTCTTTAAGATCCGCACCACGAATTATCCATGCATTACTACGCCAAAGATAATCGTGTTTTCATCAATGGTCTTGATTATGCCATAAAATAATTCATCTTTGCACCTTGGTCAAGAGAATCCATAGCCATAATCATACCAAAAACCGCCCATCAATACATTACGGGCCAATGAGGACTTTTTCCACATCATTTGTAACATTACTACCATGATTATACCCGAATAATCCTCGGTCATAATCATACCAAGTCCATCTATGCACTATAGGCCATGGATGACTTTCAACATAATATAAACACGAGGATGATGACAATGACATAATAATTCAATAAAACAAATTCAAGAATTAATTTATCCAAGAACCAAAAACGTCCAAATTGTCAACATGATACTTTCGTAGAGTAAAATTTAAGAATGCTCGTAAGAATATTTCCATGAAAAGATATGGATGAAGCGCAAATATCAAGGATATTCCACTAATTTCATGGAGTATAGAAGCTAAAACTTTAACCAACCGAGTATAATAGAATATATGAAACTGCAAATGGATTTTTGCCGCCATGAGGTAATCCATTTAGGCATGCATCATTTCTACAATTTAATATGGAATGAATACAAAGGATCATTCACCATGCATGTGATAATCCACATAGACAAGTTATTCCAACAAAATAATAAAGAATGGAATAAATGTAAGAAATCACCATGCATGTGATAGAACGCATGCACAAGTTATTCCAATAGAATAATGAAGAATGGAATCGTGTCATGCGTAAACGCATAGACAAGATATTCCAATGTAATAATAAATAACGAAACTAGGTCATGCGTAAAACGCATTCTAGCCGTAAAAAAATTCAAAATGTAATAATAAAGAATGGAATAACAAAAGACTTCACCAGTATGCGATAGATCAAGATGCATAAAAGTTATTCCAATAGAATAATAAATAATGGAACCAGTCAGCGTAATAAGCAACTTAAACAAGATATTCCAATGTAATAATAAAGAATGGAATAATGAATAATTTCACCATGTATGTGGTATCAGATAAAATGGTTATTCCAACATAATAATAAAGAATGGAATAATGGAAGAATTTCACCGTGTATGCAGATTAGATAAACAAAGTTATTCCAACATAATAATAAAGAATGGAATAAATACTCTTACGAGTATGAAAAAATAATTTCTTCATGAATGAATACGAAGAATAATACCCTTACAGTGTAACAAATAATATCCATTACCTTAGAAAGAAGAGTATTCCGACTGGTAGGGCAAGGATATTCTTGAAGAAAACTTATACTGTTTTCTACGCTCAAAGCTTCTTAAACTCTAAAGAAATACGCTCAAGGTTAAAGAAGAAGAATTCTCTTTATAGTTTCTCTCTCTAAAGTTTCAGTGAATTCGTAAGAAATTATGAAGGAATGAGCTTCTATTTATAAGAGAATGGACTGAATAGTAACTAATTCATGAGCGGTCCAGATTTATTTACTTTTAATCGGACGGTCCATATTGATTTAATAAAATATTCTAATAAAACCAAATCTTTTAAATAAAATATAATATATTCTATTTATAATCTAATTAAACGAATAACTTTATAAAAGTATTCCGTTTTATATAAAAAGATTTTACTATGCAAAATACTATGCAGGCACTATGCAACACTATGCATAATAAAATATAATATATTCTATTTATAATCTAATAAAACAAATAACTTTATAAAAGTATTCTTTTTATATAAAAAGATTTTACTACTATAAAACACTATGCATAATAGAATATAATATATTCTATTTATAGTCTAATAAAACGAATAACTTTATAATAAAAGTATTATGTTTTATATAAAAGCTTTTTCTGCTTTTATTACATTAATAATACTAATAAAACAAAACTCATCATCATTATTATAATTCACACTATTAATCCACTGTGTCATTCCTAGAAAAGAGGGGCTTTCCAATAAGGATTTTTCCCCATGGCGTGCAATTAGGTGACCAAACCTCTCATTGCAGTAACTTCTAGACATCGTTAATATTGCAAATAATAATATTAATAACTCTGTCATCTCAATTATTGATTTAATAATATATAAAATATCACAATAATTGAATCAAATAACGTGAGATACTATATAACAATTACTAAAGCAATAATTGAACAAAACTGAGTGATTTCTTACGTAAGCATCAATAATCAATACCGTAGCTACTATGCAACCACACGTGACATTGTACTTTTAACACCGGGTGTTTCAAACGATTAACGGTAAAACTTCCAACCGTTATTTTTATAAAAAATATTTTATCATTTTCTCAATCCGATAATAATTCCGTTGTGGGGTCCACCAATGATTATGCCGTTATACGAATATTCCCAGTTAAAATGAATATTCCCCGACCAATCGAATATTATATAACAACTTACATACTTTTCAAAATTTATAAATATTACCCACAACTATAACATTATATCAAATTCATTCCATAATATTAAAAAATATTTCAAGAAATTTAAATCTTTATTCATAAAATTTGGGGTCTCACAAATGCTTAAAAGTATAGACGACAACAGTATTTAACCGAACTTTCATGAGTCCATCACTAAATGGGGGTGAGCACGGGTGAGTAAGATAAGGGGTACGACTTGATCCTGATCAGTATATATATATATATATATATATATATATATATATATATATATATATATATATATATATATCGACAAATCATTTGAAATGATAAACCGAAGCCTGGATTGAGAAACATCATGTGCTAAGCATCGCTTTCTTTACATTTAGTCCCTTTGGAGTTTACTTTCATGATTTGGTTGATCGCTTTTTACTGACTTTATTTACATTTTTGATCCCCATGGAGGTGCTTCGTGGTGATTGATCATGTCTATATATATATATATATATATATATATATATATATATATATATATATATCGCTTTTATATATATTTACATTTCGATCCCCCATGGAGGTGCTTCGTGGTGGTTGATCATGTGTCAGATATATATTTCTGTTTTTTATATATAACTCGCCATCGCTTTTCATATAAATTGCAAGATCATGTGAGCCTAGGATCATGTTATCACTGATTCATCCATCGAGTCTAGATTCGGTTCCGTGATGGACATTTTAATTGTAAACAACTTGTAAATTATTCACGGTGTTTGAATTTCCTTAGATGGCTTTCATGCCTACGAGGAGTTTAGCGATGATATATATTATTTTCTGGAGATGCTTCGCATCTCGAAAATAAAAGCAATTAAGCCAAACATTTAATAATAAAATGGAAGTATAAAAGGTCTCAATTACTATTGAGCATGTGGTTTGAAAAACCTCTTTACAAAACCTCACTTCTATATCATGTTTAAAACTGATTTTTTCATACAAATTCAAACCCTTTCTATATAGGTGTAACGAGGCCTCACACTACTTCCAAATAATAACACATTGACCACACACACACACACACACACACATTCATATAATAGTTTCTTAAAAGTGGCGGGCCACCGTGGTAACACGGATGTTTGGGTGCCTAACACCTTCCCTCCGCATAATCAAGCCCTTGAACCCAAATGAATCTCGGTTTCACAGACCTATTTAACAAGTTGTCACATCACCGGGTCAACGGCAAACCTTTTCTCTCGATTGCGTTGGTGCAACGATTAAAAACACCAATGGCGACTCTTACAGTCAAATCGTCGACATATACATGTCGGACCTTTTTCACTTATTTTTTCAAACCAATCTCACATAACATGAGAACACCAAAGAACAAGAACAGAAAAGGGACAAATAAAAATCCCGACGTCGACAGGTGGCGACTCTGCTGGGGACTCCATTAAGAGGGCTTAAGCCGCTACTACAAACTTTTCAAAAATATTATATGCTTGTGTATGAATGTTGCATTTACATTTTTTGATGAATGTGTACGAATGCATTTTTACTTACTGAACTGCAATATATCTATCAGTGATATTAGTGTTTTGCACATGTCATCATTTTCATAAACGGTGAGACACGTTGTACGTGAATGTTTGTTGTGTGGTTCCTCCACCAAGAGGCTATCCTGTCGGTGTTTGATTACTGGACTCGTTGGAAGACTAATTCCAACGAGGCTCAGGAAAGGCACCACCCAGATTCGCTCTAGTTGAAAGACCGAATTAACTTCCCGTCAAGTAGATTGCGATGATCTGGGAACCTTCATGCCAAAAATCTGGGAGAGTAACCTAAGATAGGCCAGCCTCTGATAAACCAAACGCGGAGGAAAGTCTCTTCATGCTTTCCATTTTCAATTACTTGTATACGCATTTATTTGTCATATCATTTCATGTCAATCCATTGTAATGGAAAATATGAAGAAATATGTGCACATGCATATTTAATTAGCATGCTATCATGTATTACAAACAACTGACATCCATTTTGCAGGATATTATTCCTAAAATAGATACATCATATAGCATGTAAACATTTACACATTCCCTAAGACTAAACTACATAAGTCTTTTTGTAGGGAAATAATTAGGCCTGTTACCCGCTCAAAATCCAAAAAAGCCACGAGCCTACAACCAATCATGTCTTCGTCTGACGGGCCTAATCTGCTTTCGAGAAGAATTTGATTTGGATTAAGTAAATAGATTACAGATTTGGTCGTTTCTACTTAAAGAACCACACCACCAACTGGGGCATTAAAATGCCTATACATACGTAATCCTCTCGCACAGGAGGAACCCAAGGTTCGGGGATAAAACAATTCTTGAACTTCAGTTGGATACAACCAACAAAGATCCTGAAAGTACCCATCTCAAAGGTGATCCAGACATCGGTGATATCAGGAAAAAGGTCCTTCAAATGGAAGAAACCATCCATTCTCTCAAAGGATTGGAGCACATGGGAGTGTTTCATATATGCGTCACCTTTGCATATTCCCCGATGTTCATTATCCAGAAATTTAAAACTCCTAACTTTGAAAAGTATGACGGGTTAGGAGATCCTCATACACATTTGAAGGTGTTCATTGGAGAACTTGGATCTTATAAAGAAAATGAAAAGATTAGAATGCAGCTTTTTCAAAAGAGTCTAACTTGAGAAGCCCGTTCATGGTATACCAGATTATACAACTTAAAGATCTTTGGATGGGAAGAGCTAGCTCATGCCTTCCTTACTCGGTACAGCTTCTAGTCTCAGATGGCTCTTGACCGGTATCAGATTACCAAGGTCAAGAAACAGTCCAATGAGTCTTTCAGAGATTATGCTCAAAGGTGGAGGCGCCTTGCTGCTCAAGTTAGTCCCTCTATAACGGAATCAGAAATGGTCATGACCTTCATAGACATACAAGAAGCTCGTTTCTATGAGAGAGTGTTAGCTGGTATCGGTAAACCATTTTTTGAAATGATCAAACATGGAGAGATGACTGAGATGGAGTTGAAGTCAGGAAAGATTCAAGACCTAGCCGCTCTTAAAGCAGTTGTTGAGCACATCCAGTCCGGAACTTATGGAAACAACCCCCAGAGGGTCCATAAAAAGAAAGAGGAGGATGTTTCCATGATACTACAAGGTCAGAAAGGCAGTCAGAATATGCCTATCCAGAGGAGAAACTACCCCCCTTTTCAAGCACAGTCTTCAAACCCTCCATTGCCTAGAGGTGGAGAAGTAAAATGCCCTCGAACGTTCACACCCTTAGGGGACTCACTCAAGAATATTCTTACTCTTCTAACTACTCAAAAGAAAATCACACATCTTCTTCCACCAGCCAACCCTAATGGGAGGGGTTTCAATGCTACTCAAAAGTGTTCTTATCATTCTGAGGCACCTAGACATGATACTCAAGATTGTTCGGCCTTGAAACACAAGATCCAAGATTTAATAGACAACAGTGAGATCATGGTTACCAAACCAGATCAACCTCATGTGCAAGACAACCCTTTTCCTCAACACAAAGAAGAAGTGGTTAATATGATTAATTGGAGCCATGAGCAGAGTTCCAATTTTAATGATAAATCATCCCATACCATCAAAGATGGTGTTGATAGATGGGATTATGCAAAGATCCAGTTTGTGATGGAATAAAAAATGAAAGCTCTTTGTAAGCAAGTTGAGCAATTGGAAGAACTGGTAATCCATTAGCATTAAGTCACACACCAATTAGTCACCAAGAGCATGCCGGTCTCCTTCCTTTTGTTATGAAAACTCCATCATCACCTTGTAAAGTGAAACACCTTTGGAGGACAATGTCATAAGAGAGCAAGTGCTAAAGCCCGTGGGATTTTGTCAATAGAAGGAATTTATATATCTGGGCCAACATATGGAGGAGATATTTCAGATGCTGATCAACGAAGGAAGAATCACCTCCCTTCTACCTCCAATTAATCCTCATTCAAGAAGATTCAACTCTGATGGGGTATGCCAGTATCACTCTCATTCTCGCGGTCACAGTACAGAAGAATGATGGGCACTCCGCCACCTTATTCAGAATCTAATTGACAAATTGTCCTCCGCGTTTGTGTAAGATGACACTATGATATTGAGAGTGAGAATACCTGTCCTACTAAATAGAAGGGGTTAGTAGCAATTATATCCGCTGAGGCTGATAAGACTGTCATGCCATTTCCCATACAAGCAATTCAGCTCAAAGGTGCTGACTGTAAGACCCCAACTTATTATTAATGAAATTTAATTTTCTCTATTTATTATTTTGAAATAGTAAGGGTTGATTTGATTAATGTGGATAGTTAGGGGTAAAATACGTAAATATTTCAAAATAAGCAAGTGGTTATAAAATATTCATTGTTATCGGGGAATATTAGTTTGGTCGTGGAATATTCTTGTTGTCGGGGAATATTCGTACGACGACGCAGTCTTTTGTGGGCCCATAACTAAAAGTTTATTGGATGAAGAAAACGATAAATATAAGTTGTTTAAAAATAACAAACAGAGTTGTTATCAAGTAATATCGTTAAAATACTCGGTGGTTAAAACACAAGAAGACACTCAGTATTGCAACCGATTATTGATTCTTACGTAAGAAGACACTACTCAATAATGGTTACTGTAATTCATCGCTCAAAGATTTTATTGATTTAATAATTCTTTGCGTTGATATTTTATATTCTTTGTTGTTTCAATAATTCACACACAATTATTTTTCATTATCGAAGCAATAATTCATATTATCCGAATAATATTATTAGATAACATTATTGGCAATGTCTAGAAAGTTCGCCTAAGGAGAGGTTTGGTCACCTAATTGCGGCGCCAAAGAAGGAGAAATTCTTATTGGAAAGCCCGCTCTTTCTTGGGAACCGCATCAGTTCATTAATATTGTGATTACCGTAATATTATTTGTGAATAATTAATTATTGATTCATATGATGAGGAAAATATTGATTTTATGTGGATATAGATGGAAAAATTTTAATGTGACAATTGTTGAAAATTGAAATTTTATCTTTTTTCGATAAAATAATTCATTTAAATATATTATTATATTTTAATAATATAATAATGGTGATATTTTTACAAATCTAATGTGGAATATATAAGTATACGAGGAGGAAGAGTATTTTTGTTGCAATAAATGTTTAAAACATGTTAAACATGTCGGTGGACCCCATTTATTATTTGAAATTTGATTATAGCTTGTAAAATCGCTTGGTTTATGGATTTCGGTTAATTTTATTTGGAATTCGGAAAACTTTCTTCAGTAAAGTTGTAGAAAATTGAATTTCCTATAAAACTCGCGAGATTCAAATTTTCTGATAAAAGGGCTATTTATTGTGAATTATTGAAGTTCAAAGTTCAAATAATTGATTTTGGAAGTTTTAATTATTATTTTAAAGAAAAACGTTTTTTTTGCATTTAAGTGGGCTAACATGTGATATTAATTGCTGAAATCAGATCTTCAAAGATGGGCTAAGGAAATTTATTATATATATTAATATTTTATTAAATTTTCTACTTTGGTGTTTAAAGCGATTTCCTATAAATAGGTGCTTAGGTTAGAATTGAAAATCACATTTAAATGAAGTTTCTTTCTCTATATTATCGAGCGTATTCTTGTGAGTATTTTGAGTATACTTTGAGTATTGTTAGACGGTGCAAGTTCCTTCAAAGACTATACCGGTATTTCAGCCTAGGAAGTACTAATCTTTCGAGGTAAGGATATTATTATTTTTTATAATGATATTATTTCTTCAATATCATTATGTGAAATATTGATCCAAGTTTTTATCAAATTTGGAACTTTTGGTGTCTGAGTTACTATTCACGATATTACACTATTCACGATATCTGACTTATTCATAATGAATACGGACTATTCATCTAAAAATGAAAAAATTTCTTTTCGTCCCAAAATATCTATTCGGATACTAGCTTTGATTGTATCCATGTTTTGATCATTCTTGAATTTTACACCACTATGATTATTTTTGAGGTATTTTTGAACATGGATAAAACAAAGCACTAATCCTTAATCCTTAATCCTTGTCATTTTGTTTCAATCGGATTCGTTTCTTTAAAAATATTTTCATCATCCTCGGCCTTAAATGATGATATTATTGAATATCTTTGCCTGTAGTGCAAAGATGAATGATTTCTGAAGAATATCTTTGGCCCGTAGTGCAAAGATGAATAGGTGTTTAGATGAACATGACTAACTGATGAATATCTTTGGCCTGTAGTGCAAAGATGAATATTTGATTCCAGATATATATTGATTGATGTTACAGGGATAAAAGATAGACGATGAACTTTTAAATTCATACATAGAAGATAGTAGTTTGCATTCTCTACTTAACTCTTCTAATGAATTATTATTTTCACCATGAATATTGATTTAAAATTTGTTGTCTATTGTATTCTATTAGATTTTTCCCTGTTGAAGACTAACGATAATTTGTTGTATATTATCTTAGTCATAATATTCTTTACTGGGCTAGTTGAGCTCACCCTTTTCCTTTTGTTCCATTTTTCTTCTCGTGAGGCGAGAATATAGCGAGTACTTAGCCTGGGTATGGAATGAAGGTTCTAGAGAGAGTTGTTTAGTAGTCCTCACCATTTTTGTAAAATAATGTATCAATAAATGTGATGAGGATTTATTTGAGTATAGATATTGTCTAGAAGATAATATTTGTATTCAAACTCACAGTTTTACTGTTGTAATAATAAAGTTGTAGTTGTTTCTGTACCATGTATTGACAACTCAGAATGGGTGATGTATACCTATTTTGTGGGCGTCACACTGACAATCCTTTGAAAGTGGCTGCACCAGAGCCGATTAGCCTACCATTCAGACCACAGTATCCTGTTATCTACTTACAAAAAGTCCCATGGAATTATGAAGAAGCTGAAGGATCCACGTCTCATATTACTGCTGCAGTGTCGAAGGAAAATCCATTGTATCTTCATCTAAGGGTGATGAAGCCTACCATAAAAGCAAATGGGAAGATTCCCATAGAGAATATTGAGAAATTCCTCCGTACTATGGACCATAATGAAGCCAAGGTGGTTTTAAGTTTAAGAGAAGCTCCACATCAAATCTCAATACTGGACTTGGTTTTCTCTTCCGAGGATCACAGGAAGATCTTACTGAAGGTTTTGGAAGAAGCCTACTTACCAAAATCAGTGGATGTGGAAAAATTTTAACATTTGATTAATCATATTTTTAACAACAATGTGATATCTTTCATTGATGACGACATACCGCCCGAAGGGACCGGTCATTGCAAGCCATTGCACATTGCACTTTTATCCTCCAGGTATATGTTAGCTGGATTTTTGATAGACGGAGATTCATCTCTGAATATCTGTCCTTATACCACTTTGGTTTGATGAACTTCAATCTCAAATGGATCTGAAATAGCCATACGGTTATCAAAGCTTTTGATTGATCCCGACAAAATTCTGTCGGAGAGATTGAGCTGTCAATTGAGATTGGTCCCCATACATTCTGCATATCTTTTCACATGCTCAAGATAGATTCAGGATACAACCTACTATTGGGGAGACCATGGATCCATATGGCTGGAGCCTTCCCTTCAACACTTCATCAACAACTTAAATACATTTTCAATAATAGCCTAGTCACTGTCAACGCTGAGCCAAAATGTCCTAAACAAGGAGACCTACCACTCATCAGCTTCAATTGAAGTTGAGTTGAGCCGATTAGCCATACTTTGGAGGTGAGCAACACTCATTACCATCCCATTGGGGTGCCACATCTCACACCCAAGATTTCTGCCGAAGTAATGGCAACTACCCAAGAGATGATATCATTGGGTCACCAGCGTGGACAAGGGTTGGGCAAAGAGCATCAGGGTATTAAGCATCCTATTCAAGTGCCCAGTCAAATAGGGATAACTGGATTAGGCTATTCTGCTAGCTCCGGTCACAGGAATCCTTATAAGCACAAACATGTTCCTCAAGCTTGCGCCACACAATGATTTTCTCCACCTGCAAATCCTGAGCTGATACAATCTCTAGTAAAGGTGCCAGCCCATGTTATGGCTAGGCTATTTCCCGAACCGATACCTGTTAAAGAAAAAGATCTCCTGATTCCTGATCCCGAAGTGGAAGAGAGGGAACAGAAACGTAAACATGACATTGTCCTGATGATGTCAGGTATACGCATCATTGTCCATGATGAGCATACAAACAGATACAACCCAGATGATGATTGCCTAGATGTTATGGTCATTGATAAGTGGATTTTATATACACGAATTCCAAGTGTCCATTTCATGCTTATTTGTTGCTATTTTGTGTGTTCATATTTGTTTTTACTTCAGGTTGTGTTCTTATATGTAGGATGGTTGTTGCAAGTGTTTAACGAAGATTTGGAGTTATTTAGAATCATTCAAGTCAATTGAGCGGTTTTGGAAGAATTCATAGAAGTCATTATAGCAGGAAGTAGGGTGGTCTTCATGAGAACTAACATTAGGTTTGTAATATTCATAACGCAATCAAATTGCATAAAAAGTGCGTAAGCGTGGTAAAATCAGAGTTTAAAAAATTTACAAACCATATACCCGGATCACCCTTTATGCATAATTATTAATTAAACGAAAAGATAAAGAATAAAATCATACCCTTGAAGATCGAGCTTCCTCAGGTACAAGTTCACCTCCAAATCCTTTTCGCTCAACTTGAATCCACCGGTTTGGTTCCTTCCTTTCGATCAACGTTAGCCACCCAAATGTTTGGCCTCAGAGGTGATCCACCAAGGAATAATAAAATTCAAGAAGGGGTGGTTGGCTCAAACCCTAGTTTTTCTATCTCTATAGAAAAAGGTGTACTCTCCCAATAATTGGAATTATGTCGTATGTTGAAAAAGTCAACAACCCATACCACCCATAATAAGACTCCTCTTATTTATATAATGTGGGCAAACCCATCTTAACAATTAAGGAATTGGGTTTTATTTAATTAATTAAATTCTTTTAATTAATTAAGCTCCCTAATCTTATTAGGGATAATTAATTAAACTCTTTTAATTAATTTAACTTCCTAATCCAATTAGGAATAAATGAGAGTACTTATATTAAATTAATTCCTAAACTCTTTTAGAAATTAAAATAATAATAATTGTAATAATATTAATAAGACTCCTCTTATTAATTTATATTTAATATTTCTAAAATATTAAATAATAATATTAAGTTATTTAATTTATTCTATCACCATAGATTAAATTAAATATACATAACATATTATTACGATTATGCCATTAACTTCTTAAATAATTATTCTTCCTTTTATGGTGTGACCCTTTAGGTTCTCCATATTAAACCGATTGTGAATAAATCAATTGTAACAATTCTAATCTTATTTAAATAAATAAATTAAATTAAATTAATTTATTTAAATAAATAATATTTATTCTACAATAGGATAAGCCTCCCCAATGATCAACGACTTTCCAGATAATATAGATTTCAACATTAATCATTAAAGAACCTTTGAGTAAATAGTTACATGACAATTCAATCCTTCCACCATACAATGTCCCAATTAAATATAAGATATGGAATTATCACAAGTCTTATTTTATTTAATTATATGTATTTCGATCCTTAAATGCACAACTCCAAATAATGCAAATTAGAAACTCCTTTCTAATTTCATTCTCGCCGCCAAGGACTACTGGGTTGTCATTTATCGAATCACATAGACATTTTCTTCTTTTATTAGAAGTGGTAGATTCTTTATCGATCATACATTATCTCCATGTACAACTTATTATACCCAAGCATACCCTTTGATATACCCTAAGGGTCTTAAGGAATAAGTCAAAGTATAACTCATCATACACAAGATACTATGATGATCTCAAGTCCAAGGATCACTTAGACTACTATCACTACAGAATTCCTATCGACAGCAAATAAAACTCCATTAGGTATTCCTTAGCGAGCCCAATGCTCGGTGAACTTATTCTCTAATAAGCACCTACATACTTGCTTTAGTGTTCCACACAAATGATCATGAGATCAATCATCCTCATCCAATGAGCAAGCAACGATGTACCAATCTATCCGGATTCACTAATCCCCAATTTAGTAATCCAACGATTGGGAACTATTTTAGTTTTAAGCTTTCTAAGAATTTAGATCTCATTAGAATGATCATCATCATTATTCTAAAAGCATTGCTTAAAACTATGGGTTTATCACATATTATAAAACAAAGATCATGTAGATAATTAAAAGCCTTTAATAAATTAATACTTTTTATTAATAAATGAATAAGATTGTTACAAAGTATATGCTTTATCATCAAACATGATGGCTTGTGTGCATACTACTTTCAATCTCCCACTTGCACTAAAGCCAATCGTCATGGTATCTTATACTCTCTCTCTCTAAGTGACGATTATCCCATTGTTGGATAAGCTTTAGTTAATGGATATGTAATGTTGTTCATGAGAGTCCACTATCTCTATAGTGATTTCCCATCTTTCAATGATTCTAATAATCAAATGAAAGTGCCACAACACATGTTTAGATCCAAGATGAGACTTGGGAACTATTCCTAGTTCTCAGAATGAACTTTAATCCAAACAATCAACTCATAGACTTCATTTATAGCTATATACTTTGTCTTTATCACTAAACCAAAGAACTCTTTTGCTATTTGGAACCTTTCCAATTCACTCGCACTCATCTGCTCAAGATAACGCTTTACCTTAAAGTGGATTTTTCGTCATCTTGGTCTCGTCTTCGAAAAACTTGAGTCCGTTAAGCCTCTAGTTTTAATTCGGACCCACCATGAATATGATCACATCTTTAGTGCCTTGTTAAGAACTTTAAGATGTTTTTCACCGACTCATAGTGAACTTCTCCATAATATGACCGATCAACATCAAGTCTCGTATATTTCATTGCATACATGATGATTGTCATCATGCGACCTCTCTTTCGAGAGTCTGTGGGGACTATTAAGAGAGATACACTCCATGGCTCATCAACATGAGACATCTCGAGTTTGCCATGCTAAACGACTTTAGCATCAAATGAATATCGTTCCTCGGGTTAAGTCGAGCATCATCTTAAATCTATCTATATAGATTTTATCCCCAATTAAGATACTCTTCCCAAATCATTCATGGAGGAATGTTTAGACAACTTTATCTTTTCTTGATTCAGTAGCATTGGTATGTCATTCCTTATCCGTAGTATATCAACATATAATATTAGGAATGTCACATGCCTTTTGTACACACCAGGTTCATCCTTTTTGTACACACTAGAAGTTTTACCTCATCGAATGTAACTCTGGATCATCATCTTCTATGATGCATACCTCATCATCATCATCCATGATGAATCCATACCTCCTAGGTATCTTGGTGACTATTCCATTTTATGATTCGGTTGTGGTACAATAGGTCTATCTATGTGTTCCTCTTATTCGACTTATAGTGTTTTGTGGTTCTTGAACTCTTCAAGATCTATTATCTCCCACTAGCCCCTTCTTCAATGATAAACACCTTTATCTTAGAAGGTAGCGTGGTTTCGCAATAAACACCTTTTTGCTAAGTAGGATTATAGAACATATACCCTAAACTTACTTTAGGATGTCCCACAAATCGACACTTGTCAAATCTTGTCCCAAGCTTATCCTTTGAAACCTTTTTTCACATAAGTTGGACAACCCTTATCTTAACATACTTAAGATTAGAATCCTCCCCATCCATAACTTTTATGGAGTCTTTCAAATGGATTTTGAGGTTACCATTTTCAGAGATATGCAGCCATTTCTAGGACATTATCCTGTAAGGATACCGGAATGCTCAGAAAATCATTATGGACCGCACTATGTCCAACAAGGTACGATTTTTCATTCGATACATCAATCAATTATTACGTATCAAGATGTGTCCATTATGAGAAAACCATTTGAGATGATCTAGAAATTTATTGCACAAGTATTTATTCCTTGATCTAATCAAAGAATCTTAATACTTTTGTCAATTTGTTTTCACTTCAATTCTTTGAACCTTTCAAATAATTCATACTTGTATTTTAAAGTAAATACACACATTCAACTCTTTGAATGATCATCTCCTTTTCTTATACTAATTTGTTCAATATGCAAAATTATTTTCATGTAAGTCAAGTATACAAAATTTATTAAGTAATATTCGAATTTATACAAAACATTATTATTATAAATAGAACAACAATTGTTCTTAATTATAATACCAAAGATTTTATCATTCAACAATAAAATGGAAATAATATTTTTAACAAGAACCTGAATACAATAACAACTTATCGACTTAATAGATTTGCCCGTAGGCATTGTTAAACTATAAGTTTCTTTGGCTAATGTGGCAACCTTTGCTTTCATTTCCCACACATAGGATTACTTATATTTGTTTAGCTTTTTCTACTGCTTGGTCCCTTCATAAATCTATATTTATGATAACCAAAGTCGGTATCCAATACCCAAGTAGAACCTCGACTTAAAGAAAAAATTTATTTAAATCATGAACAAAAATCAGTATTTGTAAATCAAACTTCACTAAGCTTCTTTGGTTAGCCTATGCAAGATGATTCTCGCAGATTTCTTTCCAAAGGTCCGTGCTTATTGCGCAAGGGAAGCAAACTCCTTTGCTATCCGTGATCGCTTTTGTTCTTATTATCCTTTGTTTTTGCCTTTCTATATACCTTCTTTGAATCGTTCTTCTTTTCGTAAGATCCTTTGGCCCCTACCAAGAAGACATGGTCTTTCTTGGTTGGAAAGTGACTCTCAACATTTTTCAACATGTTACAAATCGTCGAAGGTCGATATCTAGCTTGTTCATATAAAAATTCACAACAATTGTGAAAGGAGTCCCGGAGTGAGTGCAAGATCAAATCTTAGCTCAACTCTCCATCCATGACAAAACTCGTTATCCTAATCGATCAATCAAATTGATTATGTTAAGAACTTTTTTCTGCATTTATAGTGCCATTGGCCATTCTAGATCGGAAGAGCTCCTTAGATATCTCGATATCTATCACCCCATTTTCCTCACCATCAACTACTTGATGTGCAGGAATATAGTAGAAGCATCCATAGTTTCACGTCGACGTCAAGCTCGTTCTCATGGATGCGAAAGCATGATGCATCGAGCCAATCGCTGCATCATCTTGCCACTTTCTAAAAGTAGCAATGTCTTCCTCAGAGGCATTATCTCGCAACCATTGTAGGATAAGCTTATTAAGGACATAAGATAGCTTTTCAAACCATGAGAACTATTCTCAAATTCCTTAACCAATCCGCTTAATTTGGTCTCGTTAATTTAGCATCTAATATGCTTCGCAGTTGATAGTAATTTTAGACATTGTAAAATTTCAGAAATGAATTTGTAATTAACAACATTTT
The DNA here is from genome assembly GCA_020205615.1 of Panax quinquefolius. Lineage (NCBI taxonomy): Eukaryota > Viridiplantae > Streptophyta > Magnoliopsida > Apiales > Araliaceae > Panax > Panax quinquefolius. The sequence goes on from CM035153.1 coordinate 51,221,538, forward strand.
AACATACATTCTTTTATTAATTACCAAAATAATTTAGGTCTTGTTTTAAATTGGTATCTCCCACTATTTTCTTCAAACTATATTACCTCACTATATATAGTTGCAAAATCTAATTAAAGATTTGCTAGTGAGAATAAGGATCCCATTTCAAATGTATATAGCCTTGTGGTGACAACAACAAACTATATATAAATAAATAGGTAGACAACTTTTGTCAATTACATCAACTATGCAACTCCTTGTATTTTGCCTCTTAGATTATTTTGATCAAGTGGTGGCACATCCGAATCAAAATTATCAAGTTAAGTCCGACCTAGCACTCCATATATTCAAAAAGAAAATATCATCCTTGTGGTGACACAACAAAACAATATTGTTCAATTTTCTTTATAAGCATCAAATGTGATAAATTAACATCTTAAATACTTAATACTTGCCCTTGTGGTGACACAACAAACTCATATTAAATATTTAATACTCTATTAATTTTATCATGCTAGAAGGCTGACGCTCGATATTCCAAATATCTTTGAACGCTTAGGACTTAATATAAAAATCGAGGGGTTTGTTATTAATTTGTCTCATCTTGTTTAGCGCGCATTTATGCATATATATATAAAATACTGCAATATATTAATGAACATGCGAAGCATGTTTGCATAATATATAATATATATAGTATAAGCATGCACATATAGAATACTATATTCTACCCCGGATTGATTATGGACTTTTATTCTAGTTTGGTTCACTAGAGCCACCAAGTGAACCAAAAGGTCAAACCCTAGGGTGCAAGAAATAATATTTAAATATAAGTATTACATTTAAACCCTGCTCCATTACAAACGGGTCTTCAAGCGCCTCCTTGTTTTTTGATCTCAATTTTTCAAAATTAATTCTAACTATTCCTATTACAAAACTATTTAAAATAAATAGAAACCTTGATCAAATCAAGGGAAGTACATAGGAGGGAGATAGAATTTACATTAAGAAAAATTAGAGAAGACGCAGTGACGCAGTAAGACCCCATTTAATAAAACCCATACATTCATGCATCCAACTAAAATAAAATCCAATCATATTGGTCAATAAATTCATAATCAATCCCATTTATTATCATACACATCATCATATGCATCAATAAATAACATTCATCTTATGAATAATAAACATTTAATATATATATATTGATATCATTTAATGGGCAAATTTAGTTAGTATAAAATCTATTTTTGAATCAAAATAAACTCCTTTATTTTAATCCAAATTTAAATCAAAATAAAACTATTTTATTTTAATTTATCCAATTTTGAATAAAATAAACTATTTTATTTTAATCAAAATTTTAATCAAAATAAACTCCTTTATTTTAATTAATTATGGAATCCAATTCCATGTAATAAAAAAATCTCTAATTAAAATAAACTCTTTATTTTAATTATGGAATCCAATTCCATGTAAAAAAAATATTAAAGGAAACACTCGATTTTCTTTCCTATTCACAAATAAACTCCTTTATTTTGAATAATATGAAATCTTATTTCATATTTAAATAAACTCCTTTATTTAAGGAAACACTTGATTTGATTTTTTCCTATTCACAAATAAACTCTTTTTATTTTGAATAATATGAAATCTATTTCATATCTAAATAAACTCCTTTATTTAAGGAAACATAGAATCCAATTTCAACTCCAATTAGTTATCATGGAATCCAATTCCAACTCTAATTAGTTAAGCATGAAATTTAATTTTAAAATTAAAATAAACTTTATATTTTAATATTAAAATAAACCTTTATTTTAAAATTAAAATAAAATTTTATTTTAATCATAAAATAATGATATATATATATATATATATATAACTATTATATATATATATGTGAGACCCCGATTTTATCAATAAAGATTTAAATTTTGTCAAAATAATTTTTAATATTATGGTGTGAATTTGAGATAATATTATAGTTGTGGGTAGTATTTATAAATTTTACAAAGTATGCAAGTGGTTATATTATATTCGATTGGTCTGGGAATATTCTTGGTTTAGCAGGAATATTCGTACAACTACTCAATCATTGGTGGACCCCATAATGTAATTATGTTTGATCGAGAAAACGACAAAAATATTTTATCAAATAACACGGAAGTTTTACCGTGGTTACCGTTGAACTACTCGGTAGTAAAAGTGATAAAGAATAAGTGTGGTTCGCATAAGAAGCACACTGTATTAATTATCGATGCTTATGTGAGAAGTCACTCGGTTTGATTCCATTATCATCGATTAATAATATGAATTATTATAATGATAATGACGCTTTGTTTTATTCGTATTATTAACGTAATAAAATGTAAACATCTTTTATATAAAATAGAATACTTTATTAAAGTTATTCTATAAATGTAATATATTATATTTTATTACGCATAGTGTTGCAGATAAAGTTTTTGCATAAGTGTTTTTGCATAAGTATTGCATAGTGTTTCAGATAGTAAAATGTTTTTATATAAATAGAATATATTATATTTTATTTAAAAGATTTTTCTTTAAATATGGACCGCCGATTAAAGTAAATCAACTGGACCGCTCATGGATTAGTTACTATGCATTCCATTTTCCTATAAATAAGCTCATTCCTTCATTATTTTCTTATTTAATTCATTGAAACTCTAGAGAGAGAAATTATAGAGAGAAGCTATAGAGAGAAAATTATAGAAAGAAGAAGAGTATTCGCTACTTCACTACTTCTATATTCAGATTCTTTTACTAGTAGTGGGTGTTATTCTTTCTTCTTGAAGAGAACTTCGTTATTCCATTCATTATTATTCGTATTGAATAACTCGTAAAAGTGATATACCCTATACATAACCTCAGATACGCCAGATATCCTATACTTGGTGAAATCCTTATGTTATTCCATCCTTATTATTCATTGAATAACTCGTATACGCTGTTATTTACTATACTTGGTGACATTCTTCTATACTTTTTGAACATCACATGTGACATTCTTCTATTATTCGTTGGAACATCCCGTCGTGTGTTTTACACCGGACCGGGTTCCGCTCTTTATTATTATACATTGGAACATCCTCGTGTGTGTTTTACACGGAATTGGTTCCATTTTTTATTATTATTCTGTTGGAACATCCCGCTCGTGTGTTTTACAGGACCGGTTCCGCCTTTTATCATTCTCGTTTGAATATCCTATCTCGTGTGTTTTACACCGGATCTCCGGTTCCATCTTTATTATTCTGTTGAACATCCTCGCTTGTGAATTTCACCGACTCGTTCCGTTATTATTATTCTCGTTGAATAACTCGCCTATGGCAAGAGTACCGCACGCATGGTGATTTCTTTTGTTATTCCATTCTTTATTATACCCAAATTGGTTAAAACTTTGACTTCTATACTCCATGAAATTAGTAGAATATCCTCGATATTTCGTTTCATCCAAAGATCTTTTCATGGAAATATTCTTCCGATCATTCTTGAATTTTACTCTACAAAGAAGATCACGTCGACAATTTGGACGTTAATAATTCATGGATTAAATAATTCTTGAACTTGTTTTATTGAATTATTATGTCATTGTCATCATCCTCATGTTATATTTTTTATAGTTATCGTGGCTTACGAGCATAGATGAACTTAGTATGATTATGACCAGGATCATCTTAAGATAATCACGACTTGATATAAATGATGGTAAAAAAAGTCCTCAATGGTCAGTAATGCAATTGATGGATAGTTTTTGGTATGATTATGACCATTGGGTGATTCACAACTATAGCCATGAATAATTTGATCGTGATAATTTGATGAAAATCCTCGACCGTAGTGCGGGATGATTAGATGATGTGGTTTATTTATTAAAGTCGAGTCTCAAATGATAAAAAATTGATGAAAACCTTTTAAAACCTAAAAGATAGTAGATTTTATTTTCTACTTGACTCTTTTAATGGATTGCTTATTCCACCGCAGCTTAAACCGGGTTGTCTATTGTATTTTATCGCTTTAACATTGTTCAAGGCTAATGATAATTTATTTTGCATTATCTTAGTCATAATATTTCATCGGGCTAGTTGAGCTCACCTTTCTTTCACCGTTTTCTTCGTGAAATGAGAACATAGCCGGGACTTAGTCTGGGAACAAAGTAATGGTCCAGAGGATAAGATTAGTAGTCCTCACTATTCGTGAAATAGTGTGATAATAGTTGTAATGAGGACTCCTTTTGAGTTTGTATAATATCTAGTAGACAATATTTGTATTCAAACTCATAGTTTATGTCAGACATATACCTACGCTTATATTAGTAAGTTGTATTGTATTTTGAATTTATGTACCATGTAAGTGGCGTATGACCAAGATGGGTGACGATACCTAATTTTGGGGGCGCCAACGACGTTGGTATCGTATCGAGCTAAGTGAGGATATGATCCCCGCTAAGATGTGAGAATAGTACTAGAGGGAGAGAGGAGGAAAATTCTTCGCTAAGTATGACCTACCTAAATTTATTTGGTATTTAATTGGCTCACGTCGAGTATAGGGATAATATGTGATATGTTAATTAACCCTTATTTTGTGGCAAAGTGTTTGAAAATGGCATCCGAGAATGTTGAGAATAGCAATGGAGCACAAGAGACCGTTGATTCTCCACATATCAATAATCAGACAATGTGCAACAGATGGCGATAATCCTCCCGTAAACAACAACACCGATCAATTGATGAACGACGTGACGACGCTTAAAAGGTTTTTAGAATTCATGCAACATCAAAGCGTAAAAGCGACTCTGCCCAAAACGTAGGTGGAAACACTGAAAACTCTCTGCGGTCACCGCTAAACAATTCAAGGAGCCGGGACCACCGGAGTTTAAGGGAGAGCCAAAACCACTTCATGAAGCATGGATAAAGCAGATTACCAAGATATTTGATGTCTTGGGATGCTCCGAGGAGCAAAAGGTTCCTTTGCCGCCTTTTATGTTGCTTGGAGAGGCAGACATTGGTGGGAATCAGAAACGACTCAACCCGTCAGATCAAGATATCTTGGGAGAAGTTCCAGAGTCGTTTCAACGACAAATACTTTCCCGAAAGTATTCGCCACACAAGGAGGTGGAGTTTATCAAGTTGGAACAAAACAATATGACCCGTGTCGCAATACGAGGCAAAAGTTTATGAGTTATCACGGTTCAAGGCCCCACTTGGTGGATAATGAAGAGAGAATGGCGCTAATGTTTTTAAGAGGTTTGAAGCCGTAGATACGCCAACATCTTATATTTCATAAATTGTGTTTTTATTCAGATGTTGTAAATAGGGCTCATTAGTGGAGTAGCGATAACGAGTCAACTAACTAAAAGAGAGCAAATAAGCAAAATTATAATACCAAATGAGAGTAGTCATCAAGCGGTGACAACAAGCGTGGAGGAATCAACAGTGCGAGATATGGTAACCACTTCGGTGGTAATCAGGCCAAAATAATAAGAATGGACATTTCAAGAAAAGGAGATTCAACAATGATGGAAAGACGTCAAAGACCAAAGACTGTTGTTAAGGAAGGAGAAGGACCACCTATCATATGCTTCAAATGCGAGGAGAGGGACACATCGGTCCGAATCGCGCCATGCCATCCAAAGCATGTTATAATTGTGGAAGAGAAGGCCACTTAGCTCGATTTTGTCGCCATCAAGATTTAATTCAACTAGGATGGAGGCACCAAAGGTCGCCCTGCATAAACCAGAGCCTAGAGTTTAAGAAAGAGCGTTTTTTTTTCTCGTGACGAGGAACCTAAATAAAATTATCACGGGTAAGTTAATCATAAGCTCTTGTAAGTCTATACCTTATTAGATACCCGGTTCTACCCATTCTTTTATCTCTCTTGCTTATGCTCAACGCTTAAATTTGACTTCAAGAAATTAGACTTTGATTTATCTATTGAAACTTCGTTAGAGAAACCTTCGTTACGCTTACTATTTTTTATTAATCTTGTTGTTTCAAATAAACACTTTCACGCTAATCCGTCGATCTTATCTCTTTGAAAATACTTGCCTTTGAGGTAATTTTTTGAAAACGATTGATTAACTACTCATTATTCTTTTTGTAAGGTTGTTAGCTTTCATATTCCTAACCAACCTCGTTATACTAATTCAAAGTAACCAAACCCTAAAGTTAATCACGTTATATCAAGCCATAAGTAAAGAGCCCGATCTTTTCGTTGTTGACTTTCTTGTGTGGAATGCACCAAGCCGGACTTTTTCAGAGGCGACGCCATGATCAAGATGGCAAGTTTATAGGTATCAGAGGTGTTAAGTTAGGGATAAGTCATCAGATAATGTGACGATTATCCAAGTCTTGGACGAGAGTAATGCTTTTGAATGATATTTCTATCATTAATAAATTTCTTGACGTATTCTTGAAGACTTCCTAGCCTACCCTAGAACGTGAAATCGAATTTTGTATTGACCCAAAGACAAAAAACCCATTTCTTAAACCCTCAAATATTTCTTCAACTAAAAGGATCTGCTTACGTGTATTATGATGAAAGTCATAATAAAAGCATTGGACTAATGAAAATCATGGGTATATGTGGTATTAGTAAGTGTTATGATGAGTTATGTTGGTTATTATGAGAAAACATGAAAGTTTCTTAGAAATCACAAAGAGTTGAAAATCGATTTTAGTGAAAAACGTAATATGAAATTCAATTGACCATATCTCCTATTATATTTTGAATTTTTGAATGTGGTCAAGTCCTAGAGTTAGATCTATGAGTTACCTAACTAATCCAAGTGGAATTACTGGAAAAGGTGTTGTAGATTTTGTGTGGACTGATTTTAGCAAAGGAGGCCAAAGCTGTAAATTTCGAAAATGCTACTGCCCAGAAACTTTAAGGGCTGTTTCGGCCACTTAAATTATGAGAAAAATTCTGGCCTTTTGGGACATGAAGGTATATGGTATAAAGTATCTCCTGTCCAAAAATGAGCTCATTCGACTTAAAATGAGCAAGTTATGACTATTTCAATATTTAGGTTTTTTCCATTTAAAACGCTATAACCGGAGTTCTATAACTCGATGACCATGAAATTTAAACTAGAAGCTCACGTTAACATGTGTAAGGTCCTGCCAAGATTTGGGAATTTTGGAGTTAAACTTGAGGTAGCTAATTTCTTAAGGAATTAATTAGAAATTGATTTTTAAAAATAGTAAATGAATTTTAAAAATTCGAGAAAAATATATTTTCATTATGGGACTATATTATGCTAAATCCCAGAAAAGAAATATTTTTGGGACTGATTTGGTATTTTCATGAAAATAGTTTAGTTGTGAACATATGAGTTAAATATGTTATGTGAAGTAATAAAGTTGAAAATAGGATTTTATGGCTAGAAAATCCTATATAGAGTATATATATATTTTTTTGATGAGGGATTTGATAATTGGTGATGATATTTTATGAGTATGGCATTTTTGAATGATGAAATGTATTATATGGTAAAAGCGTAAACAATTGAGATAAATTGTTTATAAATTTAAGAAGTGATTAAAATATTGGTATAATATTAATGATATTAGATTATGAGATTATTAAGTGATTGATAACATGGGGATATTCTTGAACTGGATAAATTATATTATAAATGTTTAATATTTATCCTTTATCTTATTTGATTGATTCTTTATATCATTATCCTCATGTTTATATTTTTTTAAAGTCATCCGTGCCTGTAGAGCATAGATGGACTTGGTATGATTATGACTGTGGATTGTTCTAAGATAATCATAATCAGAATTAAAACCACAATTATCTTTCGTCAGTAGTGCATGGATAATTTGTGGTCGGATACTAATGAATATCCTTATTCAGAAAGTGTGGATGATTGACGATGTGGATTAATTATCGAAATGAGTCTCAAAGAATGAAATATTAATTCATGGATGTGTTCAAAGTCATCCGTGGGCTTACGTGCATAGATGGACTTGGTATGATTATGACCAGGATCATTCGTAAGATAATCATAATCAGAATTGAAAACACAATTATCTTTAAGCCAGTAGTGCATGGATAATTTGTGGTCGTGATACTAATGAATATCCTTGGCCCGTAGCGTGGATGATTCGATGATGTGGATTAATTATCGAAATGAGTCTCAAAGAATGAAATATTAATTCATGGATGTGTTCAAAGTCATCTCGTGGCTTACGTGCATAGATGGACTTGGTATGATTATGACCAGGATCATTGGTATAATCATAATCAGAATTGAAAACACAATTATCTTTAGCCAGTAGTGCATGGATAATTTGTGGTCGTGATACTAATGAATATCCTCGGCCCAGAAAAGTGTGGATGATTCGATGATGTGGATTAATTATTGAATCGAAGTCTCAAAGAATGAAATATTAATTCATGGATGTGTTCAAAGTCATCTCGTGGCTTACTTACGTGCATAGATGGACTTGGTATGATTATGACTGTGGATCATTCGGTATAATCATAATCAGAATTTAAAAAACACAATTATCTTTTAGCCAGTAGTGCATGGATAATTTGTGGTCGTGATACTAATGAATACACGATTATCTTTCGCAGTAGTGCATGGATAATTTGTGGTCGTGATACTAATGAATATCCTCGGCTCAGTAGTGCGTGGATGATTCGATGATATGGATTAATTATCGAAATGAGTCTCAAAGAATGAAATATTAATTCATTGATGTGGTAAAAGTCATCTTCGTCAGTAGTGCATTGATAGACTTGGTATGATTATGACCACGGATTATTTAAGATAATCATGATCGTAATTGAAAACACGAATATCCTTAGCCAAGAAAGTGCATGGATAATTCATGGTTGTGATACTATTGTCGAGTCTCAAAGATTATTGGTTTTACAATTTGTATATCTTTGGCCCAGTAGTGCAAAGATGAATTGTTAATGAATATCTTCGTAGGATTGCAAAAATGAATTTAATGTTTTCAATGATAAAGGTATTCAAGGTATTCTCATCTCTTTATCATACCAGTATCGCACTCTAATTTCGAGGGCTTAAATTCCATAAGGAGGGAGATTGTGAGACCCAGATTTTATCAATAAAGATTTAAATTTTGTCAAAATAATTTTTAATATTATGGTGTGAATTTGAGATAATATTATAGTCATGGGTAGTATTTATAAATTTTACAAAGTATGCAAGTGGTTATATTATATTCGATTGGGTGGGAATATTCGGTTTAGCAGTGGAATATTCGATAACTACCAATCATTGGTGACCCCATAATGTAATTATCATTTGATCGAGAAAACGACAAAAATATTTTATTGAAATAACGGCGGAAGTTTTACCGTGGTTATCGTTGAACTACTCAGTAGTAAAAGTACAAAGAATAAGTGTGGTTGCATAGTAGCATTACCAGTATTAATTATCGATGCTTATGTGAGAAGTCACCGGTTTGATTCCATTATCATTCGATTAATAATATGAATTATTATAATGATAATGACGCTTTTGTTTTATTCAGTATTATTAACGTAATAAAATGTAAACATCTTTTTATATAAAATAGAATACTTTATTAAAGTTATTCTATAAATAGAATATATTATATTTTATTACGCATAGTGTCAGCATAAGTGTTTTTGCATAAAGGTTTTGCATAGTATTGCATAAAGTGTTTGCATAGTAAAATGTTTTTATATAAATAGAATATATTATATTTTATTTAAAAGATTTTTCTTTAATATGGACCGCCGATTAAAGTAAATCAATCTGGACCGCTCATGGATTAGTTACTATGCATTCCATTTTCCTATAAATAAGCTCATTCCTTCATTATTTTCTTACTTAATTCATTGAAACTCTAGAGAGAAATTATATAGAGAAGTTTATAGAGAGAAAATTATAGAAAGAAGAAGAGTATTTCGCTACTTCACTACTTCTATATTCAGTTTTTTACTAGTAAGGGTGTTATTCTTCTTCGAAGAGAACTTCGTTATTCCATTCATTATTATTATTCGCTGAATAACTCGTAAAAGTGATATACCCTATACATAACCTCGAGATATGCCAGATATCCTATACTTGGTGAAATCCTTATGTTATTCCATCCTTATTTATTCATTGAATAACTCAGATAATGCCGGTTTACCCTATACTTGGTGACATTCTTCTATTATTCTATTGGAACATCCTGTCTGTGTTTTACAGGACACCTGGTTTATTATTATTCGTTGGAACATCCTCCGTGTGTTTTTTACAGGACCACGGCTTTTATTATTATTCTGCTGGAACATCCTCGCTCAGGTGTTTTACACCGAACCCGGTTCCGCTTTTTTTATTATTCTCGCTGAACATCCATCTCGTGGTGTTTTACGGACCGGGTCCATCTTTTATCATTCTCGTTGAATATCCTATCTGTGTTTTACACCGGACCGGTTCCATCTTTATTATTATGGAACATCCCGCTTGTGTGAATTTCACCGACCGTTCCGTTATTATTATTCTGTTGAATAACCCGTTCATGCCAAGTACCACATGCATGGTGATTTCTTTTGTTATTCCATTCTTTATTATACCCAAATTGGTTAAAACTTTGACTTCTATACTCCATGAAATTAGTAGAATATCCTCGATATTTGCGTTTCATCCAAAGATCTTTTCATGGAAATATTCTTCCGATCATTCTTGAATTTTACTCTACAAACAAAGATCATGTCGACAATTTGGACGTTAAAAATTCATGGATTAAATAATTCTTGAACTTGTTTTATGAATTATTATATCATTGTCATCATCCTCATTTTATATTTTTTAGTCATCTTCGTGGGCTGTACGAGCATGGATGGACTTAGTATGATTATGACTAGGATTATTCGTAGATAATCACGACAGTAATGTTATAAATGATGTGGTAAAAAAAGTCCTCAAGGGCCGTGTAGAATCGATTGATGGAATAGTTTTGGTATGATTATGACCATTAATGAATACACAACTATTCTTCGCAGTATAAGGTGAATAATTTGATCGTGATACTAAAAATATCCTCGTCAGTAGTGCGTGGGTGATTCGATGATGTGGATTATTTATTAAAGTCGAGTCTCAAATTTATAAAATTGATGAAAACCTTTTAAAACCATAAAAGATAGTAGATTTTATTTTCTACTTGACTCTTTTTAGTGGATCAGATATTCCACCGCAGCTTAAACTGGTTGTCTATTGATTTTATCGCTTTAACATTGTGGAAGACTAATGATAATTTATTTTGCATTATCTTAGTCATAATATTTCATCGGGCTAGTTGAGCTCACCCTTTCTTTCACCGTTTCTCTTGTGAAATGAGAACATACCGGGACTTAGCCTGGGAACAAAGTAATGGTCCGGAGGATAAGATTAGTAGTCCTCACTATTCCGTGAAATAAAGGTGATAATAGTTGTAATGAGGACTCCTTTGAGTTTGTATAATATCTAGTAGATAATATTTGTATTCAAACTCATAGTTTATGTCGATTATACACTACGCTTATATTAGTAAGTCAGATTTGAATTTATGTACCATGTAAGTGGCGTACCCAAGATGGGTGACGATACCTAATTTGGGGGCGCACATATATATAATAACAATATAATATATATATATATATATATATAACTATATATATATATATATATATATATATAATATATATAATATATATATATATATGTTATATATTAAATCCATGGTTGATTTGTGCATGTAAAGAGGTTTGACCTTGAAGCTCTGCTTTTTTTTCTTTTTTTTTTTATTTTATAAAACCAAATCAAGGCAAATTACCGCTTCATAGAAACTTTTTGAAAAGATTATATATATATATATAATCATTATCTAATGATTAGATAATCATTAGATAATCATTAGCCAACATTTCTCGATTTATAACGCATCAAAAAAAAAAAAAAAAACGCCAATTCTCTTTCCTTGATTCATGCCGTACAAGATTAATAATAAAAGAACCGTACTGTTGTAACCTTTGATTACCAAATTTTTTTTTTTTTTTTTTTTTATTAAATTTTATACAATAAAAATATGCCCAATTAAATTGTTCTAAACACATATCAACATACATATCAAATTAAAACAATTAATAATTCGCATAAAGGTTTGGCTCGATGCCACCGTTAGGTTTGTAATATTCAATAACGCAATCAAATTGCATAAAAGTGCTAAGCGTGTAAAAATCGTAGTTTAAAATATTTACAAACCATATACCCTGATCACCCTTTATGCATAATTATTAATTAAACGAAAAGATAAAGAATAAAATCATACCCTCAAGATCGAGCTTCCTCGTACAAGTTCACCTCCAAATCCTTTCGCTCAATCTTGAATCCACCGGTTTGGTTCCTTCCTTTCGATCAACGTTAGCCACCCAAATGTTTGGCCTCAGAGGTGATCCACCAAGGAAGAAGAAAATTCAAGAAGAAGGGGTGGTTGGTTAAACCCTAGTTTTTCTATCTCTATAGAAAAAGTGTACTCTCCCAACAATTGGAATTATGTCGTATGTTAAAAAAGTCAACAACCCATACCACCCATAATAAGACTCCTCTTATTTATAGATGTGGGCAACCCATCTTAACAATTAAGGAATTGAGTTTTATTTAATTAATTAAGTTCTTTTAATTAATTAAGCTCCCTAATCTTATTAGGGATAATTAATTAAACTCTTTAATTAATTTAACCTCCTAATCTTATTAGAATAAATGAGAGTACTTATATTAAATTAATTCCTAAACTCTTTTAGAAATTAAAATAATAATAATTGTAATAATATTAATAAGACTCTCTTATTAATTTATATTTAATATTTCTAAAATATTAAATAATAATATTAAGCTATTTAATTTATTCTATCACCATAGATTAAATTAAATATACATAAATATATTATTACGATTATGCCATTAACTTCTTAAATAATTATTCTTCCTTTTATGGTGTGACCATTTAGGTTCTCCATATTAAACCGGTTGTGAATAAATCAATTAGAACAATTCTAATCTTATTTAAATAAATAAATTAAACAATTAATTTATTTAAATAATATTTATTCTACAACAGGATAAGCCTCCCCAACGATCAACGACTTTCCAGATAATATAGATTTCAACATTAATCATTAAAGAACCTTTGAGTAAATACTTACTGCACAATTCAATCCTTCCACCATACAATGTCCCAATTAAATATAAGACATGGAATTATCACAAGTCTTATTTTATTTAATTATATGTATTTCGATCCTTAAATGCACAACTCCAAATAATGCAAATTAGAAACTCCTTTCTAATTTCATTCGCCGCCAAGGACTACTGGGTTGTCATTTATCGAATCACATAGGACATTTCTCTCTTTATTAGAAGTGGTAGATTCTTTATTGATCATACATTATCTCCATGTACAACTTATTATACCCAAGCATACCCTTTGATATACCCTAAGGGTCTTAAGGAATAAGTCAAAGTATAACTCATCATACACAAGATACTATGATGATCTCAAGTCCAAGGATCACTTAGACTACTATCACTACAGAATTCCTATCGACAGCAAATAAAACTCCATTAGGTATTCCTTAGCGAGCCAATGCTCAAAGTGAACTTATTCTCTAATAAGCACCTACATACTTGCTTTAGTGTCTCCACACAAATGATCATGAGATCAATCATCCTCATCCAATGAGCAAGAACGTATGTACCAATCTATCCGGATTCACTAATCCCCAATTTAGTAATCCAATGATTGGGAACTATTTTAGTTTTAAGCTTTTTAAGAATTTAGATCTCATTAGAATGATCATCATCATTATTCTAAAAGCATGCTTAAAACTATGGGTTTATCACATATTATAAAACAAAGATCACGTAGATAATTAAAAGCCTTTAATAAATTATTACTTTTTATTAATAAATGAATAAGATTGTTACAAAGTATATGCTTTATCATCAAACATGATTGGCTTGTGTGCATACTACTTCACTAATGTAATGGGAAGCCCGAGGTGGGCCTTTATATCGACATACACCCCGTAGGTGTGGGGTGTCAAATGTTGCAGACTTTTATTAAGCTTGAAACTCTTCTTGGGCATGGATTCTAGCATATTGCATGACAATGGAACTCTAGAGAGAGGGAATTTTGGCTGGGACTTGTGTGTTGGACATCTATTACTCTATTAACAACAAATTCAACAAGAAAAGTAATCCGGACATCATTTAGTCTTTCATGTTCATTTCATATTTTTGGCTTGGAACTTGGCTTACATTGTAGAGCATCTTCGTAGCTTTTCAGAACATCTTGAATCATTCCAATCGGAGTTCAGATGCAAGAGTAATGATCTTTGTACCAACTGACGTCGAACTTCACTATTTTGGGTGGCCATTTGGATAACAGTCACTTCCAGCCCAATTTCTACCTTCATCCGTTCGTTATTTCTCAAATCTCAAAGAATGAAAGTTGTAGAGTTCGTCGATATCTTCGATTTGATAGGAGGCAGGCCCCGTAACTCCTCATGGATTAAAGGTTATGACCATTTTACCGTAAGAGACTGTGGATGTAAGATGTACCCCCATCTGTAGGGCCCTTTTCAGGCTAAACTTCAGCCGAATGGGGTATGTATGAAAAACTTATTTTTTGGCCAAATTTTAGTCCAAGAAGGATTTTTTCGATTCGATTTACTCAAGGACTTCCAAGAGGACTTAAACACATGTAAAAAGGCTTATAAAAGAAGGAGAATCACAAGGATTAGGGCGCGATTAGAGGAGAAATATGATTCCATTCGATTAGATTAGAGTAGATTAGATCAAAACACTAGTTCTAATTAGATTTGGAGATTGAAGCAACTTGGAGACCATTGAAGATTCAAAGTAGGATCAAGGAGAGAGCATCAAATCTACAGACAATAGATTATATCTTCTCATCTTCTTCTATCTTTGTCTTTTATTGTTTATTCAATTGTGGATTCTTAGTTTTAATTCAATAATCATGAACTAATTCTTTGTTTGAGATTACAATGGATCTTATTGTGTAGTTTATTTTAATATGCTTTGTTATCAATTATTATGTTTATATGTGAGGATTGTCTATTATAATTTGGACTTAATTGCTTAATCGCCTAGCTAACAATTACCGTGATAATCTATATACACTCGAGAGAGATGAAGTATTAATTTAGATCCGATCATGATAGCATGTGTTTGTGATTTTCGCATAGATGGAATTCATGATTCGTGTTTAGGATAGAGATATGCCTTTACGCCATATGTAATCTTATAGAGAACTTGTGCCTTAAATCCTTTTTAATTGTAATTCACATAGAGATATAGTGGATTAGTTAATTGGGGTATCTCGCTTAATTCTATCATCCGTGGATTTAAGTGAGTATGGGTATTATGCATCGAGAGGTGATTTTATCTCGCTTTAGTTGTTCTTGATTAACAATTTGGGATAGAGAATAATTGATGAGAAGTGTGTTAACTTAAATGAAGCAATAAGTGAAGTTATGATCTTAAATCTCTGTTATCTTAATTTAACTAGTGGAATTTATTAGTATTTTAATTATATAATTTGAAATTCATTCATTTAAATAAGATCGAGTCAAGTTACGGTTAAGTTAGTACTTGGTGATTTTTATTAAATAATTCTGTGGGAACGATACTCAACTTATCACTTTATTACTTGTTGACCACGTATACTTGCGTGTTAAAGCGTAATTAGATTTTACCCAACAAGTTTTTGGCGCGATTCACGGGTAATTAGTTTAATATATTTTTGCCAATATTAGTTCTATCAAATTAGTCTTAATTTAAACATTTTTTTTCTTCTTTATTTATTTTTATTTTATTTTATTATCTTCTTCTTTTTTCTCTTTCATTTGGTATCATGGATGGATTCAATTATCAAAGGCCATATTCGAAAGTATGACTCAACCAAGGGGAGCGGGATTGATGGACTCAATGCATTTTTCGCATTATCAAGACAACTTGAGACACTTTGGAGGAGGTTGGACGTTATTGCATGTTCTCAACGTAATCGAAGGATAGCGATTAATTGTAATTATCAGGCCTTTGGTAATCATCCGAGTAATCAATGCACCGTTAGTTTGGGGTAGGGACAACATGGTGGTGAATACCTCAAGGATTATACATATGCTAATTATCATCAAGTTTGGGGGGGTATCACCCGGATTCGTCATGTGGAGCTATACTTATGAAGACCAATACTACGCCCAAATCCAACATACACACGTAATTTTCATGTCCACCTCTATTGCCACAAGAAGAAAAGCCAAACCGAGGGATGTAATATTGAAGGGCATAGCAAACCTAGAGGAGATGAGGATTAGCCAAGAGTCACAACCCAAAATTTTAATAATCTGATGGATCAACTCGTCACTACCTCAACCAATGGTCCTCAATACATGGCTTCCGAGACTGAGACATATAATTCAAGGTTGGAGGAATTATGGTCCATGTTCGTAGCATCAAATGAGGAGAGGAGGATTAATCAAGAGCGATCAATTCAGAATCAAGAGATATCAATTCAAAATCTGCAGAACCAGATGGATCAAATTCTCAAAGCCCTGAACAACTGTCCTCAAAATAATTGGTGTTATGACGAGGATTCCGAGATTGATGAAGTGCCCGAGCCATATCTACAACTGGATGAGCCACGAGATGTTGAAAAAGAGGAGACAAGTGGGGATAATGAAAATAAGGTCGGTGAAGAACTAACTATGAATACCAACGAGAATGAGCCGATGTTATTAGTGCCCCAAGTTCCTTCTCTGCCAAAAATCAAGGGTCCAGTTAGATTTGCAAAACCGTGCCCGCTTGGTAGTCATGTCGTTGGCAAAGCTCTTTATGACATGAGAGCTAGTACAAATGCAAAGCCATGGTGGGATGAGGAGGAAAAGATAGAAGAAGAGCCTGTTGTTCTTGCCAAGCCTCAAAGCCCCAATCGAATCATAAGCTCAATGGACAGAAAAGCACCTAGTTATTCAACATTCTCAATTGGGCACATATTTAAACAAAGTATGTTAGGTGACTTTAACTCGATAGCCATCACAAATGGGAACCTATCAAAAGCTACATTATTTCTGATGGATAGAGGGTTCCTCAATTATCAAAGAGGAATTGGATAGCGTTGACCAGACAAAGTCAAGCTGAAAGACTGTAAATCAAGAGCTGACTGGGAGGCAACCCAAGAATCTTTTTTTTATATGTTTTCCTAGTTTATTTAGTAGATAGAATCACATTATATTCCAAAGTGCTATTCTAATCCATGTTGTCTCTCTTCATTGCAGGTATCGGAGGTTCAATGGATAGGAAAATGATCATCGCCGCCATCGCCACCATCACTTCACACTTAGCTGATTACAGGGAAGTTCTCTTCTACTTATCATTATATTCTTACAATGAGGACATTGTAATTGCTAAGTTTGGTGGAGTTTAGTTTAGTTCTTTATTACATATTTAGTTTCATGTTTATGTTATGTTATTTTGCATATGTTGTTAACTTAGTTTAGGTTCATTATTAAAAAAAATCAAATCAAAAATTCAAAAATAATAGTTAGTTACTATGTTCATCTTGCATGATTCCAGCTGTTAGATAGTTCAGTTTATTTTGGCCAATGATGAGATTGGAATTGAGTAGACAAGTATAGTACTAATTATTAGAGCTTTGATGTGATTTCTTGTTATGAATTAAATCTTTTCCTGTTTGAAACTGGTATAATCAAGGTTAACACGTTAGAAATAACCTTGTTGATTGATTGATTTTAAATTGATACATAATGGGACTCTAAAGGATAATGCTAGTTTGAATGAAAGAATGACAAGAATAAGTAGTGATGGCTAAAGTTAAACAAGAACCTAAGTTTGGGGGAATATTTGGGGTATATAAGCTATATTGTAAAAAAATAAAAAAGAATAAAAAAGTATGAATAAACACCTTGGCGTGCTTGTCTAGTTTTGTGGCCTTTGTTACTTGAGTAAGTAAGCCCGAGGGGATTGTCTTTACACCTAGCGCCCTAAGGTCTTAATGGTCTGGGAGTCGTTGGTTGAAAGCTCGTTAAGGTAACATTGAAAAGCCTAAGAGAATAAGACATTTCATAGCTATGTGTATATAAACCAAAAGAAAAAAAAAGAGAGAATAAAACAGGAAAAAAGAGCAAAAAGCCCCCGTAGATGAAAAATAAAGCATAAGTATCCCATGTTGACCCTCGATAATGGTAATTGTTTGATTTTAGTTGGATCTAGCTTGTTTTTGGATTTCTTGAGTTTACACTGTATAATGCCTTCGAAGAGACTTATTATGTGTTAAATTTGATTTTATATCAGTTAACATTGTTGTGGAGCACAAATGCACTATACCAGTAATAACAGTTTAAGACTTGATGATTGACTAGGAAATTGTTGATTGGTTTTGATATGAAGTATTCTCGTGTTTTCTTGATTTCTCTAAAGTCGAGTGATTAGATTTGATTCTATCAATACCGCTAGATTTGTAGGCATATAAATTAGTTGCATTTCATCGCATTGCATAACATGTAGTTGTTTTGTGCTCGGGGACCAAAGCACTATTTATGTTGGGGGATTTTGATAAGTGGATTTTATATACACGAATTGGTGTCCATTTCATGCTTATTTGTTGCTATTTTCGTGTGTTCATATTCATTTTTACTTATATTGTGTTCTTTATATGTGTAGGATGGTTGTCATTAAGTTGTTTAACTAAGATTTGGAGTTATTTGGAATCATTTGGAGTAAATTGGAGCGGTTTTGGAAGAATTCATGAAGCTATAGCAAGTCATTCTACAGTAATGCAGACCCGCCTTGGGCGGGGCCTTTTTGCTTTGTATATTTCACGGGAGGGGGGTCTTTATAAGGAACTAACAGAATGGAAGTTCAGGGTGCCTTTTAACACATACACACGTCGGAAGGGGGGGTGTCGAATTCTGCAGACTTCTATTAAGCTTGAAACTCTTCTTGGGCATGGATTCTAGCATATTGCATGGCAATGGAACTCTAGAGAGACAGAATTTTGGCTGGGACTTGTGTGTTGGACATCTATTACTCTATCAACAATGAATTCAACAAGAAAAGTAATCCGAAAATCATTTAGGCTTTCATGTTCATTTCATGTTTTTGGCTTGGAACTTGGCTTACATTGTAGAGCGTCTTCGTAGCTTTCTGGAACAACTTGAATCATTCCAATCGGAGTTCAGATGCAAGAGTTATGATCTTTGTACCAATCTGACGTCGAATTTCACTATTTTGGGTGGACATTTTCATAGTGAGTCACTTCCATTTCAATTTCGACTTTCATCCGTTCATTATAGTGAAAGTAGAGCCTGTCGATATCTTCGATTTGATAGAGGGAAGGCCCCGTAACTCCTATCGGATCAAAAGTTATGGTCGCTTTTACCAGAGGACGATTTGTGATGAAGAAAATGTTATGGTATGGACTTTTCCTTAACAAAATGCCCAACGGTGCCCGCATAAAATTGCTAGACAAGAAGAACCCTCACCGGGTGGGACCTTTTTAATATTAAACCACTGGGGTGGGGTATGTGCAGAAAACTTATTTTTTGGCCAAATTTTAGTCCAAGAAGGATTATTTCGATTCAATTGACTCAAGGACTTCCAAGAGGACTTAAAGACATGTAAAAGGGCTTATAAAAGGAGGAAATCACAAGGATTAGGGGGGAGATTAGAGGAGAAATATGATTTCATTAGATTAGATTAGAGTAGATTAGATCAAAACACTAGTTCTAATTAGATTTGGAGATTGAAGCAACTTGGAGACCATTGAAGATTCAAAGTAGGAGCACTGAGAGAGCATCAAATCTCTGCATAATAGATTATATCTTCTCATCTTCTTCTATCTTTGTCTTTTATTGTTTATTCAATTGTGGATTCTTAGTTTTAATTCAATAATCATGAACTAATTCTTTGTTTGAGATTACAATGGATCTTATTGTGTAGTTTATTTTAATATGCTTCGTTATCAATTATTATGTTCTATTGTGAGGATTGTCTATTATAATTTGGACTTAATTGCTTAATCACCTAGCTAGCAATTACCGTGATAATCTATATGAACTCGAGAGATGAAGTATTGATTTAGATCTGATTATGATAGCATGTGTTTGTGATTTCTACATAGATGGAATTCATGATTCGTGTTTAGGATAGAGATATGCCTTTACGCCATATGTAATCTTATAGAGAACTTGTGCCTTAAATCCTTTTTAATTGTAATTTCATATAGATATATAGTGGATTAGTTAATTAGGTGTCTTACTTAATTCTATCATCTCGTGGATTTAAGTGAGTGTGGGTATTATGCATCGAGAGGTGATTTTATCTGCTTTAGTTGTTCTTGATTAACAATTTGGGATAGAGAATAATTTATGAGAAGTTTGTTAACTTAAATGAAGCAATAAGTGAAGTTGTGATCTTAAATCTCTGTTATCTTAATTTAACTAGTGGAATTTATTAGTATTTTAATTATATAATTTGAAATTCATTAATTTAAATAAGATTGAGTTAGTTACGGGTTAGTACTTGGTGATTTTTATTAAATAATTCTCTGTGGGAACGATACTCAACTTATCACTTTATTACTTGTTGACCACGTATATCAAGGTGTTGTGCGTAATTAGATTTTACCCAATAGTCATCATTCGGGAGAAGGAGGACGATGATGACCCTCCATCATCAAGCGGTCCATTAGGACTTTACCCTTGACAATTGGAGCAACACTCCACTCATCGGGTCGATGAGGTAAAAAGCAAGTAAAATCCATCCGCTCTGTAGATAACTTTAATCGCCATTTTTCATGCAAGATTAGCAGTTGTTTTATCGGTACATGCTAACACTTTGTATGATTAAAAAGTTTCATATATTAAGTAAAAGCATATTTTGTTTCAAGACTCTGAATTTAGATGTGCCTGTACTTGCTGATAAGGTACCTTTTCTCCACAAAGATTGTAACTTTGATGAAAAGTTGAACTCAGACTTGATGGGAATACAAGAGGACGTTGAGATACCTCAAGAGATCAAAGAATGGGTCAAAGAAAAGCCTAAACCCAACCTTAATCAAACCACCTCCTTAAATCTTGGAACATTAGAAAGCCCTAAGTTAATCCAGATTGGTTCAGACCTTACCCCAAACCAAAGGAATGACATGGTTACATTACTAACTCAATTCCAGGATGTGTTTGCATGGTCTCATAAAGACATGGTGGGTTTATCCACTATCATTGTCCTTCATCGCCTTCCCATTAAAGAGGGATTTAAGCCAGTCAGGCAGAAGCTCAGGCGATTGAAACCTGAGTGGAGTTTAAAGGTGAAAGAAGAAATTGTGAAACAATTTCAAGCTGGCATTATCATGGTGTCTACATATCCTGAATGGATATCCAACATAGTTCTCATGCCTAAACCAGGCGGAAAGGTGCGAGTTTGCGTGGATTACCGGGATCTGAATAAAGCTTGCCTTAAAGATAACTTTCTCATTCCCTTTATCCACATTCTTATTGACAATATTGCTTAATCTGGCAGCATGCACTCCTTTGATTGCTTTCATGAGTACCATCAAATTATGGTCGCTGAGGAGGATCATGAGAAAATTGCTTTCATCATGCCTTGGGGAACCTTTTGCTATAGACGGTTGTCATTAGGCCTCATTAATGCTAGAGCAACCTATCAGTGAGCTATGATGGATCTTTTTCACGATTTAATGCATAATGAGATAAGGATCTACGTGGATGACATCATTGTTAAATACCGAAGGGAGGAAGACCACCTAGACCATCTTAGAAAGCTCTTCAACAGGTTGCGTAAGTACAACTTGAAGTTGAATCCAACTAAATGCGCCTTTGGTGTTAAATCAGGCATGTTGCTAGGATTCCTAGTCAGCCACAAAGGATTGAGTGGATCCCACCAAAATCCAGGCCATCACTGAAATGCCCAATCCTCAGACAGAGAAGGAAATAAGGGGATTTTTGGGAAGAATCAACTTCATTAGCAGGTTCATCTCTCAACTCACAGCAACATGTGAACCCATCTTCAAGTTGTTAAGGAAGAACTCCTCCATGAAATGGAACGATGAGTGTCAAAAAGCCTTCCTTATAATCAAAGAGTAGCTAGTTAAAGCTCCTATTTTGGTACCTCCCAGGGATGGTGTTCCCCTATTCATGTACCTTTCAGTCAACGACAATGCCATGGGTTGCATCTTTGGGACAAAAAAGACGATAGAGGCCAAGAACGAGCTATCTATTACCTCAAAGAAAATATTCAAGAGAGTGAACAACACAAGTACACTCGATTGAGAAGACTTGTTGTGTTTTAGCATGGGCTTCCCATGAGGTTACAACATTACCTCCATGGTCACACAACCCATCTCATATCCCACGTGGATCCTCTCAAGCACGTGTTCAAGAAACCCATGTTATATTATCTACCGTCAAGATGGCGATTGATCCTACAACAATTGACATCGCCTACGAATTAAAAAGTCTATCAAAGGTCAAGGAATCGGATCAACCGGCCGCCGCGACCCGCAGGGACTTCAAACCCTTAGAAACATATTTCCCAATGAAGGGGTAATGGTCGTTCAAAGAACATGCACCATCAAGACGATATATGTCGACGTGGAAAATGTATTTCGATGGAGTCGTTAACATAAAAGGTGCCGGAGCCTGGAGCAGCTTCTAGTATCTCATGACGGGAGCAGATCCCGTCACCATCAAATTGCAGTTTGTCAAAGACCAACAACATAGCTGAGTATGAAGGCTATATCATTGGCTAATGTGACGCCCCAAAATAGGTATACATCACCCATTCTAAGTCGTCAAATACATGGTACAAAATTCAAATATAACTTAATTAATACAAATGTCGTGTAAATACGACAAAACATATGCTGAGAGTTTAAATACGAATATTGTCTTCTAGACAATATCCACACTCAAATTCAATCTTATTATAATTATTATCACACTATTTCATAGAATAGATAGGACTACTAAGACACCCATCTGGACTGTCACTCCGTTCCCCGACTAGTCCCAACTATATTCTCATTTCCTGAAGAGAACAATGAAAGAAAAGGGGTGAGCTCAACTAGCCCAGTAAGAAATATTATGACTAAGATAATGCAAATAAATTATCATTAGCCTTCAACAATGTTAAACTGATAGAATTTAATAGACAACAAGTTTAACTGCAGCGAAACAAGTAATCCATTAGAAGAGTCAAATAGAGCATGATATCTACTATCTTCTATGATTTAATAGTTATCATCAATTTTATCGCTAAGACTCATCTTAATAAATAAACCACATCACTGATTTATCCATGCACTACGAGCTAAGGATATTCATTATTATCACCAGTTGGTTATGTTCATCTCAACAACTGTCCATCAATGCACTACGGACCAATGAGGATATTTACCACATCATTCATTACATTACGGTCATGATTATACCGAATAATCCCTGGTCATAATCATACCATGTCCATCTATGTACGTAAGCCAAAGATGACTTTCATCACAATATAAGCATGAGGATGATGACAATGATATAAGAATTCAATAAAACAAGTTCAAGAATTAATTTATCTAGGAACCAATAACGTCCAAATTGTCAACATGATACTTCTTTGTAGAGTAAATTCAAGAATGCTCAGAAGAATATTTCCATGAAAAGATACTGGATGAAGCGCAAATATCAAGGATATTCCACTAATTTCATGGAGTATAGAAATCAAAGCTTTAACCAACTGAGTATAATAAAGAATGGAAGAACAAAAGAAATCACCAAGCATGCGATAGACCGCACGGACAGGTTATTCCAACAGAATAATAAATAATGGAACCAGGTTATGCGTAACGCACATATATGATATTCCAACAGAATAATAAATAATGGAACCAGGTCATGCGTAAAGCACAGACAAGATGTTCCAACAGAATGATAAATAATGGAACCAGGTCATGCGTAAAGCACAGACAGGCTATTCCAACAAAATGATAAAGAATGGAATAATAGAAGAATTTCACCATGTATGCAGTACTTCGCATAGACAGATTATTTCAACATAATAATAAAGAATGGAATAACAGAAGAATTTCACCAAGTATAGGGTAGTCCGCGTATACAGGTTATTCCAACAAAATAATAAAGAATGGAATAACAGAAGTTCTCTTCATGAATACAAAAGAAATAATACCCCTTACCTTAGTAGGAAATTGGATACCGCAATATTGTAGTAACAGAAGATTCTTCTTTTTTCTCTCTTATTCTCTCTATTCTTTCTCGCTCTATAGCTTTAGTGAATTCGTGAAAAATAATGAAGGAATGAGCTTCTATTTATAAGCTTGGTAGAGTAAGGGTAAAATAGTCTTTTTGCCATAATTTATGACATCATTGCTTACATCATCGATCATATGAAATCATTGCTTACATCATCCTTCCGATGACACCATTGCTTACATCATCATTCCGATGACATCATCGCTTACATCATCAGAATTAAAATTTAATTTGTTCTCTTCCACCTCATTTTACTTTTATACCATGAATTTACTATAATAATGTTACCATTCAAATTATAAAAAACATACTTTCATATAATCACATCATACTACTATAATATAATATTATAATAATTTATTTAAATGAATTATTGATTTGATAATTTGAAATACTGTGTAATGACAATTATTGAATCAAAAATATCAACGTAGCAATTATTGAATCAATAAAATAAAATATTAAACAGTAATTACTGTAACAATTATTGAGTAGTGCCTTCTTACGTAAGAATCAATAATTCAAAAATATTGTGCAATACCGTATGCTACTGTGCAACAACGCGTGTTACTATATTTTAACCACTAGGTATTCCAACAATGTTAACGGTAACACTTCCGACGTTATTTTCATAAAAATATTTTTGTCATTTTCTAACTCGACAATAATTCTATTATGGGGTCCACCAATGATTGTGTCGTCGTACGGATATTCCCCGACAAAAAGAATATTCCTCGACCAAACAAATATTTTATAACAACTTGCTTACTTTGCAAAATTTATAAATATTACCCACAACTATAATATTATATCAACTGCACACCATAATATTCAAAAATGATATTTAGAGAAAATTAATCTTTATTCATAAAAGTTGGGGTCTTACAACCTCCCCTTCTTATGAAATTTCATCCTCAAAATTAGGGTACATACCTGGTATGACGAAGAGGTGAGGATACCTTGATTTCATTTCAGATTCTAACTCCCAAGTCATTTCCTCAACATCGTGGTTTCTCCACAAAACTTTAACTTGAGGTATAACTTTGGAGCCTAGAATATGTTCCTTCTTATCCAAGATTTTAATAGGAACCTCTTCATACGTTAAATCTTCCACTATTTCGTCCGGTTCTAACATAATAATGTGGTTCGGGTCCTCCACGTATTTACATAACATGGATATGTGAAAAACGTTATGAACACGAGACATACTTGGTGGTAAAGCGAGTTTATAGGCTACAGTTCCTACTCGGTCAAGGATTTCAAATGGGCCAATGAATAGAGGATTAAGCTTTTCTCTCTTTTCAAATCTTGTAACTCCTTTCCATGGAGCAACACGTAACAACACATGTTCTCCAACATTCAATTCCACGTCCTTTCGATAAAGATCTAAGATAACTCTTTTGTCGATCTTTGTGAGGTTTTTATACGTCAGCGGATCATTTGAATCTTCTCCGTAGTCATACATACTAATTTCGGTCCCAACAACGTTGATTCACCCACCTCATCCCAACATACTGGAGAACGACACTTTCTTCCATACAACGCTTCAAATGGAGCCATGCCGATACTTGCTTGATAATTGATGTTGTAGGAGAATTCCACTAATGGCAAGAACTTGTCCCAACTTCCTTTGAAGTCAAGGACATAGAGTCTTAATAGATCGTCAAGAGTTTGAATAGTCCTCTCTGATTGTCTATCCGTTTGAGGATGATATGCCGAACTAAATCATAAATCCGTGCCCATAGCTTTTTGCAAACTTACCCAAAATCGTGAAGTGAATCTTGGGTCTCGATCAGAAACTATGGATACTAGCATACCATGCAGTCTTACAATCTCATTTATGTAAATTCGAGCAAGACGTTCAAGTGTATAAGTTTCTTGTATAGGTAAGAAATAAGCAGACTTGGTCAATCTATCAACAATGACCCAAATCGCATCAATGCCTTGAGAAATCTTAGGAAGACCAGTAACAAAATCTATGGTAATGTGTTCCCACTTTCATTCTAGAATTTCAAGTGGTTGCAATGGACCTTTTGGTACTTGATGCTCCACCTTGACTCGTTGACAAGTTAGACACCTTGAGATGAACTCCGCTATCTCTCTCTTCATATTGCTCCACCAAAATGTATGTCAAAGATCATGATACATTTTGGTACTCCTAGGATGGATTACAAATGGTGTGTTGTGCGCCTCCATCATGATCTTATACTTTAAATCAGAGTCGTTAGGAACATAAAGTCTGGAGTTGACTCTAAATATTCCTTCTTCATCGATTCTTGCTTCCGTAATAACACCTTCTTGCACTTTCTTCTTCATGATCGGCTCCAGTGTCCGTAGCTTGAGCAACTTTAACTTTATCGATTAAAGTCGATTCTACTCAGTATATTTGCCATCATCACGTGGGTCCCCAGAGTCTTTATCTCTATCTCCATCCTTTGTAAGTCATACAAAATGGGCCTTTACATTGACAATATCGCACTCGCACTACAGATATGATCTTCTACTCACTCAAATGCGCACTACTACCACGTTCACTTTTTCCAGGATGGTATTGAATGATATGATCATAATCTTTCAATAGTTCAAGCCAACATCATTGCTAGCATATTGAGTTCCTTTTGGGTGAAGAAATATTTAAGGCTTTTATGATCCGTAAAGATCTCCACCTTCTCCCCATACAGGTAATCCCTCCAGATTTTAAGTGCGAAAACGACAGCTGCCAACTCTAGATCATGAGTAGGATAATTCCTCTCATATTCTTTGAGTTGTCATGAGGCATAGGCTATGACTTTCCCATGTTGCATGAGAACACATCCTAAACCCTTGCCTGAAGCATCATTGTAGATGACAAATCCTTCCGATCCAGATGGTATTGCCAGAACAGGTACCGAAATGAGTCTCCTCTTGAGTTCTTGAAAACTCTTCTCACATTCCTCGGTCCAACCGAATTTTGTATCTTTCCGAGTCAGCTGAGTTAATGGAGTAGTGATTCGAGAAAACCCTTCTACGAATCTCCGATACTAACTAGCTAAGCCGAGAAAGCTACGTATTTTGGTCACTAATTTAGGTTGCTCCCATTTTTGTATTGCTTCAATCTTTACTGGGTCAACAGATACTCCATATTTTGACACCACGTGCCCAAGGAATGCTACTTCCTCAAGCCAGAACTCGCATTTCTTCAGCTTGGCATATAGCTTGTTTTCACGAAGCCTTTCAAGTATCGACTTCTAAATGGTGCTCATGATCTTCACGACTTTTGGAATAGATGAGGATGTCATCAATAAAGACAACAACGACCCGATCTAAATATTCCTTGAATACTCGATTCATCATATCCATGAAAGCAAAAGAGGAGCATTAGTCAATCCAAAAGACATGACTAAAATTTATAATGCCGCCTGCATCAATTTCAAGGCGGTCTTCTGAATATCCTCAATTTTAATCTTCAAATTTGATGATATCTCGAATTAAGATCGATCTTTGAAAAGAATTGTGCTCCTTTTAATCTGGTCAAAAACAGTCATCAATGCGAGGTAACGGATACCTATTCTTGATGATGACATGATTTAACTCCCAATAATCAATACAAAGTCACATACTTCCATCTTTCTTCTTCACGAAGAGAATAGGAGCACCCCATGGAGACATACTAGGACGAATGAAACCGATGTCTAACAATTTCCATAGTTGGGTTTTTAACTCCTGGAGTTCAATAGGAGCCATTCGATATGGGGCTTTGGAAATGGGTTTTGTACCAGGTTAAAGGTCAATATAAAACTCGATTTCAAGCTCTAGGGGTAGACCAGGAAGTTCTTCAGGGAATACGTCAAGAGATTTGTTAACAATAGAAATATTATTTAACTCTGACGTATTTTTATTTAAATCCGTGACATGGGCTAAGAAGGCTTGACATCCGTTTTTCAATAAACAAATGGCTTTGTGGCTTGAGATGACAGTGATTGACTTTAATAGTTTGGTTGCTTGAATTCGCAAAATAGGTTGGTTAGGAATATGAAAGCTAACAACCTTACGGAAATAGTCAATTTTAGCATGATGAGTGGTTAACCAATCAATCCTTAAAATCACATCGAATGCAAGTATTTTTAAGGAAATAAGATCGACAGGCAATGTGAGGGTGCCTATTTAAATCAAACAAGATTTATAAACCGTGGATGTAATAAAGGTTTCCCCCAATGGAGTTTCAACAGATAAGTCAAAGTCTAATTTCTCCAGAGTCAAATTTAAACGTTGAGCGCAAGTAGGAGAAATAAAAGAATGGGTAGAACCGGTATCAAATAAGGTATAGACTTCGCTAGAGTTTATGATTAGCTTAGACGTGATCACCTCGTTTGGATTCCTCGCTTTTTGGGTGGTTACGACAAACGCTCTTTCTTGAACTACTGGTTTTATCTTGTCTGGGACTGCTTTTGATGCCTCCATCCCAGCTGGACTTGACTTTGGTGCACGACAAAATCGGGCTAGGTGACCTTCTTTTCCACAATTGTAACATGCTTTGGATCGTCTGCGCATAGTTTGGGTGATGTGTCCTCCGTCTCGCATTTGAAACATACGACCGGTGGTCGTTCTCCTTCTTTAACAACAGGTGCTGGTGCTGACGTCTTTCCATCATTATTAAATCTCCTCTTCTTGAAATTTCTACTTCTATTATCTTGGCCATGATTACCACCAAAGTGGTTACCATTTCTGGCATGTTGATTTCCTCCACGTTTGTTGTCACCGCTTCGATGACTACTACCACTGGTATTATCGACTTGTCGGCTGCTCTCTCTTGGTTGGGTTAACTCATTATCGCGCTCCAATAACTGAGCCCTATTTACAACATTATAATACAAACATAGTTTGTGAGAGATAAGGTATTGACGTATCTCAGGTTTCAAACCTCTTAGAAACATCTGTGTCATTCTCTCCTCATTATCAACTAAGTGGGACATAAACCGGATAACTCGACAAACTTGGCTTCGTCATCGCGACACATGGTCATGTTGTTTTGCTCTAGTTTAATGAACTTTACCTCTTTCATGTGATGAATACTTTCGGGGAAAATACTTGTCGTTGAGCAGTTCTTGGAACTTATCCCAAGTCATCTTCAATGTGGGTGTTTAGTATGCTTTTCTGATTCCCACCAAGAATCGCCTCGCCGCCGCAATACATGAAGGTGGCAAAAGGAACCTTTTGCTCTCTCGAAGCATCCCAAGACATCAAATATCTTGGTGATCTGCTTTATCCACATCTCCGCCTTAAGTGGTTTTGGCTCTCCAATAAACTCTGGTGGTCCCAGCTCTTTGAACTGCTTAGTGGTGATCGTCCGAGAGTTGTTAGTGTTTCCACCTGCATTTTGGACAGGAGCCGCTCTCGCCTGATGTTGCATGAATTGCATAAAGCTTCTGAACATCCCATCATTCGTCATTTGATTGGTATTGTTATTTATCTGAGGATTATGGCTTTCTTAATGCACATTATCATGGGTATTGATCGTTGGTGACTTAACGGTCTCATGTGCTCCATTGCTTATCTCAACATTCTCGGATGTCATTTTCAAATACTGCCACAAAACAAGGGTTAATTGACATGCCACATATTATCCATATACTCTGACCGACCAATTAAATAACAAATAAGCTTAGGTAGGTCATACTAGCGAAGGAATTACCCGTCTCTCCCCTCCTAGTTCTAGTCTCACATCTTAGCCAGGGATCATATCCCTAAGCTTTGATACCAACTGTGATGCCCCCAAAATAGGTATACATCACCCATTCTGAGTCGTCAAATACATGGTACAAAATTCAAATACAACTTAATTAATACAACTGTCGTGTAAATACGACAAAACATATGCTGAGAGTTTAAATATGAATATTGTCTTCTAGATAATATCCACACTCAAATTCAATCTTATTACAATTATTATCACACTATTTCATAGAATAGTGAGGACTACTAAGACACCCATCTGGACCGTCACTCGGTTCCCCGACTAGTCCTAACTATATTCTCATTTCCTGAAGAGAACAATGAAAGAAAAGGGGTGAGCTCAACTAGCCCAGTAAGAAATATTATGACTAAGATAATGCAAATAAATTATCATTAGCCTTCAACACTGTTAAACTGATAGAATATAATAGACAACAAGTTTAACTGCAGCGGAACAAATAATCCATTAGAAGAGTCAAGTAGAGCATGATATCTACTATCTTCTATGATTTAATAGTTATCATCAATTTTATCGCTGAGACTCAGCTTAATAAATAAACCACATCACTGAATTATCCATGCACTACGAGCCAAGGATATTCATTATTATCACCAGTTGGTTATGTCCATCTCAACAACTGTCCATCAATGCACTACGGGCCAATGAGGATTTTTACCACATCATTCATTACATTACGGTCATGATTATACCGAATAATCCCTGGTCATAATCATACCAAGTCCATCTATGCACGTAAGCCAAAGATGACTTTCATCACAATATAAGCATGAGGATGATGACAATGATATAAGAATTCAATAAAACAAGTTCAAGAATTAATTTATCTAGGAACCAATAACGTCCAAATTGTCAACATGATACTTCTTTGTAGAGTAAATTCAAGAATGCTCAGAAGAATAATTCCATGAAAAGATACTGGATGAAGCGCAAATATTAAGGATATTCCACTAATTTCATGGAGTATAGAAATCAAAATTTTAACCAACTGAGTATAATAAACAATGGAATAACAAAAGAAATCACCAAGCATGCGATAGACCGCACGGACATGTTATTACAATAGAATAATAAATATAGGAACCAGTCATTAAACGCACGCATACCAGATAGGATATTCAACAGAATAATAAATAATGGAACCGGTCATACGCAAAAAGCACGACATAGGATGTTCCAATAGAATGATAAATAATGGAACCAAGGTCATGCGTAAAATGATATTCAAGAATGATAAAGAATGGAATAATAGAAGAATTTCACCATGTATGCAAGACTTGCATAGATGCAGTTATTTCAACATAATAATAAATAATGGAATAATGTAAGAATTTCACCAAGTATAGGGTAGTCGCGTGATACTGAGTTATTCCAACAAAATAATAAAGAATGGAATAATGTAAGTTCTCTTCATGAATATAAAAGAAATAATACCCTTACCTTAGTAGGAAATTGGATACTTTTAATATTGTAGTAATGTAAGATTCTTCTTCTTTCTCTCTTATTCTCTCTATTCTTTCTCGCTCTATAGCTTTAGTGAATTCGTGAAAAATAATGAAGGAATGAGCTTCTATTTATAAGCTTAGTAAAGTAAGGGTAAAATAGTCCATAATTTTTCATTTAATTAATATTATGACATCATTGCTTACATCATCGATCATATGACATCATTGTTTACATCATCCTTCCGATGACATCATTGTTTACCTCATCATTCCGATGACATCATCGCTACATCATCGTAATTAAAATTTAATTTATTCTCTTCCACCTCATTTTACTTTTTATACCATGAATTTACTGTAATAATGTTACCATTCAAATTATAAAAAACATACTATCATATAATCACATCATACTACTATAATATAATATTATAATAATATATTTAAATGAATTATTGATTTGATAATTTGAAATACTGTGTAATGACAATTATTGAATCAAAAATATCAACGTAGCAATTATTGAATCAATAAAATAAAATATTAAACAGTAATTACTGTAACAATTATTGAGTAGTGCCTTCTTACGTAAGAATCAATAATTCAAAAATACTGTGCAATACCGTGTGCTACTGTGCAACAACGCGTGTTACTGTATTTTAACCACCAGGTATTCCAACAGTGTTAACGGTAACACTTCTGCCGTTATTTTCATAAAAATATTTTTGTCATTTTCTAACTCCGACAATAATTCCGTTGTGGGGTCCACCAATGATTGTGTCGTCGTACGAATATTCCCCGACAAAAAGAATATTCCCCGACCAAACGAATATTTTATAACAACTTGCTTACTTTGCAAAATTTATAAATATTACCCACAACTATAACATTATATCAACTCCACACCATAATATTCAAAAATGGTATTTAGAGAAAATTAATCTTTATTCATAAAAGTTGGGGTCTTACAGCTAAAACTTGCACGTTCAATGGGCATCTGGTGGTTAACTATCTTTGGGGATTAGCAGTTGGTAATCAAACAATCCATGGGAATCTATCAAACCAAAGAGCTACATTTGCCGCCTTACCACTCCAAGAAGTTTTGAGATGGCTTTGGAGTTCAAGAAATCTCCTTTCTATACATTCCTCGTAATAGGAATGACTTTGCGGATGCACTAGCAACATTGTCCTCCTTAATTCACATACCTGACAAGGAAAACATGCCAAGCATCACATTTAACCTTGCAAAAGGCCCCAACCTATGGGAACTATGTTGGAGAAGTATCGGATGAGCTACCTCCCATCCACAACCCTTGGTATCAGCACATCAAGGAGTACTTACGAGATGGATCTACACCCGCTGAGGTGAGCCCAAATGAAAGAAGGCGGATCCATCGACTTGCTATGAAATTCTACCTGAGTGGAGATGCACTCTACAAGAGAGATGCAGGATTAGGTCTCCTCAGATGTCTGGACAAGGACCAAGCTCAGAGACTCATGGATGAGATCCATGGGGGAGTATGTGGCCCATACATGAGCGGCACTCTACTTGTTAAGAAGATCCTCAGAACTGGACATTACTAGCTTAATGTAAGACCCCGAATTTTATGAAATGAAAGTATTCAATTTTCTTATAATTATTATTTTATTCCGTAAATGGTTAAATTGATAAAAGGTTAAAGTTAAGGGTGATATGTGAAAATTTTTGCAAAGTAAGTAAGTTGTTATTCGTTTTGCCGAGGAATATTCGATTGGTTGGGGAATATTCATTTTCACAGGGAATATTCGTACGACGGCACATTCATTAGTGGATCCCACAACGGAAGTATTGTCGTAGTAAGAAAATGACATAATTACCTTTTTATAAAAATAACGGCGAAAGTGTTACCATTAAAACAATTGAACTACCCGGTAGTAAAAGTACAGTAATATGTGTGGTTGCATAGTAGCACGCGGTATTGATTATTGATGCTTACGTAAGAAGTCACTCAGTTATACTCAATTCTTGCTACAGTAATTGCTGCATCATATCTCTCATATTATTGATTCAATTATTGTCATATTATCATCGGTATAATATGATATATTATTAAATCAATAATTGAGACAGCAAAGTTATTCATATTATTATTTGTAATATTGACAATGTCTAGAAGTTCTATCAAGGAGAGGTTTGGTCACCTAATCATGCCGCCAATAAGGAGAAATCCTTATCGAAAAGCCCCCTCTTTCCAGGAACGATTCGTTGTTAAATATTGTGAGTTATAATATTAATGATGAATAAGTTCGTGTTGATTAAAGATGAAATTGATAGTTCCATTGTGTTGGAATTATTTGTGTTAGTGGAAATCGACATTTATTTCGATAATAATTGATGTCTAGAGGTATATATGACCAATCGGGTAATAACTTAGGATAAATGAGCAATTAATTGCTATTAATTCATATGATTATAACTATTTGTTCACACGTGTGTACTATTGATTCACATTCTTGTACTATTAGGGGAGGTGGTGCAAGATTGATAATACTTGCATGACTAAGTTAAAAATGGAGGTATAGATGGAGGTATAGGTGGTGCAAGATTGATAATACTTGCTTGCCCTTGCCCTTACTAGTGGAAGGTTCATTTGATCTTTCGTTCTTAACTGTAATGTTATTATTACGCAAGAGTGAGCACGATTGCCCACAAGTATAACAATATAACAATGAATAATAACATGCGAGAGAAATAATAACCCGGATATAAAAGCTCAACTTTTGAATCAAGAATGAATAACAAGAATCAAAAGAAATTTCGAGGGTCATAAGACCTTGAACTATGTCCTAGGTTGTCAAGTGTTTATTCTTGAAACCTTTAATGATCATAAGACTATGGACTCTTCTTCTTCGTACTTAGGGGGATCACCCTTAGTACCATACACGTGCACAATATCTTAACGCTAAAGCGTAAATAATCCCCTATCTGAGGTTGTTCATCTCGGTTTGACATTCGAGTCCGCACTAAAGGAAGTTTGGTTTGGATAATTCATCAAAGGATTCTAAAATTTAGAACGTTCATCAACTATGGACAAGTCGAATCAAGGGTTCGCTAGTCTAACAAGGTTTAACAGTAATTGAATATTTAACTTGAATAACATCTCAAAAGGTATACAATAGAATAATTATTGTATAACAACATCATGCTTGAAGATTAATAAACTTTAATATACAAGACAGGCTTGATCAATAATAATGAGAACTTGCTCAATATCGAAAGATGAATTAATCAACTTATATAACGATAACAAGTAGGGTTAGGAAACTTGTTCAACAAAAGTTTAGGGTAAGAAACTTGCCTCGTGCGTAGATTACACTTTAACTAAACTCGTTCTTTGATTTAAATCCTACATATCAATTACGTTCACAATACCAGTCAATAATAACGTACTAACATCATAACTTTACTCTTTGTTTAAATCGAATTCATGACTATACTTAGTCAATTATTACACTTATGTGAAAAATTAAGACTTCACGAACAATAAGCTAATTATGCATTCGATCATTCAATCCACACGTAATTGTGTTATGGACGTGTTAAGAATTTATTTTAACATCTCATTATAAGTCTAACAAGTCTTTATAATTATTAGACTAAGTTGCTATCACATTTCTATACTTGAATACTAAAAAACATTTTTGGACATTTCGCTAAGTGGTATTATATTATTTCACTTTTATCTTGGTCTTTAAGGTCAAGTAACTGCCATTGGTGTCATTCAATGCGTAGTATGTAATGATGATGGAAAAGAACTAGGAGTTGTTAATGCACATGAGACTCAATTCCGCTTTTTCTGATTCAAGAAAATTGAATTAACATAGCTAAAAATTTCCAATCAACTTATTTTTACACAATTTAAACATACCCACATGCTAGAATTCATAAATAATCAATACTTAACATCTATGGAGTGATTTTCACCCATTAAAACACATGATCACGTAATTAAAGCATGCAAATTTGTATTATTCTTGATGTTCTTGAAGTGTTGAACATAAATTCCTAAAATTCAACGCCATAGATTAAGTTATAAGACCAAATCCACCCATTCAACTTTCATTTTGTTCATTTTAACATGCATAATCATATAAGTGTGTGAATTTTGCAAAATAATTTATATTTGACATACTAAAAAACACGTATAAGGCCATATGGCCATATAACATACTCTATAAAATTTTAAAATAACAAGCCATAATCATATAAGAAAATTGGTGATATGGAAACACACAATATATATATATATATATATATATATATATATATATATATAAGACATGCTATACTATTTGAATCATTACATATATTCTTATAATAACACCTTTTCCCAATTTATAGAGACTTGCGAGAATAAATGAAAGCCATATTCATAAAACTAAATGACATAGAATTGAGAATTGGGTTGAGAGAATTACCCAAAGCGTAGATTAATTTACTAGAAAGTGAATTCCTTCTCCACAAAAAATCAACTCTCAACTCTCTCTTTGTACCTCTCTCTCGAACTCTCTCTCTTTGTGATTGCCAGACTTAGGGGAAAAAATGAAGAAGAAGGCGTAAATAATAAAGAAAACGTCTGACGCGTTGTGGTCAGTTACCCAGTCATGGGTAACTACCCTCAACTCCCTCTAAGGCCATGTTTGGCTAGCAATCTAGATTTAAAACTCTTTATTTTAATAAAACCTTTTATCATATAGTTTAATTAATGTCACACTCCATCATAATATAAATCAATATCTTACTTAATTTATTTTAAATAAAATATAATAATTTCTCAATAATGCACATAGTCACATAATTAAATTTCTCATTTAATAATAATATCAAATTATTAAATCTCTAATTAATAATAAAATTAATTAAAATAACATAAGCTTATTAAATATTTCTTTTAATTCAATAAGCTCACATAATCACATACTTGAATAATAAAAATTCTCCACATTAATTTAATAAATATAACACATATAATTAAATTAATCTATCACAACTTCATCAATTAATTAATTAATCTAATAATTAATTCATTGAAAAATATTTATTCAATCAAATAAATATTTAAAATTAATTTACAAAATCTAGGTTGTCACATCTTTCCCATCTTAAAAGGATTCTGTCCTTAGAATCTCAACTCAATAATTCGCCCCGTTACATTCTCCCCCCCTTACAAAGATTCTGTCCCCAGAATCGCTTATAATAATCTAAGTAAACAAATGAGGATAATTCTTCATCATATTCTCTTCGAGTTCTCACATAGCTTCTTCAGCATTGTGATTCCTCCAAATTACCTTAACAGAAGGTATTACTTTATTTCTCAGAACTTGTTCTTTTCGGTCGACAATTTGAATAGGAATTTCTTCGTAAGACAAGTCTTTGTCAAAATGTAGGGGTTCATATTCAATCACGTGCTTGTAATCAGGTTTGTAGGGTCGTAGGACTGAGACATGGAAAACATTGTGGACATTCTCTAGAGATGGAGGTAAGGCTACCTCATAAGCAACTTCTCCAACCCTTCTCAGAACTTCAAAAGGTCCAATGAATCTTGGGCTTAATTTTCCTTTCTTTCTGAACCTGATCTTTCCCTTCCAAGGAGAGACCTTTCAAAACACATAGCTACCCGGCTCGAATTCAACATTCTTACGACGTGGATCGGCGTATTTCTTCTGTCTATCTTGAGCTGCTGTCAATCTCGCTCGGATCACTTTGACTATTTTTGCTATTTGTTGTACCAATTCTGGGCCAAGTAGTTGTCTTTAACTTCATCCAAATATAGTGGAGTTCTGCACTTTCTGCCATATAACACTTCATAAGGTGGCATGCCAATACTAGTGTGGTAACTGTTGTTGTAACCGAACTCTATTAGCGGTAAATGATCATCCCAATTTCCTTTAAAATCCATTATACAAGCTCTTAACATATCTTCCAATGTCTGAATTGTTCTTTGACTCTATCCATCTCATTCGAGGGTGATATCTTTGTGCTCATTCGCAACTGTGTACCCATGCATTCTGTAGACGTTTCCAGAAGTTCGACGTAAAACACGGATCTCTATCAGAAATAATTGACACCGGAACTCCGTGCCTCGAAACAATCTCATTCACATATAACCTTGCTAACTGATCTAAGTTGAATCTGATTTTGATCGGAAGGAAGTGTGCGGATTTCATCAATTGGTCAACAATAACCCATACTGCGTCGTAGCCTTTTCCGAGTCGCTTCGGTGAGGCTAACCTTAAAATCCATCGTAATATGTTCCCATTTCCATTATGGAATCTCTAAAGGTTTTTAGCAACCCACTCGGCCTCTCGATGTTCGCTTTCATTTTTATCGACATGTCGCATTTGGCAACACATTCTGCAACCTCTCGTTTCAAATTTGGCCACCAAAAGTGTTGTCGAAGATCTTGGTACATCTTGGTACTACCAGGGTGAATCGAATATCTTGAGTTGTGAGCCTCGCTCAAAATTTCTTCCTTAATCTCTGGTACTGGCGGTACCCAAATTCTGCTCTCAAATCTTAGTAGTCCCTCACTGTCTATTTTGAATCTCAGTTCAGTCCCTTCAGATATCTTCTTCTTCACTTTCTCACATTCTTCATCCTGAAGTTGAGCCTCCTTAACTTTATCCAGTAAAGTTGTACCAGCTTGCATCTGGAACAACTTCTCGTCAATCTCCATAGGATACTTCACTTCCAATTCTAGCTTTTCCATTGCTAAAATTAGCTCCTCCTGAGCGGTCAACATCATCAATTTCTCCCGACCTTTTTCTACTTAGGGGCGTCTACCACCACATTTTCCTTACCCGGATGGTATAAAATCTCACAATCGTAGTCCTTAATTAACTCCAACCACCTTCTTCGACGATGTTCAAGTCTTTTTTGTGTAAAAATATATTTCAGACTCTTGTGATTTGTATATATTTCACACTTCTCCCCATAGAGATAGTGCCTCCAGATTTTCAAAGCAAAAACCACTGCAGCTAACTCCAAGTCATGGGTCGGATACCCCTTCTCATAATCTTTTGGTTGTCATGACGCTTGACGCAAGAATGACTCTACCATTCTCGCATAAGCACACACAATTAAGTCCTTTATGCGATGCATCACTATAAACCACAAAATTTCTTGTGTCATCCGGAAGAGATAACATAGGTGTCAGACTCAACCTCTTCTTTAATTCTTGAAAACTTTCCTCACACTTCTCCGTCAAATGAATTTCACCGATTTCCTAGTCAAATTCATCGGTGAGTTGTGATCTTGGAAAAATCTGAATAAATCTTACGTAATAACCCGCCAATCCAAGAAACTTCTTACTCGACGGCGGCGTCTTGGTGATCCCGATTAATCACAACCGACTTTTGAGAGGATCCACCGAAATTCCATCTCTATCAATCACATGTCCAAGAAATTGTACTCTTTCAATCCGTAATTCACATTTCAAAACTTAGCATACAACTTCTCTCTTCTCAATGTCTCTAATGTCAACCTCAAATGCTCTTCGTGTTCTTCCTTGGTTTTTGAATATACCAAAATGTCATCTATAAATACCACTACTTAATTTGTCCAAAACGGCTTGAACACTCCATTCATTAAGCCCCATAAATGCTGCAGGAGCATTCGTTAGACCAAATGACATTACCGTAAATTTGTTAGTGACCGTATATCGTGTTCTAAAATCGCCTTCTTGGTACATCCTCTGGTCTCACCTTCAGTTGATGATAACCACTTCTCAAATCTATCTTTGAAAAATATCTTGCTCCTTTAAGCGATCGAACAAGTATGGTCGATTCGCGGTAATGGATATCTATTCTTAATCGTGACCTTATTCGATTCTCTATAGTCTATGCAGAGTCGCATTGTTCCATCCTTCTTCTTCACAAATAAAATCGGCGCTCCCCACGGTGATACGCTTGGTTGAATATACTTTTGTCCAATAATTCTTGTAGTTGGACCATCAATTCTTTCATCTCTACCGGTGCCATTTGAGTACGGTGCCTTCGATATTGGAGCCGTTCTTGGAGCCAAATCGATCACAAATTCAATTGCTCTATCTGGAGGAAGTCCCGCAAATCGTCCGAAAAATACGCGTCACGAAATCTCTCACTACTGGAATCTCATCTATTTTTGGATTCTCTTTACGACTATCGACTATGTAAGCTAGATATCCTACACAGCCTTGTCTTAACAATCTTCTGGCCTGCATCATCGTCAGATAACTCGCTTGTCTAGGCGACTTGCTACCATAAAACACAACCTTTGACGGAGTCATAAGGTTAATACGCTTCTTCTGGCAGTCAATTACCGCCCCATAATTGGATAACCAATCCATACCCAAAATAACATCAAATTCTCCAAGTCGAATAGGGATAAGATCTACGTTCATGATATTACCCTTAATATCCACTCTACAGTTCTTGTGCACATACTTAACAGGGATAATTTCTCTATTCGCAATTTCTATGTTCATGGGGTATTCTAACTCGTCCTTAAACAATTCTAAGTTCTTAGCAAAGTCATCGGATATAAATGAACAAGTAGCTTTTCGAATCAAATAACACATAAGCATTAACTTTATTGATCGGAATGATACCGACATCACATCATCGAGAGATCGCATCTGCATCCTCGCTTTATCATGTTGAATGTTACGGTTTGTTGGATCCGGTTGGTTGCGGTTGGTCCTGCGAATTGTTAGTAGAGTGCTTCCACCGGTATTTCCTCTATTTCCTCCCTGAACTTCGTCCCCCCGATCCCTTCTTAGGATAATCTCTTGCAAGATGGTCCTTTGATCCACAAGTGAAGCAGGCACCCTTCTTTGGGTCAGGACAGTTAGGTGCTATGTGGCCTTCCTAACCACAATTGTAGCACACTCGTTTCCCTTTTAAGCAAACTCCCAAATGAGTTTTTTCGCAAGTTGGGCACGGTTCAATCTTCTTCTTCTGTCCTCCCTGTTGACTTCCAGCCAATGAATTATCATACCACTTCCTCTTCTGACTGTGATTACCCCCAATGCTACTCCCACCAGTCTTTTTATTTCCTTCCTTCTCGCTCTTCTTCTTCTTCTGCTCTTGATTATACTTCGTTACTGCATCGCTTCCACCCTCAGCGAGTATGGCCTTCTCTAACACTCAAGTAAAAGTGTTCAATTGAAACATTGACACTTTGTTATACAACCGAGGCTTGATCCACCCGCTCAAATCGTCTCGCCTTCCTCTCATCGGTGTGCACTTGGTATGTGGCGAACCTAGCCAACTCGTTAAACCCTTGCGTAATCATTCTTCGACATACTTCCTCGCTTCAACTCTAGAAACCGGACTTCCATCCGATTTTGTGAACTGTTGGGAAATACATCTCAAAGAACATCTCTTTAAATCTTTCCCAGGATATTACACCTTCACCTCCTCTCACTTTGTTTGCCTGCCACCAATAACTGGTTTCGGACTTCAGCATAAACGTTGCATAAGCGGTCTTCTGATCTTCCTTACTCGAGCGACATCGAACACCTTCTCCATCTCCATCACCCGAGTCGAGCTTTGATTGGGTTTATGGAACCCTTAAACTCGCGGTCCCACCGCCTTGAAGTCCTTAAATGAAGTATTTGGTGGAGCTTGTGGTTGATTATTAAGTGCTCGGCTAAAAGGTTCACCATTCTTTGAACGGAGTTAGCATTAGGCGTCATTGTTATTGTTTGTTGACCCTTCCAGGCTTGCTTGACGATTTTTCTTCTAGGTGTCATATTTACATTAAGAATATACGCTTATTAGGTCTTTATTCAATCTCTAAAACATTTAAGACTTAACTAAACATTTAATCATAACTCACTTAACACATCAATTCAAATAAACTTAACACATTTCATTAAATTCAAAAGTCTTTTACATCATAAGATAGCATCACTGCTATTTACATCAACTATCCCGAGATAAAGAATCTACAAGATTTAAAACATCACAATATTCCTTTGTTTATAAAGATATCGGAATTTACATAATTAACTATCGAAAAAATTTCACATAATTAAACTAATACTATCACTGTCTGTTAAGGCGCTAGATAGCCTTGCTACGTTCCTCCTCCATGATGCGACACATCATTCTGCGATCTAGCATATATGATAGTAGAACCTCAAACTGGATTGGATACTTCCTAACTCGATCTTGGACCGCATCCATTGCATTTTGTAGTGTAGAGTACGTCTCCTCAAGTTTAGCCTTCTTCAGACGGCGATCATCTTTCAGACGATCAAGAGACGACGTGACTCTCGTACCCTGACCCTCCTCTGCTGCTGGCAAGCCTCTCTCGAGCTCTCCTTTAGATCCTTCTTTAACTTCTCTATTTCATGGACTTATCCTCATTCGACCCTTCTCGTGAACCAGATCCCACTCCACATTTCCTAAACGTGTGTGAAGAGTCACAATCTCTATCCATCTACTCGATAATAAGTAATCTGGCGACTAACCGCCCGCTTAGTCAGATCCCGAAACGAGATCCTGCAACTCTATGTTACGATCATAGAGTGCATCATACACATCTCTGCATCAATGGAGTTTGGTGGGAACTCTTCTTCTTCTTCTTCTTCTTCTTCTTCTTCTTCCTTAGGATCCTCCTCCTGGATCGGCCTCCGGCTCATG
Organism: Panax quinquefolius; assembly: GCA_020205615.1. Taxonomy (NCBI): domain Eukaryota; kingdom Viridiplantae; phylum Streptophyta; class Magnoliopsida; order Apiales; family Araliaceae; genus Panax; species Panax quinquefolius. The sequence continues at coordinate 51,263,739 of CM035153.1, forward strand.
CTCCTCGACCAACAATAGTGATCAATGGAGATGGCTCTCTCTGTATAAGTTGTTCCTCGAAGACATGAATGTCATGGCTCCTCCTCTATAGGTACTCGGGGTTCCTCCTCCCCATTTCGACTAGCTCCTCCAACATCCGACATCCCGACAACAAAATTTTAAGTTTTAGTTACTAATCCATGCTAATAACACATAGATTAACACATAAGCACATAAAGTCTTTTATTATCTTTAATGAATTCAAAAATTCATTTCTTAGAACTCGATAAGAGTTTACCATCCCTATGTTCTCAATCTCCTACAAGGCTACTACCTAAGGTTGTTCCGCCCACCCAAGGTTCATAACCTTACAGCTTTGATACCAACCTGTGACACCCCCAAATCCGGTACTTCCATTTCCACAGGATTTTGTGTTCACTGTACAAGCATCATCTATCTATCTACCCATAAATAAATGCAAACCATGCAATAGAAAGAAATAATAAAAATCTCTCCCTTATGGGGTTACATCAACTGAATAAATAAATAAATCCCAAGTTGTTCTAACCTTAAAACATCTGTGCGGAAAACTTAAACAAACAAGTCTTAAGTAACATCAATTCTAATCATCATTACATAACCACAATAAATAAAACAGTCTTCATTACTTGCTAAGCTTTCCCTTGCCCTTACTAGTGGAAGGTTCATTTGATCTTTCGTTCTTAACTGTAATGTTATTATTACGAAAGAGTGAGCACGATTGCCCACAAGTATAACAATATAACAATGAATAATAACATGCGAGAGAAATAATAACTTCGGATATAAAAGCTCAACTTTTGAATCAAGAATGAATAACAAGAATCAAAAGAAATTCTGAGGGTCATAAGACCTTGAACTATGTCCTAGGTTGTCAAGTGTTTATTCTTGAAACCTTTAACAGTCATAAGACTATGGACTCTTCTTCTCTCGTACTTAGGGGATCAGCCCTTAGTACCATCATTGCATGCACAATATCTTAATGCTAAAGCGTAAATAATCCCCTATCTGAGGTTGTTCATCTCGGTTTGACATTCGAGTCCGCACCAAAGGAAGTTTGGTTTGGATAATTCATCAAGGGATTCTGAAATTTAGAACGCTCATCAACTATGGACTAGTCGAATCAATAAGGGTTCGCTAGTCTAACAAGGTTTAACAGTAATTGAATATTTAACTTGAATAACATCTCAAAAGGTATACAATAGAATAATTATTGTATAACAACATCATGCTTGAAGATTAATAAACTTTAATATACAAGACATGCTTGATCAATAATAATGAGAACTTGCTCAATATCGAAAAGATGAATTAATCAACTTATATAAAAATCAAGTAGGATTATAACTTGATAACAAGTAGGGTTAGAAACTTGCTCAACGTAAAAGTAGAGTTGGAAAACTTGTCAATGTAAAAAGATAAGGTTTAGAAACTTGCCTCTCATGTGTAGATTACACTTTAATAAAACTCGTTCTTTGAATTAAATCCTACATATCAATTACGTTCACAATACTACCAATAATAACGTATTAAACATCATAAGTTTATTCTTTGTCTAAACTCGAATTTATGACTATACTTAGTCAAATTACCATACTTGTTTTCACATAATATAATACTACACTTAACAACAAGTTAATTACATATTCAATCATTCAAATAACATGTAATTGTCTTCTTGACTTGGTAAAACTCATTTTAATATCTCATTATATGTCTAACAAGTTTTTATGTTCATTAGACTGAGTTGTTAACACATTTCTATACTTGAACATTAAAAAAAACATTTTTGGATATTCTCGGATAAATTCATTTGTAAGCATTTACACTTTTACTTCTTATACTTAGTTTTCAGGTAGCTACATGGTACAAGTGTGATGCTATGTGACCGCTGACTTGATGCATGGAAAAGAGAAATGAGTTAGGGGTCAAGGTATGAGACTCGAGACTCGATTAGAATCAATTTAAAAGTGCGAAGAACATGTAAAAAATTTAAATCAACACATCTTTAATCATTAATTTCAAATTAGACATACCCACATGTTATAATTCATAAATAATCAATTACTTAACATCTATGGAGTGATTTTAATCCATTAAAACACATAATCATAGAATTAAAATATGAAAATTTGTATTATTCTTGATGTTCTTGAACAAAAACATGGATTTAAAAATTACGGATAGATTGTTATAAAGCCAAATCCAACCATTCAAGTTTCATTTTGTTCATTTTAACATGCATAATCATATAAATGTGTGAATTTTGCAAAATAATTTATATTTGACATATAAAAATCACGTATAAGGCCATATGGCCATATAACATACTCTGAAATCTTTTAAAATCAAGCCATAATTTCATATGAAGAAATTCAAGATATGAAAACCATATATATATATATATATAATATATATATATACATATACTGAATTATTACATATATTCTATAACAACAATGTAATTTCCCAATTTATAGAGACTTACAGAATAATAAATGAAAGCCATTTTTTATGAAAACTTAAAAGACGTATAATAAGAATTGGGTTGGAAGAAATTACCCAAAGCATAGAATTAATTTACAAGAGATAAATTCCTCTCCACAAAAATCTTAACTTTCAATCTCTCTCTCTCAAAACTCTCTGAAACTCTCTCTCTTTTTTGGCATACTTAAAATAATAAGAAAAGAAAGAAAATAAGGCGTCGATAAATGGAGAAAAAAATCGATGATTGAGGTGGGTTACCCCCATCATGGGTAACTTCCCTTAACTCCTACTAAGGCCATGTTTGGCTAGAAATCTAGTTTCAAAACTATTTAATTTAATAAAACCTTTTATCATATAGTTTAAATAATGTCACATCCATATAAAATAAATCAATATCTTATTTAATTTATTTTAAATAAAATATAATAATTTCTCATTAATACACATAGTCACATAATTAAATTTCTCATTTAATAATAATATCAAATTATTAAATCTCTAATTAATAATTAAATTAATTAAAATAACATAGGCTTATTAAATATTTCTTTTAATTCAATAAGCTCACATAATCACATACTTGAATAATAAAAATTCTCCACATTAATTTAATAAATATAACACATATAATTAAATTAATCTATCACCATTTCATCAATTAATTAATTAATCTAATAATTAATTCATCGAAAAATATTTATTCAATCAAATAAATATTTAAAATTAGATTACAAAATTACGGTTGTCATCAATAATAATAGAACAAGTGTTCAATTGCACCAAGTGCGAATTTAAATAATCAATATAGATGTGAATAATCATCAATAATTATTCACTAACATGCTTTGAAAATAATAACTCGAGTTTGAGTTAGGAAACTTGCCTCGTTTGTAGGTTAAGGCTACACAATTAAATTCTATCCGCTAGGCAGTTTAATTATCTTCCTTTGAGAGACCTATAGTTACTCTTTCAATTAGACATATCATAACATTAGATTATGTAATCACGTAGATATTATATATTACATTTAGTTCTTAGAAATATTATTACGCTTCGATAATGTTACTATTAAATAATAACTACCTTTAATTCACTTAATATTATTAATCTTGATAATATTTAATTCACCTCTTAGTATTATTAGTTCACTAATAATATTTTTATTCGCTTACTAAAATTATTAACATCTTAATAATATTTTAATACATTACTAATATTATTAATCCCCTTAATAATATTTTTAATCACGTGTGTTAATATTATTACTTTAATAATATCTTACTTATGCTTTAGTATCATTAATCAATTAATAATATTTTTATTCATTTACCAATAGTATTAATATTTTATTCATTTACAAATATTATTAATCATTTAATAATATTTTATTCCTTTACTAATATTATTACATTTTTAATAACATTTTATTTAATCTTGAATATTATTATTTACTTAATAATATTTTAATCATCCAATAATACTTTAATTTAATATTATTAATCTTTTAATAATATTTTAATCTAAGATTAATATTTTAATATAATATTATTAATCATTTAATAATACTTTAATCATTTATTAATGCTTAAATCAAATACTATTAACCATTTAATAATATTTTAATGAAGTTTTAATCTTAATATTTTTATTTACTTAATAATATCATATTCTAATATTATTAATATCATACTAACATTTTAATAATTTATTAGATCAATAAACAATTTATTCTAATTGTTCACCCTTTATAAAACCACTTATTTAATATCCATAAAAGGTCATAATTAATATTTCATATTATAAATTACCAAAATACCCTAAAATAGTCATAATATTATATATTAGGAGTATTCAAGCATTAAAATCACATTTTTCTTATTTAAGAAATCATTTAACTATTTATTTTCTTTTATTCATAACTTCATCATTTTTAGGAAAAATACCAAACTGATTACAAAAATTCTTCTTTTCTGGGTTTGGATAGTATATGACCCAACAATGATCCCCAAATTTTTCTGGAATTTTAGAAAGTGATTTACTAATTTTAAAGTGCCCAAAACACTCGGATCTTGCTTCATTTTTCATAAATCGAGTTTTGCTCAAACAATTCTGAAACTTTCAGCGTATACTCTCATAACATATATGAACATACTGTAAGCATTTCGGATTTTTCCCATGTATACACTGTGAGAAATTTGGGTGTTAATATTTAGGAGTCCTTTACCGAAATAGCCATTACGCACAACCTATAAATCAAAATGTGTCCGTTCTTTTTCCTACACGTAGATAACTTCTTAAGGTACCTTTGTGATTTTTTCCAAATTTCTAAAAGACTTGAAACTATCCGAAACAGCCTTAAGAAAAATGGAGACAATAGCTTTTTTAGGGGTTTAAAACCTAAATTCTCTATGTGGACTGTTTTTTTGGGAAAACAGCCCCCATGGCTTCAATACTTGCTAGATTTGTGTTCTACAACTTGGGTTTACTAGATAACTCATGTATCTAGCAACCCCCTTCGACGGATCACAAATCCAAATTGTAAAACTTGAGTTACACAAGATTTAGTGGAATAAAAACAAGGGTTTAACCCCTAGGAGAACATATGCTCATTTTCTTCCTCTATACCTTTGATCTTACACTCAAGATACTTAGTTCCATACATGATGATATGTAGAACTAGGGTATCTTGAGTATTAGTTCATAACCCCATCAAATCTTGCTATAACACCAAATAGAAGAAGAAGATGAAGATTTAGGTTATACCTTGTTCTAGTAGCAACCTTCCTTGATTTACCAAAGTAATATTTAATCTTAGGGTGAATTAACCAAGCTAGCACACTCCTCTCTTTCTCTTCAAAAACCGAACCCCTCTCTCTTTTTTCTCTCTTTGTATTTTGCTAGCTTGGGAGAAAAATAGAAGAAGAAGAATAGGAGAAATGAAATGAATAACAAATGAAATGTTGTGATCTAACTAATATCCCCCATACCTTTGTTGTCCCTTGGATAAAAGGCTTTGCCTTATCTCTTTCAATTAAGCCTAATCATGTGATTAAGGGTGCTAAGTAGATTTTCTACCAATGGGAGATGAACACACTTGTACTTGATGTAAGAGTTACCAATTTAAGGAACTTGATTAGCATAATTTTTTTCCTTAAAAGGCCTAATAGGGCCGGTCACTTTGCCCCCATTATCTCCTCCATTTTGCTTTTATTTTAATGCACAAATTTGATTAATCAAAAGTCTAAAATACCCTTAATCAAGTGGGCTAAGTATTGGTTTGCATTTTATTTCTTTTGGGCTTCTCCTTTAATTGTTTTGGGCCATGTAAAAAACATAGTCTAATTAATAATTTTAATATATGTTACCCAAATTGTTTATTTAGGGTTTCCATTCCGAATCTTATGAAATTTAATTACTTATACATGTGACCTTAGCTCATAACCTAATTAGGTTTACTAGAAATATGTTTAAAATTATTAGTCACTTGAAATAACAAGATTATCCACTTAAGGTAGTATACATATTAAATACTAACCTTTCCTTATTATCATAACCCTTAGGTTATTTAATTGTCTCACCTAATATATAATTAGGTTACGAAGCTTTCATTTTTAATGAAATCTATAAATGTATATATCCATAACTATAGGATATATGTTTATTGATCCATGCACCACTTCACAATATGTTGTCACATATTAAATCACTATATAACACAAAGTTTTAAATATCAATAATGTACATACATATATAGTGACTTAAAATTCACGGTTATTACATCCTCCCCACCCTATAAGAATTCCACCCCCAGAATTACATATAGGGTTACTCAAAAAGATGTAGATAATTTTCCCTCATCTTTTCTTCGAGTTCCCATGTAGCTTCTTCAGCATTGTGGTTCCTCCAAAGAGCTTTTACAGAATGTATAACCTTATTTCGCAAATTCTGCTCTTTTCTATCTAAAATTTCAACTGGAATTTCCTCGTACGACAAATCCTTTTCGACCTGAATTGGCTAGTACGATATCACGTGCTCGTAATCAGGCTTATATGGTCGTAGCATTGACACATGAAACACATTGTGAATATGTTCCAGTTCAGGAGGTAGAGATACCTCGTACGCCACTTCGCCTCTCTTCCTCAAGATCTTGAAGGGTCCAATAAATCTCGGACTCAATTTACCTTTCTTTCCAAACCTTATCTTCCCTTTCGAGGGAGATACTTTAAAAAATGCATAGCTTCCCACTTTAAAATCTCTCTTCTGGCGATGTAAGTCTGCATACTTCTTCTGGCGATCTTGAGCTGCTACCAGCCGGGCTCTTATCACCTTGATGATCTCTACGGTCTGCTGCATCAGTTCTGGTCCCAACAGTCGACGTTCACCCACTTCATCCCAGCATAAGGGCATTCTACATTTCCTCCCATACAGTGCTTCGTACGGTGGCATTTCTATTCTAGCGTGATAGTTATTGTTGTATGCGAACTCTACTAATGGAAGATGATCCTCCCAGCTACCCTTGAAGTCCATCACACAAGCTCTGAGCATGTCTTCAAGCGTTTGAATCATTCTCTCGCTTTGTCCATCGGTCTGCGGATGATACGCGGTGCTCATCCATAGCTGCGTCCCCATTCTTTCTTGAGGACTCTTCCAGAAGTTTGATGTGAATCGCGGATCTCTATCCGATACAATAGATACTGGTACGCCATGTCTCGAGATAATTTCTTTGATATATAATTTGGCTAGCTGGTCCAAACTATACCTGATCTTGATCGGCAAAAAGTGAGCTGACTTCGTAAGACGATCTACAATCACCCATATGGCGTCGTGCCTTTTTATGTTCTTTGGAAGTCCCACCACAAAATCCACCGTGATGTGCTCCCATTTCCACTTTGGAATCTCTAAAGGTCGTAGTAATCCACTCGATCGTTGATGCTCTCGCCTTGACTCTCGATAAGTTAGACATCTCACGACGATTTCGTAACCTCTCTCTCTTCATGTTTGGCCACCAAAAGTGTTGACATAAATCTTGATACATCTTTTGTGCTTCTCGGTGTATTGAGTACCTCGTCATCGTGGCAAGCTTCTTGCAAAATCTCTTCTCTTAGTTCGGTACTAACGGCACTCAAATTCGCCCTTCGAATCTCAAAGCGATCCGGTGCCATCGGTCTTGTATTTCAATTCATCCCTTCAGCTTAACTTAGTTTCTTGATGTTGTCATGATCTTCGCCCTTCTCTTGAGCCTCTTTAACCTTATCTAATAAAGTCGCTCATCAACCATCGTAAATAATTTCTCATTGGTCTCCATCAGATACTTAACCTCTAACTCAAGTCATTCGAAATCTTTCACCAATTCCTCTTGAATGGTCAACTTCAGTAACTTCTCTCTGCCTTTTCTGCTCAGGGCATCTGCCACTACATTTGCTTTGCTTGAATGGTACATAATCTCACAATCATAATCCTTGATCAATTCTAGCCATTGGCGCTGCCTCATATTTAGCTCCTTCTACGTAAAGATATACTTTAGACTCTTGTGATCCGTATATATCTCATACTTCTCGCCATACAAATAGTGTCTCCAAATCTTCAAGGCAAAAACTACTACTGCTAACTCCAGGTCATGAGTCGGAAAACCCTTCTCATAGTCCTTCAGCTGACGTGAATCGTACGCAATGACCTTGCCATGCTGCATCAGTACAAAGCCAAGACCCTTGTGTGACGCATCACTATACACTATAAATCCTCCCGTGTTGTCTGGTAAAGCCAACACAGGTGCTTAACTGAGCCTCTTCTTCAATTCCATAAAACTCTCTTCACATTTCTCCGTTCAAATGAACTTCACTGTCTTTCTAGTAAGGTTGGTCAACGACGATGCTATCTTTGAAAAATCTTGGATGAATCTCTGATAGTATCCTGCTAATCCCAAGAAACTCCTAATTTCTGTCAGCGTCTTTGGCTATGCCCAGTTGATAACCTCTTCTTCTTTTGCTGGATCCACCGAAACACCATCCTTGTCGATAACGTGACCCAAAAACTGCACTCTCTGCAACCAAAACTCACACTTGGAGAACTTTGCATACAACTTCTCCCTCCTTAACGTCTCCAACACTATCCTTAGATGTTCAGCATGCTCTTCCTCCGTCTCTGAATATACCAGAATGTCATCGATGAACACGACAACAAACTTATCCAAATACTATTTAAACACAATGTTCATCAAGTCCATGAATGTTGCTAGAGCATTCGTCAATCCAAAAGACATTACCAAAAACTCAAAGTGTCCATACCGAGTTCTGAATGCCGTCTTTGGAATATCCTCCTGCCTCACCTTCAATTGGTGATAACCGGTCCTCAAGTCGATTTTTGAAAAGTATTTCGCCCCCTTTAACTGATCAAACAAATCGTCGATCCTGGGAAACGGGTACTTGTTCTTAATGGTGACCTTCTTCAACTCTTGGTAGTCGATACAAAGCCTTAGTGACCCATCCTTCTTTTTTACAAATAAGACTGGTGCTCCCCACGGTGATATGCTCGGTCGAATGTATCCCTTATCTAACAACTCTTGTAGTTGAACCATCAGTTCCTTTATTTCTATCGGAGCCATTAGATACGGCGCTTTGGATACCGGTGATGTCCCTGGTGCCAAATCGATAATAAACTCTACCTCTATATCTGGTGGCAATCCCAGAATCTCATCTGGGAAGACATCAACAAATTCCCTTACAATAGGTATCTGACCCAGTTCACTCTCGACTCTGCGAGTATCCACAACGTGAGCCAAATAACCTGTACAACCCTTCCTAAGCAACTTCTTTGCTTGCATCATTGTCAGACATCAAGATTGTCTCGGTGATTTACTGCCATGAAATACCACCTTTGACTTATTCGGAGTCTTTAGGTGTACGCACTTTTTCTTATAGTCAATGATCGCTCCGTGACTCGATAACCAATCCATCCCGAGGATTACATCAAACTCTCCAAGACGAATCAGTATCAAATCCACGTTAAGCTTAAACCCTCTTACATCAGCACAACAGTTCCTATGGATGTAGTCTATAGGGATAATTTCATTGTTTGCTACTTCTACATTCATTAGGTGTTCTAATAGTTCACGAGGTAAACTTAATCTTTGAGCAAATTCACTAGATACGAAAGAACATGAAGCTCTCGAATTGAATAACACATAGGCATTTATATCGTTGATCGAAATTATACCTGACACCACCTCCCTGGATGCCACGACATTCAGATCGTCATATTGAATGTCCTCATTTGCCGGCATTGTTTAGTCAATGGTCCTCCTTGGTTGTCCTAGTGTTATTGCCCCTGTTGCCGTTTCTACCATCCGTGCTTTTCTTCCTCGGGTAATCCTTGATCCGATGTCCCGCTTCACCATAGTTAAAACAACCTCCCTTCTTCACCTTAGGACAATTGGGTGAGGTACGCCCTTCTTGGCCACATGTATAACATACCGTTTTTCCCTTCATGCACTCTCCTGAGTGACCTTTCCTGATTTCCCATTAATCGACTTCTTTTTTGTTGCACACTTCCTTGCCGACTCTCCAAATTACTACCCCCAATCGCTTCCATTTCCGCTTTTTTTTTTACATCGCCATTGCTAACATTCTGATTCCCACCTTCTGCTTTCTTCTTGTTCTTCTCCCAATTGTACTTTGAGACCGCTTCGCTTCCACCTTCCGCTATGAGAGCTTTCTCCAACAGAGTTAAGAATGATGTGATTTGTAAAACCGCTACCTTACTATAAATCCATGACTTTAGTCCATTTTCGAACCTTCTTGCTTTCCTCACCTCCGTGTTCACTTGATGTGGAGCGAATCTGGCCAATTCATTGAACTTCATAGCGTACTTTGACACTGACATATTCTCCTGTTTCAATTCCAAAAACATGATCTCCATTCTTGCTTGTGTACTCTTAGGGAAGTAGTTCCCAAAGAACAACATCTTGAACGCTTCCCAAGTCACGATTCCAGTCCCGGCTTTGTTCTAGTTGGCCTCCCACCAATAGTTAGCCTCACCCTTCATTAAGTAGATAGCAAAAATTGTTTTCTGCTCTTCTGCTACTCTAGTAATAATGAAGGCCTTCTCAATCTCCTTTATCCACGTCAAGGCCTCTATCGAGTCTGCTGTTCCTCTAAACTCCGGCGGTCCTACTTCCTTGAAGTCCTTAAAGTTGGCTAGTTGGTTTCCTGCTTGATTTCCTACAAGTTGAGCTTGATTCCTCATAGCTTCAGCCATCGTGTTGATAAAGTCTTGCATTGGGTTTGGTTGAGCTCCGGCTACATTATTAACTGTCTCTTCGATCTCATGGTTCCTTAGTACACGTCTGGGCGGCATTATCTAGTGAATCAAAATTCTAACACGTTACTCGGGTTTTATTATCATATAAGTACTTAACATGTAATACGATACTGTATTCAAACAATCAGATGATCATTATGTGAGAGTTTTAAATTACCAAGATTTGGAAGTCTTTCTCCCGGATTAGTGGGTTAAGTTTGTTTTAAAAAAAAATTTCCAATTCAGTCTACTGGATTCACATAACATTAAATAGACAATTTACTATTTAAATTTTCCAACACATATCATAATAATTCATTTATATTCATATACCAATCTTCGGTGTCTCACTTGTTCAATACAGGTATATTTTTATAAATTCTACTATCCCATTTTAAACACAAAAGATGGGATTAACTCAAAATGATACTCCCCTACATACACAAATAGGGATACTACCTAACTACCTACTACCTACTACCTAACACCTGCTGAGGTCTACATCAACATAAAACCCTATTACACAAAAAGGGGTACTAATGCATCTATCTACAACTGGTCCATAGCATAATCATCATCGGTGGTCAGATGGGTCACTGAGCAGCTCCGGGGAGACAACCCTCCATAACTCTACGCCGAACGGATCGACTCGACTCCCCTAGCTCGATATGCGCCCTCCTAGTCCCACTGCGTTGGCCCTCATTTGTTGCGTCTAGCGCCAATCCTAAAGTCTCGACCCTGACCTTCATGGCCTACAGTGCTATCTCTAACTAGTCCACTCGCTTGGCTGATTCATAAAATGCCTCCTCCACGCCAGATCTTATATGCAATCTCCAAGTCAAACTCACCCCAGATCGCCAGATGCTTTCACGCCGATGCTTCGAACTTTGCCTTCTCTTGCTTCTCTAGCAGCATTTCGCGCCCGCTAGCTCAATCAATGCCAGATTAGCAAAGATCTTTATATCGCCGCTCCATGTATCGATGAGTCATATTCTGCGGCCTCCAACTATAAAATCCTCGCGCCTTCGCATAGTTTTTCTCTAGCAGGTCACCGATCATCACATCCTGCGAGGTGTCCATCACCTCCTCTGGTACGGCCTCCTCCTGGTCTACGGAATGGCTCCCCTGACTACCACTCGGCATCCGATAATAAAACAAGGATACAACATCAGTACTACAATAAAATATATTCATTGATAAAATGAAATAATATTTTATTAAGTACAACACATACTCGATGAATTTCCACAATCCATCTCCTCACATACTCTATAAGAGATTTCTACTAAGGTTATAACCTAGGTTTTACATTCCTAATGTTTATAACCTATGGCTTTGATACCAACCTGCGACGCCCCCAAATCCAGGTTCTTTAGCCTCAGATTCGGTGCTCACGATCTATCATCATCATAAGCATTCTATAACTATTACGAAATAATAAACATACATTGTTCATTATAATAAAGTTTCATAACATAGTCCCAAGGTCTTCTTAAACTTAACTTAAACTCACCATTCATATTACAAAAGGTTTACATAAGAAATTTCATCAGATAATAATAACTAACATTCATTCTAAACTATTCTTGGATCTTTCCCTTACCTTTGCCTTTCGCATTGGATCCTTCAGGCTTAACTAAAATAAATGCCATGATATAGCAAGGGTAAGCAACAAATTTGCTTAGCAAGTTTATATACAAGGGAGATATATCATGACTAGAAAGGAGTTTTGCTTTCAATGTTCAACAATAGTATAAGATTTTGTAGGAACATGAATTAATAATCAACAATTGAATATTCGAATAATTGAATAATGTGTACTGAGTGGTTTTGAAATAACTATGAACATTTGCCAAGGTTCTATCATTTAAACCTGGACCTCTTAATAAGTTTTGGTATTCAAGGGATCACCTTTCGCATTCCCATGATTTATGCATAAACACTTAATAATCCAGCATCGATATCATGCCTTAATCAAATTCGTCCTTTTCTCAGTCAAGAGTTCTTATCATATCAATTTAATTAGAACAGCTTTTTAAAACACATTTGATTTAACAAATTTAAACATGATTGATCTAGCTGATACAATTAGCATAGATCTATCTCATAAACAATTAATGAATGAAGAACTTTAATTTAATTCGCAGTTCAATAATAATAGAACATGAATTAAATTGCACCAAGTGCGAATCTCAATAATCAATATAGATGTGAATAATCATCAATAATTATTCACTAACATGCTTTGAAAATAACACTACTAGGAAAACAAGAATACGTGACAGAATTTTGTGACAGTTTTTAAAAACAATCACAAAAGATAGTAATTTGTGATGGACTTTTTAAACAATCACAAAATAATAGTATATATGATGGCTCTTAGTGATGACTAATCTTGCCATTAATGTATTATAATTGTGATGGCCATGTCAATCACACTATTTTTTTCACGCAAAATAAATTTTCTTTTTGTGACGCACTAAGTCATCACTTATAGATATAACCTTTTCGTGATTGTATTTAAGCTATCACTAATATTTTAATGTAAGAAATAATCAAAACAATATTTTATGACGGTCGTGACACTCATTAAAAAAGATAGATTTTTGTGACGACTTTTATTTGCAATTAAAAAAAGAAAGTATTTTGTGATGGAATTTTCAAACCATCACAAAACAATAAAATATATGATGGCTCTTAGTGATGACTAATTTTACCATAATTATAGAGTATTTGTGACTGCCATTGCAATCACCAAATTTTTTGTAGAAGTAATTTTGTTTAGTAAGTCAACTCACATATGTTTCCTTTTATATTTTGTTTTGAAATTATAATCATGATCTGGACTTTGGTGTAGTGGTAATACTCGTTATTTAGTTTGCAAATGGGAGAGGGTTCGAATCCTACAAGTATCATTTGATACAATTAATATAGATACAATTAATACAGTGAAATAAATTATACGTAAATAGATATTCACGTTCTTACATTTGATTCCTAAAGTCTTATTTTTTTTTGTGATGACTTTGACAATCACAATAGATTATGTGTTAATGTGATTGTATTAATCATCACGAAAGCACTAAGCGTTTGCATGATTGGCAAAACCATCACGTAATACCTTTCATGATGGGCGTATACAAGACGACCATTGTGATGCTTAAAGCCATCACGTAAACCTTTCGTGATGGTTTTCTTACTTTTTGTAATGGATTTTGGCCATCACAAATGACCATTTTTTTTAGTAGTGTAATAACTCGAGTTTGAGTTAGGAAACTTGCCTTGTTTGTAAGTTACGGCTACACAATTAAATTCTATCCGCTAGGCAATTTAATTATCTTCCTTTGAGAGACCTATAGTTAATCTTTCAATTAGCCATTGCATAACATTAGATTATGTAATCACGTAGATATTATATATTACATTTAGTTCTTAGAAATATTATCCTGCCTCGATAATGTTACTATTAAATAACAAATACCTTTAATTCACTTAATATTATTAATCTTGATAATATTTTTTCACCTCTTAGTATTATTAGTTCACTAATAATAATTTTTATTCGCTTACTAATATTATTAACATCTTAATAATATTTTAATACATTAATAATATTATTAATCCCTTAATAATATTTTAATCATGCATTAATATTATTACTTTAATAATATCTTACTTATGCTTTAGTATCATTAATCAATTAATAATACTTTTATTCATTTACCAATAGTATTAATATTTTATTCATTTAATAATATTATTAATTATTTAATAATATTTTATTCCTTACTAATGTTATTATATTTTAATAACATTTTATTTAATCTCTAATATTATTATTTACTTAATAATATTTTAATCATCCAATAATACTTTAATTTAATATTATTAATCTTTTAATAATATTTTAATCTAAGATTAATATTTTAATCTAATATTATTAATCATTTAATAATACTTTAATCATTTATTAATGCTTAAATCAAATACTATTAACCATTTATAATATTTTAATGAGGTTTTAATCTTAATATTTTTATTTACTTAATAATATCATATTCTAATATTATTAATATCATAATAATATTTTAATAATTTATTAGATCAATAAACAATTTATTCTAATTGTTCACCCTTTATAAAACCACTTATTTAATATCCATAAAAGGTCATAATTAATATTTCTTATTATAAATTACCAAAATACCCTAAAATAGTCATAATATTATATATTAGGAGTATTCAAATATTAAAATCACATTTTCTTATTTAAGACATCATTTAACTATTGATTTCCTTTTATTCATAACTTCATCATTTTTAGGAAAAATACCAAACTAATTACAAAAATTCTTCTTTTCTGGGTTTGGATAGTATATGATCCAACAATGATCCCCAAATTTTTCTGGAATTTTAGAAAGTGATTTACTAATTTTAAAGTGCCCAAAACACTCGGATTTTGCTTCATTTTTCATAAATCGAGTTGTGCTCAAAAAATTCTGAAACTTTCAGAGTATACTCTCATAACATATATGAACAGACTGTAAATGTTTCGGATTTTTCCCATGTATACACTGTGAGAAATTCGGGTGTTAATATTTAGGAGTCCTTTATGAAAATAGCCATTACGCACAACCTATAAATTGAAACGTGTCCGTTCTTTTTCCTACATGTAGATAACTTCTTAGGGTACCTTTGTGATTTTTTCCAAATTTTTAAAAGACTTGAAACTGTCCGAAATAGCCTTAAGAAAAATGGGGACAGTAGCTTTTTTAAGGTTTTAAAACCTTAATTCTCTATGTGGACTGTTTTGGGGAAAACAGCCCCCATGGCTTCATTACTTGCTAGATTTGTGTTCTACCACTTGGGTTTACTAGATAACTCACGTATCTAGCACCCCCTTTGACGGATCACAAATCCAAGTTGTAAAACTTGAGTTACACAAGATTTAGTGGAAGAAAAATAAGGGCTTAACCCCTAGGAGAACATATGCTCATTTTCTTCCTCTAAACCTTTGATCTAACACTCAAGATACTTAGTTCCATACATGATGATATGTAGAACTAGGGTATCTTGAGTATTAGTTTATAACCCCATCAAATCTTGCTATAACACCAAATAGAAGAAGAAGATGAAGATTTAGGTTATACCTTGTTCTAGTAGCAACCTTCCTTGATATACCAAAGTAATATACTACCTCTGTCCTATAATAAGTGATTTTTTTAGCTTAAATCACACATACCAATACACAAGTTAAAATGGCAAAAATACCCTTACTATACTTTCTTTGGAGTTGAAGAGTTAATGAGTGTCATTTAATTATAGTGAGTAATGGAGGAAACGAAGAGTCAAGAATAATGGTTGCATAAGGTCATATATGGGAAAATATTGTAAAAATTGTATTGAAGTTCTAACACATCACTTATTTTGGGAAAAAATATTAAGCCTAAAAAATCACTTATTGTGGGACGGAGGTAGTATAATCTTAGGGTGCATTAATCAAGCTGGCACACTCCTCTCTTTCTCTTCAAAAACCGAACCCCTCTCTCTCTTTTCTCTCTTTGTATTTTTCTAGCTTGGGAGAAAAATAGAAGAAGAAGAATAGGAGAAATGAAATGAATAACAAATGAAATGTTGTGATCTAACTAATATCCCCCATACCTTTGTTGTCCCTTGGATAAAAGGCATTGACTTATCTCTTTCAATTAAGCCTAATCATGTGATTAAGGGTGCTAAGTAGATTTTCTACCAATGGGAGATGGACACACTTGTACTTGATGTAAAAGTTACTAATTCAAAGAACTTGATTAGCATATTTTTGTTGCATAAAAAGGCCTAATAGGGCCGGTCACTTTGCCCCCATTATCTCCTCCATTTTGCTTTTATTTTAATGCACAAATTTGATTAATCAAAAGTCTAAAATACCCTTAATCAAGTGGGCTAAGTATTGGTTTACATTTTATTTCTTTTGGGCTTCTCCTTTAATTGTTTTGGGCCATGTAATAAACATAGTCTAACAATTTTAATATATGTTACCCAAATTGTTTATTTAGGGTTTCCATTCCCAATCTTATGAAATTTAATTACTTATACATATGACTTTAGCTCATAACCTAATTAGGTTTACTAGAAATAGGTTTAAAATTATTAGTCACTTGAAATAACAAGATTATCCACTTAAGTTAGTATACATATTAAATACTAACCTTTCCTTATTACCATAACCCTTAGGTTATTTAATTGTCTCACCTAATGTATAATTAGGTTACGAAGCTTTCATTTTTAATGAAATCTATAAATGTATATATCCATAACTATAGGATATATGTTTATTGATCCATGCACCACTTCACATATGTTGTCACATATTAAATCACTATATAACACAAAGTTTTAAATATCAATAATGTACATACATATATAGTGACTTAAAATTCACGGTTATTACAAAGACGCTAAAAGATAATGCTGAACACTTAAGAATAGTGTTGGATATGTAGACACTCTCAATATTTTCTGCACTCCTATTCCTAACATTGCAGGAGGGTAGATTTGTCTTTTGGAGATAACCCTGAAAGACAGCTTACAACCATTCTAGATACTATTGGAAGTTCAGCTCCAACCCGAAACACAACCCGGGTGTCGACGTCGGGATTTTTGAGTGTCCCTTTTCATTACTTATTTTTTGGTGTTCTCCTGTTAATGTGATATTTGTTTGAAAAAACAAGTGAAAAAGGTTCGACATGTATAATGTCGACGATTGACTTTAAGAGTCAGTTGGTGTTTTTAACTGGTTGCACCAACGCAACTGAAAAGGTTTGCACATTGACCCAGTGATTTGACACTGCTAAACGGGTCTTGCGAAACCGAGATTCATTAAGGGTTTGGGGGCTTGATTATGCGGAGGGAAGGTGTTAGGCACCTACCAACATCCATGTTACCACGGTGACCGCCACTCTTCAAAGAAATTGTTATATGAATGTGTGTGTGTGTGTGTGTGTGTGTGGATCAATGTGCAATTTATTAGAAAGTAGTGCGAGGCCTCATTGGCAACTATATACACAAAGTTTGAATTTTATATGAAAATTTAGTTTTAACCAATATTTAGCAATGAAGATTTGTAAAAGAGGTTTTTCAAACCTTATGCTCAATAGGAATTGAGACCTTTTCATACTTCCATTTTATTATTAGATGTTCGGCTTGTTTGCTTTTATTTTCGAAATGCGAAGCATTTTCGAGAAAATAATATCTGTGATCTTAGAACTCCTTATGGGCATGATAGCCATCCAAGGAAACTTCGGACCTTTGTAAAATAATGTACTGTTTACTTACTGACGGAAAATGTCCATCATGGGAACCGAATCTAGATTGATAGAGCTCGAACTGTGATCACATGTTTCTAGGCTCACAAGATACTACAATTTGTATGGAAAAAGAAAGCGAGTTATATATATATATATATATATATATATATATATATATATATATATATATATATATATATATAAAAGTTGTAATATATATATATATATGAACATTATCAATATACGAAGTGAACTCGAGGCGGGACAAAATGTAAATAAAGTCATAAAAGCTATCAAGCGCCACGAAGTGAACTCAAGCGAGACGGTATGTAAATAAAAAGCTGTAAAAAGCCACGGAGTAAACTCCAGGCCTAACAAAAATGTATATATATATATATATATGTATATATATATATATAAAAAGAAGAAATATTTGGATGTGAATCCAAGCTCATCGGATATGTCCGACAGCAATTATATATATGTATATATATATAAAAGCGAATAAATGCACCAGATGTAAAATCTAGGCTCATCAGATATGTATGACAACAATTATATATATATATACACACACAAAAGCAAATAAACGCTCCAGACTGAAGTCTAGGCTCAATCGAGGCATAACTCGATAATGTTAGTCCATATATACGAAATATATACATATATTAGCATATATATAAAAACAAAAATGAAAACCACGGACCGAAGTCTGGGCAAAGACACTCACACGACTCTCAACGTGTACAACAGTGTGTGATAATAGGAGAAAGATGCTTTATAGAATGTAAGAAGGCTTATAGTGGGTTGCCAAAGTAGACTTCTTAGACTTTAAATGGATAAACACTCAGCTCCCATCGGATAAAAAGTAGCTATATGTGAGCTAACTAGTGTTTAAAGAAGAGGAAACACTCAAAAGATGTGTATGCAGAGTAAAATGGACAGGGCTTCCTCGCTTTTTTTCTTCTATCTCTCTTCTCAAATGGCTGACCCCCCCTCTATATTTATAGATGGATGGTTGTAG
This sequence comes from Panax quinquefolius, assembly GCA_020205615.1. Taxonomy (NCBI): domain Eukaryota; kingdom Viridiplantae; phylum Streptophyta; class Magnoliopsida; order Apiales; family Araliaceae; genus Panax; species Panax quinquefolius. The sequence goes on from CM035153.1 coordinate 51,282,867, forward strand.
GTCAACCTGCAGCAGCTGCAGTTGAACCTGCGGCTGGTCATGGTGGGCCCAGGCCTCGCGGGTCCCGTTGTCTCGTAGTACGTGCACTCGTGCTCTGTAATGTCCAATCGAATTTGTAGAACTTCAATCCGAGCATCCAAACGAAGTATATCTGTACTTCTTCAGATCGCTTGTGTCGAGAGTTACGTAATGACATGGATTAGAGGTTGTACGAAGTCAGTAAAGAGGGGTCTAGGCCCATGGTCTTCAAGCTTCAAAGTCTATCCAAAGTACTGCCACACGTAATAGTCACTCGGGATTGTCAATCCTCGGCTCTTGTGAGACATTGTTGTATGTATGTATGTATGAAGCGTTGAGACGACATGCCATTTGTCGGAGGAACAAGATGATGTGTGACTCCTTGCCGGGGTTATCGCCGGGTTTGAGTTGAAAATATACGTTGCTCAGGGTTATAGCTGAGATTGGACTACTTGTTGGTATGTTGTGATATCATCTTGTTGCCGTGGTCAGATGACGTGTTGACTCCTCACCGGGGTTATTACCAGTTTAAGCGGAAAGCAGACGTTGCTAAGGGTTATGTCTGAGATTGAACTGCTGCTTGTTTATATGTATCACTGTCATCTGGATTGAAGCTGATAGCATATATTTGACACAAGCATTCCCGGGGTTATCGCCAGAACTACAATGGCATTCCTTGGGGCTATCACCATGGATGGGGTTGCTACTCCCAGTGTTGTCTGTGGGACTGGAACTGAACGTCGCGGTGTTATCGCCGAGACATAACTGTCCTCTCCGGTGTTGTTGTCGGTCTTTTGATCTGCATATCTCGGGGTTATCTCCGAGATTGGAAATGACATTCCCGGGTTGTGTTCCGGGTTTGAACTGATGCTCCCGGTTTGTGTTCCGGGTTGGAGCTAAACTTTCGGTAGTATCCGACATGATTGTAAGCTGTCTTTCAGGGTTATCTCTAAAAGACAAATCTACCCTCCTGCAATGTCAGTAATAGGAGTGCAAAAAATTTTGAGTGTCTACAGATGCCCCTCTTTATCATATTCATGCAATGCAAGGCATGGATAGGATAAAGAATCCTAGACACTTGAAATGCAAGGAAGATAAACATGATGCCATGCAGCAAAAAGATGAAAATGTATGTAGAATGCATGGATGATTGTCAAGAAATCCTGCTGGGATGACAATCAGTGATGGCTTGGACACGCGATCCAAATCTCAAAGGATGTTGACGTTGGGACTACCACCAAAGTCTTGAATCCTAGACACTGGCTTATACTCCATAGAGGCACCTCTTGTGTGGAAGAGATCTGTGGGAATAAAGCTTTGTCTATTTTGAGGATGTGTATAACATGTTCCCTCATCTTGTCGGAGATTCGCCACTTGACGGTGGTTGTTATCATGGTTACACGATCTTATTTGATTGTGTGTATCCGGATGAATCCCTCTTGGGGGCATAATCAAGGCTGCTTGACCTTCATTGATTTGTATCAATGGTAGAATTGTGTTGTCGACCTTACTGAGGAAGATTGCTTCAATGGGTTTACTTGCCATTGGTTGATATGACGTCAAGACTGCTTGACCTTCATTGATGTGTATATCAATGGTTGCATTGCGTTGTAACCCCCGCCAGGGATACATAGATGCTTGATAGGTTTGCGTTGTGACCCCCGCCGGGGACACGTAGATGCTTGATAACTTCGGTGTTGTAACCCCCGCTGGGGAGGTTTGATAACTTTGGCGTTGTAACCCCCGCCGGGGAGGTTTGATAACTTCACAAATGACGGCATCAGACCTTTGTGGGTTATTGCTGAGCATGGTTTGTGAAAGCTGAGCTTATTGGTATAGTATACCTTGTATTTAGGCGAATACCATTGAAGCAACTGGAGTTTAACTCTGACCGACAAGAAACCAGGATTTTAGGCTATTCCGCTCAATAGCGTAGCATTTTTATTCCTGATTTGGCCTTTTCAGCTTGTGAGACCTCCTTTGCAACTCTAACTGGATTGAGTTTGGAGGTGTGGGACCCATGTAGGGGTAGCGCGGTGTACTGTAGAGGGCCATGAGTTGACTGCTGACCCGGCCGTGCCTATGTATGGGTGGTGGTTGCTTTCATAAGTCATTTTCAAGTTGCGCAATGAAGGAAATCTAAGAGCTCTTCTGCAGATCTGCTTAGTTCGGGAAACTTTCTGCATATTCTGTCATCGTACAAGCGTTCTTCACTGTCTTGGTAACACATGCATGTATTTTTTCCAATTTCAATCCGTTGGAAAATGACTTATCGCATGAAATGCATTTAGACACATAGTAGTGAATATGCATGCTAATATGACTTGATAAAAATATTCAACATAACAAATGTTAGTATGAAACCATGCTGAACATAATGATGTGAAAAAATTTGACTTTTGAAGCAGTCAAATTGGCACCTTTTACTGTTATTTCTTATCCTATCTGAGGACAAATGAGTAAATGTAGAATAGTAAATAATCCTGGTAATTAGACTACACTTACGGATTTTTACTGTGATGTGATGAATGCATACATGATGTATATGACTGTGTACAGGTGTGCTACTAAATGGCCACCTAGTCATGCCTATGTGCATGTGGATAGTCCCATTTACAAAGGGGGCTATGGCAAAATTTTTCCAAAATGTAGGCATTGAGTAGTTATGCATTTTAACTCTACAGTATATGTATGTTAAAATAATTCATGTATGCATGTAATCATAGAATGCATTTTGAAAAAGACTCCAGGTACGAAATTACCACACCCTTTCTGAGGTGATTTGGAGACTTGTTGTCCAAATATTATGGATCCAGATTAGCCGAGCAGTTCCCGTAGGACCACTTCTAGTGTACGGAGGAGGGCTTTTGAAGAGCCTCAACGCAGTTCTATGAGACAGCCTCGTCGCTTGGCGGAGGCGGTGGTACGTCCTATTCACGTTGAGGTGCCGAATATCGTGAACGAGGAGGAGGATGTACCATTAGAGGTTCCTACTCCTGCTGTACGTGTTCCCCGTAGGGAATTGCCAGGTATTCAAGTGACGAATCCAGATCTTCTAGGTGACTTGAGTAGGCATCCTTCAGTATACCTGCACGCAAATGAGGTATGAAATTAGATCTTTAATCTTCCTTATTTCCTTTTAAAGAGGAGTCAAGGAGTCTGATGTTGATCTGCATTTGATGTAGGTTCCTGGCTTCACACAGCCTCGAGGGAACTGGTTTAACATCCACTTTATGTATCGGACCTTGCATGATGACTATAAGCGATACGTCCGTCCGTATTTGGGGATTGAGAGATTCTTTTCTATTCTACCCCATCGTTGTCCACAGGGTTACCTTAGGGGCCTTGTGTCGGCGGTGGTTCCACCGGTTCGATCACTCCATTTGCTAGGCTGCGAGGTGATGATGATGGCCCGATGGATTGGCGGTTTATCATAGGTATGGAGTTTGGAGGGAATCGGTGCCTTGCGGAGGATATCACCCCCTTGCCGTCGAGATCCTTATTGGGAGTTTCGGTGGAGGGCGCTCGAGGCGGGGCTATTTTAGACGGGTCCTTTGGCGTAGATGCTATGAGTGCGGGACATTGAGTGGGCCCATGCCGATGATGTGAGAGTCGAGGATCGCATTCTTGGCGATTGTTCTTGATAATCATTAAGGTCGCCCATAGCAGATAATTTCTCTCTGGTGTCTTTTCGCTTTGATCGGCGCCACTCTCGACCGTGGACCGTATAGGAGAGTATGATTGGGGTTCCTACACCTTTACCTACTTCCTCGGGGAATCGCATGCGATCCATATGGCTTGACAGAGGCGTGGTTAGGATTCTACCCATTTCTCTTTGGTGAGTGTTTCTCTTATCTTTTCCCATGTATATAGGTTAAGAGTGTTGGTGACGGCAGATGTTTGCCTTTGTGTTGGCGATTTTGGGTATATGAGAGGCTTCCTTGTTTTGCGTCCTATGGCGTGTTAGGTTTAGACACCTATCCACGAGGGCGGAGATGGCATCATTCTATCTTGGCGGAGAGGTCCCCATTCTTTGAGGGTTTTACTCATTGTCGCTTTATATTTGGAGCTATTGACGGTGATGTCATCACGTGGATTCCCTACTCTGGAGAGCATTTGGGAGTTGGCTTTGAGAATGGGTACCGGCGGAGTAGAGTACATCATATCCACCCATGAGATTCCTCTCTTCTGAGATGGAGGATGGGAGCTCTATTTAGAGAGTGCATTATCAGAGCACTCTGAGGAGAGATTCAGTATGTCGATCTTGCCTCCTGCAGCGTTATTGGCTGTTTCATGATCACCCGTCGTTGACATCCCATTGTTGGGGATTGACGGTTTTACATTGTCAGAGGGCCCATATTCTCAGGAGATATTCCAGCATTAGTGGATCCCTCGCACGATTGGAGCTCAGACCCGTGCCACACAGTTTGTGGGGGATATGGTTCCAGGATCCGTGATGATGACAAATTGGCTAGCCTGTGTCAGAGATCCGACTCATGTGACACAGATTGAGAGATTTACTCGGCAGCTGGACCGGTCACATCTTTTCATTTGGCATTTGGGCAGAGATCCTGCAGAGGTAGATACTTTTGATCCTTCCAGCTCTGGCGCTAGCCCCTCGGATGACCCATTTGGTTTTGCCGGCACAGATCCTCTATTGTATAGGCCTGACATCCCTGTAGATAGAGATCCAGTGACTCAGGAGGAGTTAAATCAGGTTGACAACATCGATGATGTGGATATCGACACCATTGACATTTTCTGATGTATTTCTTTTGATAGGCCTCTGTTAGCTGCTGGGTAGCTTCACCCCATTTCCCTGTATTTTAGCTGTACAGAGATGTATTAGATGATGATATACTTAGGAATATATGCACAGTTTTCCATTCCCTATATCATATTGCCATCTATTGTATCATGCATGTTACTGTTATGCATATGTATGTATGTCCAGATATATTCAGCATTGACCCCTGGAGGGTCTTATGACACGGCCCGTACAGATGTCTTCTTCGATAGTTAGCCGTATTGATCATACCCCACCATTTGCGGTGGTAGATGATATGTGATCATGGTATGATAGTATATCACCATCAGATATGGTGATCGTAGATGATTTCTTTGCTTGACATCTATGACCCCTCTTGATGTTTGAGGTTCCTCCAGGATTTATAGGGCATCTTTAGAAGCCTTTGGATATCAAAGCAGATAGGTATTCTTCTTTGGGACCCGTGCGTTGACTCTACTTTGGAGGAGTATGCACGGTTGATGATCTTCTTGCATTGTGGGCAGACCTTGCGTGCATATGGTGATGGGAGACATGAGTAGACAGTTCATGACTCTCACAGGATTGAGGCGCAGAGTAGTGTAAGATGAGATTACATCTGGCCATGTGATATCCCAGCATTTCTGATTGATGAGTTTGGCTCGAGGATGACTATACCGCGGCATTCCGGGATTTCACCACACCGGAGGATCATTAGCGTTCGGCCCAGAGTAGATGTCTTTGCTTACATGCGTGTTATTGTCATACTTATACATGTCGCGGTACATGGATGAGCTAGATATCGGTGTTATCATGGCAGTGAGAGCTCTCAGGGAGGGTCATACCATCATTCCGATGATTATCACAGAGACCTTAAGGTCGGCTATATCTTCTTGCACTTATCAAGCGGGGAGTATTCACGAGTAGCTTTCGGTCGTCTTTGTATTTGTGGTTCATGTCACACTTGAGACCGATTGGCACATTCAGACATCATGGATTTTGTTTCACCCATGAGATAGCCATGTCGTACTCCTTTCAGCCTGCGGGGTGTACAGATGTTGCATCTTGGTCCGCTTTCATGGCAGAGATTGGAGATCCATTTGATATATTGCCGTGTTCAGGGCTCAGCTCACCCTACAGCTTCATTACTCATGCTCTAGGCATGGATTATCTTCCTCTGGCTGGTTTGAGGGGCATGATTACATACCACCCACTAGCCGTGATGTGTCAGTTTGACCAATTTCAGGACTTCCATCCGTATGAGGGGGTAGCGAGAGGTAACCTTCACGTCACCTACCGTTATCGGCGGAGGATGATCCGGGTTGTATGCCTATTGGGATCGGCGAGAGTCGGCCGATTTTTTTACGCCGATCATCCAGTGATTCTGCGAGTATTCCGCATGGATGGAGACAGAGACTGTATTGACTGCGGTAGTATCCACAGTATAGGAGACTGATTTTGACGATGAGGAGCCTATAGAAGAGGCCATCATTCCATCGATGACTTGTTCTTTGGTTTGCCCGGCATTTGTGATAGATTCTCCACCGAAAGTGCCATCATTATTTTCGATATTGACACATCATTTGGAGCAGAGCTTACATTTGATGACCTACGATAGAGATCAGGCTAGGGCCACGATGTTGACAGCTCTTGATGAGAGATATACTGCTCTGTTGCAGAGGGATGAGGCTAGATTAGCCAGGGATGCCTTGATAGGGGAGTGGGATGCCACCTTATTTGCTAGGGATGTGGCCATTGCAGACAACACTTCAGTGAGATCCCAGTGACGGTCAGTCTTGCCGATATGAGTGCATACATTGATGAGCATTATGCCACCATTCAGTTAGCCTCAGATCTGCTAGCTCGTGTAGATACCCTTGGGCAGGAGCTTGCAGCATTACCTCCGTCTTCAGAGAGGGATGCTACGTTAGATTTGATAGTCCGCATACACACAGATCTGTAGATAGCTTTGAATTTTCCTGCACAGACTAGCTTAGCCATTTTTGTCATGTAAAACACATATGTATATATCAAACAGTATTATGTATGGCAGGGAAATATATTTTGATTCACTTCCCTTTTAGTTATGCCTCGATACTTGCTTGATATTTGCATGTTTCTCCAGGGCCTTTGATCTTGATGCATTCTGAACTTATCCTTGATAGATGGACAATGAGACGTCGCAAGGTCTCTCAGAATGGATAATTAATTTTTGAAAATCCCTACCATCTTTGGTGTCTTGGGACTGGTATCTGTTTGGTAAAGTGTGGAAAGGATGGTAGTTTCTTCCTCTCCGAGATTGACTGCTCCACAGATGGTCGCCAATACTTCTATTTATGAGAATCCTAGTTAATTCCATCTCTTATGGGTTTGTATTGCTCTTTGAGGCACGATCGCAGCTTAGATGGTCACCGAATCTTCTATTTGTGAGAAGAAGTTGGATAATTCCATCCCTTTGATCTGAAACTGATGAAGTGGGGCAAATTAAAGGTTGATCCCAGTACTGTGTGATAAGTATATTTGTTCTGGTAGGGTTTAGACTGCACCATGAATGGCTGCCTATGTACTCCTGTTGAAGAGGAGATCAAGTCTGCATAGTTCGAACCTAGTGTAGTAGGTTCAACGCTGAATGTGAAAACAGAAGGGTGTAGAAGTATTTTTGTTGTTTTCGTGAAGAAAGGGTAGAAATATTTTTGTTGTTTTTTATTGTTATGACCTAGCCATATAGAATATGGTTGCCTACATACCCCCGGGTATCAGGGAGATCAGGTTGACGTATTTCTCCCCTCAGGATGAATCGCAGCTGAAGAGAAGCGTAAATCCAATGTGCAGGCTATACTGCGGGGAGAAGAAAGTTTAATCCCGTAAAGGAGATAAACTGCAAGTGTGGAAAAAGTTTGATCCCGTATTGAGGATAAACTGCAGGAGTGAAAAGTTTAGTCTCATCTTCAGGAGAAGTAGGTGTGTGAAAAGTTTAGTCTCGTCTTCAGGAGAAGCAAGTGTGTTGAAAAGTTTGTAATGAAAGGAAACCAGGCTGTTGGTGTGAAGTGAAAGGAAACCAGGCTGCTGGTTTGAAGTGAAAGGAAACCAGGCTGCTGGTTTGAAGTGAAAGTTTCCCTGAGGGGTAGAAGAGTTTGTAAACAGGAAAGAGGTTTCAAAACCAGAATGACTGGTGATTCAAGGATCAAAACCTGGATGTTTGTTTGATGGTAACCCGGACATAAATGCCGATTTCATGGTATGCGAGTTGATAAGTCGTGGAAATTCATCGCTATCCATTTTCTCGCAACTTCGAGAGCACCTCTGTCAATACTTCCTTGACAATAAATGGGCCTTCCCAGTTAGGAGCGAATTTTCCCTTAGATTGATCTTGGTTGTCAATGATTTTCTTCAAAACCAAGTTATGTTGTTTAAATTGCCGTAGTCGAACTTTTCTGTTATAGGATCATGTGATCCTTTCTTGGCGATCTCTTGACCATGGAAGATAGCCGCGGTTCGCGCCTTTCGTCTATCAAAGACAATTGGTGATACCTGTCTTGTACCCATTGGTCTTCATCCAACTGAGCATCCATCAATACTCTGAGGGATTCCATTTCCACTTCTATGGGGAGCACTACTTCCATCCCATAGACTAATGAGTAGGGGGTTGTCCTAGTGGAAGCACGCATTGAAGTTCTGTAGGCTAATAAAGTCAGAGGCAAGAGGTCAGGCCATCCTTTGTGATTGGTGGACATTTTCTGCATGATCTTTTTGATGTTTTTATTAGCCGCTTCAACATCACCATTCATCTTTGGTCGGTAGATGACGTAGTTGAGATGTTTGATGTGGAATTTTTTGCATAATTCCTCCATCATTTTGTTGTTGAGGTTCTTAGCATTGTCTGACACAATGACCTCTGGTTGTCCATATCGACAAACAACATTGTCTGATGAACGCAATGATGACTTCTTTAGTAACCTGGGGAAGGAAGCTGCTTCTACCCATTTGGTGAAGTAGTCGATCATGGTGAATATGAATGGATGTCCATTATTGGCTTTGGGCTAGATGGTCCCGATCACATCCATTCCCCATATTGAGAAGGGCTATGGCAAACTCATATTGTGGAGTTGCCTTGGAGGGGCGTGGATAGCATTCCCATGGATTTGACATTGATAGCACCTCTTGACGTGATCATCACAGTCAACTTTGAGTGTAAGCAAATAATGTTCCGTTCTGAGAATTTTCTTGACAAGTAGGGGTCCGCTCATGTGAGGGCCACATACTCCACCATGGATCTCATCCATGAGTCGCTGGGCTTGGTCTTTGTCTAGACATCTGAGGAGACCTAATCCTACATCTCTTTTGTAGAGTGCATCTCCGCTCAGGTAGAATTTCATGGCAAGTGGATGAATCCGCCTCTTCTCAGTTAGGCTCGCCTCAGCGGTTGTAGATCCATCTCGCAGATATTCCTTAACATGTTGATACCAAGGGTTGTCGATGGGAGGTAGCTCATCTGATACTTCTCCAATGTAATTCCCATATACTAGGCTTTTTGCATAGCAATCGTGATGCTTGGCATGTTTTCCTTATCAGGTATGTAAACCAAGGAGGCTAGTGTTGCTAATGCGTCTGCAAAGTCATTCCTATTACGAGGAATGTGTAGAAAGGAGATTTCTTCGAACTCCAAAGCCATCTATAGAACTTGCCGATGGTAAGGCAGTAAATGTAATTCTTTGGTTTGATAGATTCCTGTGGATTGCTTGATTACCAATTCAGAATCCTCAAAGATAGTTAACCGCCTGATACCCATCGAACAGAAAAGTTTGAGTCCCATGATACAGCCTTCATACTCAGCTGTGTTGTTCGTATTGACAAACTGCAATTGGACGGTGACGGGATACTGCTCCTCGTAAAGGATATTAAAACTGCTCCAGCTCCGGAGCCTTCTGAATTGACAGCTCCATCAAAATACATTTTCCACGATTGGCATGTATCGTATTGATGTGTTAGCTGAATTGCCATTACTCCTTCATCGGGAAAGTATGTTTCTAAGGGTTTGTAGTCCCCTGCAGGTACGGCGGCCAGTTGATCCGCAATTCTTTGACCTTTGATAGACTTTTGTGTCACGTAGACGATGTCAAATTGCTGTAGGATCAACTGCCATCTGGACAGTCGACAATTCAATATGAGTTTGCTGAACACATACTTAAGAGGATCCACGCGGGATATGAGATGGGTTGTGTGACCATGTAGATAATGCTATAATCTCATGGAAGCCCATGCTAAAGCACAACAAGTCTTCTCAATCAGAGTGTACTTGTGTTCACTGATACTGAATCTTTTGCTGAGGTAATAAATAGCTTGCTCTTGGCCTCTATTATCTTTTTGTCCCAGCATACAGCCCATAACATTGTCATTTATGGACAGGTACATGAACAGGGGAACATCATCCCTTAGAGGTACCAAAACAGAAGCGTTAATCAGCTGCTCCTTGATTGTGAGGAAGGCTTTCTGACACTCATCATTCCATTTCATGGAGGAGTTCTTCATTAACAATTTGAATATTGGCTCACAAGTTGCTGTGAGTTGAGAAATGAATCGGCTAATAAAGTTGATCCTTCCCAAAAATCCCCGTATCTCCTTCTCTATCTAAGGAATGGTCATTTCCTTGATGGCCTAGATTTTGGTAGGATCCAGTTCAATCCCTTTATGGCTGACTAGGAAGCCTAGCAACTTGCCTGACTTAACACCAAAGGCGCACTTGGCGGAATTCAACTTCAAGTTGTACTTACGCAACCTGTTGAACAATTTTTTAAGATGGTCTAAATGGTCATCCTCCTTCCGGGATTTAACAATGATGTCATCCACATAGATTTCTATCTCCTTATGCATTAAATCATGAAAAAGGGCCATCATAGCTCGCTGGTAGGTTGCCCCAGCGTTGATGAGGCCGAATGACAACCGTCTGTAGAAAAAGGTTCCCCAAGGCGTGATGAAAGCAGTTTTCTCACGATCTTCCTCAGCGACCATAATTTGATGGTACCCGTAAAGCAATCAAACAAAAGGAGTACATGATGTCTTGAAAAAAGTATTGTCAATAAGAATGTGGATAAAAGGCACGGAAAGCTATCTTTAAGGAAAGCTTTGTTCAAATCCGATAATCCACACAAAACTCGCACTTTCCCCCTGGTTTAGGCATGGGAACAATGTTGGATATCCACTCCTGGGATATGTAGACACCATGATGATGCCTAACTTGAAATTGTTTCACAATTTCTTCTTTAACTTTAAACTCCACTCGAGGTTTCAATCGCTTTGAGCTTTTGCTAGCTTGGCTTGAATCCTTCTTTAATGGGAAGGCGATGAAGAACAATGTCAGTGGACAAACCCACCATGTCTTCGTGAGACCATGCAAATAAATCATGGAACTGGGTTAACAGTGCAACCATGTCATTCCGTTGATTTGTTGTAAGGTCTGAACCAATCTGGATTAGCTTAGGGTTGTCTAAGGTTCCAAGATTTAAAGGGGTGGTTTGATCAAGATTGGGTTTGGGTTTGTCGGCGACCCATTCCTTAATCTCTTGAGGTGTCTCAATGTCCTCTTGGATGTCCATCAAGTGCGAGTCAACTTTGCATCAAAGTTCTGACCCTTTTGGAGAGAAGGCACCTCATCGGCAAATGCAGTACATCTAAAATTGAGTCTGAAACAAAATATGCTTTCACTTAATATATACATTTGTTTGATCATACAAAAGTGTTAGCATGTACGTGATAAAATAAGCTGCTAGTCTTTGTAAAAGAAAACAAGCAATTAAAGTTATCTCTGAGGCGGAAGGATTTTTACGCCCATTTTACCCTCGTCGACCAACGCATGGAGTGCTGCTCCAATTATTGAGGGCAAAGTGCTGAAGGACTGCAGTGATAGAAGGATCGTCAATGTCTTCCTTTTCCCGAATGATAACCATGATATCTGGGCAATCATTGTCTGGGGTGTATTTGCTTGTATGTTCATCATGAACAATGACGCGAATGCCTGCCATCATCAAGGCAAGGTCATGTTTACGTTTCCGCTCCTTTTCTTCCGCCTCACGATCAGGAATCAGCACCTCTTTAACTTTGATTGGCACTGGTTTTGGAAACAACATAGCCACAACCCGGGCTGGAACCTTTACTGGAGACTGTATCAACTCATGCGGTAAAGGCATAGAAAATTGCCATGCGACGGAAGCTTGAGAAACCTGCTTGTGGTTATACGGATTCCTGTGCTTGGAACTAGCAGAATAGCCTAGCCCGGCTGTCCCAATTTGATTGGACATTTGGATAGGGTGCTTAATACCCTGCTGATCCTTACCAAGCCCTTGTCCAGGTTGGTAACCCAATAACATCATTTCTTGAGTAGCTGACATCACTTCGTCAGAAATCTTGGGTACGGGAAGTGGCACTCCAATAGAATGGTATTGCGTGTTACTCACTTCCAGAGTATGAAAACTGGTTAGCTCAACTTCTGAATTGAAGCTGATAATTGGTAGAGTTCCTGGACTAGGACCTTCCGGCTCAGAATTGACAGTGACTAGACTGTTGTTGATGATGTATTTGAGTTGCTGATGTAAAGTGGAGGGAACAGCTCTAGCCATGTGTATCCATAGTCTCCCCAATAACAGGTTGTATCCTGAATCTATCTGGAGGATGTGAAAGGATACATTGAATGTATGGGGACCAATCTCAATTGGCAATTCAATCTTTCCAACAGAATTTCGCCGAGATCCGTCAAAAGCTCTGATGATCGTATGGCTACTTTGGATTCGCTTGAGATTGATATTCATCTTCACCAAGGTGGCATAAGGACAGATATATTAGAGATGAGCCTCCATCTATCAAAACTCCAGCTAGCATATACCCGGAAGATAACACTGCGATGTGCAGTGGTTTGTAATGACCGGTCCCTTCGGGAGGTATGTCGTCATCAGTGAAGGATATCACATTGTTAAAAATGTGATCAACCAAATGTTGAAATTTTTCCACATTCACTAATTTTGGCAAGTAGTCCTCTTCCAAAACCTTTAGCAAAACCTTTCGATGATCTTCGAAAAAGAAAACCAAGTCCAGAATTGAAATCTGGTGTGGAGCTTCTCGCAAGCTTGAAACCACTTTGGCTTCATTATGGCCCATAGTATGGAGGAATTTTTTAATCTTCTCCATGGGCAATTTCCCCTTTGCTTCGCAAGTACGCTTGATAACCCGTTGAGGGAGGTACAATGGATTTTCTTTCAACACTGTAGCGGTAGTATGAGACGTAGATCCTTCAGCTTCTCCATAATTCCATGGAACTTTGTGTAAGCTGACATCAGGATGTTGTAGTCTGCAAGGCAAAGGAATTGGCTCTGGTACGACCACTTTCAAAGGATTGTCAGCTCCTTTGAGTTGAATTGGTTGTATGGGAAATGTTTTGACAGTCTCATCATCCACCTCGAATATAACTGCTACCGATCCTTTCCATTGAGTAGGGCATGTATTCCCACCCTTAAGTTGCACAGTGTAATCATCTGCTACTTGCAGGACACCGCTATCGATAAGATTCTGAATAAGATGACGGAGTGCCCAACATTCTTCTGTGCTGTGATAGCGAGAATGTGAATGATATTGACACATTTTATCAAGATTGAACCGCCCTGAGCGGGGATTGATTGGAGGGAGAAGGAATGTGATTCTTCCTTCGTTGATCAACATTTGAAGTATTTTCTCCAGCGATTGGCCCAGATAGGTGAATTCCCTTTGATTAGCGAAATCCCGACAGGCTTTAGCACTTGCTCGCTTTGCAACTTTATCCTCCATAGCTTCGCTTTCTGAAGGTGTTGATGGAGCATTCATAACAAATGGAAGGAGATAGGCATGCTTCTGCCCGATTAATTGGCGTGTGACTTGGTGTTGGTGAGTTACCAGTTCTGCCAATTGCTCAATTTGTTTGCAAAGAACTTTCATCCTTCGTTCCATGGTAAACTGGAACTTTGCATAATCCCATTTGTTAACCCCGTCTTTGATGGGTTGGGATGATTCACCAGTAGAATTGGAACCATGTCCAGTGCTCCAACTGATCATGTTAACTTCTTCCTCTTTGTGTTGAGGAAGAGGGTTGTCTTGTATGTGAGGTTGATCTGGCTTGGTGACCACGATCTCACCATTGTCTATTAGATCTTGGATCTTATGTTTCAAGGCCCAACAATCTTGAGTATCATGTCCGGGTGCCCCAGCATGATAAGCACACTTCCGATTAGCATTGAAACCCTTCCCATTAGGGTTGGCTGGTAGAAGAAGATGTGTAATTTTCTTCTGAGCAGTTAGAAGAGCAAGAATGTTCTCGAGCGAATCCCCTAAGGGTGTGAACGTTCGAGGTCGCTTTACTTCTCCACTTTTAGGCAATGGAGGGTTTGAAGATTGTGCTAGAAAAGGGGAGTAGTTTCTCCTCTGCACAGGCATGCTTGGATTGCCTTTCTGTCCTTGCAGTATCATGGAAACATCCTCCTCTTTCTTTTTATGGACCCTCTGGGGGTTGTTTCCATAAGATCCGGACTGGATGTGCTCAGCAACATCTTTAAAAGCGGCTAGGTCTTGAATTTTACTGGACTTCAATCCCATTTCAGCCATCTCGCTGTGTTTGATCATTTCAGAAAATAGTTTGCCAATACCAGCTAAAACTCTTTCATAGAAAGGAGCTTCCTGTACATCTAAGAAGGTCATGACCATCTCTGATTCTATCATGGAAGGAATAACTTGAGCAGCAAGGCGCCTCCACCTTTGAGCGTACTCTCTAAATGACTCATTAGACTGTTTCTTGACTTTGGTAATTTGATACCGGTCAGGAGCCATCTGAGATTAAAAACTGTATTGAGTGAGGAAGGCATGAGCCAGTTCTTCCCAACTGTGAATCTTAGAGTTGTCTAATCTGGTATACCATGAACGGGCTTCTCCAGTCAGACTTTTCTGAAATACCTGCATTCTGAGCTTCTCATCCTAAGAATAAGATCCGATTTCTCCAATGAACACCTTTAAATGTGTGTAAGGATCCCCTAATCCATCATATTTTTCAAAATCAGGGGTCTTGAATTTCTCTGGATAATGCACACCAGGAAATATGCAAAGGTCTGTATATGAAACACTGCCATGAGTTCCAATCCCTTTGATAGCGCGAATGGTTTCCTCCATTTGAAGGACCTTCTTCCTGATATCACTGGTGTCTGGATCTCCTTTGAGATGGGTGCTTTCAGGGTCTTTGTTGGGTGTATCCAACTGACGTTCTGAAATTGTTTTTTCCAGATGTTGAACTCCCCCTTGTGCAGAGGACTCTGTATGTGTAGGTATCTTTGTACCCTGAGTAGACTGGTGTAACTCTTTCAGTAGAACAACCAAGTCTGAGATTTGTTTACTTAATCCGTCAAATTCTTCTCGGGAAACAGGATTAGACTGTTCAGAAGAAGATATGATTGGCTGTAGGCTTGAGGCCTTTTTGGATTTTGAGCGGGTAACAGGCCTAATTGCTTCCCTACAAAAGACTTACATAGTTTAGTCTTAGGGTAATGTAAATGTTATCATAACATGTCCATTTTAGGAATTTGTCCTGCAAAACCGATTTGTTAATTGATAACATGTCATGCACAGATATTCTTCATATTTTCCATTACATATGGATGAACATGGAATAAAATTAAAAGTAAATGCTTTTACAAGTAATTGAAAAATGGAGAGTATGAAGAGACTTTCCTCCGCGTTTGGTTTATCAGAGGTTGACTAATCTTAGGGTTACTCTCGCGGCTTTTCGGCATGAAGGTTCCCAGATCATCGCAATCTACTCGAGGGGAAGTTAATCCGGTCTTTCAACTGGAGCGGATCTGAGTGGTGCCTTTCCTGAGCCCCGGGGAATTATTCTTCCCACGGGTCCAGTAATCAAACACCGACTAGATAGCCTCCTGGTGGAGGGACCACACAACATACATTCACATACAACGTGTCTCACCGTTTATGCAAAATGATGACATGTGCGAAGAACTAATATCATAGATAGATATTTTGCAGTGCAGTAAGTAAGATGCATTCGTACACATTTATCAGAAATGTAAATGCAACAATCACACACAAGCATATAACAATTTTGAAAAGCTTGTAATAGTGGCTTAAGCCCTCTTACTGGAGTCCCCAGTAGACTCGCCACCTGTCGACGTCAGGATTTTTGAGTATCCCTTTTCGTTACTTGTTTTTTGGTGTTCTCTTGTTAGTGTGAGATTTGTTTGAAAAAATAAGTGAAAAAGGTCCGATATGTATAATGTCGACGATTGACTTTAAGAGTCGCCAGTTGGTGTTTTTAGCTGGTTGCACCAACGCAACCGAAAAGGTTTGCACATTAACCTAGTGATTTGACACTGTTAAACGGGTCTTACGAAACCGAGATTCATTAAGGGTTCAGGGTCTTGATTATGCGGAGGGAAGGTGTTAGGCACCCCCCGACATCCGTGTTACCACGATGACCGCCACTCTTCAAAGAAATTGTTATATGAATGTGTGTGTGTGTGTGTGTGTGTGTGGATCAATGTGCAATTTATTTGAAAGTAGTGCGAGGCCTCGTTCGGACCTATATACAAAAGGTTTGAATTTTATATGAAAATTCAGTTTTAACCAAGATTTAGCGATGAAATTTTGTAAAAGAGGTTTTTTAAACCTTATGCTCAATAGGAATTGAGACCTTTTCTTACTTCCATTTTATTATTAGAAGTTCAGCTTGTTTTCTTTTATTTTCGAAATGCGAGCATTTTCGATAAAATAATATACAGTAGTGCCGAACTCCTTATGGGCATGATAGCCATCCAAGGAAACTCGAACACTATAAAATAATGTACTAGCTGCTTATAGCCAAAAAATGTCCATCTTGGGAATCGAATCTAGATTTAATAAACTGAACCTGTGATCACATGATTCCTAGGCTCATAAGATACTGCAATTTGTATGGAAAGCGATAGCGATTATATATATATATATATATATATATATATATATATATATATATATAAGCTATAAATATATATATGAACATTATCAACTGCCACGAAGTGAACTCCAGGCGGGACAAAATATAAATAAAGCTGTAAAAGCTATCAACTGTCACGAAGTGAACTCCAGGCAGGACGGAATGTAAATAAAGCTGTAAAAAAGCGGTAAGTAAACTCCGTGAACTGTGAAATATAAATATATATATATATATATATATATATATGTACAAATATATATATAAAAGCAGTAAACGCACTGGATGTGAATCTAGGCTCATCGAATATGTTCGACAACAATTATATATATGTATATATATATAAAAGCGAATAAATGCACCGGATGTAAAATCCAGGCTCATCAGATATGTCTGAAAATAATTATATATATATATATATATAGAAAAGCAATTAAACGCTCCGGATATAAAATCCAGGCTCATCAGACAGAGTCTGACCACAGTTTATATATATACACTTATATATATACATATATATATAAGCGTGGTCGAGACTGCATGCGATAATATATCCTAGAGCGAATTAATCTTTTTATATATATATATATATATATATATATATATATATATATATATATATATTTCATCAGAACTGGAGTAAATAAACACTCGAGGCCAAAATTCAAAGCTCAATCGAGGCATAACTCGTAATGTTAGTCCATATATACGAAATATATACATATATTAGTATATATATACAGACAGAAATGAAAACCACGGACCGAAGTGAGGGAAAACACACTCACACAACTCTCAACGTGTACAACAGTGTGTGATAATAGGAGAAAAAGGTTTTATAGAATGTAAGAAGGCTTACAGTGGGCAGCCAAAGTAGACTTCTTAGACTTTAAATGGATAAACACTCAGCTCCCGCTGGATAAAAAGTAGCTATATGTGAGCTAACTAGTGTTTAAAGAAGAGGAAACACTCAAAAGATGTGTATGCAGAGTAAAATGGACAGGGCTTCCTCTCCTTTTTCCTTCTCTCTCTCTTCTCAAATGGCTCACCCCCCCTCTATATTTTTTGACGGATGGCCGCAGTTGAACCTGTGGATGGTCGTGGTGGGCTCGGGCATCGCGGGTCCTATCGTCTCGTAGTATGTGCACTCGTGCACTATAATGTCCAATCGAACTTGCAGAACTTCAATCCAAGCATCCAAACTAAGTATATCTGTACTTCTTCGTATCGCTTGTGTCGAGAGTTACGTAATGACGTGGATTAGAGGTTGTACGAAGTCAGGAAGAGGGGTCAATGCCCATGGTCTTCAAGCTTCAAAGTCTATCCAAAGTATTGCCACACGTAATAGTCACTCAGGATTGTCAATCCTCGGCTCTTGTGAGATATTGTTATATGTATGTATGTATGAAGCGTTGAGACGACCTGCCATTTGTCGGAGGAACAAGATGATGTGTGACTCCTTGCCGGGGTTATCGCCGGGTTTGAGTTGAAAGTAGACATTGCTCAGGGTTATAGCTGAGAGTGGACTACTTGTTGGTATGCTGTGATATCATCTTTTTACTGTGGTCAGATGACGTGTTGACTCCTCATCGGGGTTATCGCCGGTTTAAGCGGAAAACAGACGTTACTCAGGGTTATGATTGAGATTGGACTACTGCTTGTTTGTATGTATCATTGTCATCTGGATTGAAGCTGATAGCATGTATTTGACACAAGCATTCCCGGGGTTATCGCCAGAACTGCAATGGCATTCCTTGGGGCTATCACCAAGGATGGGGTTCTTACTCGATGTTGTCTCTGGGAATTTGGAACTAAACGTCAGCGGTGTTATCACCGAGATAAATGCTATCCTCTCGGTGTTGTTGTCGGTCTTTTGATCTGCATATCTCGGGGTTATCTCCGAGATTGGAAATGACATTCCTGGGTTATGTTCAGGGTTTGAACCGATGCTCCCGGTTTGTGTTCTGGGTTGGAGCTGAACTTCCAGTAGTATCCGGCATGATTGTAAGCTGTCTTTTAGGGTTATCTCCAAAAGACGAATCTACCCTCCTGCAATGTCAGTAATAGGAGTGCAAAAAATTTTGAGTTTCTACACCGGGAACATTAGCTCCAACCCGGATACTACCGGAGGTTCAGATCAAACCTGGAACATACACCGGGAATGTCATTTCCAATCTCGGAGATAACCCCAAGATATGCAGATCAAAAAACCGGCAACAACACCGGAGAGGACAGCTCTGTTTTGGCGATTACACTGCGACGTTCAGTTCCAGTCCCAGAGATAACACTGGGAGTAGCAACCCCATCCTTGGTGATAGCCCCAAGCGACGCCATTGCAGTTCTGACGATAACCCCAGAAATGCTTGTTTCAAACACATGCGATTAGCTTCAGGCTTAGACATCCTGTCGAGGCACATACACCTCGATCCGGGACTAACAAACGGGCAGACAGGAACATACACAAATGACAGTGATACATACAAACAAGCAGCAGTCCAATCTCAGACATAACCCTGAGCAACGTCTGTTTTTTGCTTAAACCGGTGATAACCCCAGTGAGGAGTCAACACGTCATCTTACTGTCTCAATAAGATGATATCGCAGCATACCAACAAGTGGTCCAATCTCAGTTGTAACCCTGAGCAACGTCTACTTTCAACTCAACTAGGCGATAACCCCAGCAAGGAGTCATACATCATCTTGTTCCTCAAACAAATGGCACGTTGTCTCAACACTTCATAAATACATACATACAAAAATGTCCCACAAGAGCCGAGGATTGACAATCCCGAGTGACTATTACGTGTGGCAGTACTTTGGGTAGAATTTGAAGCTTGAAGACCATGGGCATAACCCTATTCGACTTCAGACAACCTCTAATCCATGTCATTACGTAACTCTCGACACAAGCGATCCGAAGAAGTACAGATATACTTCGTTTGGATGCTCGGATTGAAGTTCTGCAAGTTCGAACGGACATTATAGTGTATGAGTGCACGTACTACGAGACGATGGGACACGCGAGGCCTGGGTCCACCACGACCAGCCGCAGGTACAACTGCGGCTGCCGCAGGTGTACCTGCGGCCATCTGTCTATAAATATAGGCTGGGGGTCAACCATTTGAAGAGAGAGACAGAAGGAAAAAGGCGAGGAAGCCCTGTCCATTTTACTCTGCATACACATCTTTTGAGTGTTTCCTCTTCTTTAAACACTAGTTAGCTCATATATAGCTACTTTTTATCCGGCGGGAGCTGAGTGTTTATCCATTTAAAGTCTAAGAAGTCTACTTTGGTAGCCCACTGTAAGCCTTCTTACATTCTATAAAGCCTCTTTCTCATATATCACACACTGTTGTACACGTTGAGAGTCGTGTGAGTGTGTTTGCCCGGACTTCGGTCCATGATTTTCATTTCTGTCTGTATGTATATACTAATATATGTATATATTTTGTATATGGACTAACATTATCGAGTTATGTTTCGATTGAGCCTAGACTTCGGTCTGGAGCGTTTATTTGCTTATATATATATTTATATATATAAATTGTGGTCAGACTCTGTCTGATGAGCTTGGATTTTACATCCGGTGCGTTTAATTGCTTATATATATATAATTATATATATAATTGTTGTCAGACATATCTGATGAGCCTGAATTTTACATCCGGTGCATTTACTCGCTTTTATATATATACATATATATAATTGCTGTCGGACATATCCGATGAGCCCGGATTTACATCCGGTGCATTTACTGCTTTTATATATATATATATTTGTATATATATATATATATATATTTACATTCCTGTCAGGTCTGGAGTTTACCTCGTGGCCTTTTACAACTTTATTTACATTCTGTCCTGCCTGGAGTTTACTTCGTGGCAGTTGATCGCTTCTGACTTTATTTACATTTCGTCACTTTGGAGTTTACTTAAGTGGCGGTTGATCATATTCATATATATATATTTACAACTTTTATATATTTACATTTTCGATCCCCCATGGAGTTGCTTCATGGTGGCTGATCATGTATATATATATATATATATATATATATTTATAGCTTTTATATATATAACTGCTTACTGCTTTCCATACAAATTGCGGTATCATGTGAGCCTAGAATCATGTGATCGCAGGTTGATCTCATGAATCTAGATTCGGTTCCATGATGGACATTTTCTTTAGTACATAGCGACTTGTACATTATATTACTGAGGTCTCGAGTTTCCTTGGATGGTCATCATTTTATAAGGAGGAGTAAGATCTTCTTTGTACATTATTTTCTCAAAAATGCTTTGCATTTCGAAAATAAAAGCAAACAAGCCGGACATTTAATAATAAAATGAAAGTATGAAAAGGTCTCAATTCCTATTGAGCACAGGATTTGAAAAACCTCTTCTCCAAAACGTCATTGCTATCTTATGGTTAAAACTGAATTTTTTAATAAAATTCAAAACCTTGTATATAGGTATGAACGAGGCCTCGCACTACTTTCAAATAAATTGCTCATTGATCCACACACACACACACACATTCATATAACAATTTCTTTGAGAAGTGGTCGCCACGTAGTAGTAACACGGATGTGCTGGGGTGCTAACACCTTCCCTCGCATAATCAAGCCCCCGAACCCTTAATGAATCTCGGTTTCACAGACCCGTTTAGCAGTGTGAAATCACTGGGTCAATGTGCTAACCATTTCGGTTGCATTGGTGCAACCAGTTAAATACACCAACTGGCGACTCTTAAAGTCAATCATCGACATTACACATGTCGGACCTTTTTCACTTGTTTTTTCAAACAAATCTCACATTAACATGAGAATACCAAAGAACAAGTAACGAAAAGGAACACTCAAAAATCCCGACGTCGACATGATACACTAAGGAAGGAGAAGTTGTATGCAAAGTTCACAAAATGTGAATTTTGGTTGGAAAAGGTACAGTTTTAGGTCATGTCATTGACCAAGAGGGGGTTTCAGTAGATCTAGTGAAGGTGGAAGCTGTGATGAATTGGGAACAACCAAAAATGCCGATTGAGGTGCGGAGTTTCTTAGGGTTAGTGGGATACTATCGGAGATTCATCCAGAATTTTTTGTAGATAGCTACTCCGTTGACTAACTTAACAAGGAAGACGGTGAAATACGTATGGACTGAGAAATGCGAGGACAATTTTCAAGAACTGAATAAAAGATTAAGTGAAGCGCCTGTTTTGTCATTACTCGATGACACAGGAAATTTCGTAGTTTATAGCGATGCTTCGCATAGATGACTTGGTTGCGTGCTCATGCAGCATACCAAGGTCATTGCGTATGCATCAAGGCAGTTGAAGGATTATGAGAAAGTTTACCCTACTCATGATCTAGAACTGGCCGCAGTAGTTTTTGCCTTAAAGATATGGAGACATTATCTTTACGAAGAAAAATGTGAGATATACACGGACCTTAAGAGTTTAAAATATATCTTCACACAAAAGGAGTTGAATATGAGACAAAGGAGATGGTTGGAGTTGATAAAGGATTACGACTGTGAGATCCTGTATCACCCAGGAAAAGCCAATGTAGTTGCTGATGCCTTAAGTAGAAAGGGTCGGGAGAAGTTATCTATGTTAACGGCTCAAACTGAGTTATTAACATAGATGGCTAGGATGGAAATAAAAGTGAAGTTGCGGAGTGAATTGGGGCAGAGACTGTTTGCGACAGAGATTCAATCTACCATCGTAGAGAGAGTCAAGGAGGTGCAACTCAAAACTGATGAGTGTGACCGGATAAAAGAGCGGTTAACCAATGAAAAAGATATTAAGTATAGTCTCGATAAAGAGGGGTTGTTGAAATTTGAAGAATTTGGGTTCCGAATGAGACAGAATTAAAGGAGCAGGTATTACAAGAGGATCATAGTTCGAGGTTCTCGATTCATCCTGGTAGTACTAAGATGTATCAAGATCTTCGACAAAGTTTTTGGTGGCCTAACATGAAGAGAGAAATAGCCGAGTATGTGAGTAGATGCTTGACTTGTTAGAAAGTTAAGGCTGAACATCAATGTGATGCCCCCAAATTCGATTATCTTCTAATACGATAGATGGTGCTCCACGGTGCTACAGTTCACATAAACATTCAATTGAAATGCCTCAAAAGAACGAATATGTCCTATGTATATATTGAAAATCCATATTAACATTCCCCGGGTTCTTTATAATCATTACAATTGTTCTTTTCATAATATCAAATATTATCATTACAAACCTATACTATTATATAGGTATTCTACGGGTTCGTCTTCGCCTTTCCTTTATCCTTGCCGGATCCTTCGGTCCGTTCGGTCTTAGCTACATTCATATGGTTCAAGCAAGAGTGAGCATGACTAGCTCAACAAGTATAACAATTCTATTTAACAATATGCTTGACTCATACAAATCATATATCGTCAATAACTGAACAATAGTTATGAAGTACTATTGATAATTCAAAATAGCACTTCTCTTTTCTTTAAAACGTTTTACAATAACAATATTCAGTAAAACATCAATTTCGGTCTATGACCTTGAGCATTTCATACTTTATTTGAAAAGGACATCCCAGCACAAAGTCCGTAAGTCCGGTATTTCTTATGAGCACATCTAGGTGATCAGCTTATAGTATTCTATGTTGATCAACACTACATTCAGTAAACGTATGTACATTTAAGTTGTGGCAACCTCACGTGCCTGTCGTTTGACGACAAAAAATTTTAGCATACTCAGTCTTCATTTAAAAACCACACCAATATAACTTGGTACAACATTGACCATACATTGATAGATTATAAGAAATCCAATATATCATAAGTCTAGCCGAAAGAATTGGCTTTGACTTCATCATATAACAATTCATGCGTAAGAATACATGAACCATAAAGCTTGTCTGGATTGAACATAGACAAGGGTTAGAATACTTGCCTTCAGCGTCTGTTACGATTATTACACATTCACGTTAAGTCCTTAAGGTGTAAAAACCCAAAACCTTAATAAGATTCGGTAATGTAAAATTCAGTTATATCAATAAAATTTTTTCGTTCTGAATGTGTTATGTGTTAATATATACTCTGCTTAACAAATTTAACCAAATAAAATTTTGTCCGAAAAACGTCGTGCTTGACACCTCGTGCTTAAAATTTTTCTTTTGTAAGCGGACTTTTCGATATATTTGTTTTGACAAGTTACTTTGTCATGCTTACACTGACAAAAAGCTTTGTCGTGCTTGTTAGGATTAGTGACAAACCTAGGTTAGTAACCCTAGATTAACAGACCCTAACCCTAATCAGCAAAACCCTAACCCTAATTTAGAAACCTAACCCTAATTAGCTAATTTAACCCTAATTAGATTATTTTAACACCTAATCATGGTTAGTAAACTTCAATTAGGTACTAATAAACATCAGTTAAGAATCCTAATCATTAAAAACAAAACCCTAATCAAGATTAGTGAGGATTAGGGAAAAATTAAGCTACTAAACTAACCTAACTAGCTCATAAGTAGGTTAAGAGTAACCATACAAGTCCCTAGGCTGCACATGACATGCTTGTAAATCCAAAGCATGACAATAGTCATCAGATTAGATATTTGTGGAGGCAAGTTGCCTAAAAATGTCCAAAAAGCCAAGTTGAAGAATTCTATAAATAGGGACCTTAGGGCTGAGCAAACTAATGAAATTTCTAAGCCAATATGCACTTACTTACTTACCAAATCAAGCCTGGGTGATAACAGCAACAAAATCAGAAGTTAGAAGTGAAAATCAATCAAGAAAAGGTGCAAACCCTAGTTCATAATTAGCTCTTTGATCCTTTGTTAATTTTGTTGTTTAGATGTTTAGAAATATGTATTAGTATGTTAGAAAGCATGTTAGATTGGTAGAACACGTTTTCATAACATCTAGATGCCTTAATTAAGTGTTTTTAGAAATCTGGGAATTTTGAAAACCAAGTATGAAAACCGAATGTCTGGGCTTGTAGATTCATATGTGTTTATGTTTAGGTCTGTTAATTATATGTTACTTGTAGCCTATTAGTAGGTCTTTAATCTGGAGAAGAAAATAGGTTCATTAGAACCGCATATTTCAAGTTATAAGTGGTCAAAGTACGTTGACCGTTCACGGATTATAGTTTTCTGGGTTACCCAGAAAACTCAAGAACAATCGAATCGGCTACTTTGACCAAACTTTTTGATCATCTTCTATTTATTATTTTTGTAATGTGTTGTATTAAATTAACACCCTAATATATGTACTACATATTTATGATCTTAAATTGCTTAAACAACTCATAGGATTACTGGAATTAATGGTCAAAAGTCATTGATAGAAGCTTGACCAAAGTTTTTAGGGTTACTAGAAAAGCGAAGAACAAAAAGAACAACGTTTGGCTGTACTTTGACCAACATAATTAGAGACCTTAGAGTTATGATTTGTTCATGTTAATGTTATATATATGTACCTTGGCATATATACTACATGTTACAACAAACACAAAACACATCCAATACACAAAATCAAAGATATTAAAGCCACAAAACCGTTGACCGGCCATGACCACTGTTCTGGGTTGCCCAGAAACTCAAGAACAACTCTGACAATGACTTTGAGCATCTATAACTTCTTGTTACCTGTAGGTTAAAGCCTGAAATTTGATTCATGTTCTACTACTGTAAGAGTACTATAACATCAACACATGACCAAATCCAAAATCATAACTAGTAGCTAGATAATTCGTGGTCAAACTGGTCACTCGACCATGACTAAACTGTTGCCCAGAAACTGAAGAACACCTACAGCGACACTTTATGTCACTGAAGGGCTTTAGCGACAGATAGAAATTAATTTTTCTAAAAATAGATTATAAAAAATTAGAAATAATTAATAAATAAATATAAATAAATACAAAAACAGTTTTAAAAATTATGTTAAATAAATATAATTAATTTATGATATTTTTACATAAATTCAATAAATATTTAATTTTATTTAGATATTATTAATAATTAACTTAATAAAAAGTAATTAGAATAATTATTTATAAATATGAAATAATTATTGCAAAATAATAATAATGATATAAAAATCATAATAAATGATTATAAATTATTTAATAATAATAAACAATGTTTTTATAAAATTTTAAGTAAATATTAATTACCTAAAAGTAGAAATAAATGAATTAAAAATCATTTAGAGGATAAATAAATGTTTTTAAAAATATTTTAAAACCTCTAAAAATTATTATAATGGATATATAAATTATCTATAAATATAATAAATTTTATAAATAAAATTTTGTCCATTTATCAACTTATTTACTATTCGGTAGAGGCATTGAACACCGAAACTCTATTTAATCTACCCCGATCATATGTAAATGTTATAATTGAGTATTATTATTAATACTAACGTGTTAGATTTATATATATGAACATCGTAAGTATTTATTAACGATCTGAATAGCATAACTTGACTGATCTACGCTCAGGCAAGTATCTGAACCTTATTTCTTTATTGCAAATTTCTCAACCCTGTTTATTCGTTTAACAAGATTTTTATCTTAATATGCTATTGATATAATATACTACACCTACAATTGAATTACCTCTTATTGTAAGGTTATTGCTATAGCTTTAGCATAACTAAGAAATGAATTGTTTATTCATATTGATTGTTAAGCTTAAATTGTTGTGTCAAACCAAATTATTTGGTAACACATCCTATTCTGAAGTTGGGTATCCCGTATGGGATCATTCGGTCGATAATATATTGACACTAATTTGGGTGCATTTGAGCACTGGTAGGATGAGATGCATACTCCTAAGATGTTGAATGGGTTGATCCCCTATCTCATATCTAAACAAAATTTCTAAGTCTGTGTGACTGACAAAAATTTAAATCCATAGTGAAATGGTAACAACTATCAGTCAAAATTTAAATTGTTGTATTACTTCAAATCATATATTGTTATAAATACAAAACTTGTTGAGCATGTCATAGCTCACCCTTGCAAATTATTCCCTTTGCAGTTTTAGATGGTAACCCTGAAATATTTGGAGTAGATAAAGGGAAGCGTCCCTGCATAGATTAGATTATATTCTTGTCTATTTGAATACCTTGTAATAAGAAACTCGTTATGAGAATCATGTAATCGAATCTTAATATTATATATATATATATATATATATATAACATCTTTAATTTCCGCAACCGTGTTTTCTTACATATATAGATGTAAAGTTAGAATTCTTCGAATCTAGATGAGATCCTTGGGAATATTTATCTGAGTGAGGGTATTAATAGCATGGACTGTTCATGTTATTATTGATACTCTGGATTTCAGATAGATAGTTACTATCGTTACGATAGTATAAATTCGTTTGGCATAGACTATACATTTGGGTGAGGGTATTAGTAATATGGATTGTTCATGTTATTACTAGTACTCTGAATTTCGGATAGATAGACCCTAGTCGTAGATACAGTTCATATATTCAAGTGAGGGTATCCAAACATAGTAATAGTTTTCATGAGTATTACCATCTGTTATGGGATACTGTGAATCTTGAATCTATGGGAATTATATCGGATAGTTCCTCTATTTAATGTAATATTATAATCAGATACCATGGGTGTATAGATTTAAATGCATTATATTAATTCGTTGTAAGCACCATATCGGATACCATGGGAGTATATGTAAGACCCAACTTATTATTAATAAAATTAAATTTCCTCTATTTATTATTTTGAAATAGTAAGGGTTAATTTGATTAATATGATTAGTTATGGATAAAATGCACAAATATCTTAAATAAGCAAGTGGTTATAAAATATTCATTATTGTCGGGGAATATTCGTTTGGTCGTGGAATATTCTAACTGTCGGAGAATATTCGTACGACGGCGCAGCCTTGTGTGGGCCCCATAACGGAAAGCGATTTGATGAAGAAAATGACAAATATAAGTTGTTTATAAAAGACGGCGTAGTTGTTTCCGTTAATACTGTTAAAATACTCGATGGTTAAAATACAGTAGCAGTATTGCACCAATTATTGATTCTTACGTGAAGGCACTACTCAATAATTATTACGATAATTCTTATTCGAAGATTGTATTTTATTGATTCAATAATTCTTTGCATTGATATTTTATATTCTTTGTTATTTCAATAATTATCACTACACAATATTTTCCATTATCAGAGCAATAATTCATATTATCTGAATAATATTATTAGATAACATTATTGGCAATGTCTAGAAAGTTACGTCTAAGGAGAGGTTTATTCATCTAATTGCGGCGCTTGAAGGAGAGATCCTTATTGGAAAGCCCCCTCTTTCGGGAGGCGCTGGTTGTCGATGATTGTGATTACGTAATATTATTTGTGAATAATTAATTATTGATTTATATGGTGAGAAAAGTATTGATTTTATGTGGATATAGATGGAGAAAATTTTTAATGTGACAATTGTTGAAAATTAATATTTTATCTTTTTCTGATAAAATAATTCATTTAAATATATTATTATATTTTAATAATATAATAATGGTAATATTTTAACAATGAATGTGGGATATATGAGTATATGAGGAGGAGGAGTATTTTTGTTGCATTAAATGATTAACACATGTTTTGTGTGTCGGTGGACCCCATTTCTTGACCGAAATTTGATTATAGCTTGTAAAATCGCCCGTTTGTGGATTTTAGTGAATTTCTGTTTGGAATTTGGAAAAACTTTCTTCTGAAAAGTTGTGGAGAATGGAATTTCCTTTGGAAAGGTCATGTGGTTCGAATTTTTCTGATAAAGGGCTATTTATTATGAATTAATGAAGTTCCGTAGTTCCGAAATAATTGATATTTAAAAGTTTTAATTATTTTTAATAACAAAAACATTTTTTTTGGTTTTTGTCATTATTTGGTGGCTGAATTCAGATGGTCAAGGTGGGCTAACAAAAATTTTATAAATATATTAATATTTTATTTAATTTTCTGCTTTGATGTTCTAAGCATTTTCCTATAAATAGGGTGCTTAGGTTAGAATTGAAAATCACACCAGAAACTAAAATCTTCTCTCTCTTTCTCTCTCGATATATTGAGCGTATTCTTGTGAGTATTTTGATATTTGAGTGTTGTTATATAGTGCAAGTTCCCTTCAGCACTATATTCAGTATTCCAGCCAGAAGCACTATTCTTTCGAGGTAGGGGATATTATTTTTTTTAATGATATTATTTCTTTCAATATCATTATGCCGAAGTATTGGTAAGATTTTTCTTGTGAAATTCTTGTCTTTTAGTGTCGGGGTTACTATTCACGTATACGATAATATTCACGTATACGGCACTATTCACGAATACGGCACTATTCACAAAAAAATTAAATTTTTGTTTTTCGTCCAAAATATCTATTATGGATACTAGCTTTGATTGTATCCATGTTTTGATAATTCTTGAATTTTACTTCACTATGGTTATTTATGAAGTATTTTTGAACTTGGACTGTTTAAAGTATGAATCCTTAATATTTGTTCTTTTGTTTCACTGGATTCGTTTTCTTTAAAATATTTTTCATCATCCTCAGTCCTAAATGATGGTATTACTGAATATCTTTGGCCTGTAGTGCAAAGATGGTTGATTTTATTATGAATATCTTTGGCCCGAAGTGTAAAGATGTACAGGTTTTGAGATGAACATGAACAACTGATGAATATCTTTGGCTTATAGTGCAAAGATGAATATTTGATTCAAGATGTATATTGATTGATGTTACAGGGATAAAATATTGATGATGGACTTTTAAATTCATAGATAATAGTAGATTTCATTCTCTACGTAACTCTTCTATGAATTATTATTTCCGCTACGAATATTGATCTGAAACTTGTTGTCTATTGTATTTTATCAGATTTTTCCCTGTTGAAGACTAACTACAATTTGTTCTATATTATCTTAGTCATAATATTCTTTACTGGGCTAGTTGAGCTCACCCTTTTCCTTTTTGTTCCATTTTTCTTCTCAGGAGGCGAGAATGTAGCAAGTTCTAGTCAGGGTATGGAATGATGGTTCTAGAGAGTTGTTTAGTAGTCCTCACCATTTTTGTAAAATAATATATCAGTAATTGTGTTGAGGATTTATTTGGGTATGGATATTGTCTAGAAGATAATATTTGTATTTAAACTCACAGTTTTTATGTTGTATTAATAAAGTTGTAGTTGTTTCTGTATCATGTTATTGACGACTCAAAATGGGTGATGTATACCTATTTTGGGGGCGCCACGATTAATATCGAGCTTAGGGATATGATCTCTGGCGGAGATCGGGGAATAGAACTAGGAGGGGAGAGACGAGTAAATCCTTCGCTAGTGTGTCCTACCTAAGCTTATTTTTTGGTCGGTCATAATGTAGGGATATTATGTGATATGTTAATTTGTTAAATTAATCCTTGTTTTATGGCAATATTTGAGAATGGCAATTGAGAATGTTAACAGTTGAGTAAATGAGAGCGTGGAAACGCCTGTACTCACCAACGAGGAGAACGTGGAATAGGCTGGCAATGTTCCACCTGTAAACAACACCACTGAGCAGACGATGAACGATGAGATGTTTAGAAGCTTTTTGGGGTTCATGCAAAACCAGACGAAGGAGATTCTTATTCAAAATACAGGAAGAAACAATGGCAACGCAAAGCTGGTCACAGCCAAGCAATTCAAAGAGTTGGGACCACTAGAATTCTAGGGAAAGCCGGATCCGATTAAGGCGGAGACGTGGGTAAAGAAAATTACCAATATATTCAATGTCTTGGGATGCACGGAGGAACAGAAGGTTCCATTCACCACTGTTATGTTCCGTAATGAGGCAGATTACTGGTGGGAATCTGTGAAGTGTACCCATCATTGGCCTCGGCATGTCTTCGGGGAGACATTTCAGAATCTGTTCAATGACAAATACTTTCCTGAAAGTGTTCGTCATATGAAGGAGGTAGAGTTTATTAGATTGGAATAAAATAACATGACAGTGTCCCAGTACAAGGCAAAGTTCGTGGAGTTATCCAGGTTTGCCCCTCATTTGGTGGAGAATGAGGAACATATGACGCAGATGTTTCTGAGAGGTTTGAAACACGACATATGTCAATATCTCATTTCTCATAAATTTTCTCTCTATTCAGATGTTGTCAACAGGGCTCAATTATTAGAGCGAGATACTTGAAATGCGGTCAACCGAGGGACCACAACCAGGATCATACCGGTGACAGCAGTCATCAGAACAACGATAACCAGCGGAGAAAGAAGAATACGGACAAGAGCGAGTCGGGGGGAGATTTTAAAAAAAGGAGATTCAACAATGACAATGCGAAGACGTCGACCAAAGAACAAGCGGTTCCAAGGAGGAGAACGACCACCGGTCATATGCTATAAGCACGGAAAGAAGGAAATATCACCAAACCGCCCTAGCAGTTTAAGGTATGTTATAATTGTTGAAAGGAAGGACATATCGCCGAGATCAGACCTTATGGCGAAAACAAGTCCAGCGGGGATGGTGACTCAAAAGGCTGTCCCATAAAAGTCAAAGTCAACAGTTCCTAGAAGAGCGTTTGTTGTGACTGGTCAAAATGCGAGGAACCCAAACGAGGTGATCACGGGTAAGCTAATCGTAAATTTTTGTGAAGTTTATACATTACTAGATACCGGTGCTACCCATTCATTTATCTCTCCTGCTTGTGCTCAACATTTAAACTTGACTCTGGAGAAATTAAACTTTGACCTATCTATGGAGACTCCGTTAGGAGAAACTTTCACCACATCCACTGTTTATAAATCTTGTTTGATCCAAGTTGGCACCATCACATTACCTGTTGACCTAATCTCTTTAAAAATACTTGCTTTTGATGTGATTTTAGGGATTTATTAGTTAACTACTCATCATGCCAAAATTGATTGTTTTCGTAAGGTTGTTAGTTTTCAAATTCCTAAACAACCTGTTGTTCGAATTCAAGCAACTAAACGATTAAAATCAATCACTGTTATATCAAGCCATAAATCCATTCGTTTATTAAAAAACGGATGTCAAGCTTTCTTAGCCCATGTTATGGATTTGAATAAAAACACGTCAGATTTAAATAATATTCCTATTGTTATTGACTTTCCTGACGTATTTCAAGAACTTCCGGTTTACCCTTTTAAGCGTGAAGTTGAATTCTTTATTGATCTTGAACTCGTACAAAGCCCATTTCTAAAATCCCATATCGAATAGCTCCTATTAAACTTCGTGGAGTTAAAGGTCAAACTACAGGAGTTGTTGGACATCGATTTCATTAAATCTAAGTACATCTCCTTGGGTGCTCTGCTTTATTAAGTAAAGAAGAAAGGCGGAGTATGTGACTTTGTATTGACTATCAGGAATTGAACCATGTTACCATCAAGAATAGGTATCCGCTACCTCGTATTGATGACCTGTTTGACCAGTTGGAAGGAGTACAATTCTTTTCAAAAATCGATCTTTGTTCTAGATATCATCAGCTGAAGATTAGAACTGAGGATATTCCAAAGACTGCCTTCAGAACTTGGTATGGGCATTATGAATTCTTAGTCATGTCTTTCGGATTGACTAATGCTCCTGCGGCTTTCATGGATATGATGAACCGAGTATTCAAGGAATATTTGGATCAATTCATTGTTGTCTTTATTGATGACATCCTCATATATTCCAAAAGTCGTGAAGATCATGAGCACCATTTGAAGCTGGTACTCCAAAGGCTTCGTGATTACAAGCTATATGCCAAGTTGAAGAAATGCAAGTTCTGGCTTGAGGAAGTAGCATTCCTTGGGCACGTGGTGTCAAAACATGGAGTATCTGTTGACCCGACGAAGATTGAAGCAATACAAAGTTGGGAGCAACCAAAGACTGTGGATCAAGTGCGTAGCTACGGGTTTAAGTTGGTTATTATCGGAGATTTGTGGAAGGATTTTCTCGAATTGCTACTCCATTAACTCAGCTGACTCAGAAAGATACAAAATTCGTATGGAGTGAGGAATGCGAGAAGAGTTTCCAAGAGCTTAAGAGGAGACTTATTTCGGCACCTATTCTGACAATACCATTTGGTTCGGATGGATTTGTTATCTACAACGATGCTTCAGGCAAAGGGTTAGGATGTGTTTTCATGCAACGTGCGAAAGTCATAGCCTATGCCTCGCGATAATTTATGGAATATGAGAGGAATTATCCTACTCATGATTTAGAGTTGGCAGCAGTCATTTTCGCGCTAAAGATCTGGATGCACTATCTATATGGGGTGAAAGTGGAGATATATTCAGACCATAAAAATCTCAAATATTTCTTCACCCAAAAAGAACTCAACATGCGGCAATGACGTTGGCTTGAGCTGTTGAAAGACTACGACCATACCATTCAATACCATCCTGCAAAAGCGAACGTGGTAGCCGACGCATTGAGTAGAAGATCATATGTGGGAACGAGTGCGATGTTGTCAACACAAAGGCCCATTTTGTGTGATTTATAAAAGATGAAGATAGAATTCAAGACTCTGGGGACCCATGCAATGATGTCAAGTATAAGTATAGAACCAACTTTAATCGAAAAAGTTAAAGTTGCTCAAGCCACAAACCCAGAGCTAATGCATATGAAGAAGAAAGTGCAAGAAGGTGCTATTCTAGAAGTAAGAATTGATGAAGAAGGAATACTTCGAGTCCACTCCAGACTTTGTGTTCCTAACAATTTTGATTTGAAGTACAAGATCATGATGGAGGCACACAATACACCATTTGCAATCCATCCTGGAAGTACCAAAATGTATCGTGATCTTCGACATACATTTTGGTGGAACAATGTCAAGAGAGAGATTGCAAAGTTTATCTCGACGTGTTTAACTTGTCAACGTGTAAAGGCGGAGCATCAAGTGCCTAAGGGTCCATTGTAACCACTTGAGATTCTGAAATGGAAGTGGGAACATATTACCATGGATTTCGTTACGGGTCTTCCCACGGTTTCTCAAGGCATAAATGTTATTTGGGTTATTGTTGATAGATTAACCAAGTCTGCTCATTTCTTGCTGTCACGGAGACTTATTCCTTGAAGCGCCTAGCTAGTATGTACGTGAATGAGATTGTGAGGTTGCATGACATGCCAGTATCCATAGTTTCGGATCGTGACCCAAGATTCACTTCAAGATTTTGGGTTAACTTGCAAAAAGCTATGGGCACGGATTTACGGTTCAGTTCGGCATACCATCCTTAAACGAACGAACAATCGGAGAGGACTATTCAAACTCTTGAAGATCTATTAAGACTCTGTGTCCTAGACTTCAAAGGGAGTTGGGATAAGTATTTACCATTGGTGTAATTCTCCTACAACAATATTTATCAGGCAAGTATAGGTGTGGCTCCATTTGAAGCATTATATGGACGAAAGTGTCGCTCTCCAATATGTTGGGATGAGGTGGGTGAAGCAACATTGTTGGGACCCGAGTTGGTACGTATGACTACGGAAAAGATCCAAATGATTCGATAATGTATACAAATGGCACAGGATCGACAAAAGAGTCATGCGGATCTTTATCGAAAGGACGTGGAATTTAGTATTGGGGATCATGTATTGTTGCGTGTGGCTCCATGGAAGGGAGTTACAAGATTTGGGAAGAACAGAAAGCTCAATCAAAGATTTATTGGTCCATTTCAGATTCTTAACCGAGTAGGAAATATAACCTATAGACTCGCGTTACCTCCAAGTATGTCTCGTGTTCATAATATTTTTCACATATCCATGCTTCGTAAATATGTGAAAGACCCGAACCACATTATTGAGTTAGAATCAGACGAGATAGCTGAAGACTTAACGTATGAAGAGGTACCTGTCAAGATCTTGGATAGGAAGGAGCATGTCTTACGCACAAAGGTCATACCACAAGTCAAAGTTTTGTGGAGGAACCATGATATAAAGGAAATGACCTGGGAGTTGGAAACGGAAATGAAAGCGAGGTATCCTCATCTTTTCGAAACACCAGGTACGTACGTCAATTTCGAGGATGAAATTTCACAAGGAGGGGATGTTGTAAGACCCCAACTTATTATTAATGAAATTAAATTTCCTCTATTTATTATTTTGAAATATTAATGGTTAATTTGATTAATATGATTAGTTATGGGTAAAATGCGCAAATATCTTAAATAAGCAAGTGGTCATAAAATATTCATTATTGTCGGGGAATATTCGTTTGGTCGTGGAATATTCTTACTGTCGGGGAATATTTGTACGAAGGCGTAGCCTTGTGTGGGCCCCATAACAGAAAGCGATTGGATGAAGAAAATGACAAATATAAGTTGTTTATAAAAGACGGCGTAGTTATTACCGTTAATACTGTTAAAATACTCGATGGTTAAAACACAGTAGCACACGGTATTGCACCAATTATTGATTCTTACGTAAGAAGGCACTACTCAATAATTGTTACAGTAATTATTGTTCAGTAGTGTATTTTATTGATTCAATAATTGTTGCATTGATATTTTATATTACTGTTGTTTCAATAATTATCACTACACAATATTTTCCATTATCGGAGCAATAATTCTTATTATCTGAATAATATTATTAGATAACATTATTGGTAATGTCTAGAAAGTTCTGTCTAAGGAGAGGTTTGGTCATCTAATTGCGCGCCAATAAGGAGAGATCGTTATTGGAAATCCCCTCTTTCACGGAAGGCATAAGGTTATCGATTGTGATTACGTAATATTATTTGTGAATAATTAATTATTAATTTATATGATGAGAAAAATATTGATTTTATGTGGATATAGATGGAGAAAATTTTTAATGTGATAATTGTTGAAAATTAATATTTTATCTTTTTCTGATAAAATAATTCATTTAAATATATTATTATATTTTAATAATATAATAATGGTAATATTTTTACAATGAATGTGGGATATATGAGTATATGAGGAGGAGTATTTTTGTTGCATTAAATGATTAACACATGTTTTGTGTGTCGGTGGACCCCATTTCTTGACTGAAATTTGATTATAGCTTGTAAAATCACCCATTTGTGGATTTCGGTCAATTTCTGTTTGGAATTTAGAAAAACTTTCTTTTGCAAAGTTGTAGAGAATGGAATTTCCTATGGACAGGACATGTGGTTTGAATTTTTCTGATAAAAGGGCTATTTATTATGAATTATTAAAGTTCCGTAGTTCCGAAATAATTGATTTTTGAATGTTTTAATTATTTTTAATAACAAAAACGTTTTTTTGGTTTTTGTCATTATTTGGTGGCTGAATCAGATGGTGAAGGTGGGCTAAGGAAAGTTTTATAAAAATATTAATATTTTATTAAATTTTCTGCTTTGGTGTTCTAAGCATTTTCATATAAATAGGGTGCTTAGGTTAGAATTGAAAATCACACCAAAAACTGAAATCTTCTCTCTCTTTTTCTCTCGATATATTGAGCGTATTCTTGTGAGTATTTTGATACTATGAGTGTTCTTATACAGTGCAAGTTCCCATCAGCACTTTATTCAGTATTCCAGCCAGAAGTACTATTCTTTCGAGGTAAGGGATATTATTATTTTTTAAATGATATTATTTCTTTCAATATCATTTTGCCGGAGTATTAGTAAGATTTTTCTTGTGAAATTCTTGTCTTTTACTGTCTGGATTACTATTCACGTATACGGCACTATTCACGTATACGACACTATTCACAGAAAAATTATATTTTTGTTTTTTGGCCAAAATATCTATTATGGATACTAGCTTTGATTGTATCCATGTTTTGATCATTCTTGAATTTTACTTCACTATGGTTATTTATGAAGTATTTTTGAACTTGGATATTTTTTAAAGTACGAATCCTTAATATTTGTTCTTTTGTTTCACCTTTGGATTCGTTTTCTTTAAAATATTTTTCATCATCCTCAGGTCCTAAATGATGGTATTCATTGAATATCTTTGGCCCTGTAGTGCAAAAAGATGGTTGATTTTATTATGAATATCTTTGGCCGTAGTGCAAAGATGTACAGTGTGTTGAGATGAACATGACCGGTGATGAATATCTTTGGCCTATAGTGAAAAGATGAATATTTGATTCAAGATGTATATTGATTGATGTTACAGGGATAAAATATTGATGATGGACTTTTAAATTCATAGATAATAGTAGATTTCATTCTCTACGTAACTCTTCTATGAATTATTATTTTCGTTGCAAATATTGATCTGAAACTTGTTGTCTATTGTATTTTATCAGATTTTTCCCTGTTGAAGACTAACGATAATTTGTTCTATATTATCTTAGTCATAATATTCTTTACTGGGCTAGTTGAGCTCACCCTTTTCCTTTTTGTTCCATTTTTCTTCTCAGGAGGCGAGAATGCAGCAAGTTCTAGTCGGGGTATGGAATTATGGTTCTAGAGATTTGTTTAGTAGTCCTCACCATTTTTGTAAAATAATGTATCAATAAGTGTGTTGAGGATTTATTTGGGTATGGATATTGTCTAGAAGACAATATTTGTATTTAAACTCACAGTTTTTATGTTGTATTAATAAAGTTGTAGTTGTTTCTGTATCATGTTATTGACGACTCAAAATGGGTGATGTATACCTATTTTGGGGGCGTCACAGTATAGATATGGGGGTGTTACAATTTTGGTATCAAAGCTTCAAGGCTATAGATATAAGGAAGAGAAATCTTAGTATATAGTCTTCGAGTCCGTAAAAATTTTAAAGTACACATAAAATATTACATTAAAAATATTATGTTGTGTAAATTTTTATACCAGTACTACATGAGTTTTCTTTTATAGATGGCCAACTCCAATACTGAAGAAATGGTGATAGCAAACAATCTACCACAAATTGAGTCATTTATAGCTAGTGATGTAGAGGATGAAGAATTGCTTCATGATCAACAACTGTTAGATGCTGAGGAAGAGGAAGATCCAGTGGCAGGAAAATTAATGAGAATTGATGAACATGATGAAGCAATGTCATCACTAATGAAGACAACAGAATATGAGAATAACAAAATGAAGTTTAGGGCTGATATAGCTGAGGGAATGCTACAACATGAGAGAGGACATAGTCACCGACTAAAAGTACAACTGCACCATGCATAAAGGTGCAAGAAGGAAATTCAGTCAAGACTTCTTAAAACATCTCTAGGTGTTCGAGATACTTTTAATGATTTGCAGCGCCGTGTAGCTCGATATCCGATAGAGGAGAAGAAAACTGCTTATCTCATCGATCGATCTGTGGTTTGTCACATGATTCAGGATTCCTTTGATGATATCAATGAATTCTAGAGAGTAGTATAGGTGGTTGAATGCTTTATATTAGTATAAATAAAGAAGCATTCAAAGTTTGTATTGTAACTAGTGTTTTGTAAGATAGTAGTATGTTTAACTACTAAGTTGTTGTGTACGACTATTGTGATATATAAAATAAATAATATGTTTGTGTTATTCAAATTCTTATGAGAATTTTGTTGTTGTTTTGTATAGAATCATGCCACCAACCAGAACACCCCAAAGAGAATTGAATAATGATGATAACTCTACCCAGCAGTTAGTAGACCTTATGTTAGGGGTTGTAAATAGACCTGTGGAACAAAACACATCTTTCAAAGATTTCAAATTAGTTGGACCACCTAAATTTAAAGGTACATCAGAACCTGTAGATGCACAAATTTGGATTTCAGAAATAGAGAAATTTTTCCTAATAACCAATGTCAATAATAATCAAAAGACAACTTTTGCAACCTTTTTCTTGAAAGGTGAGGCTAATTATTGGTGGGAATCAACTAAAGGTCGGGTAGAAACTGAAATTGTTCCTTGGGATAGATTCAAAGAGTTGTTCTTTGAAAACTATTTTTCCCAATCCCTGAAAGATCGCATGGAAATAAAATTTCTAGTTTTAAAACAAGGAGACCTGTCTGTAACCCAGTATACAGCCAAGTTCAATGAACTATCCAGATTTTCTCCTCATCACGTAATCACTGAACTTAGAAAGACTCGTAGGTTTCAAGAGGGTTTAAAACATCAGATTCGGAGTAAGTTGTCAGTACTCCAAATAAAGACTTTCTCTAAAATACTAGAGAAAGCTACTATAGCTGAAAGTGAGAATGAAAGTCTTGCTAAATTTCACTAGGACAAGAAGAGTCAAAATGAGAAAGGGAAACTTAGGACAGAACCCAGTTCAGGTGGGTTTAATAACAAACGAAAATGGGATAATACTTTTTCTAACAATCCAGGGAAAAAGATAGGTAATACTAATAATAACTTTGGTAATAATATCATTAAACCTTGTCCTACTTGTGGAAAGAAACATAAAGGAATATGCTTTCATAGAAAATGTTATAATTGTGGACAATCGGGACATATTTCACCACAATGTCCTCTCCCAAATAAAAATAAATGTTTTAATTATGGTTTATTGGACCATTTTTCTAAGAATTGTCCTAAACCTAAGAACCAAAGAGGAAAGGGGAATAGAGTACCAGAGAATAATCAATCAACAGTAGCTACAGTTGGGGTTCTAAATCGACCTACCGCGAGAACATTTAATATGTCGGTGCTACATATGTGTAGCTTCATAGGACGTGGTGACAGGTATCATCCCTATCAACACTTTAAATGCATAAGTGTTATTTGATTCTGGTGCTATATGTTCTTTTGTGTCTAAAAGCTTTTCTAAAACCTTGAATATACCTTGTGAAAATTAGACGAACCATTTTGTGTAGAAATTGCTAATAATGAAAGGATTCCGGTTAAAACCATATACAAGAACTGTAGTGTGGTAATAAAAGGACATAATTTTATGGTAGATCTTTTACCAATTCAGTTGGGAGAATTTGATGTAATTTTAGGAATGGATTGGTTAGTTAACCATAACGCGATGATTGATTGTCATCAAAAATGTATAAACCTTTTGACTGCTTCGAAGTCAAAGGTAGTGTTCAACGATAGTTGTTCACCTAAGTAATCTCGATGTTTGACAATAGTTCAGGCAGAAAGATTACTTAGAAAGGATAGTTTAGGGTATTTGGCCTATATAGTTGATACTCGACAAGAAGGAGTAAAGCTAGATCAAGTACCAATAGTTAAGGATTTTCCCGATGTATTTCTGGATGACTTACCAGGTTTACCTCCAGGTAGGGAAATTGAGTTTGTCATTGATCTTGCACCGGGAACGGCACCAGTTTCTAAGGTACCATACAGAATGACACCTATAGAACTGAAAGAGTTACTTGTACAATTACAGGAACTCTTAGATAAAAAGTACATACAACCTAGTGTTTCACCATGGGGAGCACCAATATTGTTTGTAAAGAATGTTAGTTTTTGATTTTATAATGTTTTGAATGATGACTAATTTAAGTGTGCATGGTTCATGGTTTGTTATTATATAATTAATATGCATGGATTATGGGTTATAAATAGTTTATAATATTATAATTAATATGCATGGGTTATGGTTATTACATGAACACTTGTTGTTGATTTTCTTCTGTTGGTAAGTTGGAATGTTTTAAAATCATTTCAAATTTGATTTGGAGTTTATTAAGGAAGATTTGATTTGGAGTCTATTAAGGAAGATTTGATTTGGATTCTATTAAGGAATATTTGATTTAGAGGTTATTAAGGAATATTTGAATTGGAGTTTATTAAGGAATATTTGAATTGGAGGTTATTAAGGTATGTTGGTATTTATAATTTTAATAATGACAAATATTATGGTCTTTTGTTATTAATTCCAGCTGGCACAAATTGGTTCTTCTATTTCATCAGAGTATTTCGTGGGTGCTTATTTATTTAAGGATTTTATCTTGCTTAGTGGAGCCCACATTAGTTAGTGACATTTTGGTATTCTATTTTGAAAAGGAGGCTTACAGAAGCTATTGGGTCTTATCCTTATTAATCTCCTTGTTCCTTTATTTAAGGTGTTTTGGTTTGACTTGAAAACATATCCTTGATTTACCAAATTTGTTGGACTCTTTAAATGATAAAATCATGGGGTATATCAATTATCAATTGTGATATGTGTTTCATATTCTAGCTTCTATTTATATATCCGTTGGACAATATTAGTGGCTTTAATTATGGGATTTAAATAATCTGATTTCTTGCTAACAAATATAGCTGTTGGCCTTCATGTTATATAAAGCTTCATCATGCTCGGTTATGAAGAGCCCAACAATTGGAAAGCAGCAATTTCATTCTTCTTAATTCTTATAGCTTTCTAATAGTCTTTCTAGAAATCAATGTCCTGTTATCCTTAGGCTAGAAAGTTGATATTCCATTGGAATCACCATCATTATAATCTGAAAAACAAAACTGTTAGCTTTGGTGGTCTAGAGTTTTTAGAGTTTAGTGGGTCTGTTCAAAGGAAGCTTCAAAGGTCTAAGAGGTGAGAACAGGTGCAGAGGTGTACAAGTTGTAGAGGTGAAAAGGGGGCATTGGTGTCCATTATCAGAATTGAAGCTTCTTTGTAACAGGGAGTTCTTTTTATTGTATTTAATTGAATATTAAGTTTAATAAAAAGAGTCTCCAACCCTAGTTTGGATTGGACGTGGATTAGGCAACTAGATTAGAGGATAGGGGCTAAACCACGTAAAAATCTTGGTGTGATTTTTACTTATGTTTATCTCTTTAACTGTCATTCACATTCTACACTTTTTTGTTATTCACGCTTCTATCTAGACACTAAAGCAGACAGGTTTAGCTGTCTGATAATAAGAAAGGAAGAACATAAGCTAAAGCAGACACTAAAGAAGACAGGCGTAGCTGTCTTAATTAAACCTGTTACAGAAAATTTCAAAAAGTTTTCACCGTTTATCATTTTTAGCTTAAACATCTATTCACCCCCCCTCTAGCTGTGCATATACAGAGAATTACATTTGGAATCAAAGCAAGGCTTTACTAATATTGATCATTGCAAGTCGTAGGGGAAGATCCTATGGCACACCTAAACCTTCAAGAAGGCCAGTCCACAAGTAGGCCACCGTTGTTGCTAGGAAGTGAAAAATTCAATTTTTGGAAGTTCAGAATGAAGATCTATCTGAACCGTAACCCATGGGAATGGTGGGTAGTCGAAAATGGCCCAGTCATTCTGCGACATGATGATGGCAAGCCAAAGAATCTCATGGAAATGGACTCAAATAAATCGTATATGGTATCTTATGATTCCAAGGCCATGAATAAACTTTTAAGTGGCATGGTTCAGTCAGAGATAGATAAAGTCTCTTCTTGTATTAT
Organism: Panax quinquefolius; assembly: GCA_020205615.1. Lineage (NCBI taxonomy): Eukaryota > Viridiplantae > Streptophyta > Magnoliopsida > Apiales > Araliaceae > Panax > Panax quinquefolius. Next base: position 51,324,920 of record CM035153.1, read on the forward strand.
GACTAAGGAAATTTTGGACACAGTCATCATGAGCCACGAAGGTACTACTAAAGTAAATGAGGTCAAGCTGAGCATGCTAATGCACGAATACGAACTATTCAAATTGGAGAAAAATGAATCAATTAGAGATGCCCAAGCAAGATTCCTCACTCTAATGAATTCTTTAAGCATGCTCGGACAAAAGATTGATCAAAAGAAAATCAACCGAAAGCTTCTCAGAGTCATGCCAAAGCGATTCGCTCCAAAGGTTACTATACTTCAAGACTCAGTCACAATCAGCAAAATGGAAACTCTTACCTTATTTGGAGAACTTGAAGAGTTTGAAAACCAACTAAAATTGTATGATGAAGAAGATGAGGCACCTAAGAAGAAGACCTTAGCTTTACAAGCTGAAAGCTATATAGAAGGCAATGATGAAGATTCAGATGAAGAAATAGCTTCAATGACTAGAAAATTGAGGGAGTTGATCCAAAAGAAGAATAGATCAAAATTACCAACAAAAGTTTTCAACAACAAGAAAGATTTCAAGCAAAAGCCACAAGATGAAACCTGTTTCGAATGTGGAAGGCTTGGACACTTCAAAAGAGATTGCTTCCAACTAAAAAGAAAGAACAAAGAAAATGGGAAGGCTCTAATGACATGGAGTGATGATGAATCCGATCATGAAGATCAAGAAGAAGAAAATGCTCAACTGTGCTTCACTGGAATATACAATGAGGAAACATCCGAGGTAAGTCCTGAACTTGGAGAAATTACTATTTCTGATTATCTTGCTTTACATAATGAAAATCAAAAGCTTAAAAAGAAAACTGCTTATTTTAAGAACTGCGTAAATGAGATAATGAATGAAGCTGAGTCACTTATTGAAGAAAGAAAAGAAAATGAATATCTCAAAAATGAAAATCAAATTTTAAAAGAAAAATTGAAAATGAGAGATGCATGCATAGATGTTTTTAATGATGGAAAAATTATGAATATGCAACATAATGATAATGTAATAAATGCAGAAATAGTATCTTTAAAAAATGATCTTGCTAAATTTGTGCAAGGAGAAGAGAACCTAAATGTTATGTTAGGGGCACAAAGGTCCAGTCTTGATAAACAAGGGATTGAGTATAATCCTATTAAAAATGTGGAAAATAGGACTAATAATAATATTAGAATGATTAATAGTAAATCAAGGCATAAACCACTTTATTGTTCACCATTTGGTACTTGTAAAAAATGTGGTTTTAAAGGTCATTTTGATTCTAATTGCAATAAAATTAGAATAAAACAAATTTGGGTAAAGAAAAGTGATTTATATGCTACTAACCCAAAAGGACCCAAGAAGATTTGGGTACCAAAAAGATAGAGACTATTTGTTTGTAGGTGTCTCAAGATCAAAAAGGAGATGGATGATTCTTTACTTTGAGAGAGTAAGTTATCTATAAATTATTTGGCGGAATCTGTAAGTACCTCATGTTGTTTTTTAAATAGAGTTTTAATTAGATATATTATTATAAAAACTCTATGGATTTCGTATTACAAGGGTTCATAACATCATTTATTATGTCAAATGCTCCATATTTAATATACATGACAATCTTGATAAAAGGTTGAGGAATATGTTCAAATTTTATTTGATAATTTTGACCTTGATCTGTCAAAAGAAGAGAATGAGGTTTTTGTAGGGAAAAGTAATGTGGAACGTGGAAATCAAACAGCTCAATCCAGACAGTCTAAGCCGTCTGCATTACATGGAAAAATAGATGAACTAGGAAAACATGCAGACACCTAAATCCAGACAGCTCGATCCGTCTATTTTTGAAGGCAAATCAGATGAATATTCTGATGCAAAATCTGATATTCCAGAAAGTGAATCAGATGAACAAATGACCAATGACAGTCTTCCAAGAACAACCAGAGTAGTGAAAAATTATCCTCCTAACCTGAGTTTTAATGACTTCAACATTGGGATGCCAAAAGAAGTGCTATTGAAGAGATTTTTGATTCTGAAAATACAAAATTCAAATCTACACTAAGGAGCACAATTATCAAGCTTTCTACTGGTAACAAAAGGTTGATATATAGGTAAAAAATTACAAAGGTATGATTATATTGTTTACTAGCTATATGTGATTTTGTTATAACCTTGTTCTATTGTCATTCTTTATGCTTATTTTTTTAATTTGGCAAATGGGGTGAGATAATTAACTTCAACTAAATTGATATGAATTATTTTTTGTTGATGACAAAGGGGGAGAGATATAACTTGATAATTTATTTCTTTTTGATAATGACAAAGGGGGAGAGATATTTGGTTATAATTAAATTTGTTTGAATTGGTATTCATGTTGATATTGAGATACTATATTATGCTGGAATATGCAATGATGGTTATTTGGATAAAGTAATTTTCTTTTGCTCCTTAATATGCATAAATTTAAGGGGAGCCATATACTTAGGGGGAGCATGTTGGTGCATAAATTGTCATCATCAAAAAGGGGGAGAATGTTAGTTTTTGATTTTATATTTTTTTGAATGATGACTAATTTAAGTGTGCATGGTTTATGGTTTGTTAATATATAATTAATATGCATGGATTATGGGTTATAAATAGTTTATAATATTATAATTAATATGCATGGGTTATGGTTATTACATGAACACTTGTTGCTGATTTTCTTCTGTTGGTAAGTTGGAATGTTTTAAAATCATTTCAAATTTGATTTGGAGTTTATTAAGGAAGATTTGATTTGGAGTCTATTAAGGAAGATTTGATTTGGACTATTAAGGAAGATTTGATTTAGAGGTTATTAAGGAAGATTTGAATTGAAGTTTATTAAGGAATATTTGAATTGGAGTTTATTAAGGTATGTTGGTACTTATAATTTTAATAATGACAAATATTATGGTCTTTTGTTATTAATTCCAGCTGGCCCAAATTAGTTCTTCTATTTCATCAGAGTATTTCGTGGGTGCTTATTTATTTAAGGATTTTATCTTGCTTAGTGGAGCCCACATTAGTTAGTGACATTTTAGTATTCTATTTTGAAAAGGAGGCTTACAGAAGCTATTGGGTCTTATCCTTATTAATCTCCTTGTTCCATTATTTAAGGTGTTTTGGTTTGACTTGAAAACATATCCTTGATTTACCAAATTTGTTGAACTCTTTAAATGATAAAATCATGGGGTATATCAATTATCAATTGTGATATGTGTTTCATATTCTAGCTTCTGTTTATATATTCATTGGTCAATATTAGTGGCTTTAATTATGGGATTTAAATAATCTGATTTCTTTCTAACAAATATAGTCGTTGGCCTTCATGTTATATAAAGCTTCATCATGCTCGGTTATGAAGAGCCCAACAATTGGAAAGCAGCAATTTCATTCTTCTTAATTCTTATAGCTTTCTAATAGTCTTTCTAGAAATCAATGTCCTGTTATCCTTAGGCTAGAAAGTTGATATTCCATTGGGATCACCATCATTATAATCTGAAAAACAAAACTGTTAGCTTTGGTGGTCTAGAGTTTCTAGAGTTTAGTGGGTCTATTCAAAGGAAGCTTCAAAGGTCTCAGAGGTGAGAACAGGTGCAGAGGTGTACAAGTTGCAGAGGTGCAAAGGGGGCATTGGTGTCCATCATCAAAATTGAAGCTTCTTTGTAACAGGGAGTTCTTTTTATTGTATTTAATTGAATATTAAGTTTAATAAAAAGAGTCTCCAATCCTAGTTGGGATTGGACGTGGATTAGGCCACTAGATTAGAGGATAGGGGCTGAACCACGTAAAAATCTTTGTGTGATTTTTACTTATGTTTATCTCTTTAACTGTCATTCACATTTTGCACTTTTTTGTTATTCACGCTACTATCCAAACACTAAAGCAGATAGGTCTAGCTGTCTGATAATAAGAAACGAAGAACATAAGCTAAAGCAGACACTAAAGCAGACATGCGTAGCTGTCTGAATTAAATCTGTTACAGAAAATTTCAAAAAGTTTTCACCGTTTATCATTTTTAGCTTAAACACCTATTCACCCCCCCTAGGTGTGCACATACAGAGAATTACAAAGAAGAAGGATGGAACTATGAGACTATGTATAGACTATAGAGAGCTAAATAAATTAACTATTAAAAATAAATATCCTTTACCAAGGATTAATGATTTGTTTGACCAATTAAAGGGGGCCGAACATTTTTCAAAAATTGACCTTAGAACAGGTTATCAACAATTAAAGGTAAGAAAGGAGGATGTGCCAAAAACAACGTTTAGGACAAGCTATGGACATTATGAGTTTCTTGTAATGTCTTTTGGATTGACAAATTTACCAAAAACATTTATGGATTTAATGAATCGAGTGTTTAAACCATGCTTAGACAAATTTGTTGTAGTGTTTATCAACGATATTCTGCTATACTCGAAAACAAGGGAAGAGCATATTGAATGCTTGAGAGTCATTTTGGAGATACTATGAAAGGAACAACTTTATGCAAAGTTCCAAGTGTGAATTTTGGCTGAAGAGAGTTCAATTTTTAGGTCATGTAATTGACAAAAATGGAATATGTATAGATCCAACTAAGATCGAAACTGTTGTGAATTGGGAACAACCAACAACTCCAACAGAAGTACGAAGTTTTCTCGGTTTAGCGGGTTATTTTCGACGGTTTATAAAAAAAATTTAAAAATAGCAACCCCATTAACCAATTTAACTCGAAAGACGGTAAAATACGTCTAGACAGATAAATGTGTGGAAAGCTTCCAAGAGTTGAAGAAGCGACTGAGCATGGCTCCAGTGTTATCTTTACCAGATGATACAGGAGGCCTTGTAGTATTTAGTGATGCATCACACAGAGGTTTGGGGTGTGTGTTGATGCAACATGGGAAAGTGATTGCTTATGCATCATGACAACTCAAAGATTATGAGAAGAAGTATCTTACTCATGATCTAGAGTTAGCCGCAGTAGTTTTTGCTCTAAAAATTTAGAGACATTACTTGTACGGGGAGAAGTGCAAGATATATATAGATCATAAAAGTCTGAAATATATTTTTACACAAAAGGAACTAAATTTAAGATAGAGAAAATGGTTAGAACTGATAAAGGATTTTGATTGTGAAATCTTATATCATCCCGATAAAGCTAATATTGTAGCTGATGCGTTAAGTAGAAAGAATCAGGAAAAATTGAATGTATTAACCACCAATGATAGGTTAATAAAAGATTTTGAAAATTTTGAAATTGAGGTGGAATGTCCAACTACCTCTACCCAAAAATTATACATTTTAGAGGGAGTTTCATCTCTCTTAACAAAGTCAAAGAGATACAGGAAAAGATGAAGAATGTCAGAAGTATAAGTCTAATTTAACTCATGACAAGTATAACGAATTCAGAATAGATAAGGATGGAATAATAAGATATAAAGATAGAATCTGGGTTTTGTTAAATCAAGCTTTAAAAGACAAAATTTTAAACGAAGCACATAATTCTAAATTTGCCATACATCCTGGAAGTACTAAAATGTTCAAGGATTTAAGTCGACACTTTTGGTGGTCGAATATGAAAAGAGAAATTGCTGAATGGGTAAAAAAATGTCTCACGTGTCAAAGGGTTAAGGCTGAGCATCAAAAGCCGAGTGGTTTACTTCAACCCTTACCGATTCCTGAGTGGAAGTGGGAACATAAAACTATGGACTTTGTTGATGCCTTCCAACTACACAAAAGGGTCATAATGCCATTTGGGTAATAGTTGACCGTTTAACCAAATTAGCTCACTTTTTACCTATTAAAATTTCTCATAACTTGGATCACCTTGCCAAACTATACATTAATGAAATTATCTCTAGGCATGGAGTGCCTGTTTCCATAGTATCGGATCGAGATTCGCGTTTTACTTCAAATTTTTGGAAAAGCCTTCAGAAACATTTAGGAACACATTTAGGATTGAGTACAGCTTATCATCATCAGACAGATAGACAGAGTGAGAGAACCATACAAACATTAGAGGTTATGTTAAGAACATGTATCATGGACTTCAAAGGAAGTTGGGAAGATCAGTTACCTTTAGTCAAATTTTCCTATAACAATAGTTATCATTCTAGCATAGGTATACCACCCTATGAAGCCTTATATGGGAGGAAGTGTAGAACACCTTTATGTTGGGATGAAGTCGGGGAAAGACAAATGTTAGGACCTGAAATAATTCAACAAACAACTGAAACTATCAGGATTATACGTCAATGATTACAAGCATCTCAAGATCGACAAACAAAATATGCTGATCCACATCGTCAACAACGAAACTTTAACATAGGAAGCCACGTATTCTTGAAGGTATCTCCTTGGAAGGGCAAAATACATTTTGGCAAGAAAGGAAAACTAAGTCCGAGATTCGTTGGACCTTTTGAAATTTTGAGAAGGATTGGTGAAGTGGCTTATGAAATAGCACTACCTCCTGAGTTGAATCATATCCATAATGTATTTCATGTGTCCGTATTACGACTATACAAACCTGATTATAAACACGTTATAAATTATGAGCCATTCCAAATAGAAGAAGATCTTTTTTATGTAGAAGAACCTGTGCGTATCGTCGACCGTAAAGAACAAGTCCTGAGAAATAAAGTGATAGCATCGGTTAAAGTAAGCTGGAGAAATCAGAACATTGAAGAGGCTACATGGGAGCTCAAAGATAAAATGCGAGAGAATTATCCTCAACTGTTTACTTAACTTATATTGTAATTTCGAGGACGAAATTCTTATTAGTGGGGGTGAATGTAAAACCTAAATCCTTAATAAGATTCAGTAATGTAAAATTCAGTTATATCAATAAAATTTTTCCGTTCTGAATGTGTTATGTGTTAATAAATACTCTGCTTAACAAATTTAACCAAATAAAATTTTGTCCGAAAAACGTCGTGCTTGACACCTCGTGCTTAAAATTTTTCTTTTGTAAGCGGACTTTTCGGTATATTTGTTTTGAAAAGCTGCTTTGTCGTGCTTACACTGACAAAATGATTTGTCGTGCTTGTTAGGATTAGTGAGAAATCTAGGTTAGTAACCCTAAATTACAAACCCTAACCCTAATTAACAAAACCCTAACCCAAATTAAAAACCTAACCCTAATTAGCTAATTTAACCCGAATTAGATTATCTTAACACCTAATCATGGTTAGTAAACTTCAATTAGGTACTTATAAACATCAGTTAAGAATCGTAATCATTAAAAACAAAACCCTAATCAAGATTAGTGAGGATTAGGGCAAAATTAAGCTACTAAACTAACCTTATACTATCTCATAAGTAGGTCAGGAGTCACCATACAAGTCCCTAGGCTGCACATGACATGCTTGTAACTCCCAAGCATGACAATAGTCACCAGATTAGATATTTGTGGAGGCAAGTTGCTTAAAAATGTCCAAAAAGCCAAGTTGAAGAATTCTATAAATAGGAACCTTTGGGCCGAACAAACTCACAAAATTTCTAAGCCATTATACACTTACTTACTTACCAAATCAAGCCTGGGTGATAGCAGCAACAAAATCAGAAGCTAGAATTGAAAATCAATCAAAAAAAGGTGCAAACCGTAGTTTATAATTAGCTCTTTGATCCTTTGTTAATTTTGTTGTTTAGATGTTTAGAAATATGTATTAGTATATTAGAAAGCATGTTAGATTGGTAGACACATTTTCATAACATCTAGATGCCTTAATTAAGTGTTTTTAGAAATTTGGGAATTTTGAAAACCAAGTCTGACAGCCGAATGTCAGGGCTTGTAGATTCATATGTGTTTATGTTTAGGTCTATTAATTATATGTTACTTGTAGCTTGTTAGTAGGACTTTAATCTGGAAAAGAAAATAGGTTCATTAGAACCGCATATTTCAAGTTATAAGTGGTCAAAGTGCGTTGACCGTTCATGGGTTGTAGTTTTCTGGGTTACCCAGAAAACTCAAGAACAGTTGAACCGGCTACTTTGACCAAACTTTTTGATCACCTTCTGTTTGTTATTTTTGTAATGTGTTGTATTAGATTAACACCATGATATATGTACTGCATATTTATGATCTTAAATTGCTTAAACAACTCATAGGATTATTGGAATTAATGGTCAAAAGTCATTGACCGAGCTTGACCAAGTTTTCTGGGTTGCCTAGAAAACTGAAGAACACGAAGAACAACGTTTGGCAGTTCTTTGACCAACATAATTAGAGACCTTAGAGTTATGATTTGTTCATGTTAATGTTATATATATGTACCCTGGCATATATACTACATGTTACAACAAACACAACACACATCCAATACATAGAATCAAAGATATTAAAGCCCCAAATCCGTTGACCGGCCATGATCACTGTTCTAGGTTGCCCAGAAACTCAAGAACAACTCTGATAGTGACTTTGAGCCTCTATAACTTCTTGTTATATGTAGGTTAAAGCCTGAAATTTGATTCATGTTCTACTACTGTAAGAGTACTATAACATCAACACTTGACCAAATCCAAAATCATAACCAGTAGCTAGATAATTCGTGGTCAAATTGGTCACTCGACCATGACTAAACTGTTACCCAGAAACTCAAGAACACCTACATCGACACTTTCTATCACTGAAGGGCTATAGCGACAGACAGAAATTGATTTTTCTAAAAATAAATTATAAAAAATTAGAAATAATTAATAAATAAATACAAAAACAGTTTTAAAAATTATGTTAAATAAATATAATTAATTTATGATATTTTTACATAAATTCAATAAATATTTTATTTTATTTGGATATTATTAATAATTAACTTAATAATAAAGTAATTAGAATAATTATTTATAAATACTAAATAATTATTGCAAAATAATAATAATAATGATATAAAATCATAATAAATTATTATAAATTATTTAATAATAATAAACAATGTTTTTGTAAAATTTTAAGTAAATATTAATTACCTAAAAGTAGAAATAAATGAATTAAAAATCATTTAAAGGATAAATAAATGTTTTAAAAATATTTTAAAACTTCTAAAAATTATTATAATGGATATATAAATTATCTAAAAATATAATAAATTTTATAAATAAAATTTTGTCCATTTATCAACTTATTTACTATTCGGTAGAAGCATTGAACACCGAAACTCTATTTAATCTAACCCGATCATATGTAAATGTTATAATTGAGTATTATTATTAATACTAATGTGTTAGATTTATATATATGAACATCATAGGTATTTATTAACGATCTGAATAGCATAACTTGACTGATCTACGCTCAGGCAAGTATCTGAACCTTATTTATTTATTACAAATTTCTCAACCCTTTTTATTCGTTGAACAAGATTTTTTATCTTGATATGCTGTTGATATAATATACTACACCTACAATTGAATTACCTCTTATTATAAGGTTATTACTATAGCTTCAGCATAACTAAGAAATGAATTGTTTATTAATATTGAATGTTAAGCTTAAATTGTTGTGTCAAACCAAATTGTTTGGTAAGACATCCTATTCTGAAGTTGGGTATCCCGTATGGGATCATTCAGTTGATAATATATTGACACTAATTTGGGTGCATTTGAGCACTGGTAGGATGAGATGCATACTCCTAAGATGTTGAATGGGCTGATTCCCTATCTCATATCTAAAAAAAATTTCTAAGTCTGTGTGACTGACCGAAATATAAATCCATAGTGATATGGTAACAACTATCAGTCAAAATTTGAATTGTTTTATTTCTCAAATCATATATTGTTTTAAATACAAAACTTGCTGAGCATGTCATAGCTCACCCTTGCAAATTATTCCCTTTACAGTTTTAGATGGTAACCCTGGAACATCTGGAGTAGATAAAGGGAAGCATCCCTGCTTAGATTAGATTATATTTTTGTCTATTTGAATACCTTGTAATAAGAAACTCGTTATGAGAATCATGTAATCGAATCTTAATATTATGATATATATAACGTGTCCAAATATTGTTTGAACACTCTATTCATCATATCCATAAATGCAGCCGGTGCCTTAGTCAATCCAAATGTCATCACTAGAAACTCGTAATGACCATAACGAGTCCTGAATGCAGTCTTTGGTACATCCTCCTTCGTAACCTTCAACTGGTGATACCCAGTTCTTAAATCTATTTTAGAAAAATACTTAGCCCCTTTCAACTGATCAAAAAGATCATTGATCCTGGGCAATGGGTATTTATTCTTTATCGTTAGCTTATTCAACTCTCTATAGTCGATACAAAGTCTTAACGATCTGTCCTTCTTCTTGACAAATAGTACCGGTGCTCCCCACGGCGAAACACTCAGTTGTATGTACTTTTTGTCCAATAGTTCTTGTAACTGTACCATTAACTCCTTCATCTCCACTGGCGCTATACGATACGGTGCCCTGTAAACTGGTGCCGCTCCTAGCATAATGTCTATTATAAACTCAATCTCCCTATCTGGTGGAAGACCCAACAAATTACTTAGAAATACATCCGCGAATTCTTTAACTATAGGTATTTGTTCCATGGTTGCTACCACTCTCTGGGTATCAACAACATGACATAGATAACCTACACATCCCTTCCTCAATAATTTCATAGTTTATGTTATGGTTAGACAACACGAATGTCCCAACGATCTATTCCCATAAAATACTACCTGAGGTTGTCTAAACGTTCTAAGGTTCACACATTTCTTCTGACAATCTATAATTGCCTCATGGTTTACCAACCAATCCATTCTGAGAATTATATCGAATTCTCCTAAATTTATCGGTATCAAATCTACTGATAATTTACAACTCCATATGTCTACGCAACAACTCCTATGAATATTTTCAACAAGAATTATCTCCTCGTTTGCTACCTTAATATTTAAAGGTATAGGCAACTTTTTGGAAAGTAATCCTAATCGTCTAGTAAAATCACATGCTATAAATGAACAAGTAGCACCTGAATCAAATAGCACGTAAGCATTTATATCATTGATCGGAATTATACCTGCGACTACGTCCCCTGATTCAACTGCATCTTGGACTGTCATGTTAAAGGTACGACCCATCGGCCTACCTGGATGCGCTGGACCACTAATAGCCAACTTACCACTATTAGTGCCCCGATTACCGTCCGTCACCTTCTTTGGACAATTCTTTGCATGTGGTCAGTTGACCCACACATAATGCATCCCTGGTTTTTCTTCAGACTTGGACAGTTAGGAGAAATATGGCCCTCCTATCTACAATTACAGCATACGACCTTCCCCTTGAGACAGACTCCCAGATGAGTCTTCCCACAGGTTTTATAGGCCTGCATTCTTCTCTTTGGATCTCCTTGCTTTACTCTAGTATTCCCAGAGTTGAAAACTTTCCACTTTTGTCCCTCGCCACGACCGCTGGCTCCTTCTATCTTCACTCCCCCATCAACCTTCCCCTTATTCTTCTAATCATTGTGGTACTGGCTTAGAGCCTCGCTACCACCTTCGGCGATTATCTCCTTCTCTAAAATAGTCCCAAATGTAGTACTTTGGAACACAAATATACCGTTATAGAGCCAGGGTTTCAAGCCCTGCTCGAACCGTCGAGCTTTCCTAACCTCAGTGTCCACTTAGTATGGAGCGAATCTCGCCAGTTCATTAAACTTGGCAGCATATTGGGGAACCGTCATGTCCCCTTGTTTCAAGTCCAGAAACTGCATCTCCATTCTTCCTTGCATACTCGTAGGAAAGTAGTTCTCGAAGAATATCTCCTTGAACCTCACCCACATTAAGTCCTCTTTACCCGCCCTCGCTTGGTTAGCCTCCCACCAAAAATTGTCTTCACCTTTCATCATATAGGTTGCAAAGGCAACCTTCTGACCCTCTTCGACATTTTCTATGACAAATGCCTTCTCAATTTCCTTTACCCATGTCTAGGCTTCTATGGGGTCCGTAGTTCCTTTGAACTACGACGGATCGACACTTTTAAAATCCTTAAAGGTAGTAGCTCGTGCTACTCCCAGTTTTACAGAGATATTAGCCCCATTTCTATTGAACACGACTGTTAATAAATTAACAAATTCTTGCATTAGGTTAACCGGACCTCCTTCCGGTTGATTTACGCTAGCACCTTAATTTCGTTGCCCTCTTCTTGGTGGCATTTTGTTGTTACAATAAACAACACATTTCGTTATTATTCCTTTCTTATTAGTTAGTAATTATTTAAGATTAAACAATAACTTCAACATCCATTGCTCAGTATATTCCAGGAAAAAAACTTATATTGATTCATTCATTGTAGTATAATACTACATCGTTTTATTACACAGCCTAAGCTGATTACATTACCATCCCGCAATTGCTTTCCAAAAATTGGAATTTACAAAAGGCTACCCTTTGATATACAAAAGTGGGTTTTACGTCACTACTAGATACACAATATTTACATATCTAAAACTACTCTAGCTATTACTAGATTACATCTGCCTTCAGGAATTATTAAAATCTTTTATGGCGGACCGTGATAACATCCCGATCGATAGTGTTTGAGTCCGCTTGACCTCTCATGGATACCCGACTACCGCTACTAGAAATCTTGTTGAGAACTCCTATGGATATAGGACATTCTCCCTATCTTTTTTCTCTTGGTCTTTATCTCCCCCTTGAGCCCAAAAACCTCATGCTTTAGCTCATGGAACTTGTCCTTGGCTAAAACCCGCTCATCATGTTCCTATTCCCATATTGACTCCACATCTGTCTTATCATGTAAGATAGCCTGGAGCTCCGCTCGTAACTCCTTCACCTCCAGATAATAGTGGAGGTTCCAATCTAACACTGCCATGAACAACGACATCATAGACTCCCCTTGGGGTGTCTCTTCTACAAGTGCTATTGGATTGAAGGACATAACCTCCAATTCCTCTTTTATCATGCCGTCAAATATTGACATGAGATCGGGGTCCTCTGAGTCTCCAGACTCAATCACTACTATCTTTGGCTCCTCTGCTATTGGGTTCGGTATAACCTCTATCTGATTAACCAATTCTTCACTAACTGCCTGCACATCTATATGCATTCCATTTACACCTGACATCTACACAAAACAATTAAGTTGATTAGTACACGTTAGTAGAATAATAAAAACACATAACATATTCATAATGCATTTTTATAAGGTTATTTTCTTCTTTTACTTCCTTAACTTCTCTTAAGGTTATGACTTAAGGTTTTAATTTCCCCCCCCCCCCCTTAAGTTTCATAACCTAATGCTTTGATACCAACCTATGACGCCCCCAAATCCAGGCATCTTCCAACCCGACAGATGGTGCTCCACGGTGCTACAGTTCACACAAACATTCAATTGAAATGCCTAAAAAGAACGAATATGTCATGTGTATATACTGAAAATCCATATTAACATTCCCCGGGTTCATTATAACTGTTACAATTTTTCTTGTCATAATATCAAATATTATCATTATAAACCTATACTATAACATAGGTATTCTACGGGTTCGTCTTCCCCTTTCCTTTATCCTTGCCGGATCCTTCGGTCCGTTCGGTCTTAGCTGCATTCATATGGTTCAAGCAAGAGTGAGCATGACTAGCTCAGCAAGTATTACAATTTTATTTAACAATAGGCTTGACTCATAAAAATCATATATCTTCAATAACTGAACAATAGTTATGAAGTACTATCGATAATTCAAAATAGCATTTCTCTTTTCTTCAAAACATTTTACAATAACAATATTCTGTAAAACATCAATTCCGGTCCAAGACCTTGAGCATTTCATAGTTTATTTGAAAAGCACATCCCAGTACAAAATCCGTAAGTCTGACATTTCTTACGAGCACGTCTAAGTGATCAGCCTATCGTACTCTATGTTGATCAATACTACATTCATTAAACGTATGTACGTTTAAGTTGTGGCAACCTCACGTGCCTGTCGTTTGACGACAAAACATTTTAGCATACTCAGTCTTCATTTGAAAACCACACCAATATAACTTGGTACAACACTGACCATACATTGACAGATTATAAGAAATCCAACATATCATAAGTCTAGCTAAAAGAATTGACTTTGACTTCATCATACAATAATTCATGCGTAAGAATACATGAACCACAAAGCTTGTCTAGATTGAACATAGACAAGGGTTAGAATACTTGCTTTTAGCGTCTGTTATGGTTATTACATGTTCACGTTAAGTCCTTAAGGTCTCTAAAGTAGATGATCATATCACATAACACATTAGGTCATGAATAAACATGCATGATTCCTAACGAATCTTACCCTTCTTCTCAATATAATCAGATATTAGACTTATTACTATTGATTCTGGCTTTCCATTTATAATTAACAATGTTCTTACGTTCATGTTTGATTACTTATCTTTAATCTTTATGTATCAAAATTAAGGTTTAACAAAGCTTTAACAATGTTACAATTAAGCTTTTACTTCATTGATAAATAGCTAACATTCTTGCTATACTTGTAACTCTTCCTTACTATGCATTCCTTAAGGCTTGCGCTGCGGCACAAGTTATCCTTATACAACTCGTCTTTGTCATGCACGACGAGTTAGCGATAAGCGAGCACGGCCTTGGCGCTAGTGATTACACACATAACTCAATTGGTAGTGCTCTGGCGTGACTCTCAGATGAGAGTGCAGGGCATGGTAATGGCGCGCAAAGCGTTACCTTTAAGAAATTTTGGCACCACGACGCTTGACTCTGTGCACCGAAGAATGTGATAGTTTGAATTGCACAACGAACTTCCGGGACTCCAAATTTGATCATTTTAAGTCTGAATTGGCTCGTTCAAAAGCCATTAGCTCACAAATAACATACTATACGTGTTTATGCAAGAATTTATATTTTTGACTTCGTTTACTCAAAATTCACCTATTGATTCATTTTTAACGAAAACAATAAACGTCCGTGAATGTTCAACGCTCGTTTCTTCGTTCTAAGTCAGAATTCATCCATTTTTGAGTCCGCAACTCTATAATGCCAAATAAGACTTGTTCCCATCAAAAACCAATGTTTCCGAGCTCAATATCAAAATTCAACCTCTAATCCGAGAATTTCACGAATTCGACGATTAGCGTCCAACCGTGAGAATTCCGGCATAGCTTCATTACTTATGATTTGATTATCATTCCAAATGGATTCTATCCATCATATGGAGATTTCAAACTACATATTACATCAAATTATTTTCATGATAAGTTATGGCTTATTCTTCATGAGTTTATAACTTATCAAAGTAAAAACTACATATAATTTTAATTCTCATAAATTATGATAGTTTAAGTCCTTTAACCAACATTCTTACATACTTTCAACATACTAAATTCATTCATGTAAACATGTTATAAGTCTTACAAGTTCTACCTTAGTTCATAGCTTATTCATGAACAAAGTGCTTATTCTCGGCTTATTAGGACTTAAGTCCTTAGATTATTTATTCCTATCATTTCATTGCATACATGATCATTAATCCACACTTCTCTTATCAACCTATAATGGTAAAGATGGAAGACCAATGACATGAGATCATTACCTTTATTGAACTAGCTTTGTTCTTCTCTTTTCTAACAAATGAAAATAGCTTATTCTTGCTTATTCTCTCTAACCAATAAGTTAATTGTGTTGGATGAAAAAGAACAAGGAACAAATGAAATCTGAAGCTTTCTATCTATAGGAAAACAAAAGTGAGGGCATATTAGACAATACACCAAACCCACCTCCTTACTATTCATTTCTTCATCCTTAAGTAAACTTGCTTCCCACTTTAATTACTTGGTCATTACACTTTTTTCTTGGTCATCACATAATGTCTTGGTCATTACACAATTGTCTTGGTCACCAAGATTACCCACATTAACATGGGTTTCCCCATGGGTCACTCTAACCCATTGGATCCTAGCTTGGCTTGGATTTAATTAACTTAACTTAACTTTGGGCTTATATTAATTAACTTACTTGAACTTCTCATCAACCACCACTTGGGCTTTAACATTAATTATATTGGACTTACAATTTGCTAACAATCATACAAGTCAAATTCATTTGGCTAAAAGCCTTATTACAAATTCTCTACGTATTATACACGTATACTCATTCTTAATATACGATATCCCATCCTTCATACATACTCATATAATACTTCGTATTATACTTATATTTGTTACCTAGTACAATACATATGTATCATACGATCATTACATTAACTTCTAATGCTTTATTTTCCTAACATTCTCGGATTACGTCCACATTCGAAAAATTATGTTTTCCATACTTGAATTCTTATTACATAATCTAACTCACTTCGATATTCTATCGTTACGTATTTCTCAGAAGTTCAAAAATAATTCCCGAGCAGAAATCGATGAATATTGTTTTTCAGAAAATTCCTCGAAAAACTTTTATTTTCGTCTTGGAAATTCAAACACTTTAATTCTCTCACGTAGTCAAAATACAACTATGTTCCAATGTTTCTAGGTTATAGAATGACATTCATGTTACTAACACGTAATAGTAACAAGTAATATAATTTTGTACATTATTTTATTAAATAAAATTATTTTACAAAGGATCCGAATTTCTCGGTCGTTACAATCAACGACCAAGTGGCTTGTTATAGTCATTAGAGATTTCGGAGTGGAAGTGGGAGCATATCACAATGGACTTCATGGTGGGACTTCTGACTACAATGAAAGGGTATGATGCGATTTGGGTGATAGTGGACCGGTTGACGAAGTCGGCTCACTTCTTACCAATTAGGGTCAAGTATAACTTGGACCAGTTAGCTAAACTTTATGTTAAGGAAATACTTTTCAGACATGGAGTACCAATTTCAATTGTGTCCGACCGTGATCCACGATTCACATCGAACTTTTGGAGGAGTCTGCAGGAGCAGTTGGGAACGCAGTTGAAGCTGAGTACGGCGTATCATCCACAAACTAATAGACAGAGTGAGAGGACAATTTAGACGTTAGAAGATATGCTAAGATCTTGCATCATGGATTTCAAGGGTAGTTGGAATGATCATCTACCATTAGTAGAGTTTGCGTATAACAATAGTTTTCATGGAAGCATAGGTATGCCGCCTTACGAAGATTTATACGGAAGAGAGTTTAGAATACCACTGTGTTGGGACGAAGTGGGAGAACGCCAAATGCTAGGGCCATAATTGGTACATCAGACAGCGGAGGAAGTAAAGTTGATACGAATACGTCTCGTAACCGCTCAAGACAGACATAAAAAGTATGAGGACTCGCATTGAGAAAATAGTGAGTTTGAAGTAGGCTCTTCCGTGTTTCTAAAGGTATATCCCTGGAAAAGAAAAGATACACTTTGGAAAGAAGGGAAAGTTAAGTCCGAGGTTTATAAGACCTTTTGAAGTGTTAAAACGGGTAGGTGAGGTAGCTTATATGATATCATTATCTCCAGACCTAGAACGAATACATAATGTGTTTCACGTATCTGTGTTACGTCCTTTTAAGCCGGATTATAAGCACATAATAGAATATGAGCCTATTCATATCGAGAAGGACTTAACATATAAAGAGATGTCGATTCAAATTATCGATAGAAAAGAGCATGTTATGCGGAACAAAGTTATACCTTCCGTGAAGGTGTTATGGAAGAACCACGATGTAGAAGAAGCAACGTGGGAATTGGAAGAAAAGTTAAGGAAGGATTACCCTCATTTGTTTGCGTAGTGTGAGATGAGATTCTAGGGACAGAATCTTTATAAGGGGGGAATAATGTAACGATCGAGAAATTCTGATCCATTATAAAATAATTTTATTTAATAAAATAATGAATAAAATTATATTATTTGTTATTATTACGTGTTAGTAAGATGAATGTCTTTCTATAATCTAGAAACATCGAAACGTCATAGTATTTTGACTACGCGAAGGAATTAAAGTGTTTGAATTTCCATGACGAAAATAAAAGCTTTTCGAGAAATTTTCTAAAAAACATTATTCATCGATTTCTGCTCGGGAATTATTTTTGAATTTTTGAGAAATACGTAACGATAGAATATCGAGGTGTAATGGATTATGTAATAATAATTCAAGTATGGAAAATGTAATTTCTCGCCTGCGGACTTAATTGAGAACATTAGGGAAAATAAAACGTTAAGAAGTTAATATAATGATCGTATAATACATATGTATGTACGAGGTAACAAATATGAGTATGATACGAAGTATTATATGAGTATGTACGAATGATGGGATATCATATTTTATGAATTAGTATATGAGTTAGAATACGAGAATAATACGTAAATAATATGTAATAAGGCTTTTAGCCAAATGAAATGGACTTGTGAATTGTGTAGCATTTTGTAAAGTCCAATAGAAGTAAACTAATGTGCAAGCCCAAGTGTGAGTAATGTTAAAGCCCAAGTGGTTATTAGAGTAAAGTCCAAAGGGAATTAATGTAAGCCCAAAAGCTTAAGTTAAGTTAATTAAACCTAAGCCCAAAATATTATTTCAATGGGTTAGGGTGACCCATGGGGAAACCCATGATAATATGGTTAATCTTGGTGACCAAGATATTAATGTGATGGCCAAGTAAATTGTGTAATAAGCAAGTTTACTTAATAGCAAGGCAATGTATAGTATGGAGGTTACTAAGGAGGTGGGATTTGGCTATGGACTAAAATACCCTAAGCTTGGTTTTCCTATAAATAAGAGAGGTTGGTTTTCATGTGTTGGTTGTTAACTTTCATCCAACACTTTCAACTTAATTGTTAGAGAGAATAAGCAAGAATAAGCTAGACTTTCATTTGTTAGAAAAAAGAAGAAGAATCATGTTCATCAAGGGTAAGCCTCTTATGTCATTAGTCTTCCATCTCTAGCATTTTAGGTTGATAAGAGAAGTGTGGATTAATGGACATGTATGCTAAGAAATGATAGGAATGAAGAATCTAAGGACTTAAGTCTTAATAAGCCATGAATAAGCACTTTATTCATAGATAAGCTATGAACTAAGGAAGAACTTGTAAGGCTTGTAACATGTTTACATGAATGAATGTTAT
The DNA here is from genome assembly GCA_020205615.1 of Panax quinquefolius. Classification (NCBI taxonomy): domain Eukaryota; kingdom Viridiplantae; phylum Streptophyta; class Magnoliopsida; order Apiales; family Araliaceae; genus Panax; species Panax quinquefolius. The sequence goes on from CM035153.1 coordinate 51,343,943, forward strand.
ATGTTAAGACGATGTTAAGATGTTGGTTAGAAGATTCAAACCATTATAACTCATGAGAAATGAAACTATATGTAGTTTATACTTTGATAAGTTATAAAATAAGTAGTAACTTATCATGTAAATAAGTTGATGTAATATGTAGGTTGAGATGTCAATATAATGGATAGAATCCATTTGAAACGATGAACAAATCATAAGTAACGAAGTTATGCCAAAATTCTCATGATTGGACGATAATCGTCGAATTCATGAAATTCTCGGATTAGAAGTCAAATTTTAATTTTGAGCTCGGAAACGTTGGTTTTCCATGGGAACAAGTCTTATTTGGCGTTATAGAGTTGCGGACTCGAAAATGGCCGAATTCCAACTTAGAACGAAGAAACGAGTTTTGAACGTTCACGAACGTTTATCATATTTGTTAAAAATGAACTCATATGTGAATTTTGAGTTAACGAAGTCAGAAATATAAAATTCTATCATGAACACGTAGAGTATGTGATTTTTGAACTAATAGCTTTTGAACGAGCTAATTCAGACTTAAAATGATCAAATTTGGAGTCCGGGAAGTTCATTATGCAAAATAAAAATTTTAACTGTCTGGTGCACAGATCTGGTACCGCGGCGCCATCCCAAGGCATAATGGTGGTGCTGCAGTGTTGTGTGCATTTTCCAAACCTACTGAGGAGTCGTGTCGCAACGCGATATATTGTACTGAGACTCGCGCTGCAACACCGAGTTGGGAGTTTAGGAACTGAAGAGTGGCGCCGCAGCGCGGCCCACTGCACAAGGAGTCGCGCCACAACGCCGAGCCCTGACCCTTGCCACTGCTAACTCGCACCGCAGCATGGCACAAAGAAGGAATGCTGGCGCCGCAGCGCCAACCTTAGATTTTTGACAGTAAGAAAAGGTTACAAGTAAAGCAACAATGTTAGGTGATTAGTAATGAAGTAAAGCTTAATTATAACATTGTTAAGGCATTGTCAAACCTTGAGTATGATAACTAAAGGTTAAAGATAATTAATTGGACACGAACGTAATGACAATGTAAACAGAAAGCCGGAACCAATAGTAACAAATCTAATACATGATTAGATTGGGAAGAATGGTAAGATTCATTAGGAACCATGTGTGTTTATTCATGACCTAATGTGGTATGTTATGTGATCAGCTATTGTAGTGACCTTAAAGACTTAAAGTGAACATGTAATATCGGTAGTAGACGCTGAAGGCAAGTGTTCTAACCTTTGTCTATGTTCAATCTGAACAAGCTTTGTGATTCATGTATCTTACAGATGAATTGATGTATAATGAAGTCAAAGCCAATTCCTTCGGCTAGACTTAAGATGTTTTATGGATTTCTTATAATCTATCGAGATGTTGCCAATGTTGTCAAGTTTTGCCAAACTTTTTTGGTATGGCTTTCAAATGAAGACTGAGTATGCTAAACAAATGTTTTGTCGTCAAATAACAGGCACGTGAGGTTACCATAACTCAAACGTACATACGTTTAAAGAATGTAGTGTTGATCAACATAGAGTACTATAGGCTGATCACCTAGATGTGCTCGTAAGTAATGTTGGACTTACGGACTTAGTGTCGGGATGTTCTTTTCAAAGAAAGTATGAAATTCCTTGGGCCGAAATTGATGTTTTACAGAATGTTGTCATGTTGGACCGAAGGTTCCGGCAAGGATAAAGGAAAGGCTAAGGCGAATCTGTAGATTACCCATGTAATAGTATAGGTTTGAAATGATAATATTTGATATTATCACAAGAACAAATGTAATGGTTATAAAGAACCTGGGGAATGGCAGTATTGATTTGCAATATATATATAAGACATATTCATTCTTTTGAGGCATTTCAATTGAATGTTTGTGTGAACTGTAGCACCGTGGAGCACCATATGTCGAGTTGGAAGATACCCGAATTTGGGGGCGTCACAGTTCGACCTTAACCTTTTGACAAGTCAAGCACCTACTCATATACTCAGATATTTCTCTCTTAATGTTCGGCCACCAAAAACTCTGTCGAAGGCCTTGATACATCTTAGTACTACCAGGATGAATTAAGTACCTCAAACTATAAGCCTTTTGTAACACTTGCTCCTTTAATTCTGTCTCATTTGGAACCCAAACTCTTCCTTTAAATCTTAATAACCCCTCGTTATCAAGACTATACTTAATATCTTTTTCCTTTGCTAGCCGCTTCTTCATTTTGTCACACTCATCAGTTCTGAGTTGTACCTCCTTGACTCTCTCTACAATGTTAGATTGAATCTCCGTTGTAAACAGTCTCTGTCCTGATTCACTCGGCAACCTCACTTCCAACTCCATCCTAGCTATCTCTATTATTAACTCGGTTTGAGCCATTAACATAAACAACTTTTCCCGACCCTTCCTACTTAAGGCATCGACAACTACATTGGCTTTTCCAGGGTGATACAGGATTTCACAGTCGTAATCTTTTATCAACTCCAGCCATCTCCTTTGTCTCATATTCAACTCCTTTTGTGTGAAGATATACTTTAGACTCTTATGGTCCATGTATATCTCACATTTCTCTCCGTAAAGATAATGTCTCCATATCTTTAACACAAATACTACCGCGACCAGTTCCAGATCATGAGTAGGGTAAACTTTCTCATAATCGTTTGACTGACGTGATGCATACGTAATTACCTTGCCATACTGCATGAGCACGCAACCAAGTCCTTTATACGAAGCATCGCTACAAACTACAAAATTTCCTGTATCATCGGGTAATGACAATACAGGTGCTTCACTTAAACTTTTCTTCAGTTCTTGAAAACTATCTTCACACTTCTCTGTCCACACGTACTTCACAGTCTTCCTTGTCAAGTTAGTCAATGGAGTAGCTATCTGACAAAAATCTTGGATAAATCTTCGATAGTATCCTACTAACCCTAGGAAACTCCGCACCTCAGTTGGTGTTTTCGGCTGTTCCCAACTCATCGCCGCTTCTACCTTCGCTGGATCTACTAAAATTCCATAATGGTCAATGACATGACCTAAAAACTGTACCTTTTCCAACCAAAATTCACACTTAGTGAACTTCACATATAACTTCTCCTTCCTTAGTGTCTCTAACACTATTCTTAGGTGTTCAGCGTGATTTTCTGACGTCTTAGAATAGACTAGAATATCATCGATAAACACTATGATGAACTTGTCCAAATATTATTTGAACACTCTGTTCATCATATCCATAAATGCAGTTGGAGCATTAGTTAGCCCAAATGACATCACCAGAAACTCGTAATGACCATAACGAGTCCTGAATGCCGTCTTAGGTACATCCTCCTTCCTAACGTTCAACTGATGATACCCCATCCACAAATCTATATTAGAAAAATACTTTTCCCCTTTCAACTGATCAAAAAGATCATCGATCCTAGGAAGTGGGTATTTATTCTTTATCGTTAACTTGTTCAACTCTCGATAGTCGATACAAAATCTTAACGATACGTCCTTCTTTTTCATAAATAGTACCGGTGCTCCCACGGAAAAACACTCGTTGAATGTACTTTCTATGCAACAGTTCTTGTAACTGAACCATTAACTCCTTCATCTCCACCGGCGCCATACGGTACGATGCCCTGGAAACTGGTGCCACTCTTGGCACAATGTCTATTATGAATTCGGTCTCCCTATACGGTGGAAGACCCGTCAATTCACTTGGAAATATATCCATGAATTCTTTAACTATAGGGATTTCTTCCATCGTTGCTCCCACTCTCTAGGTATCAACAACATGGCACAAATAACCTACTCATCCATTCCTTAACAGTTTCCTAGTTTATGTCATAGTAAGACAACACGAACGTCCCAACATTTTATTATCGTAAAACACTACAAGAGGTTATCTCAACGTTCTAATGTTTTCACATTTCTTTTGGCAATCTATAATTTCACCATGGTTAAACAACCAATCCATCCCGAGAATTACATCGAATTCTCCCAACTTTATCAGTATCAAATCTACCAATAATTTACAACCTTGTATATCTACACAACAACGCCTATGAATGTTTTCAACAAGAATTATCTCTTCGTTTGCTACCTTAATATTCAAAGGTATAGGGAATCTTTCGGGAAGTAATTCTAACCGTTTAGCAAAATCACATGATATAATTGAACAAGTAGCACCCGAATCAAACAGCACGTAAGCATTTATATCCTTAATCGGGATAATACCTACAACTACATCCCTTAATGCAACTGTATCTTGGACCGTCATATTAAAGGTGCGGGCCATCGGCCTACCTGGTCGAGCTGGACCACTAATAGCTAGCTTACCACTATTAGCGCCCTTATTCCCATTCATCCCCTTCTTTGAGAAGTTCTTCGCTATGTGGTCAGTTGATCCGCGTACGAAGCATCCATGGTTCTTATTCGAACTTGGACAATTAGGCGAAATGTGCCTCACCTGTCCACAGTTGTAACATACTGCCTTCCCCTTGAGATATACTCCTAAGTCAGTCTTCCCACAGTTCTTGCATGCCTCCATCCTCTTCTTAGGATCTCCTTGCTTTACTCCGATATTCCCAGAGTTAAACCCCTTACTCTTTTGACCATCTCCACTCCCGCTGGCTCCCTCGATCTTTACTCCCCCATCTACCTTACCCTTATTCTTCTTCTCCCTGTGGTACTGGCTTAAAGCCTCATTGCCACCCTCGGCGATTATCGCCTTCTCTAGAATGGTCCCAAAAGAAGTACTTTGGAACACTGATATCTGGCTATAGAGCCAGGGTTTCAAGCCCTGCTCGAACCTCCTAGCCTTCCTCACCTCCGTGTCCACTTGGTGTGGAGCAACCCACACCAGTTTATTGAACTTGGCAGCGTAGTGGGGAACAATCATCTCCTCTTATTTCCATTCCATAAACCACATCTCCATCATCCCCTTCATACTCGTGGGAAAGTAGTTCTCGAAGAAAATCTCATTGAACAGTGTCCACGTAAGGTTCTCTATACCAACCCTAGCCTGGTTTGCCTCCCACCAAAAGTTGGCCTCTCCCTTCATCATATAGGTGGCAAAAGCAACCTTTTGCCCCTCGTCAACATTTGCAATAACAAATGCCTTTTCTATTTCTTTTACCCAAGTTTGGGCTTCTATTGGGTCCGTAGTTCCTTTGAACTCCGACGGACCGACACTCTTAAAATCCTTAAAAGTAGTAGCTTGTACTACTACAGGATTTACAGGTATATTAGCCCCATTTCTATTAAAAGCAGCCGTTAACAAGTTAACGAACTCTTGCATCGGGTTAACTGGACCTCTTTCCGGTTGATTAACATTAACATCTTGATTTCATTATCTACTTCTTGGCGGCATTTTACTGTTAAAGTAAATAACATTTCATTATCATTTCTTTCTTGTTAAGTAGTTATTATTCATTATTAAACAATAACTCATACTCATTGCACAATATGTTCCATAAAAGAAAACTTATATTGATTTGCTTCTTGTAGTATAATACTACATCGTTCAACATTATATAGCCTAAGCTGATTACATTACTTTCTCGCCATTACATTCCAAAAATTGGAATTTACAAAAGACTACCCTTTGATATACAAAAGAGGTTTTTATGTCACTACAAAGATATAATATATTTACATATCTATTCTACTTTAACTACTAGTTAGATTACATCTACCTTAAGACATTCTCATAGTCAGCATTGGCAAGATCGGCTATCACATCTCGGCTAATAGTATGTCGAATCTGCCCCACCTCTACAGGATACTCAGCCACCTGCCGCTGAAAATCCTCGTGCGAACTCCTATGTATACAAGACATTCGGCTAACCTTCTACTTCTTGGTCTTTAGCTCTTGCCTGAGCTCAAAGACCTCGTGTTTAAGCTCATGTATTTGTCCTTGGCTAACACCTTCTCATCATGTTCCTCCTCCCACATAGACTCCATACTCTTCTTATCTTCCAAGACAGCATGGAGCTCCTCCTTCAGTTCTTTTACCTCCATATAATACTGGATATTTCTATCCAATACAGTCACAAACAACGCCTTCATTGACTCCCCCGGAGTCATCTCTTATGCAGGTGCTATTATGTTAAATGACACCACCTCCACATCCTCTTCAGACATGCCATCAAACATAGACATAAGGTCTAGGTTTTTCGAGTCTCCAGACTCAACAACTACCACTTCTAGCTCTTCAGCTACTGGGTTCGGTATAATCTCTACTTGATTCACTAACTCTTCACTTACTACATGTATATCCCTATACATTTCATTTTCTCCTGACATCTACAACAAAATAATTTAGTTTGATTAGTACACATCAGTAGAATAATAAAAACATATATCATATATAATGTGACGCCCGCAAAATAGGTATACATCACCTATTCTGAGTCGCCAAATACATGGTATAGAATACAAATACAATCTTAATTATACAACAAAAGAGCTGTGAGTTTTAATATAAATATTATCTTCTAGACAATATCCACTCTCAGAATAAATCCTCATTACATTTATTGTCACACTATTTAACAGAATAGTGAGGACTACTAATATACCATCTAAGACCATCACTCCATTCCACGACTCGTCTCCCATTACGTTCTCATTTCACGAAAGAGAACAAAAAAAAAGGGTGAGCTCAACTAGCCCAAGAAGAAATATTATGACTAAGATAATGCGAGAATAAATTATCATTAGTCTTCAACAATGTTAAAGCGATAATATACAATAAACATCAAGTTTAGCTGCAGTGAAAAAGCAATCCATTAAAAGAGTCAAGTAGAGAATAAATTCTACTATCTTTTATGATTTAAAAGTTTTCATCACTTTTATTCTTTGAGACTCGACTTAATAATTAATCCACATCATCGAATCACCCTACACTACTGCCGAGGATATTCTTTAGTATCACATTTGTAAGACCGAAATTTTTTTAAATAAAAGGAATTTCCTTTATTTATTATTTTGAAATAGTAAGGGTTGATTTGATTAATGTGGATAGTTAAGGGTTAAATCATAAATATTTCAAAATAAGCAAGTGGTTATAAAATATTCATTATCGTAGGGAATATTCGTTTGGTCGTGGAATATTAAATTTGTCGGGGAATATTAAATGCTGACGGTAGCGACCGTATGTGGGCCCCCCATAACGGAAAGTGATTGGATGAAGAAAGCGACAAATATAAGTTGTTTTAAATAACAGGCGTAGTTATTCTGCAATTAATCTTGTTGGAATACCGATGGTTAAAACACACTAATACGGCGTTGTTGAGCGGTAGCTTGCGATATTGCACCAATTATTGATTCTTACGTGAAGAAGGCACTACTCGATAATGGTTACGGTAATTCTTTATTCGATATTTTATTGAGTTAATAATTCTTTGCGTTGATATTTTATATTGATGTTGTTTTGATAATTGTCATTACGGTATTTTTCATTATCGAAGCAATAATTCATATTATTTGAATAATATTATTAGATAACATTATTGGCGATGTCTAGAAAGTTACATCTAAGGAGAGGTTTGGTCATCATCTAATTGCTTGGCTTGATAAGAAGAAATTCTTATTGGAAAGCCCCCCTCTTTCTGGGAGGCGCTGGTTGTCGATATTGTGATTCGTAATATTATTTGTGAATAATTAATTATTGATTTATATGATGAGGAAAATATTGATTTTATGTGGATATAGATGGAGAAAATTTTTAAAATGACAATTGTTGAAAATTAATATTTTATCTTTTACGATAAAATAATTCATTTAAATATATTATTTTAATAATATATTAATGGTGATATTTTACAATGAATGTGGGATATATGAGTATATGAGGAGGAAGAGTATTTTTGTGGCATTAAATGTTTAACACATGTTTTGTGTGTTGGTGGACACAATTATTAATAGAAATTTGATTATAGCTTGTAAAATCACCCGTTTGTGGATTTGGTCAATTTCTATTTGGAATTTGAAAAACTTTCTTCTGCAAAGTTGTAGAGAATTGAATTTCCTATAAAAACTCACGAGATTCGAATTTTTTCTGATGAAAGGGCTATTTATTATGAATTATTGAAGTTAGAAGTTCGAAATAATTAATTTTTGGGAGTTTTAGTTAATTATTTTGAGAAAAACGTTTTTTGCAACTAAGTTGGCCTCACATGTGATTCAAATGGGCTGAGATCAGTTGTCTAAGGTGGGCTAAAGAAAATGTGAAAAATATATTAATATTATATTCAATTTTACGCTTTGGTGTTCTAAGCATTTTCCTATAAATAGGGTCTTAGGTTAGAATTGAAAAACACACGAAACTGAAGTTTTCTCTATTTCTCTCTCGATATATTGGCGTATTCTTGTGAGTATACTTTGAGTATTGTTAGGCTAGGTGCAAGTTCCTTGACTATACCCGGTATTCCAATTTAGAAGTCTTAATCTTTCGAGGTAAGGGATATTATTTTTTTTGTAATGATATTATTTCTTGATATCATTATCTTTGAAATGTTGATCTGAAGTTTTTATCAAATTTGGAACTTTTTCATATCTAAGTTACTATTCATGGGTTACTATTCACGAGTTACTATTCACGAGTTACTATTCATGATTCTTATTCACGAGTTCTTATTCACGAGTACTATTCATGAAGCGTGAAGATGTTTTTGTGGAATTTCTATCTTTTGGTGTCGGAGTTACTATTCACGTATACGGCACTTTATTCACGATATCTGGCACTATTCACGTATCTGGCACTATTCATAGAAAAATAAAATTTCTTCTTTTTGTCCAAAATATCTATTACGGATACTAGCTACGATTGTATCCATGTTTTGATCATTCTTGAATTTTACACCACTATGATTATTTTTTGAGGTATTTTTGGGCGTGGATAAAACCAAGTACGAATCCTTAATCCTTAATCCTTGTCATTTTGTTTCCTTTGGATTCGTTTCTTTAAAAATATTTTTCATCATCCTCGGTCTTAAATGATGATATTATGGAATATCTTTGGCTGTAGTCAAAGATGAATGATTTCTTAAGAATATCTTTGGCACTGTAGTGCAAAGATGAATGATTTCTGAAGAATATCTTTGGGCTGTAGTGCAAAGATGAGCAGTGTTTAAATGAACATGATTAATGATGAATATCTTTGGCACATAGTGCAAAGATGAATATTTGATTCGGATGTATATTGATTGATGTTACTGGGGATAAAAGATGAGCGATGAACTTTTAAATTCATACATAGAAGATAGTAGTTTGCATTCTCTACTTAACTCTTCTAATGAATTATTATTTCATTATGAGTATTGATTTAAAATTTGTTGTCTATTGTATTCTATTAGATTTTTCCCTGTTGAAGACTAACGATAATTTGTTGTATATTATCTTAGTCATAATATTCTTTCTTGAGCTAGTTGAGCTCACCCTTTTCCTTTTGTTCCATTTTTCTCGGGAGGCGAGAATATAGCGAGTGCAGTGGGGTATGGAATGAAGGTTTTAGAAAGGATTGCTTAGTAGTCCTCACCATTTTGTGAAATAATGTATCAATAAAGGTGATGAGGATTTATTTGAGTATAGATATGTCTAGAAGATAATATTTGTATTCAAACTCACAGATTTCTTGTTGTAATAATAAAGTTGTAGTTGTTTTTTGTACCATGTATTGACTTTCGGAATAGGTGATGTATACCTATTTTGGGGGCGTCCGCAGTTAGTATCGAGCTTAGGGATATGATCTCTGGCGGAGATCGGGGAATAGAACTAGGAGGGAGAGGCGAGTAAATCCTTCGCTAGTGTGTCTACCTAAGCTTATTTGTTAGTTGGTCGATATATAGGGATATTATGTGATATATTGATTTCCTTAATTAACCCTTGTTTTATGGCGGTATTTGAGAATGTCGTGAGAATATTAATGATGGAGTAAATGAGGACCGTGGAGATGCTGTACTTACCAACGAGGAGAAGCGTGCAAACAGTGGCAATGTACCTCTGTGAACAACACCATTGAAGCGAGATGATGAGCGAGGGGATGTTTAGAAGTTTTTGCAGTTCATGCAAAATCGAGACGAGGAGACTCGTGTTCAAAATCTGAGGAGAAATGATAGCAATTCACGGGTTGTCACACCAAGCAGTTCAAAGAGTTGGGACCACGAATTCAAGGAAAGCGGATCCGATCATGGCGGAAACATGGGTCAAGCAAATTACCAAGATATTCGATGTCTTGGGATGCGGAGGAAACGAAGGTTCCATTCGCCACCTTTATGTTCCGTGGCGGCGGACTCTCTTTGGTGGGAGTGCGTGAAGCGTACCCATCCGGTACGCTTTCGGCATATGTCGTGGGAGACATTTGAAAATTATTTAATGACAAATACTTTCACGAAAGTGTTCGTCATATGAAGGAAGTGGAGTTCATCAGATTGGAACAAAACAACATGGCGGTGTCTCGATGCGAGGCAAAGTTTGCGAGTTATCGAGTTTGCACCTCATTTGGTGGAGAATGAGGAGCGTATGACGCGGATGTTTCTTAGAGGTTTGAAACCCGGCATCGTCGATTATCTCATTTCTCATAAACTTTCTCTCTATTCGGATGTTATAAGCAGGGCTCAATTATTAGGCGAGATACGAGTACGGTCAATTGAGGACCACAACCGGGATCGTATCGGAGATAGCGGTCAGCAGAATAATGATAATAACTGGAGAGAAAGCGAAGACCGGATGAAATGGTAACCACTCTGGTGGTAATCATGGCCATGAAAATAGAAGAAGCGAGTCGGGAGGAGATTTTAAAAGAGGAGATTTAACAACGACCATATGAAGAGGCAGCAGTCTTGCGCGAGAAGCTGGTTCTAAGGGAGGAGAAACGACCACCGGTCATATGCTACAAATGCGGAAAAGAGGACATATCGGTCAAACCGCCCTAGCAGTTCAAGGTATGCTATAGTTGTGGAAAGGAAGGACATATCGCTTCGAGATTATGCAGTGGCGAAACCTAGTTCAATGAGGGACGGTGACTCAAAAGATCATCTAGAAAAGTCAAAGTCAATGATTAGGGAAGAAGCGTTTGTTGTGATTTGGTCATAATGCGAGGAACCCAAGCGAGGTGATCACGGGTAAGCTATTTATGAATTCTTGCGAAGTTTATACCTTACTTGATCTCTAGGTGCTACCCATTCATTTATCTCTCTGCATGTGCTCAGCGTTTAAACTTGACTCAGGAGAAATTAGACTTTGACTATCTGTGGAAACTCCGTTAGGAGAAACTTTCATCACATCCTTTGTTTATAAATCTTGTTTGATTCAAGTTGGCACCATTACCTTACATTGTTGACCTCATCTCTTTAAAGATACTTGCTTTTTATGTGATTTTAGGGATTGATTGGTTAACTACTCATCATGCCAAAATTGATTGTTTTCGTATAAGGTTGTTAGTTTTCATATTCCTAACCAACTGACTGTTATGCAATTCAAACAACTAAACCATTAAAATCGATCAACATCATATCTAATCATAAAGCTATTCGTTTATTAAAAAGCGGATGTCAAGCTTTCTTAGCCCATGTTATGGATTTGAATAAAGACACGTCAAATTTGAATAATATTTCTGTTGTTATTGACTTTCCGGCGTATTTCGAAGAACTTCCGGTCTACCCCGAGCGTGAAGTTGAATTCTTTATTAATCTTGAACACGGTACAAAGCCCATTTCTAAAACCCCATATCGAATGGCTCTATTGAACTTGAGAGTTAAAGGTCCAACTACGAGGAATTGTTGGACATCGATTTCATTAAATCTAGTACATCTCCTTGGGGTGCTCTGTTTTATTCGTAAAGAAGAAGAAGGCGGGAGTATGCGACTTTGTATTGACTATCGGGAATTGAACCATGTCACCATCAAGAATAGGTATCCTCTACCTCGTATTGATGACTTGTTTGACCGATTGCAAAGGGCACAATTCTTTTCAAAATCGATCTTAGATTACGGATATCATCAATTTGAAGATTAAAGCGAGGATATTCAAAGGCGCCTTGAGAACTCGGTATGGGCATTATGAATTCTTAGTCATGTCTTTCGGACTAACTAATGCTCCTATGGCTTTCATGGATATGATGAACCAAGTATTGAGGAATATTTGGATCAATTCGTTGTTGTCTTTATTGATGACATCCTCATATATTCCAAAAGTCGTGAAGATCATGAGCACCATTTGAAGTTTGGTGCTCCAAAGGCTTCGTGAAAACCAACTATATGCCAAATTGAAGAAATATGAGTTACGGCGAGGAAGTAGCATTCCTTGAGCGCGTGGTGTCGAAACATGGAGTATCTGTTGATCCGTGAAGATTGAAGCAATACAAAGTTGGGAGCAAAGCCAAAGTCGGTGGTGATGAAGTCGTAGTTTTTGGGTTTATTTGGTTATTATCGGAGATTCGTGGAAGGGTTTTCTCGAATCGCTACTCCATTAACTTCGACTAACTTCGGAAGGATACAAAATTCGTTTGGAGCGAAGAATGCGAGAAAAGTTTCCAAGAGCTTAAGAGGAGACTTATTTTGATTTTGTTCTAACAATACCATCTGGTTCGGATGGATTTGTTATCTCTGATGATGCTTCGTGCAAAGGGTTAGGATGTGTTCTCATGCAACGTGGGAAAGTCATAGCCTATGCCTCGCGATAACTTAAAGAGTATGAGAGGAATTATCCTACTCATGATCTAGAGTTAGCGGACGATCGTTTTGGCGCTCGCTAAAGATATGGAGGCACTATCTATATGGGGAGAAAGTGGAGATATATTCGGACCATAAAAGCCTTAAATATTTCTTCACTCAAAAAGAACTCAACATCTGGCAAATGACGTTGGCTTCGAACTATTGAAAGACTACGACCACACTATTCAATACCATCACGGTAAAGCGAGCGTGGTAGGTGGCGCATTGAGTAGAAGATCATATCTTGAGGAGCGAGTGCGATGATGTCAAGTATCGATAGAGCCAACTTTAATAGAAAAAGTTAAGGTTGCTCAAGCCCAGGCGGAGGTGATGCGCGTATGAAGAAGAAAGTACAAGAAGGAGCTATTAGGGCGAGGATTGATGAAGAAGGAATACTTGAGTCCACTCTAGACTTTGTGTTCCTAACGACTACGATTTGAAGTCTACAAGATTATGATGGAGGCACACAATCGCCATTTGCAATCCATCCTGGAAGTACTAAAATGTATCGTGATCTTTGACATACATTTTGGTGGAACAATATGAAGATAGAGATTGCAAAGTTTATCTCGATGTGTTTAACTTGCCGGCGTGTAAAGGCGGAGCATCTTGTACCTAAGGGTCCGTTGCAACCACTTGAGATTAGGAATGGAAGTGGGAACACATTACTATGGATTTCGTTACGGGTCTTCCTACGGTTTCTCAAGGCATCAATGCTATTTGGGTTATTGTTGATAAATTAACCAAGTCTGCTCATTTCTTGCCGACACGGAGACCTATTCCTTGAGCGTCTTTGCTAGTATGTACGTGAATGAGATTGTGAGGTTGCATGGCATGCACTGTATCCATAGTTTTGGATCGTGACCCAAGATTCACTTCAAGATTTTGGGTTAGCTTGCAAAAAGCTATGGGCGCGGATTTGCGATTTAGTTGGCATACCATCCCCAAGCGGACGGATGATCGAGAGGACTATTCAAACTCTTGAAGATCTATTAAGACTCTGTGTCCTAGACTTCAAAGGTAGTTGGGATAAGTATTTACCATTGGTGGAATTCTCCTACAACAAACAGTTATCGAGCAAGTATAGGTGTGGCTCCATTTGAAGCATTATATGGGCCGAAAATGTCGTTTCTCAATATGTTGGGATGAGGTGGGTGAAGCAACATTGTTGGGACCCGAGTTGAAAAGCACGTATTACTAGAAAAGATCCAAATGATTCGACAACGTATACAAAAGCGGCACAAGATCGACAAAAGAGTTATGCGGATCTTCATCGAAAGGACGTGGAATTTAATGTAGGGGATCATGTATTGTTGCGAGTTGCTCCATGGAAGGAGTTACAAGATTTGGGAAGAGAGGAAAGCTCAATCCACGATTTATTGGTCCATTTCAAATTCTTGACCGAGTAGGAAATGTAGCCTATAGACTTGCGTTACCTCAAAGTATGTCTCGTGTTCATAATGTGTTTCACATATCGTACTTCAGTAAATATGTGAAAGACCCGAACCACGTTATTGAGTTAGAACCAGGACGAGATAGCAGAAGACTTAACGTATGAGGAGGTACTGTCAAGATCTTGGAAGGGAAGGAGCATGTCCCTACCAAGAAAGGTCATACCACAAGTTAAAGTTTTGTGGAGGAATCATGCTATAGAGGAAATGACACAGGAGTTGGAAAGCGGAAATGAAAGCGAGGTATCCTCACCTTTCAAAACACACAGTACGTACATCAATTTCGAGGACGAAATTTCATAAGGAGGGAGGTTGTAAGACCCAAGAAATTTTTTAAATAAAAGGAATTTCCTTTATTTATTATTTTGAAATAGTAAGGGTTGATTTGATTAATGTGGATAGTTAAGGGTTAAATCATAAATATTTCAAAATAAGCAAGTGGTTATAAAATATTCATTATCGTCGAGGGAATATTCGTTTGGTCGTGGAATATTAAATCTTTGTGTCGGGAATATTAAATGCGACAATGTGACCATGTGGGCCCCATAACGAAAAGTGATTGGATGAAGAAAGCGACAAATATAAGTTATTTTAAATAACTGGCGTAGTTATTTACAGATTATCTTTGTTGGAATACCGGTGGTTAAAACACACTGTAATACGCGTTGTTGAGCAGTAGCACGGTATTGCACCAATTATTGATTCTTACGTAAGAAGGCACTACTCAATAATGGTTCGATAATTCTTTATTCGGTATTTTATTGAGTTAATAATTCTTTGCGTTGATATTTTATATTGTTGTTGTTTTTCAATAATTGTCATTACGGTAGATTTTCATTATCGAAGCAATAATTCATATTATCTGAATAATATTATTAGATAACATTATTGGCAATGTCTAGAAAGTTACATCTAAGGAGAGGTTTGGTCATCTAATTGCGGCGCCATGATGAAGAAATTCTTATTGGAAAGCCCCCTCTTTCACTGAAGCTGCTGGTTGTCGATATTGTGATTACGTAATATTATTTGTGAATAATTAATTATTGATTTATATGATGAGGAAAATATTGATTTTATGTGGATATAGATGGAGAAAATTTTTAAAATGACAATTGTTGAAAATTAATATTTTATCTTTTACGATAAAATAATTCATTTAAATATATTATTTTAATAATATATTAATGGTGATATTTTACAATGAATGTGGGATATATGAGTATATGAGGAGGAAGAGTATTTTTGTGGCATTAAATGTTTAACACATGTTTTGTGTGTTGGTGGACACAATTATTGACCGAAATTTGATTATAGCTTGTAAAATCGCCCGTTTGTGGATTTCGGTCAATTTCTATTTGGAATTTGAAAAAAACTTTCTTCTGCAAAGTTGTAGAGAATTGAATTTCCTATAAAAACTCGTGAGATTCGAATTTTCTGATGAAAGGGCTATTTATTATGAATTATTGAAGTTTCGAAGTTCCGAAATAATTAATTTTTGGGAGTTTTAGTTAATTATTTTGAGAAAAACGTTTTTTGCAACTAAGTTGGCCTCACATGTGATTCAAATGGGCTGAGATCAGTTGTCTAAGGTGGGCTAAAGAAAATGTGAAAAATATATTAATATTATATTCAATTTTACGCTTTGGTGTTCTAAGCATTTTCCTATAAATAGGGTCTTGGGTTAGAATTGAAAAACACACGAAGCTGAAGTTTCTCTCTATTTCTCTCGATATATTGAGCGTATTCTTGTGAGTATACTTTGAGTATTGTTAGGCGGTGCAAGTTCCCTTGAGACTATACGGTTATTTCATTAGAAGTACTAATCTTTCGAGGTAAGGGGATATTTTTTTTTTGTAATGATATTATTTCTTCAATATCATTATCTTTGAAATGTTGATCTGAAGTTTTTATCAAATTTGGAAATTTTTCATGCTGGGGTTACTATTCATGGGTTACTATTCATGAGTTACTATTCACGAGTTACTATTCATGAGTTCTTATTCACGAATTACTATTCACGAGTACTATTCATGAAGCGTGAAGATGTTTTTGTGGAATTTCTATCTTTTGTGTATCGAGTTACTATTCACGTATACTCAAGACTATTCACGTATCTGACACTATTCATAGAAAAATAAAATTTCTTCTTTTTGTCTAAAATATCTATTACGGATACTAGCTTTGATTGTATCCATGTTTTGATCATTCTTGAATTTTACACCACTATAATTATTTTTGAGGTATTTTTGGGCGTGGATAAAACCAAGTACGAATCCTTAATCCTTAATCCTTGTCATTTTGTTTCCTTTGGATTCGTTTCTTTAAAAATATTTTCATCATCCTCGGTCTTAAATGATGATATTATGGAATATCTTTGGCCCAGAGTGCAAAGATGAATGATTTCTTAAGAATATCTTTGGCTGTAGTGCAAAGATGAATGATTTCTGAAGAAGAATATCTTTGGCTGTAGTGCAAAGATGAGCAGTGTTTAAATGAACATGACTAATGATGAATATCTTTGGCT
Source organism: Panax quinquefolius (assembly GCA_020205615.1). Classification (NCBI taxonomy): domain Eukaryota; kingdom Viridiplantae; phylum Streptophyta; class Magnoliopsida; order Apiales; family Araliaceae; genus Panax; species Panax quinquefolius. Next base: position 51,360,614 of record CM035153.1, read on the forward strand.
GTAGTGAAAAAAGATGAATATTTGATTCGGATGTATATTGATTGATGTTACGAGGATAAAAGATAAGCGATGAACTTTTAAATTCATACATAGAAGATAGTAGTTTGCATTCTCTACTTAACTCTTCTAATGAATTATTATTTCATTGCTAGTATTGATTTAAAATTTGTTGTCTATTGTATTCTATTAGATTTTTCCTGTTGAAGACTAACGATAATTTGTTGTATATTATCTTAGTAATAATATTCTTCTTGAGCTAGTTGAGCTCACCCTTTTCCTTTTGTTCCATTTTTCTCGGGAGGCGAGAATATAAGCGAGTATGCTAGTCGGGGTATAGAATGAAGGTTTTAGAAAGGATTGCTTAGTAGTCCTCACCATTTTTGTGAAATAATGTATCAATAAAGGTGATGAGTATTTATTTGAGTATAGATATTGTCTAGAAGATAATATTTGTATTCAAACTCACAGATTTACTGTTGTAATAATAAAGTTGTAGTTGTTTCTGTACCATGTATTGACAACTCAGAATAGGTGATGTATACCTATTTTGGGGGCGTCACAACGACCACAAATTTTCCAAGCACTACAGGCTAAGGATATTTGTGTGTTCATTAATGGTCATGATCATGCCAACAACTGTCCATCAATGCACTACGGGCCAATGAGGACTTTTACCACATCATTTGCAACATTACAGTCATGATTAAACCGAATAATCCCTGGTCATAATTATACCAAGTCCATCTATGCACTACAGGCCACAGATGACTTTCAACATAATATAAACATGAGGATGATGACAATGATATAAGAATTCAATAAAACAAGTTCACGAATTAATTTGTCCAGGAACCAAAAACGTCCAAATTGTCAACATGATACTGCTTTGTAGAGTAAAATTCAAGAATGCTCAGAAGGATATTCCACTAATTTCATGGAGTATAGAAGTCAAAACTTTAACCAACTGATTATATTAAAGAATGGAATAACAAAAGAAATCACCATGCATGCGGTACTTCGCATAAACAGGTTATTCCAACAGAATAATACGTAATGGAACCAGGTCAGGCAAAATTTGCACCGATAGGATGTTCCAACAGAATAATAAAGAATGGAATAACAACAGAAATCACCATGTATGCGGTACTTCGTATAGACAAGTTATTCCAACAGAGTAATAAGTGACGGAATCAGGTCCGGCGTAAAACACATAGATATGATATTCCAACAAAATAATAAAGACGGAACCGAGTTCGGCATAAAAACGCATGCACGTGATATTCCAACGAGAATAATAAAGACGGAACCGGTCCACAGATAACGCATACATATCTGAGGATGTTCCAGCGTAATAATAACGAATAGAATAACAACAGAAATCACCAAGTATAGGGTAGACCGCGTATACAGGTTATTCCAACAAAATAATAACTAACGGAATAACAGAAGTTCTCTTCATGAATATGAAAAAAAAAATACTCCTTACCGTAAAAGAAACTTGATATCGGAGTAGTGAAGTAGTAGAATACTTTTCTTCATTCTCTCTATAATTTCTCTCTCTAGAGTTTCAGTGAATTCGTAAGAAAATAATGAAGGAATGAGCTTCTATTTATAGAAAAATGGACTGCATAGTAACTAACTCATGAATGGTCCAGATTGATTTACTTTAATCTGACGGTCCATATTTAAAGCAAAATCTTTTATATAAAATATAATATATAAATTTATAATCTAATAAAATGAATAACTTTATAAAAGATTTTAGTATGCAAACACTATGCATAATAAAATATAATATATTCTAATTACTGTCTAATAAAATAGATAACTTTATAAAAGTATTTTGTTTTATATAAAAAGATTTTACTATTAGCCTAATAAAATGAATAACTTTATAAAAGTATTCTGTTTTATATAAAAAGTTTTTCTGTTTTATTACGTTAATAATACTAGTAAAACAAAACTGAGTGACTTATCACGTAAGCCTTAATAATCAATACTGTACGCTACTATGCAACCACACGTATTACTGTACTTTTACTACCAAGTAGTTCAACAGTATTAACGGTAAAACATCCGCCGTTATTTTCATAAAATATTTTTGTCGTTTTCTCAATCCGATAATAATTCTGTTGTGGGGTCCACCAATGATTGTACTGTCGTACGAATATTCCCTGACAAAAAGAATATTTCCCGATCAATAGAATATAATATGACAACTTTCATACTTTGCAAAATTTTTAAATATTACCCACAACTATAGCATTATATTAAATTCATTCCATAATATTCAAAAATGATAATTATAGAAAAATCATCTTTATTCATAAAAACTGGGGTCTTACAACCTCCCTTTCTTAAGAAATTTTGCCCTCGAAATTAGGGTACGTACCTAGAATGTCAAAGAGGTAAGGATACCTTGATTTCATTTCAGATTCTAACTCCCATGTCATTTCCTCAACATCGTGGTTCCTCCATAAAACTTTGACTTGAGGTATAACCTTGGAGCGTAGAATATGATCCTTCTTATCCAAGATTTGAACAAGAACCTCTTCATAAGTTAAATCTTATGCTATTTCGTCCGGTTCTAACTCATAATGTGGTTCGGGTCTTCCACATATTTACGTAACATGGATATGTGAAAAACGTTATGAACACGAGACATACTAGACGGTAAAGCGAGTCTATAGGCCACAGTTCCTACTCTATCAAGGATTAAAAATGGGCCAATGAATCGAGGATTGAGCTTTCCTCTTTTTCCAAATCTCGTAACTCCTTTCCATGGAGCAACACGTAACAACACATGATCTCCTATATCGAATTCCACGTCCTTTCGATGAAGATCAACATAACTCTTTTGTCGATCTTGTGAGGTTTTTATACGTTGTCGGATCGTTTAAATCTTTTCCGTAGTCATAGGTACCAACTCCGGTCGCAACAACGTTGCTTCACCCACCTCATTCCAGCATACTAGAGAACGACACTTTCTTCCATACAACGCCTCGAATGGAGCCATGCCAATACTTGCTTGATAACTATTGTTGTAGGAAAACTCCACCAATGGTAAGAACTTTTCCCAACTTCCCTTGAAGTCAAGGACACAGAGTCTTAATAAATCTTCTAGAGTTTGAATAGTCCTCTCTGATTGTCCTTCCGTCTGAGGATGATATGCCAAACTAAATCATAAATCCGTGCCCATAGCTTTTTGCAAACTAACCCAAAATCGTAAAGTGAATCTTGTGTCTCGATCAGAAACTATGGATACTGGCATACCATGCAGTCTTACAATCTCGTTTATGTACATACGAGCAAGACGTTCAAGTGTATAAGTTTCTCGTATTGGTAAGAAGTGAGCAGACTTGGTCAATCTATCAACAATGACCCAAATTGCATCTATACCCTGAGAAACCTTGGGTAGACCAGTAACGAAATCCATGGTAATGTGCTCCCACTTCCATTCTAGAATTTTAAGTGGTTGCAATGGACCTTTTGGTACTTGATGCTCCGCCTTGACTCGTTGACAAGTTAGACACCTTGAGATAAACAACGCTATCTCTCTCTTCATATTTCTCCACCAAAATGTATGACGAATATCACAATACATTTTGTTACTCCTAGGATGGATTGCAAACGGTGTGTTGTGCGCCTCCATCATGATTTTATACTTTAACTCAGGATCGTTAGGAACACAAAGTCTAGAGTTGACTCAAAGTATTCCTTCATCATCGATTCTTGCTTCCGTCATAACACATTCTTGCACTTTCTTCCTCATACGCATCAGTTCTAGGTCGGTAGTTTGAGCAGCTTTAACTTTATCAATTAAAGTCGGTTCTACTCGTATGTTCGCCATCATCACATGGGTCCCTGGTGTCTTTAACTCTATCTCCATCCTTTGTAAGTCACACAAAATGGGCCTTTCATGTTGACAATATCGCTTTTCGTGCACGCTATGATATGATCTTCTACTCAATGCGTCAGCTACCATGTTCGCTTTTCCAGGATGGTATTGGATGGTATGATCATAATCTTTCAATAGTTCAAGCCAACGTCATTGTCGCATGTTGAGTTCCTTTTGAGTGAAGAAATATTTGAGACTTTTATGATCTGTAAAGATCTCCACTTTCTCCCCATACAAGTAATGCCTCCAAATCTTTAATGCGAAGACAACAGCTGCCAACTCTAGATCATGAGTAGAATAATTCCTCTCATATTCTTTGAGTTACCGTGAGGCATAGGCTATGAATTTCCCATGTTGCATGAGAACACATCCTAACCCTTTGCCCGAAACATCACCGTAGATGACAAATCCCTTCGAACCAGATGGTATTGTCAGAACAGGTGCTGAAATGAGTCTCCTCTTGAGTTCTTGAAAACTCTTCTCACATTCCTCGTTCTAACCAAACTTTGTATCATTCCGAGTCAGCTGAGTTAGTGGAGTAGCAATTCAAGAAAATCCTTCCACGAATCTCCGATAATAACCAGCTAAACTGAGAAAGCTACGATTTTGATCATCGATTTAGGTTGCTCCCGACTTTGAATAGCTTCGATCTTTCTTTGGGTTAACAGATATTCCATGACTTGATACCACGTGCCCAAGGAATGCTACTTCCTCAAGCCAGAACTCGCATTTCTTCAACTTGGCATAAAGCTTATATTCATGAAGCTTTTGGAGTATCAGCCTCAAGTGTTGCTCATGATCTTCACGGGTTTTGAAATAAATAAGGATGTCATCAATAAAGACGACCACAAAGTGATCCAAATATTCCTTGAATACTCAGTTCATCATATCCATGGAGGCAGCAGGAGCATTAGTCAATCCAAAAGACATGACTAGGAACTCATAATGTCCGTCTAGGAGTTACGAAAGCCGTCTTTGGAATGTCATCGATTCTAATCTTCAATTGGTGATATCCAAAATGAAGATCAATCTTTGAAAAGAATTTGGCTCCTTGCTGTTGGTCAAACAGTCATCAATACGTGGTAATGGGTACCTATTTTTGATGGTGACATGATTCAAATCTCGATAATCAATACAAAGTCGCATACTCCCATCTTTCTTCTTCACGAATAGAGCAGAGCACCCCAAGGAGAAGTACTAGGGACGAATAAAGCCGATGTCAACAATTCCTGCGGTTGGGTCTTTAACTCACGAAGTTCAACAGAGGCCATTCGATATGAGGCTTTGGAAATGGTTTTGTCATAGAGTTCAAGGTCGATACAAAATTCAATTTCACGCTCTAGGGGTAGGCCAGGAAGTTCTTCAGGGAATACATCAGGAAATTCATTAACAATAGAAATATCATTCAAAACTGACGTATTTTTGTTTAGATCCGTGACATGAGCTAAGAAAGCTTGACATCCGTTTTTCAATAAATGAATAACTTTTTGGCTTGAGATGACAGTGATTGATTTTAATGGTTTGGTTGCTTGAATTCGCATAATAGGTTGGTTAGGAATATGAAAGCTAAAAACCTTACGAAAATAATCAATTTTTGCATGATGAGTAGTTAACCAATCAATCCCTAGAATCACATCAAATGCAAGTATTTTCAAAGAAATAAGATCGACAGGTAACGTGCAGGTACCGATTTGAATCAAACAAGACTTATAAACCGTGGATGTAATGAAGGTTTCTCCCCACTGGGTTTCAACAGATAAGTCAAAGTCCAATTTCTCCGGAGTCAAATTTAAACGTTAAGCGCAAGTAGGAGAAATAAAAGAATGGGTAGAACCGGTATCAAATAAGGTATAAACTTCGCTAGAGTTTATGATAAGCTTACCCGTAATGACCTCGTTCGGGTTCCTTGCTTTTTGGGAGGTTATAAAAAACGCTCTCCCTTGCACTACTGGCTTTGACTTTTCTGGGACGGCCTTTGGTGCCTCCATCCTAGTTGAACTTGTCTTCGGTGAACGAAAATTTCGGGCTAGGTGACCTTCTCTTCCACAGTTATAACATGCTTTGGACGACATTCATGATTTGGTGATGTGTCCCTCCCTCCGCATTTGAAGCATATGATAGGTGGTCGTTCTCCTTCCTTAACGACAGTCTTTGGTCTTGACGTCTTTCCATCATTGTTGAATCTCCTCTTCTTGAAATGTCCATTCTTATTATTTTGGCCCTGATTACCACCGAAGTGGTTACAATTTCTGGCCTGTTGATTTCCTCCACGCTTGTTGTCACCGCTTCGATGACTGCTCTCACTAGTATTATCACTTTGCCGGTTGCTATCTTTTGGTTGGGATGACTCATTATCACGCTCTAATAACTGAGCCCTATTAACAACATCTGAATACAAACACAGTTTATGATAGATAAGATATTGACGTATCTCACGTTTCAAACCTCTTAAAAACATTCGCATCATTCTCTCCTCATTATCAACCAAATGGGACGCAAACCGGGACAACTCGGCAAGCTTGGCTTCATACTGCGATACAGTCATGTTGTTTTGTTCCAGTTTGATGAACTCTACCTCTTTCATGTAACGAATACTTTCGGGAAAGTACTTCTCATTGAACAGTTCCTGGAACTTCTCCTAAGGCATCTTCAGTGCGGCAGTTTGAGTATGTTTTATAGATTCCCACCAGTAATCTGCCTCTACACGCAACATGAAGATGGCAAAAGGAACCTTTTGCTCCTCGGAGCATCCCAATACATCAAATATCTTGTTGATCTATTTAATCCACGTCTCCGCCTTAAGTGGTTTTGGCTCTCCAAAAAACTCTGGTGGTCCCAATTCCATAAACTGCTTGGCGGTGACCGTCCGAGAGTTGCCAGTGTTTCCACCTGCATTTTGGACAGGAGCCGCTCTCGCCTGATGTTGCATGAATTGCATGAAGCCTCGGAACATTCCATCGTTCATCATTTGGTCAGTGTTGTTGTTTGCTTGATGATTGTCGCCTTCCTGATGCACATTATCCTGATTATTGATCTATGGAGACTCAATGGTCTCTTGTGCTCCATTGATGTTGTCAACATTCTCAGATGTCATTTTCAAATACTGCCACAAAATAAGAGTTAAGTAACATATCACATATTATCCCTATACTCTGACCGACCAATTAAATACCAAATAAACTTAGGTAGGTCATACTAGCGAAAGAATTCCCCGTCTCTTCCCTCCTAGTTCTTATCTCACATCTCAGCCAGGGATCATATCCCTAAGATTTGATACAAACTGTAACGCCCCCAAAATAGGTATACATCACCTATTCTGAGTCGCCAAATACATGGTATAAAATACAAATACAATCTTTAATTATACTACAAGAGATCTGTGAGTTTTAATACAAATACTGTCTTCTAGACAATATCCACTCTCAGAATAAATCCTCATTACATTTATTATCACACTATTTAATAGAATAGTGAGGACTACTAATATACCATCTAGGACCATCACTCCATTCCCCGACTCGTCCCAGCTATGTTCTCATTTCCTTAAGAGAACAGTGAAAAAAAGGGTGAGCTCAACTAGCCCAGTAAGAAATATTATGACTAAGATAATGCAGAATAAATTATAATTAGTCTTCAACAATGTTAAACTGATAATATACAATAGACATCAAGTTTAACTGTAGCGAAACAAGCAATCCATTAAAAGAGTCAAGTAGAGAATAAATTCTACAATCTTTTATGATTTAAAAAGTTTTTCATCACTTTTATTGTTGAGACTCAGCTTAATAATTAATCCACGTCATCGAATCACCCTTGCACTACGGCCAAGGATATTCTTTAGTATCACGACCACAAATTTTCCATGCACTACAGGCTAAGGATATTTGTGTATTCATTAATGGTCATGATCATGCCAACAATTGTCCATCAATGCACTACGGGCCAATGAGGACTTTTACCACATCATTTGCAACATTACGGTCATGATTATACCGAATAATCCTTCGTCATAATCATAACAAGTCCATCTATGCACTACAGGCCACAGATGACTTTCAACATAATATAAATATGAGGATGATGACAATGATATAAGAATTCAATAAAATAAGTGTACGAATTAATTTGTCCAGGAACCAATAAAGTCCAAATTATCAACATGATACTGCTTTGTAGAGTAAAATTCAAGAATGCTCAGAAGAATATTTCCATGAAAAAAACTGGATGAAGCGCAAATATCAAGGATATTCCACTAATTTCATGGAGTATAGAAGTCAAAACTTTAACCAACTGAGTATATTAAAGAATGGAATAACAAAAGAAATCACCATGCATGCGTAACTTCACATAGACAGGTTATTCCAACAGAATAATAAATATCGGAACACGGTCAAAGGTAAAATTACCTGACGAGGATGTTCCAACAGAATAATAAAGAATGGAATAACAACGAAATAACCATGATGCGGTGCCAGCGACAGACGGAGTTATTCCAATGTAATAATAAGTAGCGGAATCAGTCGGCGTAAACGCGACAAACGGATATTCCAGCAGAATAATAAAAGGCGGAACCAGTTTGACGTAAAACGCATGCATGGATGATATTCCAACAAAAAAAAGACGGAACCCGAGTCCAGTATAACGCATGAGCGGGATGTTCCAATGAGAATAATAACGAATAGAATAACAACAGAAATCACCAAGTATAGGGTAGATCGCGTATACATGTTATTCCAACAGAATAATAAGTAACGGAATAACAGAAGTTCTCTTCATGAATATGAATAAAATAATACCCCTTACCGTAAAAGAAACTTGATATCGGAGTAGTGAAGTAGTAGAATACTTTTCTTCTTTCTCTCTATAATTTCTCTCTCTAGAGTTTCAGTGAATTCGTATGAAAATAATGAAGGAATGAGCTTCTATTTATAGAAAAATGGACTGCATAGTAACTAACTCATGAACGGTCCAGATTGATTTACTTTAATCTGACGGTCCATATTTAAAGCAAAATCTTTTAAATAAAATATAATATATTCTATTTATAATCTAATAAAACGAATAACTTTATAAAAGATTTTACTATGCAAACACTATACAAGCACTATGCAAACACTATGCATAAAAAAATATAATATATTCTAATTATTGTCTAATAAAATAGATAACTTTATAAAAGTATTTTGTTTTATATAAAAAGATTTTACTATTAGCTAATAAAACGAATAACTTTATAAAAGTATTCTGTTTTATATAAAAAGTTTTTCTGTTTTATTACGTTAATAATACTAATAAAACAAAACTGAGTGACTTATCATGCAAGCCTTAATAATCAATACCGTGTGCTACTATGCAACCACGCGTATTATTGTACTTTTACTATCGAGTAGTTCAACAGTATTAACGGTAAAATATCCGCCGTTATTTTCATAAAATATTTTTGTCTTTTTCTCAATCCAAAAATAATTCTATTGTGGGGTCCACCAATGATTGTATCGTCGTACAGATATTCCCTGACAAAAAGAATATTTCCCGACCAATCGAATATAATATGGCAACTTGCATACTTTGCAAAATTTATAAATATTACCCACAACTATAACATTATATTAAATTCATTCCATAATATTCAAAAATGATAATTATAGAAAAATCATCTTTATTCATAAAAACTGGGGTCTTACATATAATACATTTTTAGGGTTAATTTCATCTTTTACTTCTTTGACTTTTCTTAAGTTTATGACTTAAGGTTTTATTTCCCCCCCCCCCCCCTTAAGTTTTATAACCTACTGCTTTGATACCAACCTGTGACGCCCCCAAATCCGGGTATCTTCTAACCCGACATATGGTGCTACACTGTGCTACAGTTCACACATGCATTCAATTGAAATGCCTCAAAAGAACGAATATGTCTTCTATATATTCCAAAACAATATTACCATTCCTTAGGTTCTTTATAACCATTGCATGTGTTCTTGTCATAATATCAAATAATAACAACATTCAACCTATACTATTACAAAGGCAATCTATAGGTTCGCCTTAGCCTTCCCTTTATATTTACCGGATCCTTCAGTCCGTTCGGTCTTACCTGCATTCATATGGTTCAAGCAAGAGTGAGCATAACTAGCTCAACAAGTATGACAATTCCATTTAAACAATACACTTGAAACATACAAATCGTATATCTTCAATAACTGAACAATAGTTATGATGTACTATCGATAATTAAAAATAGCACTTCTATTTTCTTAAAACGTTTCACAATGAACAACATTTAGTAAAACATTAATTTTGGTCCAAGACCTTGAGCATTTCATACTATCTTTGAAAAGGACAACCCGATACCAAGTCCATAAGTCTGACATATCTTACGAGCACATCTAGGTGATCAGCCTATAGTACTCTATGTTATACAACACTACTTTCTTTAAATGTATGCACGTTTAAGTTTTGGCAACCTCATGTGCCTATCGTTTAACGACAAAACATTTGTTTAGCATACTTAGTCTTCTTTTGAAAACCATACCAAATAGTTTTGCAAAACTTGACAACATTGACAACAGTTCGATAGATTATAAGAAATCCAAAAACATTTTAAGTTGAGCCGAAGGAATTGTAATAACTCGATATTTTCGATATAATTAAATAAGAAATTTTACGTATAATTTTTTTTTAAAATAAAGGTGAAATTATGTGCAAGGTAAAGTTTATGTATATATGTGATAAATAAAAATTTATTATATGAATAATTTCAAATAATTTTTTTAGAATTATTGATCATTATAAATTATATTGTTATAATTAATTTTGTAATAAAAATGTTTTTATTATTTATTTTCCATGGAAATATGATTATATATTATTTAAATAATATATGAAATGATTATTAGAATTATTATTTTATTATATGAATTTATTCAGATTAGTTAAGTAAATTATTTTAACTTAATTAATAATGTTATATATGCAAGATAAATTAGATATGGAATCCAAATGCTAATTCTGGATTTTGAACAAGGAATGAGAATAATAATATAATATTATTTATTTTTCAGTGCTATAGATATGTACTGTGACACCCCCAAATCTGGGTCTCTTCCAACCCGACAGATGGTGCTACACGGTACTCATAACTGTACATTTATTCTATTGAAACAACATCAAAATGTGTGTATCAACGACATTCTTATTACATTAATAATGTTACATCCCGTTCCCAAGTTCTAAAACCATTACATTCTTTATTCATCATTCTATAATATATACAACTTACTAGTTTATTACAAGGTAAACTAATCGTTCAGCTTCGTCTTACCTCTATCCTTGTCAGATCCCTCGGTTCGTTCAATTCTAGTTTGCATTCATATGGTTCAAGCAAGAGTGAGCATAACAAACTCAGCAAGTACAACAATTTCTTTTAAACAACATGCTTGAAACATAGGAATCGTATATCTTCAATAACTGGATAATAGTTATGAAGTACTATCAATAACTCAAAATAACATTTCTTTTCCTTCAAAATGTTTTACAATAACAATATTTAGTAAAACATTAATTCTGGTCCAAGACCATGAACATTTCATAATTTCTTTGAAAAGGACAACCCGGTACTAAGTCCGTAATTCCGGCATATCTTATGAGCACTTCTGGGTGATCAGCCTATAGTACTCTATGTTGATCAACACTACATCCTGTTAAACGTATTTAAGTTTAAGTTTTTGGCAACCTCACATGCCCATCGAATAATCGATGAAAAATACATTTGTTTATTCATACTCAGGCTTACCTTGAATCCGTACCAAACAATTGGCGTAGGTTAGCGTTAACAATTCTATATTGAAAGACTTGTAAATAAATCAATCAACTCTTCAAGATTAGTCTAGCCGAGGTAAAACTGGCATCGACCCTTTAGTAAAACATTTCATGCATCTCATAACATGAATCACAGAAAACTTGGCTAACACAAAGGTTAGACAAGCGTTTAAGAAAATCTTGCCTTCAGCGTCTGCTACAGTAAAAATAACTTTTCCTTTCAGTATTTACGGTCTCTACAAAACATAACCACATAACATACCACATTAGGTCATGAACGAACATACATGGTTCCTAATGAATCTTACCCTTCTTCTCAATCTAATCATATATTAGATTTGTTACTATTGGTTCCAGCTTGCTATTATATTTTACATTATTCTTACCAACTTCTTTCTCTTCTATGACTTACGTGTATTTATTTCATTAATAGAACTCGTTTCGAGTTAATCATCTTTCCTCACGGATTACTAACATTCCTACGTTATTCGAAACTCGATCGTCATTTGTTAAGTACACTGTATTGCATTCCATTTTCTTTGACGTAATATTTAACAACATTTAGTTATAACTCTCATCGTTATAGTCATTATAATTATTGAATACAGTTCACGTTCCTTATACATTACGTTCGTCATTTAACTACTCATTAAACAACATTAAATTCCTAAAGTCATCAGTATAACAGTTATTTAGGAAAGGTCTTATCATGTTCATTAAGTAATTACATAACCCATACAGGTATTGCAAACCATTGGATTCATAATCAAATTGGTCAACAAATTTCTACAATCAGCTTAGCACATTACGTTGTTCTCATTACGTTCATCTTCAATTGATTATTAACCATTAATCATCATACATTAAGTGTCTAACAATGCCTTAATCAATGTTATATTTATACCTTAGTTCATTGCTAATGAGTTATCTTTCATTTTATACTTGTAAACATTTTTGTCTATCGAAACTCTAGGACTGGCGCCGCGGTGCCACGTATAACTCTCCTTCTCGCATCACATGGCCTTGAAGTTAGCGAGATGCTACGACATCATTACGGTATTGCAGTAGCCACCATTTGGCCTTGGGTTGGCTCCGCGGCACCAACTATGTGCCTTAGAAAATTTACAGCTTTTGAAATTTTTTTGTGAAACTCCCAGACGCATAACTTCTTTGTTATAAGTCCGAATTGGCTTGTTCAAAAGCCTACGGTTCAAAAATTACATACTCTATGTGTTCATGCAAGAATTTTATCTATTGGACTTCGTTTGATAAAAATTCACCTATTAGTTCATTTTTAACGAAAACGATAAACGTTCGTGAACGTCCAACGCTCGTTTCTTCGTTCTAAGTCGGAATTCAGTCATTTTCGAGTCCGCAAATCTATAATGCCAAATATAACTTGCCTCCATTGAAAATTAATGTTTCCAAGCACAATATCAAAATTCGACTTCCATTCCGAGAATTTCACGATTTCGACAATTATCGTCCAATCGTGTGAATTCCGGCAAAACCTTATTACTAACTATTTGATCATTGCTTTGAATGGATTCAATCCATCATACTAACATTTTGATATACATATTACATTAACTTATTTACATGATAAGTTATTACTTATCTTCATGAGTCTATAACTTATAAAAGTATAAACTACTTATGATTTTACTTTACTTGACTTAACATGGTCTAAATCTTTTAACCATCATTCACTCATCTTCTAATCATATAAATTTCATTATTGTAAACATATTACAAGTTCTTCTCTAGTTCATAGTTTATATGATTACGAATAGCTTAATCATGACTTATACGGCTTAAGTCCATTAATTAATCATTCTTATCATTACTTAGCATACATGTTCTACCACTACCCATCTCTCTATCAATTGAAGAGAAAGAGATTCATATTTTAAGATTGTTTACCCTTTAATATCACTTGGGTAATCTTTGATCTTCTTCTTGCTTCTTGAACTATGAAAGACTAGCTTTCTAGCTTTTCTAGCTTATTCTCACTTATTCTCTCTAACAAATAAGCTCTCAACTTGTTAGATGAAATGAACAACCAACAAAATGAAAACCAATCTTGCTATTTATAGGACTTCCTAAGTTAGGGTATAATGGTCATAAAGCCACTCCACCTCCTTAATCACCTCCTTACTATTCATTACCTAGCTATTAAGTAAACTTGGCCATTAAGTCTACTTGATCATCACACTTACATAGCCATTAAGTATACTTGCTAGTCACCTAGCTTATCCATTACTTGCTTATCACACATAAGCACTTTACTTGCTTATCACATTAATTACTTGGCCATCACAACACTTAGCCATTAAGTTACTCGTTCATTACTTTGGATCACCCATGGGTTGCTCGAATGGATCAAGCTTTACCCTTTGGATCTTACCTTGGGCTTTGCATTTAATTAACTTAATTAACTTATCTTATACCTTGGGCTTACAATTAAACAAACACTTGGGCTTGTTCAATAATTTACATTGGACTTAACATTACTAATAATTGGGCTTTAACATTATTTTGTATTGGGCTTTATTATTATCCCAATTGGACATTACAATTTCCTACACAAACCTACAAGTCCATTACATAGGCTTAAAGCCTTATAACGTATAATCTACGTATAATTCTCGTATTCCACTTCGTATACTTATTCATAAACGACATACGTACCATCATTCATTCATACTCGTATAACACCTCGTAGTATACTCGTATTCATTACCTCGTACAATACCTACGTATTATACGATCAACGCTTTAATTCATTATACGTATTACATTTTCTTCTCGGAACTCACTTTCCATAATCGTTAGGTTTTAAGTCCGCAGGCGAAAAAACCGCGTTTTCCATAACTAAAATATTATTGGATATTCTATCTCACCTCGATATTCTATCATTACGTATTTCTCAGATGTTCAAAAATAATTTCCGAGCAGAAATGCGTGAATAGTGTTTTTCGGAAAATTTCTCGGAGAGTTTTTATTTTCGTCCTGGAAATTCAAACACTTTAATTCTACCACGTAGCTTAAATACTATGACGTTCCGATATATCTAGGTCATAGAACGACCTTCAATTAGCTTACTCCCATATATAATTAATTAAATTCATTTAATCCACATAATAAAAATAAAAATCTATTTCTCAAAAATCCTAATTTTCTGGGGCGTTACATGTACTGTATGTATAGACTGATAATGGTTGGTTAATTATGTGGTATCATAACCAAATACTAGTATTAATTTGTTTAACCCTATTTTGAAACTCAAATGGGAGATTTAAAACTGTGTAGTAATTGTGTTATATGATTTATGTTGAGAATGATAGAATTTAAGGTTAATTATTAGAAACCCTAATTATTATTTAGGAACCCTAATTGTTAGAAACTGTGACAAATGAATTGTTTGAGTTGTGATTCTGGGACAAAATCCTTGTAAGGAGGGAAGGATGTAACAATTCAGGATTTTTTTTGTAATTTAAAATATTTATTAAATTAAATAAATATGTTAATTATGTGGTTGTTGTTAGTATATATTTGTGAATTAAAATTATTAGATAATACTCTAATTTAATTTAACAGTTAGAGAGTTGTTAAAGATTACATGAGTTGCTATATTCTTGTCGTCGTAATTTAATAATTAAAGTGATATATTAATTATTAAAAAAAATTATAATGAGATTATAATTTTGTGATATTTGGTTAAGTGGGAAATTTATTTAGTATATGGTAATTAGTTTATTTAATTAAGATTGGATATGGAAATCCAAGTAAACAATGTGGGACAATAAACTATATTATAAATGACTTATGAAAATAAATTAAAAGAGTTTTAATTTGGTTTTACCAAACAAAGCATTAGAGCTTTTGAAATTCATAGTTTAATTTTATTTTGCCAAACAAGGCTTAAGGAATGATTAAGTCATTATTTTAAAATGGTTTAGCCAAACAAGCCTTATGGCTTTTGATTTTCAAAAAAAAAATGTAACTGATATCAGTTACATATATATTTATATTATATAATTTATATCTATTATATTATACATTATATGTTTCTAAGTACGTAAGTTAGAGAATACAGAATATAGAGAAGAAGAAGAAGAAGAAGAAGAAGAAGAAGAAGGGAAACCTTGAGAAAACAAAAGAAAAACTTTCCTTATCTCCATCTTTTCTCCTAATTCAACCTAGAAAGGTATCAAACTAACCCTTATACTAAATTAAGATGTTTTGTATTTAGTCTTTGTAAAATTAGGTTTTCATGATTGTGAATTTATATACATATATGGCGTTCATATGTATTCATGTATACGCTTACATGAGATTTTTATTGTTGGTAAAAGGTATTCATCTAGTTCTAAAATTCTAATTTATAGTTTCTCAAGTTCTTTACTTAAAAAGCTATTTTGGTTGGGTGATTTGAAGAGATGTTGTATATATATGTGTATGGGTGTATAATCTAGTATATATAGTGTCTTTAATTGGTTCTAGAGTAATCAAAATCATAAGAATATGTTAAAGATTAAAAACTTGGGTTTTGATGGTATATGTATATTTTAACTTATGTTGGAGTCAAAATTTATGGATAGAATCTGGAATTGATAATAGATATTGTTAGTATGTTGAAAAACGAAAACAACCCAAGTTGAACAAGTCAAAACGGATGTAAAACGAATTCACAGTGAAGAATTTCGTTATAAATGTCAACAGAAGAAGAAATAATAGAAATAGTGAAATTAAAGGTTGTAATCTTTAATGTTTATGTTGTTTATGTGGTAAGAAACGCATTAGAAAACATTAGATTATGTTTCTGTAAACCTATTACACCTTTGGGTAGGTTGGTATGGTTGTTAAAAAGGAGTTTGTAGGCCTAATTTGGCTTTTTGTAGTGTTCGGGATCAACATTCGCGAGTTAGCAGAAGGGACCCCCGCCCCGGCGGGCTCCCATAGTGTAAAAACCCCCGCCCCGGCCGAGGTAGTCTGCCTAGCCAATTTTGAAAAAAAAATCTGACAGGACATGTTTTACTAAAATAGCCATAACGTTTTCATACGAACTCCGATTGCGGTGATTCAAGATGATCCGGAACGAGGACGAATAGACCTACAACTTTTGTTCTTTAAGTTTTTTAATTTGAGGTCTTTAGGAAGGGTCAAAAATAGTCATCTTTGTGACTATTACGTATTCGAAGGCGATCAGAGGGCGTCGATCGAGCACATACGCAAGTATAGTGCTCCCGACGATGGAATATGTTATTCTAAGTGATGTAACATGAAAATGCATGGTATAATACTTGACATATAAATTTCCTTGCTCATAATAGAAAGCATTGGCATGACTTAGTATGTGCTTTGAAAAGAAACTTAAAGATTTTGAAGAAAAAAAAAACAAACCCTGTGGAAACTTATGTTCTATAAGTTCTGAACTTAGTGGTTTATATACATGATTGAGTTCAAATATAAATGATCATGATATGGTGTTTATAGTGTCTTGTTCATGATAAAACTTGTTAGACCTTGTGTTAGAAAAGTTTTCAAGAGAAACTTGATATAATAGAACTAAGGTGCATAAATGCTACATGAGGTAGGTTTTGAACTTGAGAAGATGTTATTGTGACTTAGTTACTTATGATAAGATTTTTTTAAAGTTTTCTTATATGTGCTATACTACATCATTAATGATAAAATAATTTCAAAGACAAACTCCATTATCTTTTTTAAACTAAGTATTAAAACATGAATGATATGTGCACTCAACTAGTCAAGCATGACATAAGTTATTAAGCATGTTTTAAAAGTATGAACTATGTTATGTCCATGTAAATGAGATAGATACATGTGAGCATGCTATTAGAGGCTTATTAGTACCAATATATGGTTTAAAGGCTTGTGACATCAAATCTCGTTAAAGAAAGTTGTTAAGCCTTATTGATTGAAATAAATCATTATAGAGGCAAGTAATTTGAATGTGAACTTGAAAATAGATCACAACCTATTTGATGTCAAGTACGGATGGTTTAGGTATACTTATACATGCCTAGCTAATCTAAGAGTATGATGAGAAAGTGAAATGAAGGTTTTACAAACCTAGTTGGGAAACAATGTAACATTACTATTATATTAAGAATGTATGAAATATATGACTAATGGATGTGAATCCGTGATTATATAACTGTGTAAGAATATACGAAGTGCAGATAAGTGTTAAGCAGTTAAGTCGTAGTTCATAAACTACGAATCGGGCAAGTTTTTCAGTTCCTATTTGATATGTGAACTTGATGATTAACTGTTTTAAATCTTTATTGCAAAGAGCATGATGTGTTATATATATATATATATATATATATATATATATTGAAAGTATGAAATGTTAAAGTCAATTTATGACTATGTTGATTGATTAAAGCATGCTGATTGAGTAAGGACTTAATCTTTATACTTGTTATATGAACTGTAGCATGTATGTTATATATTGAGCATGTTATTATATGCTATGTGATGCATGAAAAGCTGTTAGATTTTCTTTGGTCATCGAGCTCAACCTTGCAAATAACCATTTTTGCAGGTTCAAGATTCAAGGTAAAGTTATGTGTTACTTTGAAGACATGAATCAGATGTGATATTTGAAGATTTATACACTTTGGTTGTGTTATTATTATTTGAACCATGTTTAAGGTTCCGAATAATGTATTAATGTTGAATTGTAATATTGTTTTGCGATGTAAACTATTGCAGTATTAAAATGATTCTAAGATATTTGGATGTAAAGGTTGAAGGTTTTGGGAACGAGGATAGTTTGTAATAGAAAATTTTAATTATTCCGCAAATTTTAATGGTTGTATTATCGTTTAATGATGTAAAATTAGAGGTTGAATGTATTATTAATGACCGAAGTCGAGAATAAAATTGTATGAATTTTGGGGTCATTACAAAAACCCTAATTTTTAAATTAGGAACCCTAATTGTCAAATTAGGTACCCTAATTGCTAAATTTGAAAGAAAACTGTAATTAGTAGATCTTAAACTTAATATGTAAGTTTAAATAATTAGGAAACCTAATCTAATTAAGGAAACCCTAATTTTCATTTTAGAAACCAAATTTTTCATTTTAACCATAATTGAAAAATCCTAGAAAATAAATGCACAAAACCTTAGGGTCAAACCCTAAGGGTTTGCCAAGATTACAAAATGGCCATTAAAATTACAATACAATTAACCAAAATGCCCTTATGCACATTCTTTATTAGTTGCTTGTAAAATTTGACAATAATTTAGTTGGTGAACCACTCTTGACTTTTTATTTAACAAAAAATTCACAGCAATCAATCATTTACCAGCCATACATTGCATCTAACTTATTATATATAGATTGAGAGAGAGAAAAAGTTCATTTATTAGCCCATTTGTTCATCATGTACTCAACTTAGACTCTCTCTCTCCAACCCTACGAAATTGATAAACATTTCTGTCCCAAATTCAGTCCCTAGTTCATTCTTATCAAATCAGAAAGCCAAGAATCAAAATTGATTAAAGTAAGGTATAAAACCGTAACTTAGAATCTGATCTTAGTTGCTATGTTAGATGTTAAGTTTTTATGTTTAAACATGTTGTATATGGTGTATAAAGTTTATCTAGGTTGGTATCTTGGGGATCTAAAACATCTGGAGGCATGAAATTAAAGATTTCTAAAATTCAAAAAATTTTAAAAAGTGGTTTGACAACAGAATGTCAGACCTAATAGATTAGTGATAGTTAATGATGTTTGTGTTTTGAAAGTTTGTAGTTATAGTTTGTCATGTGGGCTTTACTCTTGAACTTGAATCTAGCCCAGATCATGTGCAGGATGAACGTTATGGGTGGTCAAACCTCATTGACCGACCATGACTTTCAGTTTTCTGGGCAACCCAGATCATGCATAGAACCGTCTGACAGCTTGTTTATGTATTAGGATCTCTCGTGTGTTTATTGATTTGATCTTGTTGTTGTATCTAGGTTATAGTATGTTATATGGACTAAAAAGTCATGCCTTTAGATCACTTAAACAATAAATAGGATGGATTTAGTGGATGGTCAAAGTAGCTAGGATGATGACAAAAATTATTTTCTGGAATTTCCAGAAAATCAAAAACACTGCCTCTGACAGACTTTGACTGGCATGGATCTAGTTATTGTGATGTTGTTAGATCAATTTTATGTGTTAGATATGTTCACTTGCATGCTGGCTACACATTGAAACCTTTAAATCACAAAAACATCACATAGATTTCAAGTTTTGGAAGCCCAAATATGCCTACTCCAACTGTTCTTCATTTCCGGGTAACCCAGAAAATGAAGAACATCTCTGACAACCACTTTGCATGCTCAGATCTCATTCGTGTTATGCTGTTTGATCATGTTTGTTGTTGGATCTTGTAGTATTACACTAGTTTTACATGACCTGACCATTATGTTGCCCAGAAACATTAAGATCTGGCATATATTCATGGTCAAAGTGAGACCCTTGAACACTGGCTGTCAGTGTTCTTGGTGCTCAAGAACACTTTCGGCGACGATTTATGCAGCTAAAGGCTATAGCGACAGATTCAATAATTTTAATTAATTAAATTTCTAAAAATCATTTAAAAAAAATTAATTTATGAAAATTACAAAAATAATTTTAAAAATTATTTCAAGTTACAAAAATTAACTTTTAATAATTTGATATATTTTTCATAAATATTAGTATTTATTTGAATATTATTGTTATTTAGTTTGTTTAATAAATGCATTAAATAAATTAATTAAAATTGATTTTATTATATTAAAAATCATTTTAAATGATAATATGGTATTTAAAAATATTTTAAGTTATAAAACATAACTTTTAATGTTTTAAGATGAATTTCATTAATTATTTAGTATTAATGATATTAGATTTATTTAATAATTATATTAAATAAATTAGTTTAAAAATGATTTAAAATATTATAAAAATCATTTTAAAAGAAAATAAAGAGTTTAAGAATATTTTAAGTTATAAAATATAACTTTTAATATTTAAAGGTAAATTTCATTAATAATTTAATATTAATGATATTTGATTTATTTAATAATTATATTAAATAAATAGTTGAAAAATGATTTTATTGATTTAAAAGTCATTTAAAAAGGATATAAATTAATTAAAAATATTTTAAGTTATAATAAATGACTTTTAATATTTTGATAAATAATACATTAATATTGAAATATTAATGGTAATTATTTAAAATAATTTTAAATGTTTTAAAAATCATTTAAAGGTAATATTAATACTTTAAAGACATTTTGAGTTATTATAAATAACTTTGATATTTTAATAATGGGTTCATTAATATTTTAATATTATTTAAATATTAATGATAATATAATTATTTAATACATAAATCATTTAAAAATAAATCAAATGTTTGAAAAATCATGATAAATTATAATAATTGATTAAAAATTATTATAAGTCTATGAAAAATAATAGAATTGATATTTAAATTATATAAACAAATATTAAACTACAGAATAGAGTTTTAGACTAAATAATTACTCGATAAAGTCATCGGTACACCGAAATGTTTCAGATATAGATTTAGATAGTTTGACTAGATACGTGCTTGTTTGTGATTTAATGACTGTTAAATATATGTGACAATGTGATTAGGCTATGTGCTAACTGCAAATAGTAGTACTGTGTGTTATTCTAATCAATAGAATGATTTTATTAATGATAGGTCTCGGTATAAAAGATAAAACTAAGTTGTGAAACTATAAGCAGCAGACCAGGCAAGTATCCTACCCTTTGCATTTACTTTATACAATGGTTATGAGTAAGCCAGTTTCAGAACTCTATTGTTATTGTTATTGTTCATGTATCTATACTTTTGTAGACATGCCAGTTCTTGAATTCTATCCGATCGTTGTTTATCATTACAGTATTATTATATAATCCAGATATATATTTTGTTCGTTAATTTCCAAATATTGTTATATAAGTGTCCTCACTTGGATAATTTATTGTATTTAATCACATGTTGATACATAATTTTTGGTTTTTAAGTATGTATACATTGACTTAAAAGCCGTCTAAGCTTTTTGACTCGGCTGGACATAGATTTAAAAATAGCGTTGAGATATGTCTTAGCTAATTATTCTGGATAGACGAACATTTGTTAGAGCTTGATAGGTTCAAGAATAAAACTCAATTATTATTGATAGGTCGGTGTCAGTTGTTTCGACTAGATCGAAAAAGCGGTTAGATATTGAAATCATAGTATTTCATTTTTATAATTCAAATTTTGGTTATAAGACTGAGAAGAACAACCTTTTTATATAAAAGGGAAACTTTTGTCAGATATATTAGGCGCTTTCATACTGTGTAAGTATTATGCATAATATAGGGTACAAGGAGTTGGCCGCTTTAAGTACTTGCAGAGGGGTATGATTTAATCTTTATGGTTATCTGATACACCTGGGTATATCAAAGTAAATCTTTGATAGTTACTCGAGAAGAGAAGTTCAAGATCCTTAGGGATCACTCAGCATAGACTCTGGAAAAATATTCCACTTTGTTATTGCTTATAATTAATTCTTGTTATTCAATTGAATATCGAAAAATCGAGAACAAAGTTAGTAGTTTGTCGACTGCTCACAAATTATAGTCAGTACATAGTTTAGAAATTTGAAATAGATTTGATATGTTAATTAGAATTGTTTCAGTTTACTTCACAACTGTTGATTCGTTGTAGAAGTGCCTTTCAAAGAAAATATTTACTTCTTTCAGCTAACGTTTATTGTCTGCTATTACTTGCTGGGCACCCAAATGCTCATTCTTGCTTTAAATGTAAATGTTTTCAGCTAAGCGTGATCAACCTGAAGGTTCAGACAAAAAACAAAGGAAATGGAAAGCTAGCAGAATAAATTTTATGGTAGTTAGATTATATTAAGATAATGAAATTTATAATTATCATGTAATGTAATGTAGTAAATGTTGAGAAACTGGGGATTAAACAACTCTGATATATGTAAAATAAGTTTGATATTTATGTTATTATTATTATTCCGCTCAAAGAAATGGTATTGTGAAGCACTGAGTTCAGGTTTCAAGTACCTGAATTTGGGGGCGTTAGAGGAATTATCTTTGACTTCATCATACATCAGTTCATGCATAAGATACATGAATCACAAAACTTGTCCAGAATGAACATAGACAAAGGTTAGAACACTTGCCTTTAGCATCTTCTACAGTGATTATACTTTTCGCTTCGAGTCTTTAAGGATTCTACAATACATGATCACATAACATACCATATTAGGTCATATATAATCAAGTATATTTACTACTATATCTTACCCTTCTTCTCAATCTAATCATGTCTTAGATTGTTTAACATTGGTTACATTGTTTAGATTGTTTATCACATTACATTGTTCTTACGTTCAATTAATCTTTCTTCAACCTTTAGTCATTAACTTAAGGTTTTTAACATCATTTAAGGATGTTACTTCAAGTTTATTAATGTTATAATTAATCATTACTCAACCAACTTCTTTCTTATACTCATAAACCTTCTTTACTATGCCTTGTCTAGTGTTGGCGCTACGGCTCTAGCTTCCTTATCAAATTTCAT
Organism: Panax quinquefolius; assembly: GCA_020205615.1. Taxonomy (NCBI): domain Eukaryota; kingdom Viridiplantae; phylum Streptophyta; class Magnoliopsida; order Apiales; family Araliaceae; genus Panax; species Panax quinquefolius. Next base: position 51,383,981 of record CM035153.1, read on the forward strand.
ATGCCATGCACATGAGTTCCTCAGCAGTGTTCTACTCGGACTGGCCGCAGTACTAACTCCTTCATTACCAACTGTATTCTGGCTACACTTTGCAATGGTTTAGTACTCGGCTTGCATTATAATCGACGTGACCTCTCCTTTTTTGTCGCTACATGACGCTTAACCATGAGCCTCAGAAAATTTTTGCAGTTCTTTTGTTATGTGAATTTCTCAGGCTCATAACTTGTTCATTTTAAGTCCGAATTGGATCGTTCAAAAGCCATTAGCTCACAAATCACATGAACTAAGTGTTCATGTAAAAATTTTACATTCTCGAATCCGTTAACACGGAATTCACCATTTAAGTCCATTTTTATGAAAACGATAAACGTTCATAGCTCGTTTCTTCGTTCTAAGTCAAAATTTGACCATTTTCGAGTCCGCAACTGTAAAATGCAAACTTGGACTAACGTTTCTGAGTTCAATGCTAACTTTTGACCTCTATTTTGAGAATTTCACGATTTCGGCAATTATCGTCTAATCTCGTAAATTCTGCCATAACTTCGTTACTTAAGATTTTTACACCGTTCTAAATGGATTCATTCCATCATACTAACATCTTAACCAAACATATTTCAATAAACCATACACATGAAAAATTCTTACATGTTCTTCATTAGTCCATAACTTAAATAAGTATGAATTACTTGTACATGGCTTATTAAGGTTTAGGTCCATTGATTAGGCATTCTTATCACTTCTTATCATACATGCTCTACTAATCAACACTTCTCTATCAAACTATAATTGAAGAGATGGAAGATTAATGGTCTAGGATTCTTACCCTTGATGATCAAACTTTGTTGTTCTTCTTCCTTTTTGGATTATCAAAGACTAACTTTTCTTACTTTTTCTCTCAAATGAATAAGCTCTAAGTTGTTGGTGAATTTTGAACAAGGAAAAAATAAACTAACAACCTATTCTATTTATAGAATTTCCTAATTGAGGGTATTATAGTCAAGAGGTCATCCCACCTCCTTAAACCACCTCCTTACTATTCCATTCCTGGCCATCACACAACTTATCTCTTACTTGCTCACCACACATGGTCAACCATGACTCACCTATGGGGCCCACATGGGTTTCCCTATGGGTTTTCTTACCCGTTGACCCATTGGTTCGATCCATGAATCCGGTTCTTAATTTGGGCTTTAAGTTTAACTAACTTTTAATTAACCTCTGGGCATGCATTAACAAACATTGGGCCTTAACAAGATTACACTTGGTCTTTAACCATTCCTACACAAATCCTACAAATCTCTTTCAATAGGATTAAAGTGTTAACGTATAATCCTTGTACTCTTTACGTATACTAGTTTGTATTATCTTTCGTCATACACGTTATACTATCTTTCATCTATACAAGTATAATACCTCATATCATACTCGTATTCATGCCTCGTATAATACTCGCTATTATACGATCATCTTTTATTCATTAACGTTTCACTTTCCCTAACGTTCTCGAATTTAGTTCGCAGGCGAAAAATTGCGTTTGCCATACGTGAATTATTATTACGTATTCCATCCTTTCATATTCTCTTATCGTTACGTATGTCTCAGAAAGCTTTTATTTCCGTCTTGGAAATTCAAAAACTTTAATTCCTTCACGTAGCCAGAATACTACGATATTTAGACATATCTAGGTTATAGAACAACCTTAATCTTACTAACACATAATAATAACATATAATATAATTTTATTCAGAATTTAATTAAATTAAATTATTTTATAATAAATCCAAATTTCTCGGTCGTTACATTCACCCCTCCTTATAAGGATTCTGTCCCTAGAATCTCGCTTCAAATATTATGCAAACAACTAAGGATAATCCTTCCTCATCTTTTCTTCAAGTTCCCACGTTGCTTCCTTGGCATCGTGGTTCTTCTATAACACCTTTACTGATGGTATAACTTTGTTCCGCAGAACTTGCTCTTTTCTATCGATGATTTGAATTGGCATCTCTTCATACGTTAAGTCCTTCTCGATATGAATAGGCTCATACTCTATTACGTGCTTATAATCCGACTTATAAGGACGTAACACTGATACATGAAATACATTATGTATTCATTCTAAGTCTGGAGGTAATGCTATCATATAAGCTACCTCTCCTACCCGTTTTAACATCTCAAAAGGTCCTATAAACCTTAGACTTAACTTTCCCTTCTTTCCTTTCCAGGGAGATACCTTTAGAAATACATACGAGCCTACTTCAAACTCTCTATTTACTCGAAGCAATTCCGCATACTTTTTCTCATTCATGTCTTAAGTCGCTACGAGACGATCCAGATCAACTTCACTATATTCATTGTCACCGCACCAATTTCGCCCTAAGCATTGGCTGTTCTCCCACTTTATCCCAACACAATGGTGTTCTCGCACTTCTTCCGTGATAAAGCTTCAGTAAGCAAAAGATGCCTATGCTTGCATGATAACTATTGTTATACGTAAATTCTACTAATGGTAGATGATCATCCCAACTACCCTTAAAATCCATGACGTAAGATCTCAGCCTATCTTCTAACGTCTAAATTGTTCTCTCGCTCTGCCCATCAGTTTGTGGATGATAAGCCGTACTCAACTTCAACTGCATCCCCATCCGTTCTTGCAAACTCCTCCAAAATTTTGATGTGAATCGTGTATCACGATCTGACACTATTGAAACTGGTACTCCATGTCTGGAAATAACTTCCTTAACATAAAGTTTAGCTAACTAGTCTAAGTTATACTTAACCCATATTGGCAAAAAGTGAGCCGACTTCGTCAACCAGTCCACTATTACCCAAATCGCATCATACTCCTTCTGAGTAATTGCAAGTCCTACCACAAAGTCCATCGTGATATGCTCCCACTTCCATTCTGGAATCTCCAATGACTATAACAAGCCACTTGGTCATTGATGTTCGACCTTAACCTTTTGACAAGTCAAGCACCTACTCACATACTCGGCTATTTCTCTCTTCATGTTCGGCCACTGTGACGCCCCCAAATTTAGGTATCTTCCAACCCGACATACGGTGCTACACGATACTCATAACTATACAGTCATTCCATTAAAATCACAACAAAATGAATGTATTAACTATCTTCTAATTACAATCATAGTAAATTCCTTTCCCAGGTTCATAAACCGATTACATCATTCGTTGTTCATAAGTGTAATACATACAACCATACTAATCTATTACAAGATGTTTAACTATCCATCTTGGCCTTGCCTTTATCTCTCTTAGAATTCTCATTACGCTCGGCTTTAACTGCAATCATATAATTCACGCAAGAAGTGAGCATAACAAGCTCAGCAAGTCTAACAAAGAATAATATCAATACCATATTCGTGAATTATATAACAATCTTCCATAACTGAACAAATAGTCACGAAGTATTACGAAACATTAATACTTAAGAATTCATAACATCAATTCTCAAAGTATATAATAGCTTAGGAATTTCGAGGCCCATTGAGAAGACCATGAATGCTTCTCTTTTCGCTTTTCATGCTCAAAAGGACATCACAAAGATTAAGGTCAGACATCCGACATTTCTTACGAGCACTTCTAGGTGATCATTTATAGTACTCTATGTTGATCAACATTCATCCGTTAAATGTATTTACGTTTAAGATTTGGAAAACTCGCGTGCCCATCGAATAAATGATGAAAAATACTTGTGTTTGTTCATATACAAACTTACCTTTGAATCCGTACCAAATACTTGGCATAGGATAGCGTTATCATTTCTATATAGAAAAACATGTATACAAATCAATCTATCTCTTACAAGTAGTCTAGCCGAATTAACATTAACCCTTTCTTTAAAATCATTCATGCAACTCATTACAATGAATCACAGAAAACTCGACTAACATGAAGGTTAGACAAGCGTTAAGAAAACTTACCTTCAAGCGTGTTCGAATAATTTATTCAACAGTTCTCAGTCTTTACAGAATCTATATGTTATATTCATATAGCACACTGTAATTAGCTACCACACAATCAATCATATTTTTCCTATCAACTTATTTCTCTTCTATGTTTTAATTGACTTTATTTCATTAATAAGGTGAATTCAACTTACTACCCTTCATCACGGCTTGTTAACGTTCTTACGTTACTAACTGAACTCGATCATCATTGGTGAAGTACCAATATTGATTACTATTCACGGTTTATTTATTAACACTTCGTGTTCTTCGTTTACATACTAATAACTTGTGTTTACTTCCTAAGTTCGTCACCATATACACTAGTATATGTAACATAAGAATAGTTTTAGTATGCTTATTAAGTATATAAACTTAACTTATAATGGTCTTGAAACTTTGGAGTTTAAACCTAACTCAACCAACATTTTCGTTTCGCTTGCACATGGCGCTGCCCCTATATTAAACAATTGGTAGCAATGCGCCTGGCCATAGCGATCTAAGTTCGATCCCGCCTCAAGCACACGGAACTTATACCTATGAATGGCGCTATGGCGCCACTCCTCGAAGAGCTCATTACATCGCATGGCGCTGCGTGGCGCAGACAACTAGCTTTTAGGTAAAAACATGGCGCCTGCACCTCAAACTCAGAAAAATTATGCAGACAAAAATTTTAGTGAACTTCCTGGCTTCATAACTTCTTTGTTATAAGCCCGAATTAGTCCGTTCAAAAGCCTACAACTCATAAATCACATACTCTACGCGTTCATGTAAGAATTTTACAATTTCGAATCCGTTAACTCAAAATTGAATTCTAAGTTCATTATTAAACGTTCGTTTAATATTCTTGAGCGTTCAATACTCGTTTTCTTCGTTTTAAGTTGGAATTCGACGATTCTTGAGTCCACAACTCTTGAATACCATATCTCACGTGTTGACATTGAAAACCAATGTTTCCAAGTCTCATAGAAAATTTTGACTACTAATCCGAGATTTCTACGTTTTTGACGTTTAAAGTCTAATTCTGTAAAATTCGCCATAACTTCGTTACTTGTGTTTTATTTACCAAATCAAATGGAACAACTCCATTGATTTCATATCTACATCCTAACCAAGCAAGATGCACATATCCTAATAGCGATGGTTTTCAATTTGTCCATCAACAACCATGTTCATCATTTAATATTTTCTACGGTTTAAACTTTATGTAAACCATTATGATTTCTATTTATACATGACTTATAAAGGTTTTACTCCATACAAGCCATCCTTATTCCTCCATAAGAGGCATGCTCCACCAATCTATGATTCTTTATAACAAAGAAATCAAAAAGATGGGAAAACTAATATTAATGGAATATTACCTTTTTGTTCTTTACGTTCTTACTAAACTTCTAATGACAAGCTTCAAAGTAGGATGATTCCTTGTTTCTAGCTTTTTCTCTCTCTCAATATAAGTTGGACAATCTTTGAAAAACCATCAAATGACCAACATAAGCCTTTCTTTTATAGGCAACCAAATGGAGGGTATAATGGTCAATAAGTAACCTCCTTACTATTCAATTCTTTCTAACCAAGTAATTTACTTGGTCATCAAGTAGATTACTTTACTTGACCACCAAGTGGCCGGCCTACATGATCCATGGGTCATCGCCATGGGTTGCCCCATGGGTTTTACCCATTCGGTGACCCATCGGTTCGATTCGTGGTTCAGTTTCTTGGATCGGTCCTAATTAAACATAACATTGGGCCTTGACTTGGGCTTAAATACATAATTCATTGGGCTTGATTACTCAATTACTTGGGTTTGATATAATCCAAATCCAATTGGATCATATTAAGTCCTTAAATACTAAATCCAATAACACCAATTGTATTCTACACGTATAATTCATGTATTCTCTTCGTATAGTACTCGCACAATATTCGTATTATACGCCGTATTAAATCCTCACAATATACTAGTATACTAAATAGTATCACACTCGTATAACGTATGCATTATCATCAAAATTCATTATACGTATCTCATTTTCTTCTCGAAAATCATTTTTCCCAACCCTTAGGTTTTAAGTCCGCGGGCAAAAACTTCATTTGCCATAGATGAAATATTATTAAATATTTCGTCTTATCTTCATATTCTATCATTACGTATTTCTCGGAATTTCAAACTTAATTCCCGAGCAGAAACAGATGAATAGTGTTTTTACGGGAATTTCTCGGTAAACTTTTATTTTCATCTTGGAAATTCAAAATAATTAATTGTAGCACATAGACAGAATACTAACCACATCTGCACATTCTAGGTCATAGAACGACCTTCGCATAGCTTACTCACATAAATAATCAATTAAATTCATTTAATTCACATAATCAAATTAAAATTTAATTATCATATAAATCCGATTTTCTCGGGCGTTACTTTCTCCCCCGCTTATAAGGATTCTATCCCCAAAATCTTGCTTATAATTACATAAACAAATGAGGAAAATTTTCCTTTATTTTACTTTCGAGATCCCACATTGCTTCTTCAGCATTGTGGTTTCTCCAGATCACCTTCACCAAAGGTATTATCTTATTTCTCAAAACTTGTTCCTTCCTATCAACAATTTGAATTGGAAGTTCTTCATACGATAAATCTTTTTCTATCTGAATAGATTCATACTCAATTACGTGTTTATAGTCAAAACTTATAGAGACGCAAATACGTATTATCGTGAAACACATTGTGTATACGTTCTATCTCTGGAGGTAAAGCTACTTCATAAGCTACCTCTCCTACGCTTCTTAAAATCTCAAAAGGTCATATAAACCATGGACTTAACTTCCCTTTCTTCCCAAAACGTATCTTCCCTTTCCAAGGCGATACTTTCAGAAAGACATAAGACCCTACTTCAAATTCTCTCTTTTGTCTATGAGGATCGACATACTTCTTCTCCCTATCTTGAGCCTCTACCAATCGAGTACGTATTAGCTTTACCATGTCCGTCGTTTGTTGTACCAATTCAGGTCCCAACATCTGACGTTCACCCACTTCATCCCAACATAGTGGAGTTCGACACTTCCTTCCATACAACGTGAAAACTATTGTTGTACGCAAATTCTACCAACGGTAGATGGTCATCCCAACTCCCTTTGAAATCCATAATGCAAGATCTTATCATATCTTCAAGCGTTTGAATTGTCCATTCACTTTGCCCAACCGTCTGAGGATGATACGCCGTACTCAATCTCAATTGCGTTCCCATTTGCTCTTGCAAACTCCACCAAAAGTTCGATGTGAATCGTGGATCACGATCTGACACAATCGAAACAGGTACTCCATGTCTTGAAATAATTTCTTTGATATAGAGCTTAGCTAATTGTTCTAGGTTATACCTAATTCCTATTGGTAGAAAATGAGCCAATTTCGTCAATCGATCCACAATCACCCAAATAGCATCGTATCCCCTCCTTGTTGTTGGTTCCCACCACAAAGTCCATTGTGATGTGCTCCCATTTCCACTCCGGAATTTCTAATGATTGCAACAACCCACAAGGTCGTTGGTGTTCAGCCTTAACCTTCTGACAAGTTAAGCACCTACTAACATATTCTGTTATCTTCCTTTTCATGTTCGGCCACCAAAAGTTCTGACGAAGGTTTTGATACATCTTCATACTACCGGGATGTATCGAGTACCTTAAACTATGTGTGAGACCCCAAATTTTATGAATAAAGATTTAAATTTCTCGAAATATATTTTTTTAATATTATGGTGTGAAATTGATATAATGTTATAGTTGTGGGTAGTATTTATAAATTTTGCAAAGTATGTAAGTTGTTATAAAATATTCGTTTTGTCAGGGAATATTCTTTTTATCGGGTATTATCCGTATGACGGCACAATCATTGGTGGACCCCACAACGGAAGTATTGTCGTAGTTAGAAAACGACAGAATAATCTTTTTATAAAAATAACGGCGAAAGTTTTACCGTTAAACTGTTGAACTACTCGGTAGTAAAAGTACAGTAATACGCGTGGTTGCATAGTAGCAAACGGTATTGATTATTGATGCTTATGTAAGAAGTCACTCAGTTATACTCGATTATTACTACAGTAATTGCTGCATCATATTTCTCATATTATTGATTCAATTATTGTCACAGTATCATCTGCATTTTATGTTATTAAATCAATAATTGAGACGACAAAGTTATTCATATTATTAAATTGTAATATTTACAATGACTAGAAGTTCTGTCAAGGAGACATTTGGTCATCTAATTGCGCACCAATATGGAGAAATCCTTATCGGAAAGCCCCCTCTTTCCTGGGAATGACCTGGTTGTTAAACATTGTGAGATATAATATTAATGATGAATAAGTTCGTGTTGATTAAAGATGAAATTGATAGTTCCATTGTGTTGAAATTATTTGTGTTAGTGGAAATCGACATTTATTTCGGTATTAATGGATGTCTGGAAGTTATACTGACCAATTGGGTAATTAATCGGATAAATGAATAATTAATTGCTATTAATTCACATGATTATAACTATTTGTTCACATGTGTGTACTATTGATTCACATTCTTGTTACTATTAGGGGAGTTGGTGCAAGATTAATAATACTTGCATGACTAAGTTAAAAATGGAGGTATAGATGGAGGTACTATACTTTAATTCATATTCTCACATGTCTAGAACTATTAAGTCACATGATTTACTATTGATTCACATTATTTACTATTAAGGGAAGTGGTGCAAGTTTGATAATACTTGCAGGACTAAATTAAAAATAAAGGAAAAGAGGACGGTATTATACAGTAATATTTTGAGCCCCAAAATGTGTAATTATAGAAACTATATTTTTCCTATAAATAGAAGCTCATTTCTTCATTATTCTCGACCAAGTCACTAAGTCTCACAAGAGCAATTATTATAGAGAAATTATAGAGAGAGAAGTTACAGAGAGAAAGAAGAAGCGAAGTGTGCTACTTCACTATTCAAGTATCCAGTCTTCTTCTGAGGTAAGGGATATTATTATTATAGTAAAGGGTATTATTTCTTTCGTTATCTTGAAGAGAGCTATTGTTATTCCATCCCTTATTATTCTGTTGGAATAACCTGTATACGTAGACTACCGTATACATGGTGAAATACTTCTGTTATTCCATCCCTTATTATTCTATTGGAATAATCTGTATAGGTGGACTACCGTATACATGGTGAAATTCTTTTGTTATTCTAATCTTTATAATTCTGTTGGAACATCCTGTCTGTGTGTATTACGCATGACCTGGTTCCATTATTTATTATTCTCTTGGAATATTTTGTCTGTGCATTTACGCATGACCTGGTTCCATTTTTTTATTATTCTATTGGAATAACCTGTCTGTGTGGTTTATCGCATGCATGGTGAATTCTTCTGTTAATCCATTCTTTATTATTCTTTTGGAATATCCTGTCTTTACATTTACGCTTGACCTGGTTCCATTATTTATTATTCTGTTGGAATAACCTGTCTGTGCGGCTTATCTCATGCATGGTGAATTCTTCTGTTATACCATTCTTTATTATTTTGTTGGAATATCCTATTTGTGCGGATTACGCATGACCTAGTTCTATTCTTTATTATTCTGTTGGAATAACCTGTCTATGTGGATTATCACATTCATGGTGAATGATCCTTCGTATACATTCCTTATTAAATTGTGGAAATGATCATCTCACGTGGATTACCGCACGATCAAGTAAAATCCATTTGCAGTTTCGTAATTTTTCGGACATTCAAAAATTCTGGAAAATTTGGGAGGATATTATGATAAGTTTTTTAACATCTCCAAGTGGAATCACTGAAAGAGGAGTTGTAGATTTTTGTATGGATTATTTTTAACAAAGCACGAAAAAGTGAAAAAGGAGAAAAAGCTACTGCTCACAATTTTGTAAGGGCTATTTCGGCCACTTAATTTGTGAGAAAAGTTCTGGCCTTTTGGGACATGGAAATATATGGTATAAAGTACCTCCTATCCAAAAATGAACTCATTCCGACTTAAAATGAGCAAGTTATGACTATTTCAATATTTAGGTTTTTCCGATAAAAAATGCTATAACCGGAGTTCTGTAACTCCGATGACCATGAAATTTAAACTGGAAGCTCATGTTAACATGTGTAAAATCCTTCCAAGATTTGGGAATTTCTGGAGTTAGCTTGAGGTAGCTAATTTCTTAAGGAATTATGAAATTAATTTTTGAAAAATACTTAAGGGAGTTGAAAAATTATAAAAAAAATACTTGTTGGGTATGAAATATATGTATATATGTTTGGAAAAAGGATAGAAAAATAATAAGTTGATTTGGTAATTTTTCATGAAAATGGTTTAGTTACGAACATACGAGTTAAATATGTTATGTGAAGTTGAAAAATTGGTAAATAGGATTTTATTGCTAGAAAATCCTATATAAGGTATATACAGATTTTTGATGAGGGATCTGATCATTGGTGATGAAATCTTATGAGTATATCATTTTGAATGATTAAATGCATTATTTGGTAAAGTGTAAACAATTAAAATAAATTGTTTATAAGTTTAAGAAATGATTAAAATATTGTTATAATATTAATGATATTAGATTATGAGATTATTAAGTGATTGATAACATTGGGATATTCTTGAACCCTGGATAAATTATATTATAAATGTTTAATATTTATCCTTTATCTCATTTGATTGATTCTTTATATCATTGTCATGATCCTCATGCTTATATTGTGTTGAACGTCATCCGTGGCTTACGCATAGATGGACTTGGTATGATTATGACTGTGGATTATTCCAGATAATCATGACCGTAATGTTACAAATGATGTGGTAAAAGTCATCTTTGGCCCGTAGTGCATAGATGGACTTTGTATGATTATGACCAGGGATTATTCTGTATAATCATGACCGTAATTGAAAACACGAATATCCTTGGCCCGTAGTGCATGGATAATTCGTGGTCGTGATACTATTAAGCTGAGTCTCAGCATTATTGGTTTTACAGATGTATATCTTTGGTCTGTAGTGCAAAGATGGATGGTTGGTTATTGGTTTTACAGTTGTGTATCTTTGGCCTATAGTGCAAAGATGAATTGTTGGTTATTGGTTTTATAGTTGTATATCTTTGACATGTAGTGCAAAGTTGGACTGTTGATTTACTTGATTATAAATAGGAATTGTGATTTAATTATAATCTGTGGTGGTTCAGGTAAAGACAGGTGATGAAAATTATCTTCGTCCTAGGTGCGAAGAGGAATGTAACGCCCCAGAAAATTGAACATTTTGTAATTACTTTTAATAATGAATAAAATAATATTATTTATTATTATTACGTGTTGAGAAGATGAAGGTCGTTCTATAACCTAGAAACGTCAAAACGTCGTAGTATTTTAACTACGTGGGAGAATTAAAGTGTTTGAATTTCTAAAAGGAAAATAAATGTTTTTCGGGAAATTTTTCGAAAAACATTATTCATCGATTTTTGCTCAGAAATTATTTTTGAACTTCCGAGAAATACGTAATGTTATAATATCGAGGTGAGATCGATTATGTAATAATAACCTAAGTATGGAAAACGTAATATTTTGCATGCGGACTTAATTTGGGAACGTTAGGTTATTAAACGTTAAAGGAAGAGAGTTGTGATTATATAATGTGTATACATTATATGAAAATAAAGAATGTAAGTATAATACCATGTATTGTACTATTATGTATGAAGAATGAGGTAATGTATATTACGAATTAATATACAAGTATATGAAGATTATACGTGGGGTATAAAGGTTAAGTTATATAATTTAAGGTAATGGACTTGTAGGATTGATAGTCTAATATAGAAGTCCAATGTATGTGATCATCAAGCCCAAGTGTTTGATTATCATAAGCCCAAACTATTGTAGCATGAGCCCATTAAGAGAGAAGCTAGATTAATTATCAAAGCCCAATGATTTAGCCATGATCCATGGGTCAAACCAAGAAGGAAATGGGTAAGCTTGAAGGGCAAACATAATGTGTGGTGAGCAAGTGAAGTGATGAGCACACAATGAATAGTAAGGAGGTGGATGATTGAGGAGGTGGAAATGAGGAGGTGTGATAAGGAGGTGGGTGATTTAATGTCTTAAATGCCCTAACCTTAGTTACCTATAAATACAAGAGCTTCATTTCATTTTGAGGGTTATTATTTTCATCCAACTTTCCTCTCAAATATAAGCCACTTATTTGGTAGAGCAAATAAGCACTTTTAAGCCAAAGCTTCTTTTGTTAGATTTCCAAGAAGAAGAAGTTAGACTTCAAAGGTATTGATCTTGTGTTCAATATTCTTTCATCTCTATTAGAATAGGTTGATAAGGGAAGTGTTATTAATGAACATGTATGCTAAGATCATGTAATAAATTAATAAGGAATGAACTTAAGCCGAATAATTTGAATAAGCAACTTGAACATTAATAAGTTACTAGAGCCATGAAGAACTTATTATGAGTTGTCATATGACGGTTAGTATGTTGATTATAGCATGAGAACTTTGATTGAAGGACTTAAGTTGTTAATAAGTCACGAGCATGAAGATTTATAGTTCATAAGTTGAATAAGTTAATGACTTATGAGAATTAGTTAAAACCTACTTTGATTATAAGTTGGGTAATAAGTAACTTGTATTGATTATATGTTGGTTAAAATCCATTTAGAACGCTTAGTAATGAAGATTTGACGGACTTCACACGATTGGACGATTATCGTCGAATTTGTGAAATTCTCAGAATGGAAGTCGTATTTTGTGTTTGAAGTCGAAAACGTTGGTTTTTGATGGAGACAAGTCATATTGGTCATTATAGAGTTGCGGACTCGAAAATGACTGGATTCCGACTTGAAACGAAGAAACAAGCGTTGAACGTTCACGAACGGTTATCGTTTTCGATAAAAATGAACTCATAGGTGAAATTTTAGCAAACGAAGTCAAATAGATAAAATTCTTGCATGAACACGTAGATTATGAAATTTGTGAACCGTAGGCTTTTGAACGGACCAATTCGAACTTAAAACAAAGAAGTTATGCGTCCGGGAAGTTCGTAAAAATTTAAAAACTGCATAATTGTCTGAGGCACAGAGTCCGCGCCGCGGCGCGACTCCAAGCCTAAAAGGCCCGCCTCAGCAACATGAGGTCGAAACTACTTACACATCGCTAACTCAAGACCGCAAAGACGAGACACAGAGTATTTCTTGGCGCCGCGACGCCAGTCCAAGAAATTTGATAGTGAAGAATGGTTTCCAGTGTAGAATAAATATTTAAATACTTCAAAATATTTTTTTTTAATATTATGGTGTAGATTTGATATAATGTTATAGTTGTGGGTAGTATTTATAAATTTTGTAAAGTATGCAAGTTGTTATAAAATATTCGTTTTGTCGGGGAATATTCTTTTTGTTAGGGAATATCCGTACAATGGCACAATCATTGGTGGACCCCACAACAGAAGTATTGTCGCAGTTAGAAAATGACAAAATTATCTTTTTATAAAAATAACGGCGAAAGTTTTACCGTTAAACTGTTAAACTACTCGATAGTAAAAGTACAGTAATACGCATGGTTGAATAGTAGCACACGGTATTGATTATTGATGCTTACATAAGAAGTCACTCAGTTATACTCAATTATTGCTACAGTAATTGCTGCATCATATCTCTCATATTATTGATTCAATTATTGTCACATTATCATCTACATTTTATGTTATTAAATCAATAATTGAGACGGCAAAGTTATTCATATTATTAAATTGCAATATTTACAATGTCTAGAAGTTCTGTCAAGGAGAGGTTTGGTCATCTAATTGCGCGCCAATAAAGAGAAATCCTTATCGGAAAGCCCCCTCTTTCCTGGGAATGACCTGGTTGTTAAACATTGTGAGTTATAATATTAATGATGAATAAGTTCGTGTTGATTAAAGATGAAATTGATAGTTCCATTGTGTTGGAATTATTAGTGTTAGTGGAAATCGACATTTATTTCGGTATTAATGGATGTCTGCAAGTTATACTGACCAGTCGGGTAATTAATCGGATAAATGAGCAATTATTTGCTATTAATTCACATGATTATAACTATTTGTTCACATGTGTGTACTATTGATTCACATTCTTGTTACTATTAGGGGAGTTGGTGCAAGATTGATAATAATTGCATGACTAAGTTAAAAATGGAGGTATAGATGGAGGTACTATACTTTAATTCATATTTTCACATGTCTAGAACTATTGAGTCACATGATTTACTATTGATTCACATTATTTACTATTAGGGGAGGTGGTGCAAGTTTGATAATACTTGCAGGACTAAATTAAAAATAAAGGAAAAGAGGAAGGTATTATACTGCAATATTCTGAAACCCAAAATGTGCAATTATCGAAACTATATTTTCCTATAAATAGAAGCTCATTTCTTCATTATTCTCGACCAATTCACTAAGTCTCACAAGAGCAATTATTATAGAGAGAAGCTATAGAGAGAAAGAAGAAGTGAAGTCTGCTACTTCATTATTCCAGTATCCAGTCTTCTTCTGAGGTAAGGGATATTATTATTATAGTAAGGGGTATTTTTTCATTCGTGTTCTTGAAGAGAGCTATTGTTATTCCATCCCTTATTATTCTGTTGGAATAACCTGTATACATGGACTACCGTATACATGGTGAAATTCTTCTATTATTCCATCCCTTATTATTTTGTTGGAATAACCTGTATACGTGGACTACCGTATACATGGTGAAATTCTTCTGTTATTCCATTTTTTATTATTCTGTTGGAACATCCTGTCTGTGCGTATTACGCATGACCTGGTTCCATTATTTATTATTCTCTTTGAATATCCTATCTATGAGTTTACGCATGACCTGGTTCCATTATTTATTATTCTGTTGGAATAACATGTCTGTGCGGTCTATCGCATGCATGGTGAATTCTTCTGTTATTCCATTCTTTATTATTTTGTTGGAATATCATGTCTGTGCGTTTACGCATGACCTGGTTCCATTATTTATTATTCTGTTGGAATAACATGTCTGTGCGGTCTATCGCATGCATGGTGAATTCTTATGTTATTCCATTCTTTATTATTCTTTTGGAATATCCTGTCTGTGCGGATTACGCATGACCTGGTTCCATTCTTTATTATTCTGTTGAAATAACCTAGCTATGTGGGTTATCACATGCATGGTGAATGATCCTTCGTATTCATTCCTTATTAAATTGTGGAAATGATCTGTCTACGTGGATTACCACATGGCGGGCGAAAATCCATTTGCAGTTTTGTAATTTTTTGGACATTCAAAAATTCTTGAAAATTTGGGATGATATTATGATAAGTTTTCTAACATCTCCAAGTGGAATCACTGAAAGAGGAGTTGTAGATTTTTGTATGGATTATTTTTAACAAAGCACGAAAAAGTAAAAAAGGAGAAAAAACTACTGCTCACAATTTTGTAAAGGCTGGTTCGGCCACTTAATTTGTGAGAAAAGTTCTGGCCTTTTGGGACGTTGAAATATATGGTATAAAGTACCTCCTGTCCAAAAATGAGCTCATTCCGACTTAAAATGAGCAAGTTATGATTATTTCAATATTTAGGTTTTTTCGACGAAAAATGCTATAATCGGAGTTCTATAACTCCGATGACCATAAAATTTAAACTGGAAGCTCATGTTAACAAGTGTAAGATCCTTCCAAGATTTGGGAATTTCTGGAGTTAAACTTGAGGTAGCTAATTTCTTAAGGAATTAATTAGAAATTGAATTTTGAAAAATACTTAAGGGAGTTGAAAAATTATAAAAAAATACTTGTTGTGTATGAAATATATGTATATATGTTTGGAAAAAGGATAGAAAAATAATAAGTTGATTTAGTAATTTTTCATGAAAATGGTTTAGTTACGAACATAAGAGTTAAATATGTTATGTGAAGTTGAAAAATTGGTAAATAGGATTTTATTGCTTGAAAATCCTATATAAGGTATATACAAATTTTTGATGAGGGATTTGATCATTGGTGATGAAATCTTATGAGTAAGCATTTTTGAATGATTAAATGCATTATTTTGTAAAGTGTAAACAATTAAAATAAATTGTTTATAAGTTTAAGAAATGATTAAAATATTGTTATAATATTAATGATATTAGATTATGAGATTATTAAGTGATTGATAACATTGGGATATTCTTGAACCCTGGATAAATTATATTATAAATGTTTAATATTTATCCTTTATCGCATTTGATTGATTCTTTATATCATTGTCATGATCCTTATGCTTATATTGTGTTGAAAGTCATCTGTGGCTTACGTGCATAGATGGACTTGGTATGATTATGACCAGGGATTATTCGGTATAATCATGACCGTAATGTTACAAATGATGTGGTAAAAGTCATCTTTGACCCGTAGTGCATAGATGGACTTTGTATGATTATGACTGAGGATTATTCGGTATAATCATGGATCAGATTGAAAACACGAATATCCTGGCCCGTAGTGCATGGATAATTCGTGGTCGTGATACTATTAAGCTGAGTCTCAGCATTATTTGTTTTATAGTTGTATATCTTTGGTCTGTAGTGTAAAGATGGACGGTTGGTTATTGGTTTTACAGTTGTATATCTTTGGCCTATAGTGCAAAGATGAACTGTTGGTTATTGGTTTTATAGTTGTATATCTTTGGCATGTAGTGCAAAGTTGGACTATTGATTTACTTGATTATAAATATGAATTGTTATTTAATTATAATCTGTGGTGGTTCAGGTAAAGACTGGTGATGAAAATTATCTTCATCCTGGGTGCGAAGAGGAAAGTTAGAATCACAATTGTGATTATGAGTTATTCACATGATCGTGGACGGGAATTGTTGATTGATAAAACATTGTTAGTGGACTTTTAATATGGAGAATATAATAGACCTTATGGTCTATGTGACTTTTTTCATGGATTGCTCGTTCCGCTGCAACTATGGTTGAAAAGTTTTATCATCTACCATATGTTCTAAATCTCTAATTTATTACTGACGAAGACAATTGATAATTTAATTATCTTTAGTTATGATATTCTTTACTGAGCTAGTTGTGCTCACCCTTTTTCTTCACAATTCCTTTCAGTTAATAAGAGTATTGCCGAGTCGAGCGGGGATATCAGGGGAATAGAATGGTGGTCTATAGCTGTTGAGGTTCTCCCTATATAGTATGGAAATAATTTTATTGAGAACTTTAGATAACTGTATCGTATTGTAGACGTCATTTGATATTTAATTTTGGTGAACCGAATAGGGTGAGGTGAACCCAACTTTGGAAGGGTGTTTTGCCACTATCATACAAGATGTCTAATGACATACAACCTCGTGTTATCATAAGATGTGGTTGTGCACATCCACTTTGTTGAGTATATCTGAGCACTACCTATATGATCTTGGAGTTTATTTGAAATATAATTTTCACTTGGAGACAGTGGAGATAGTTATATGTCAAGAGAAGACTCACCATTGGAAAGAAGATGATAGTAATCTTCTCATTTTTCTTTGGGGTCTATTGAGTCAACCAAGAATAATTCTGTGGACATATGATATCTATCATAACCTAGACGTGTGGCCTCCTATGTTCGAAGGTTTCCTTGAGCACTTCCCAAAGATTTTAATTTCTAAAATAGTTTTTGACTGTACTTTTATGTAAAGTACCATTGTAAGGTCTTCGGGTCAAGGCACCATGAGAGTTATATATATTTTTATTAAAACTCACAGCTTATCTGTTGTCATACTCTGCACGATAATTCAACAGTTGTATAAATGAAGTTTATATTTGATTTTTATAGTGTGATATCTGGCGACTCAGAATGGGTGATGTATACCTATTTTGGCAGCGTCACACTATGGGCCTCACTCATTATCTCTTCTTTTAATTCAAAATTATTTGGAACCCAAATTCTTCCTTCAAAAGGTAGTAATCCCTCCTTATCGAGGTTATACTTAGTCTTTTCTTCATCTTCTATCCTCTTCTTCATATGATCTCATTCCTTGTTGCTCAATTGCACTTCCTTAACATATTCCACTATGGTCGGTTTAGTCTCCATGGAAAATAACATCTCCTCTGCTTCATCCGGTAATTTAACTTCTAATTCCATCCTTTCCATTCTGCATGAGCATACAACCCAGTCCTCTATGCAAAGCATCGCTATACAGTATAAAATTCCCTGTATCGTCTGGAAAGGACTATACAGGTGCCTCACTTAACCTCTTCTTTAGTTCCTAAAACTATTTTCACATTTTTCAGTCCACACATACTTCACCGACTTCCTCGTCAAATTTGTCAGCGGAGTAGCTATTTTAGAAAAGTCCTGAATAAACCTTCTATAGTATCCCACTAACCGTAGAAAACTCCGAACCTCAGTTGGCGTTTTCGGTTGCTCCCACTCATTAACTGCTTCTACCTTTGCTAGATCCATGGAAATGCCATCTTTATCAATAACATGTCCTAGAAACTGCACTCGTTCAAGCCAAAATTCACAAAAAAATCACACTTTGTGAATTTCGCATACTACTTTTCCTTCCGTAATGTCTCCAACACTATCCTTAAATGTTTAGCCTGATCTTCTGATGTCTTAGAATAGACTATAATATCATAAATGAACACTACCATGAACTTGTCCAAATACTGTTTGAACACTCTGTTCATCATATCCATAAATGCGACTGGCGCATTAGTCAACCCAAATGACATCACCAGAAACTCGTATTGACCATAACGAGTTTTGAACGTCGTCTTAGGTACATCCTCCTTCCTCACTTTTAACTGATGATACCCCGTACGTAAATCTATTTTAGAAAAATACTTTGCCCCTTTCAATTGATCAAAAAGATCATCGATCCTAGGAACCGGGTATTTATTCTTAATTGTTAACTTGTTCAACTCTCGATAGTCGATACAAAGTCGTAATGACCCATCCTTTTTCTTTATAAACAATACCGTTGCTCCCCAAGGAGACACACTCGGTTGAATGTACTTTCTGTCTAATAGTTCTTGTAATTGAACCATTAACTCCTTCATCTCAACTGGCGCTATCTGATATGGTGTCCTTGAAACTGCTGCCGTACCCGGTAACAGATCAATCACAAATTCGACTTCCTTATCCGGTGGTATACCCGGTAATTCCTCCGGAAATACATCCGCGAACTCTTGAACTATAGGTATCTGGACCAAGGATTCTCCCACTCTTTGGGTATCCACAACATGGCACAGATAACCTACACACCCCTTTCTTAACATCTTCCTAGCTTGTGTCATCATTAGACAACAAGAGCATCTCGTTGATTTACTACCGAAGAACACTACCTTGGTTTTCTTAGATAGCCGAAGGTTCACACTTTTCCTATGGCAATCTATTATAGCCTTATGGTTAACCAACCAATCCATACCAAGAATTACATCGAATTCTCTTAACCTTATCGGTACCAAATCTACGGATAACTTATTACCTCTAATATTTACGCAACAATCCTTATGAATATGTTCAATGGGGATTATCTCTTTGTTTGCTACCTTAACGTCTAAAGATATTGCTAACTTTTCAGGGATTAAACCTAATTCCTTAGCAAATCCACATGCTATAAAAGAACAAGTAGCACCCGAGTCAAATAACAAATAGGCATTTATTTCATTGACTAGAATGATACCTGTTACTACATCCGATGATGCAACCGTATCTTGGACAGTCATATTAAAAGTACGGGCTGAGAGTCTACCCAACCGATGGTGTTGGTCCAGTAATGGCTAACTTACCACTACCAGAACCCTTATTTCCCTCTAACACCTTCTTCGGGAAATTTCTTGCCATGTGGTGCAATAATCCACAAACGAAACAACCATGATTTTTCTTAGGGTTAGGATAGTTGGATGATAAATGTCCCTCCTGCCCATTGTTATAACAAACTAATTTTTCCTTTAAACAGACTCCCCAATGAGTCTTTTCGCATGTCTTGCATGCCTCCATCCTACGCTTAGGATCCCCTTGTTTTACCCCAGTATTCCCAGGGTTAAAGCTTTTCCTCTTTGGCATACTGCCACTACCGTTGGCAACCTCTACCTTATTTCCTCCCTCTCCTTTATTCTTATTCTTTCTTTCCTTGTGGTACTGAGTCAACGCCTCACTACCACCTTTAGCTATAATCGTTTTTTCCAAAATGTTCCCGTAGGAAGCACTCTAGAACACTGAAATCCTACTATAAAGCCAGGGTTTCAGGCCCTGCTCAAACCTACGAGCCTTCCTCTCTTCTGTGTCCACTTGATGTGGAGCAAATCTTGTTGATTCATTGAATTTGGCTGCGTACTGGGGAACTGTCATATCCCCTTGTTTAAGTTCCAAGAACTTAATCTTCATTCGCCCTTGCATGCTTGTAGGGAAGTAGTTCTCGAAGAATACCTTCTTGAACTGTTCCCATGTAAGTGCCTCTGTTCTAGCCCCACCCTGGTGAGCCTCTCACCAGTAGTTGGCCTCTCCTTTCATCATGTATATTTCAAAAGAAGTCTTTTGCGCCTCACCTATGTTTGTAATAACAAACGCCTTTTCTATCTCTTTTACCTAAGTCTGGGCCTCTAATGGGTCCGTCATTCCTTTGAACTCCGAAGGACCCACACTTTTGAATTCTTTAAAGGTAGTTGTTCTAGCTACCCTAGGTGCTACGGGAATTCCATCCCCAACTTGATTAAATGATGCCGTTAATAAATTAACGAACTTTTGCATAGGGTTATTAGGACCCCTTTGATTATCGTTATGTGACTCAGCCTCTTGGTTACGCTGTCTCCTTCTTGGCATCATTATGCTGATTAAATAGATAAAGTTTCATTATTATTTATTTACTTACTTAGTTATCATTCTGGAATAATAACTCATACCACAACAAGCACATTAAATAAAAACTTCATTATATTAATATGCTTTCATAGTCAAAACTATTTACACTTTGCTTCCATAGCCAAAAGCTATTACATCACTATTCCACAATTGGCTTTTACAAAAAATTGGGCTTTACAAAAGGACTACCCTTTAATTATACAAAAGAGGGTTTTATGTCCCTACATATATACCAAAAAGATCTAGCGATCTACTAACACTGCCATACAAAATTTTCATGTTTCTTATTTGCTAAAATCGAAACAATATCTAGACTAATAGTATGTCGAGTCTGCCCGGACTCAATAGAATAACAAGCAATTTTCAACTTGAAATCCTCGTGAGCACAGTCATGGATGTAAGACATCCGTGCTATCTTATGGTCTTTTTCAACCAGTTTCTTTCGAAGCTCTACGGCCGCTTCCTTATAATCCCTAGGCTTATCTGTCATTAGCACTTCTCATCGTGCTCTAACTCAAAATCTTCCTCTGCAGACTCCTTCGCCTCATATAGGGCGGTAATCTCCTCATTCTATGTTTGCACCCCAGTGCGCAGATGCACATTCCTATCAAGCACGACCAGGTACAATGATCTCATTTCATCCGGAGGTGTTTACTCCTGAGTAGGTACCACCGTATTAATCGATATTACCTCCATATCCTCTTCCACATCTATCATCATATTCAAGTATGATTCTATTCCCATTGTTTCCTCAGAGTAATCCTCCTTGAAAATGTACTCCTCTGGATCAGAATCTTCCAAAACCACTATCGGTACCTCCGCCACTAGAATAGGTACTATCTCCACTCGGTTCATAGACTCTTCACTCACCACGTGAATGTCTCTATACATCAAGCTATCATTTGACATCTACAATAACACATAACATGTTGATTAAAACATAATACACAATAGTATAATCACCAATCACATTTAATTTATTTAGGATTAATTTCCATCTTTTAAATCTTTCGGTACTGAGTTTTCTCAATACCTTATTAACTCATTCGACTCGAATTTACTTTCTTCAGACTTTACCTTCCTTACGAGGTTATTAGCCTAAGGTTCTTCCCCCCTTAAATTTTATAACCTAATGCTTTGATACCAACCTGTGACGCCCCCAAATTCGGGTATCTTTCAACCCGATATATGGTGTTACACGGTACTCATAACTATACAATCATTCCATTGAAATCATAACATAATGAATGTATTAACAATCTTCTTATTACAATCATAGTAAATTCCTTTCCCAGGTTCATAAATCGATTACATCATTTGTGATAGCCCCGAATTCGGGTCCTAATCACTACGGATCTGGTGCACTATCTCTATAACTATTGCAGAAGATATAAACATAAATTGTTTATACATTAAATATTATACACTATCCCCAAGGTCGAGTAACCATAACTTATACACTTTTCATATCCTATCTAACATATAATGTTATTATAATAAATTACTTTTACAAATCTAGCTGAACACATAGTCCCAAGCTGCGCTTGGCTTTATCTTTCCTTGTATTCGACGCATTCGCCTTGATCTGCAATGTTTTATCATGATATAGCAAGGGTGAGCATGAAAGTTTCCCAGAAAGTTTAAATACAATTTAAGGATATATCATGATTAAAAGAGTCTGAATAATAAGTTGGCTATAATTCACAATGTCGTTGTGAATTAGCATGAACAAACTTTTGACTGAATAAGTATTAAACATGAACAATATATATCTGGACCAACTGGTAATGAAGGTGATTAGCCTTTCATACCTGACTTATACATACAAGATGTACAGAGTACAATTCTACATGGCAATCAGTAATGATTAACCATAAGCATAACTGAATGAAACACTCTTAGTAGAGTTAAGAAAAACTTGCTCGCACTGCTTGACATCAATATTTAAATATAACTTGGCTTTATTTGAAGACCTAATATAGATAATATCAATCTCTAAACATTAGAATATTATCATCACAAAGATAAAATAACCTAACACATTACCACATAATCTTATCACCATACAAAGACATAAGACATAGCATCAAGTCAAACTATTTAAGTCTAAGTTGAACCGACATAATTCTATCATCCCGACTTTGGCCTAGGTTGGATTTAATATCGAGTTTAAGTTCAATTAAACTCTACCTAAACACTAAACAATATCTTAGACAATCATATTATCAATGTAATAATTTTCAAAGACTTATAAAATTTTCAAGTAATTATTACTATGTATCACGATTTTTCAATCAATAATAACGTATTTAGATACCACATAATTCCTTAATCAATAATATTTATTTAATACCAAATATTAATGAAAATCATAACATAATATTATAATATATTTATAATATATCAAAGTATTTTTAATACCTTAAAATCATATTTCTATGATTTTAAACAATCAAATCCATTATCCGATAATTAATATTAATATTAAAATATTAACATTTTCATGAAAAATATCAAAAGTTATATTTTATAACTTAAAATATTTTTATAAGACTTGAATCATTTTTATATGATTTTTAAATCATTAATTTATTTTCCCATAATTTATTTAATATATTTATTAAATAAATTAATTGCCATTAATAATAAATTATTAATAAAATTTATCACAAAATATTAAAAGTCATCAAAAATAACTTAAAATATTTTTTCTAACACCATAATATAATTTTTCATGATTTTTCATTAATTAAAACCATTTTTAAATAATTTATTTAATATAATAACTAAATAAATAAATACATTTTATATTCCAAAAATACTAAATATTTTTTTGAAATATACTCAAAATAATTAAAAACTATTTTTCAAGCTTTAAAATAATTTTTCAGAATTTATTATGTATTTTTAATAATTAAAAACCATTTTTATCTATTTAATAATAATAAATTTCTATTTTCCGAAATTAAGTGTCGTTATAGGGGCTTTATGCGACAAATCCGTCGCTGTTGGTGTTCTTGAGCCTCAAGAACACTGACAGCTTCGTGATAAACATGCCATGTTTAACCATCCTTAAATTTCGATACAAACTGTTTCTGGGAAATTTCTAACCATGATCTTGTAGATAATATGTAACACTACAACTAGATACCCGTTTCTAAATCAAACAATAAACACATAATTAGATATGGGCAATCAAAATGCTTGTCAGAACATGCCTGGGTTTTCTGGGCAACCCAGAAACCCAAGGCAGTTCGTGTGTCTACTTTTGAGCTCAAATTACAAAGTGCTCTGGTAATTATTTTGCTTGTTTCTTGGTTTATAACCGTAGTACACATGACAAAGAACAACGAGATAACAAGATCTCAGTCCATAAACAACAAACCCATAGGTTATGACACGTTCAAAGTTCTGACAGAAATCGTGTTCTTTAGAAATCTGGGTTTTCCAGATCTCTACAAAAGCTGGTGGTCAACGCAGGTTTGACCCTCAATAACTTGAATCCTACACATGATCTGGGTATTCTAAGGACTCTAGTGTATAGTCTACATACCAGTCTATAATGTCTAACGAACAAGATAACCAAAATAACAAATTACAGGAAGATATAGTGCCTGCAAAACGTTGTCAGAAATTCTGGGTTTCCTGGAAATTTTCTGGATTTTCCAAAAACAGGTTTTGTGTTCGGTCAACATACTTTGACCATAAATAACTTTTGATCTATACACGATCTAGGCTTGATTCAATTTTCAGAGCAAAGACCATACAACATAGAATAGATCTATAACTTTAAACACAACAAACAACTAACACATATGAATCTATGGGCTCGACATTCTACTCGTCAGCAACTTTTTCCAAGCTTTCCAGATTTTTAAAACAACAATTTTTGAGCATCTAGTGTTATGGATCTGTGATATTACAACCCAGATCACTAATATATACAACACACTACACATTTAAACATAAAATCACAACATCAAACATCAGATCTAAGGATTTCTAGAATTAGGGTTTATACCTCATAAATGCTCAATTTTTGAATCTGATCTTTGGTGTTTGATCCTGGCAAGCTAAAGGCTGACTTTGGTTTTGTTTCTCACTCACTTTCACTCTCAAAATTTGGATGGAAGAGAGAAAATGGACTTGGTTCAAATGAAAAATAAAGTAAGCTTTGTCCTACTTTTAATGCTCTTAGATTTTTAATCTATGGTCACAATTGATGGTAAGTGGCAATAAGATCTGATTTTTGAGAGATATAGGCACATGGCTAGCTTGGGGTTGGTTACCAATCATTTACTAGGGCTAGATCTACACTCCATCTCAATACAATATTAGAAAGGGTAGTTTGGTCTTTTGGCTCATAAAGTGCAAGGTAACTTGGTAATTTCCCATAATCATTAGGTTTCAACCCTTAGGGTTTGACCCTTAGGGTTTAGGGTTTAACCCTGTAGGTTTTGACATATTGATTTCTAATAATTCCAATTTAGGTTTCAAAAATAGAAATTTAATATTTTCTAAATTGCAATTAGGATTCTATAATTATAACAAGATTTCCAAATCACGAAATTCAATCTTGCTATTGAGGATTATTATCTCTTAATTAAAATTGCTAATTTAGCAATTAGGGTCAAAATTATACGTTAAGGTTTATAACCCAAGAGTTAGGGTTTAAAAAATAGAAAAATAATACTTCTAAATTAGAAATTAGATTTCCTAATTAGATTAGGGTTTTCTTATAACTTTAAAATTAGGATTAATGTTTCCTAATTAACATTAAAGTTATTAAACTAACAAATAGGTTTTTTTTCCTAATTATAAATTAGGGTTTCTAATCAATAATTTAGGGTTCCAAATTCTGAAATTAGGGTTTCCTAACTAATAAAGCTTTACCCTAATTAATATTATGATTAATAGCACTTAAGCATTATAATTCTCCGTTATGTTCCCAAATTAGGGTTTCAAATTACCAATAATCTGAAATTAGAGTTCCTAGATTTGGTATTAGGGTTTCCTAATAATCAATTAGGGTTTCAAGTGAATCATTAGGGTTTTCCCTAATTAAGTTATAATTTAATAATGTTTCAACCTTATACCAGCATTTGCATCCCCAATCTAGGGTTTTAAATTTTTGAATTAGGGTTTTAAATTCCCGAAACTGAACTTAGGGTTTCAAGAACCGATTTCTAGGGTTTCTTATCAATCATTAGGATTTTCTAATTTAACGTCGAGGCTCTTAGGGTTTGTGACTAATATAATTTATCCGGTCAACCCTTGACCCTTAACCCCATACTATGCACACATAATACCATATTCACATAACATAAACACATATACACTTAGTCCTGAATAATTCACCTAAATCCTTCACAAAATTTTGAAATCCTCAAAATTCCTCCCCAAAAACATTAAACGCATACACTTATTCTCTGTCTAGGTCTATTATTTGATCTTAAATCAATCATTTTAGATTTTAATAAATTGTCTAATTTCTCGGGTTGTCACATCATTCGCTGTTCATAAGTATAATACATACAACCATACTAATCTATTACAAGATGTTTAACTATCCATCTTAGCCTTGCCTTTATCTCTCTTAGAATTCTCATTACGCTCGGCTTTAACTGCAATCATATAATTCACGCAAGAAGTGAGCATAACAAGCTCAACAAGTCTAATAAAGAATAATATTGTAAGACCCCAACTTTTATGAATAAAGATGAGTTTTCTATAAATATCATTTTTGAATATTATGGAATGAATTTGATATAATGTTATAGTTGTGGGTAATATTTATAAATTTTGTAAAGTACGCAAGTGGTTATAAAATATTCGATTGGTCGAGAAATATTCGTTTTAATAGGGAATATACGTACGACGACACAATCATTAGTGGACTCTACAACGGAATTATTGTCGGATTGAGAAAATGACAAAAATATCTTTTTATGAAAATAACAGCAGAAGTTTTACCATTAACTGTTGAAATAACCAGTGTTAAAAGAAATGCTGATGTCTGCGTGGTTGCATAGTAGCACACCGGTATTGATTATTGATGCTTACGTGAGAAGTCACTCGGTTTTGTTCAATTATCGCTTACTGATAATTCTTGCATAGTATCTCATGTTATTTGATTCAATTATTGTCAATATTTTATATATTATTAAATCAATAATTGAGACGACAAAGTTATTAATATTATTATTTGCAATATTGACGATGTCTAAAAGTTACATCAAGGAGAGGTTTGGTCACCTAATTCAAGGCGCCCAATAGGGAGAAATCCTTATTGAAAGCCCCTTTCCAGGAACGACACGGTTGTTAAATATTGCGAATTATAATAATGATGATAAAATGTTGTTAAAAATATTGAGAAGATTTTTATGATGTAGTTGTTGTAAATTTTGTTTATTATTTGGATCCCCATTTACCCATTTTTAAAATAATTGGTAGAAAAATATTTAATATAAATATAATGGGACCCACCTGTGATTATGAGATGTTGGTGGGAGGGGAACACGTGGGGCCAACGTTTGAAAAATGAAATGAATTGGTGGGGGGGGGGGAGAAAACAAGTTAGTCACGAAGGGAATATGTTTATTATTATTATATATATAAGGTACTGATATGACTGATTTATATATATATATGATGATGATGATTCAATTAAAGGCAATGGAAATCAAGGGAGTGTATCACGTGAATTAATTAGACACATGTTATATATAATATATATAATATATATTATATTTTTATGTAAAAGTTTTTCGTTTTATTAGAATATTTTATTGCATAGTGTTGTATAGTAAAATCAAATTTTTCAACGAAATCAGTCGAAGAATTCATCCGTGACTTTCCCTTCAATGTGTGCTCAAATAGTATCTTTTCCATTCTCCTATAAATAGGATGCTTATTTAGAATTGAAAATCACACCAGAATCAGAGAATTCTTCTTCTATAATATTGAGCGTATTTCTTTAGAGTTTTAGAAAGCTTTAAGCGTAGAAAACAGTGAAAATTTTCTTCAAGAAAATCCCCGCTATACCAGTTGGAATACTCTTCTTTTCAAGGTAAGGGATGTTTTTTTTGTTCAATATTCGCTTGAAATAATATTTTCTTCCTTACTCTGT
This sequence comes from Panax quinquefolius, assembly GCA_020205615.1. Classification (NCBI taxonomy): domain Eukaryota; kingdom Viridiplantae; phylum Streptophyta; class Magnoliopsida; order Apiales; family Araliaceae; genus Panax; species Panax quinquefolius. The sequence continues at coordinate 51,411,976 of CM035153.1, forward strand.
ACTGTGTAAGTAATATTATTTCGTTTCAGATTTCAAATTCTATAATCATTTGGTTAAAGTTTTGGCTTCTAAACTCCACGAAATTAGTAGAATATCCTTGATATTTGCGCTTTATCTAGTATCTTTTCATGAAAATATTATTCTAAGCATTCTTGATAAGTTTAAACTTTTTCATGCTGGAGTACTATTCACGGGGTTACTATTCCCGAAGTACTATTTACGAGGTATTATTCACTTGAGTACTATTCACTAGGGGTACTATTCATGATAAAAATTGATTTATTTTTAGTCCAAATTATTTTTGTTACAATATTATTCTTGAATTTTACTCTACAAAGCAGTATCATGTTGACAATTTGGACGCTATTGATTTCTGGATAAATAAATTATAAATTTTTAAAAATTTATCCTTGAACTTGTTTTATTGAATTCTTATATCATTGTCATCATCCTCATGTTTATATTATGTTGAAAGTCATCTGTGGCCTGTAGTGAATAGATGGACTTGGTATGATTATAACCAGGGATTATTCGGTATAATCATGACCGTAATATTACAAATGATGTGGTAAAATTCCTCATTTGCTCGTAGTGCATGGATAATTTGCGGTCGTGATACTAAAGAATATCCTTGGCCGTAGTGCAGGGGTGATTCGACGATGTGGATTATTTATTAAGCTAAGTCTCAGCGATAAAAGTGATGAAAAACCTTTTAATATTTCTTACTGAGCTAGTTGAGCTCACCCTTTTTCTTTCATTGTTCTCTTCAGGAAATGAGAACGTAGCTGGGACTAGTCGGGGAACGAAGTGACGGTCTAGATGATAGAATTAGTAGTCCTCACTATTCTGTAAAATAGTGTGATAATAAATGTATTGAGGACTCCATTTGAGTTGAATACTGTCTAGAAGACACTATTCGTATTAAAACTCTCAGTTTATGTTTTATCGTATTTTACACGACATTTGTATTATTAAGTTGTATTTGAGTTTTGTACCATATATTTGGCGACTCAAGATGGGTGTTGTATACCTATTTTGGGGGAGTCACAAATATCAATACCACATTCGTGAATTATATGACAATCTTCCATAACTGAACAAATAGTCATGAAGTATTACGAAAAATTAATACTTAACAATTCATAACATCAATTCCAAAAGTATATAATAGCTTAGGAATTCTGAACTGGTCGGAAGACCATGAACAGTCTCTTTCTGTTTTCATACTTGAAAAGGACATCACAACACTAAGGTTGTACATCCGATATTTCTTACGAGCACTTCTTGGTGATCAACCTATAGTACTCTATGTTGATCAACATTCATCCGTTAAACGTATTTACGTTTAAGATTTGGCAAACTCGCGTGCCCATCGAATAAACGATGAAAAATACTTTTGTTTTTTAATAGAAAAACTTACCTTTGAATCCGTACCAAATACTTGGCATAGGATAGCGTTATCATTTTTATATAGAAAGACATGTATACAAATCAATCTATCTCTTACAAATAGTCTAGCCGAGTTAAAACTGGCATTGACCCTCTCTTTAAAATCATTCATACAACTCATTATTTATTACAGAAAACTCGACTAACACGAAGGTTAGACAAGCGTTAAGAAAACTTGCCTTCAAGCCTCTTCGAATAATTTATTCAACAGTTCTCAGTCTTTACATAATCTACATGATATATTCACATAGCACACTGTAATTAGCTACTGTGACACCACCAAATCCAGGTACTTCATTCCCATAGGATCTGGTGTTCACTTAATCAAACATTTTTATCTAACTACCCAATCACAATGAAACTGGATAATAAAACCTTTCCCATTAAAGGGTTACATAATAAAATCTCCCAGGTTATCTAACCTTTAAATTCAATCATTCAAATGCGGAAATTAAATAAACTTCATTAAAACCAAGTCTAAGATCATCATAATAAAAGTCTACATCTCAATCAAAGTAAAAATTACAAGTCTTCATCACTTGTACATTTTTCCCTTTCCTTTGCTAGTTGAAGGTTCATCTACCTTCTCCTCTTTAGCTGCAATGAATTTATAAATATGCAAGACTGAGCAAAACAATTGCTCACTGGATATAATATGGAATCAATAGGAGTATAGAAATAATAACTGCCAAAATAGACACATCAACAATGAATAGTACTCTATCAACAATAATCAGAAACTGAAATCCCAAGATATGGAAAATATACATCACTGAGGGTCGTAAGACCACGAACTACGTCCATAGTTGTAAGTAATCTTTCAACTCCAACTTTAACAAATATAAGACTATAAGGACCTCGTCTTAGGGGATCACCCTTCGTGCACAATGTATTGTGCATAAACATTTTAACGCTTATGCGTAAGTTAACCCCTAATCATAACATTAGGGTTGTTCATCTCAGTATTTAGAGTACAAGTCTGCACCAAAGGAAGTTTGGTTTGGATAAGCTCTCAAGGTAATTTGGAATTCAACGAACATCAACTAAGGATTAGTTGAATTGAACCAATAACATTATACTATAAAATAATCATGATTGAATCAATCATAGTAAATTAAAGTCATGCTTTAGGAATAATCTAATAGCATACAATTTGAATAACTATAACACCTTGCTTGAACAACACTAAGCCAAGGTTAATTAGGGTTGAATACTAAGCATGCATAACAATTTGAACAATAAAAATGTTCAACATTAGAATATATAAATTTGCATGCTAAACAACAAGTTAAACACAAGATTAACTTGCTCAAGAATAACTTACATCATTATATCGTAATCGAATTGAAAACAGTAATTTGATTAACAAGATAATAGATTAGGAAACTTGCTCAATGTAAAAAGAATGTTTAGAAAAAACTTGCTCAAAGAAAATTTAAGCGCTTGCACAATTATAAAAGTAGGGTTTGAGAACTTGCCTTGCTCGTAGGCTAAACCAAATCAATACGAATCACAATATCCTATAAACATATGTCATCATGACATAGTTAGCCATTACCATCTTACGAACATAACTAAGTACGTTCATCATTTAAAAATTGGATTTTTAATCACATAATCAAGTTATAACACAAGTTAATCGTTAATAACATAATTATTCATAGTATAGAAATACTAAAATCAACATTTTACAGTCCTACTATCATCACATAACTTTTCTTAAAATTTCGTGTACAAAAAGTATCTTTGTTAGATTATTCTCGATAACTCTCAAGCAATGGCCGCGCCATAGTTTGTACTTTATGTGCGGTGTATTTGACCTTGACAATGATGATGGTATGGCGCGCTACACGAGAACAAAAGTTCTGGTGTATTGCATGCGATGATGATGGGGTCATGCACACAAAACTAACACTCGGGGGCAAGACCATGACGCTTAAATCAGTAGTTTCGATCGACAGCGACTTCAGAACAGCAGGCGAGGAAAACCCAATTTTGGCCTACAAGATCGTTTCTAACTGACCAAATAGCATATAATTCTTACAAAAACTTCATATAAACAAAATTCAAGAATTCCTAACATGTTTCTATCCATACAACAACATAAACAACAAATTTAAAACATCCAATGTCACTATTTTTGATAAAAACTCACTTTTTCGATATTTCAATGAAAATTAACACTGTAAATTTTTTTTTTCAACCAAAACCATTAATTTAAAGCATTTTATCAAAGTATATACATACTCTATAAAATTAAATGGTCAATTTAACAACTAAACAACTAATTAACCCTCAATTTCTACTTTAAGCTAAACAATATATATTCACAAAAACTCTCTGTAAAAAGGTTTTCTTCACAACTACATACATAACCACAATACATTGATTATAATCATATATATCCTATGAAAATAACCTTACAATACTAGTTTATCATATAAAGCCACATACATAACAAATAATTAAATTTCTACAAAGCTTTTATGGAGAAAAATTGGGAGAGAGAATACAACTATAGCTTTGGAAAGAACAACAATAATAGAGTTTAGATGATACCTTGTTTGAAGAAGATGATGGAAGATGATGGCCAACCCTTTTTGATTCTCAAGCTTCTTCTACTCTCCAATTCCCTAGCCTTTCTTCCTCTCTTCTTTTCTCTCTGTAAACTCTTTTCTCTTCTCTATTCTAGTTATACGTCTTAGGAAGATAACGTATAATAATAATATAGATTAATTATATAATATAAATACTAACTTAATTGACATCAGTAATTTTTTATTTGAAAATCAAAAGCCATAAGGCTTGTTTGGTTACTAACTAAAAAAAATAACCCATTAACCCTAACACCTTGGTTAGTAAAACACAATTAAATTAAAGATTTAATAGACATTAGGCCTTGTTTGGCAAAACTGAATTAAAACTCCTTTAAGTTATTTTAATAACTCCTTTATAAAAGGTTATTTGTCACACTTTACTATATTAAAATAATCTTAATAACAATTTATTAAATTACTACATCACATAAATCAATACCACCAAAATTATAATTTTCTATTTAATTATAACTTTATTTAATCAACTAACACATCCTTTTTAATTACAAATTCCAATAAAAAGAATAGTAATTCAATTAATTAAAACTCTCTAACTTAATAATTAAATTACATTAGCAAAATAATTAATTTCCTTAATTTTTTATTTAACAAATAGTTAACCAAATTGAATCAAATTTGAAAAATTATTTATTTAACAAAAAAATATCCATTAAATACTTAAATAATTCAATAAATATTTAATATAACAAATAAAAATTCTGGAATGTTACATCATTCCCTCCTTACAAGGATTATGTCATCAGAATCACAATTCAAACAATTCATTCGTCACATTCTCCCCTACTTACAAAGATTCTGTCCCCAGAATCGAAGACATAGATTAAACAAACAACTCAGGGTAATTCTTCATCATTTCAGCTTCGAGTTCCCACGTGGCCTCTTCGACATTGTGGTTCCTCCATACTACCTTTACAGAAGGTATCACCTTATTCCTGAGTACTAGTTCTTTCATGTCGACTATCTGGATAGGAACCTCTTTATAGGACAAGTTTTTCTCAAATTGCAATGGTTCATACTCAATCACGTGATTGTAATTAGGTTTATATGGTCGTAACACCGACACATGAAAAAACATTATGAATGTTTTGCAATTCTGGAGGTAGAGCTACTTCGTAAACAACCTCTCCAACTTTTCGCAACACTTCAAAGGGTCCAATAAACTTCGGGCTTAGTTTCCCCTTTTTTACAAAATCGAATTTTTCCTTTCCAAGGTGAAACTTTTAGGAAAACGTAATTTCCTACATTGAATGCGCGATCTTATCTGCGTTGATCAACATATTTCTTTTATCTGTCTTGAGCAGCTATCAATCTTGTTGTGATGAGTTGGACAACCTCAGCAGTTTGTTATACCAGTTCTGGTCCTAATAGTTGACGTTCACCGACTTCATCCCAGCATAGTGGAGTTCTGCACCTCCTGTCGTATAATGCTTCGTAAGGCGGCATGCCGATGCTAGCGTGGTACCTGTTATTGTAGGCAAATTCCAACAACGGTAATTGTTCATCCCAGCTTCCTTTGAAATCCATGACGTATGCTCTCAACATATCTTCCAATGTCTGAATCATTCGTTCGCTTTGGCCATCTGTTTGAGGGTGATATGTCGTACTCATTCGCAACTGTGTTCCCATACATTCTTGTAGTCTCTTCCAGAAGTTTGATGTCAACCTCGGATCTCTATCTGACACAATTGACACTGGAACTCCATGTCTCGACACGATCTCTTTAACATATAACTTTGCCAGCTGATCAAGATTGAATCTAATCTTTATTGGCAAAAAGTGTGCAGATTTTGTCAATTTGTCCACTATCACCCAAATCGCATCGTATCCTTTCTGAGTTGTTGGAAGACCTACCACAAAATCCATTGTGATATGTTCCCATTTCCATTCCGGTATCTCCAACGGTTGAAGTAACCCGCTTGGTCTTTGATGCTCGGCCTTAACTCTCTAACATGTCAAGCAATTTGCAACGTATTCTGCAACGTCTCTTTTCATATTTGGCCACCAAAAATGTCATCGCAAATCTTGATACATCTTCGTACTTCCTGGATGAATCGAATATCTCGAATTATGAACTTCGATCAACATTTCTTCTTTAATCTCTGGTACTGATGGAACCCATATTCGTTCTTCAAATGTCAATATTCCATTGGTATCAATCTTGTATTTCACTTCTTTTCCCTTGACCACTCTTCCTCTGATTTTTCTGCATTCCTCATCCTGCAGTTGACCGTTCTTCACTTTGTCCACTAAAGTTGGACTGGCTTCCATCTGGTAACATCTTTCACCGGATTCTCTTAGAAATTTGATTTCCAACTCTAACCTTGACGTTGTTGTAATAAGCTCCTCCTTATCAGTAAACAACATCAACTTTTCCCTGCCTTTCCTACTCAAGGCATCTATAACCACGTTTGCTTTGCCTGGATGATAAAAGATCTCACAATCATAATCTTTTATCAGTTCCATCCATCTTCTTTGACGCTTGTTCAGGACCTTCTGTGTGAAAATATACTTCAAACTTTTATGGTCTGTGTAAATCTCACATTTCTCTCCATAGAGATAGTGTCTCCATATCTTCAGAGAAAACACAACCGCCGCCAACTCTAAATCATGAGTCAGATACCCTTTTTCATAATCTTTAAATTGTCTTGTTGCATACGCGATGACTTTCCCGTTTTGCATAAGGACACACCCTAATCCCTTGTGTGAAGCATCACTATACACTATAAAATTTCTGTATTATCCAAGAACGACAAACACGGGTTCCATACTTAGCTTCTTTTTCAATTCCTAGAAACTTTCTTCACACTTCTCCGTCCAAACATATTTTTCAGATTTCCTCGTTAAATTTGTCAACGGAGTGGCAATCTTGGAAAAATCCTGGATAAACCGTCTGTAATACCCTGCTAATCCCAAGAAACTTCTCACTTCTGATGGAGTTCTCGGTTGTTCCCAATTTATCACAGCTTCAACCTTTGATGGATCCACTAAAATTCCATCCTTGTCAATTACGTGCCCAAGAAATTGTACACATTCCAGCTAAAATTCACATTTAGAGAATTTCGCATACAACTTTTCTTTTCTTAGTGTCTCCAGCGTTAGACGCAAGTGTTCTACATGTTCCTCATGAGTTTTAGAATACACCAGAATATCGTCGATAAACACCACCACAAACTTGTACAAAAATGGTTTAAGCACCCTGTTCATTAAATCCATGAACGCTGCTGCAGGGGTGTTTGTCAAACCAAAAGATATCACCAAAAATTCGTAATGTCCATACCGAGTTCGGAATGCCGTCTTCGGTACATCCTCCTTTCTTACCTTCAGTTGATGATACCCACTTCTCAAATCTATTTTCGAGAAATATCTAGCCCCCTTCAATTGATCAAACAAGTCATTTATTCTTGGCAATGGATATTTATTCTTAATAGTGACTTTGTTTAACTCCCTATAATCAATGCAAAGACGCATTGACCCATCCTTCTTCTTTACGAATAACACTGGTGCTCCCCACGGTGACACACTCGGCTGAATGTATTTCTTGTCCAACAGTTCCTGTAGTTATACCATCAGTTCTTTCATCTCCACCGGAGCCATTCTGTACAGGGCTTTTAATATCGAAGCGGTTCCTGGTGCTAAGTCGATCACGAACTCGATTTCTCTGTCAGGCGGAAGTCCCGGCTAATCCTCCAAAAATATGTCCACAAACTCCCTAACTACTGGTATTTCTTCCAGTTTCGCACCCTTCTTTTGAGTATCGACTATATAAGCTAAATAACCTATACAGCCTTGACTCAACAACTTCTTGGCCTGCATAATCGGCAGACATTTCATTTGTCTAGGCGATTTGCTACCATTGAATACTACCTTTGAGGGAGTCATAAGGTTTGCACATTTCTTTTGGCAGTCAATTATCGCTCTATAATTGAACAACCAATCCATTCCCAAAATAACATCAAACTCTCGTAGCCTGATCGGAATCAAATCTACCATCAAAATATTTCCCTTAATATTCACCCTACAGTTCTTGTATATGAACCTAACAGGAACTACTTCCTTATTCAAAATTTCTATGCTTAAAGGGAAATTCAATTCTTCACTAGGCAATCCTAATCTCATAGTAAATTCATCAGATATAAATGAGCAAGTAGCACCCGAATCAAATAATACATAAGCATCAATATCATTGATCGGGAAAATACCTGACACAACATCCTTTGATTGCACAGCATCTTGCACAGTCATGTTGAAGGTTCCGGCTGTGGGCTTATTTATTGTTATTGGTCCAACATGAGCCAACACACCTCCACTAGCATTTCCCTTGCTCCCATTTGTCTCACTAGATCTCTTCTTAGGGCATTCACGAGGAAAGTGATCCTTGGATCCGCATGTGAAGCACACATTCTTCTTAGCTTAAGTGTAATTTGGGGCGATGTGACCCTCCTGGCCACAATTGAAGCATACTCGTTTCCCCAGCAAACACACTCCCTTATGAAAATTTCCGTACGTAGCACATGCTTCGAACTTCTTATTTTGCTGATTTCCAGCTCCTCCATTCCCATTACACTTCCTCTTCAGGTTGTTGCCATTACTACCGTTACCACCACTCATAGCTTCACCTTCACTTTTCTTCTTTCTCTGCTCTTGATTATGCTTTGTTACCACCTCACCTCCACTTTCAGTGAGAATCGCCTTCTCCATCACTGCTGCAAATGTCTTCAATTGGAAAAGGGAGACCCTATTGTACAACTAGGGTTTCAGTCCCTGCTCAAACCTCTTCAGCTTGCGCTCGTCAGTGCTGACCTGGTATGGCTCAAACCTTGCCAACTTATTGAATTTTGAGGCATACTCCGACACCGACATTGTTCCCTGCTTCAACTCCAAAAACTGGACCTCTTGACTCTTCGAACTCTCTGGAAAATAAGTCTCGAAGAACAGCTCCTTAAACCTATCCCAGGTCATTACTCCTAGTCCTTCCCGAGTTTTGTTGGCCTGCCACCGATAGCTGGCCTCCTCTTTCAACATAAATGTTGCAAAATCAGTCTTCTGATTCTCCTCTACCCTAGACACATCAAAAACCTTCTCGATTTCCATAATCCAAGTGTGTGCTTCAACTGGATTCATGGATCCAGGGAATTCTGGTGGTCCAACCGCCATAAAATCCTTAAACGTAGCACCTTGGTTCTTAGGTGATTCTGCGGTAGATTTTGCAGTGCACCTGTTAGTAACGTCACCAACTGCTGAACGGAGTTAGTTTCAGCATTATCGTTGTTGGTTCCTTTGGTGGTTCTCTGACGGGGTGGTTGATGTCTTGGAGGCATTTTTTGTTAAAAAAATGCATTCATTAGATTATTACTTAACTCTTTTCAAGTAATTTCTACTTAACTTGCCCCCATAAAAGTAATCACTTCATAACACATAACACTTTGGATAAAGAAAATAATATCTTTTATTCATAACTTCTTTGAAAACATCATATCAATAGCATCACTGCTATTTACATCCACTATCTCGAGATAAAGAATCTACAGGATTTAAAACATCAAAATATTCCTTTGTTTATAAACACATCGGAATTTACATCATTAACTACCAAATAATTTTCACATAATTAAACTAATACTATCACTGTCTGTTAAGGCGCTGAATAGCCTTGCTACATTCCTCTTCCATGATGCGAGACATCGTTCTACAATCCAGCATATATGATGGTAGATCCTCAAACTGGATTGAATACTTCCTAAACTCGATCTTGGACCGCATCCATTGCATTTTATAGTGTAGAGTACGTCTCCTCAAGTTTAGCCTTCTTCGCATGGCGATTATCTTCTGCAAGATCAGCCCGACATGACTCTCGTACCCAGCCCTCCTCTGCTATGGCAAACCTCTTGGAGCTCTCTTTCATATCCTTCTTCAACTTTTCTATTTCTGCGGACTTATCCTCGGTTTGACCCTTCTCGTGGACCAGATCCCACTCCACATTTTCTAAACGTGTGTGAAGAGTCACAATCTCCCTATCCCTCTACTCAATAGTAATTTGCTGACTAACCGCCCGCTCAGTCAGATCCCGGACAGTATCCTGCAACTCTATGTTACGATCATAAAGTGCATCATACATCTCAGCATCAATGGAGTTCAGTGGGAACTCCTCTTCTTCCTCAGGATCCTCCTCTGAATCAGTCTCAGTCTCTGGCTCATGCTCCTGACCAACAACAGTGATCAATGGAGATGTCTCTCTCCGTACCAGTTGTTCCCTGACGACATGAATGTCTTAGGGCTCCTCCTCTATAGGTACTCGGGGTTCCTCCTCCCCAGCTCGACTAGCTCCTCCAACATCCGACATCCTGACAACAAAATTTTGAGTTTTAATTACTAATCATTACTACTCGACTCTCACGAGCACATAAGTTGTAAACACATAAGCACATAAGTGTTTTATTACTTCTTCCTTAAAACTCGATAAGAGTTTATTATCACTATCTTCTCGAAGGTTACTTCCTAAGGCTTTTCCCCCAACTAAGATTCATAACCTAAAGGTTTGATACCAACTTGTGACACCCCCAAATCCAGGTACTTCATTCCCACAGGATCTGGTGTTCACTTAATCAAACATTCATATCTAACTACCCAATCACAATAAAACTAGATAATAAAACCTTTCCCATTAAAGGGTTACATAATAAAATCTCCCAGGTTATCTAACCTTTAAATACAATCATTTAAATGTGGAAATTAAATAAACTTCATTAAAACCAAGTCTAAGATCATCATAATAAAAGTCTACATCTCAATCAAAGTAAAAATTACAAGTCTTCATCACTTGTACATTTTTCCCTTTCCTTTGCAAGTCGAAGGTTCATCTACCTTCTCCTCTTTAGTTGCAATGAGTTTATAAATATGCAAGAGTGAGAAAAATAATTGCTCACTGGATATAATATGGAATCAACAGGAGTATAGCAATAATAACTGCCAAAATAGGCTCATCAATAATGAATAGTACTTTATCAACAATAATCAGAAACTGAAATCCTAAGATATGGAAAATATACATCACTGAGGGTCATAAGACCACGAACTACGTCCATAGTTGCAAGTAATCTTTCAACTCCAACTTTAACAGTCATAAGACTATAAGGACCTCGTACTTAGGGAGATCAGCCCTTCGTACAATGTATTGTGCACAAACATTTTAACGCTATGCGTAAGTTAACCCCTAATCATAACATTAGGGTTGTTCATCTCAGTATTTAGAGTACAAGTCCGCACCAAAGGAAGTTTGGTTTGGATAAGCTTTCAAGGTAATTTGGAATTCAACGAACATCAACTAAGGATTAGTTGAATAGAACCAATAACATTATACTATAGAATAATCGTGATTGAATCAATCATAGTAAACTAAAATCATGCTTTAGGAATAATCTAATAACATACAATTTGAATTACTATAACACCTTGCTTGAACAACACTAAGCCAAGGTTAATTAGGGTTGAATACTAAACATGCATAGCAATTTGAACGATAAAAATGTTCAACATTAGAATATATAAATTTCTATGCTAAACAATAAGTTAAACACAAGATTAACTTGCTCAAGAATAACTTACATCATTATATCGTAATCGAATTGAAAACAGTAATTTGATTAACAAGATAATAGATTAGGAAACTTGCTCAATGTAAAAAGAAAGTTTAGAAAAAACTTGCTCAAAGAAAATTTAAGCGCTTGCACAATTATAAAAGTAGGGTTAGAGAACTTGCCTTACTCGTAGGCTAAACCAAATCAATACAAATCACAATATCCTATAAGCATATGTCATCATGACATAGTTAGCCATTACCATCTTACGAACATAACTAAGTACGTTCATCATTTAAAAATTTGATTTTTAATCACATAATCAAGTTATAACACAAGTTAATCGTTAATAACATAATTATTCATAGTACAGAAATACTAAAATCAACATTTTTACAGTCCTACTATCATCACATAACTTTTCTTAAAATTTCGTGAACAAAAAGTACACTGTCAGACCATTCTGCTAACTCGTCTGTCATGGCGCCACAAGTTTATCTTGTGACGGTGCGACGTTATGACGCGGTGATAATGATTGCGACATGAAACTAACATCTTTGTTGTCAGGCGCGGAAGCGTGAAAGCTATGATTTCGATCGACAACTTGGCAAGCGTGTGTAGTAGAAAAAGCCAATTTTAGCCTACAAGCTCGTTTTTAACAGACCAAATAGCATATAATTCATACAAAAACTTCATGTAAACAAAATTCAAGAATTCCTAACATGTTTCTATCCATACAACAACATAAACAACAAATTTAAAACATCCAATTTCACTATTTTTGATAAAAACTCACTTTTTTGAAATTTCAATGAAAATTAACACTGTAAATTTTGTTTCTCAACCAAAACCATTAATTTAAAGCATTTTATCAAAGTATATACATACTCTATCAAATTAAATGGTCAATTTAACAACTAAACAACTAATTAACCCTCAATTTCTACTTTAAGCTAAACAATATATATTCACAAAAACTCTCTGTAAAAAGGTTTTCTTCACAACTACATACATAACTATAATACATTGATAATAATCATATATATCCTATGAAAATAACCTTACAACACTAGTTTATCATATAAAGCCACATACATAACAAATAACTCAATTTCTACAAAGCTTTTATGGAGAAAAATTGGGAGAGAGAATACAACTATAACTTTGGAAAGAATAACAATAATAGAGTTTAGATGATACCTTGTTTGAAGAAGATGATGGAAGATGATGGCCAACCCTTTTTGATTCTCAAGCTTCTTCTTCTCTCTAATTCCCTAGCCTTTCTTCCTCTCTTCTTTTCTCTCTGTAAACTTTCTTCTCTTCTCTATTCTAGTTATACGTCTTAGGAAGATAACGTATAATAATAATATAGATTAATTATATAATATAAATACTAACTTAATTGACATCAGTTATTTTTTATTTGAAAATCAAAAGCCATAAGGCTTGTTTGGTTACTAACTAGAAAAAATAACCCATTAACCCTAACACCTTGTTTGGTAAAACACAATTAAATTAAATACTTAATAGATATTAGGCCTTGTTTGACAAAACTAAATTAAAACTCCTTTAAGTTATTTTAATAACTCCTTTATAAAAGGTTATTTATCACACTTTACTAAATTAAATTAATCTTAATAACAATTTATTAAATTACTACATCACATAAATCAATACCACCAAAATTATAATTTTCTATATAATTATAACTTTATTTAATCAACTAACACATCCTTTTTAATTACAAATTCCAATAAAAAGAATAGTAATTCAATTAATCAAAACTCTCTAACTTAATAATTAAATTAAATTAGCAAAATAATTAATTTCCTTAATTATTTATTTAACAAATAGTTAACCAAATTGAATCAAATTTGAACAATTATTTATTCAACAATAAACACATCCATTAAATACTTAAATAATTCAATAAATATTTAATATAACAAATAAAAATTCTGGAATGTTACATCATACCCTCCTTACAAGGATTATGTCCTCAGAATCACAATTCATACAATTCATTCGTCACATTATCCCCTACTTACAAAGACTCTGTCCCCAGAATCAAAGATATAGATTAAACAAACAACTCAGGGTAATTCTTCATCATTTTAGCTTCGAGTTCCCACGTGGCTGCTTCGACATTATGGTTCCTCCATACTACCTTTACAGAAGGTATCACCTTATTCCTGAGCACTTATTCTTCCCTGTCGACTATCTGGATAGGAACCTCTTCATAGGACAAGTCTTTCTCAAATTACAATGGTTCGTACTCAATCACGTGATTGTAATCAGGTTTATATGGTCGTAACACCGACACGTGAAAAACATTATGAATGTTTTGCAATTCTGGAGGTAGAGCTACTTCGTAAACAACCTCTCCAACTTTTTGCAGCACTTCAAAGGGTCCAATAAACCTCGGGCTTAGTTTCCCCTTTTTACCAAATCCAATTTTTCCTTTCCAAGGTGAAACTTTTAGGAAAACATAATTTTCTACATCGAATGCACGATCTTGTCTGCGTTGATCAGCATATTTCTTTTGTCTGTCTTGAGCAGCTATCAATCTTGTTCTGATTAGTTGGACAACCTCAGCAGTGTGTTGTACCAGTTCTTGTCCTAACAGTTGACGTTCACCGACTTCATCCCAGCATAGTGGAGTTCTGCACCTCCTGCCGTATAATGCTTCGTAAGGCGGCATAACGATGGTAGTGTGGTAACTGTTATTATAGGCAAATTTCACCAACGGAAATTGTTCATCCCAGCTTCCTTTGAAATCCATGACGCATGCTCTCAAATCTTCCAATGTCTGAATCGTTTGTTCGCTTTGGCCATCTGTTTGCAGGTGATATGCCGTATTCATTCGCAACTGTGTTCCCATACATTCTTGTAGTCTCTTCCAGAATTTGATGTGAACCTCAGATCTCTATCTGACACAATTGACACTGGAACTCCATGTCTCGACACGATCTCTTTAACATATAACTTTGCCAGCTGATCAAGATCTAATCTAATCTTTATTGGCAAAAACTGTGCAGATTTTGTCAATTTGTCCACTATCACCCAAATCGCATCGTATCCTTTCTGAGTTGCTGGAAGACCTACCACAAAATCTATTGTGATATGTTCCCATTTCCATTCCGGTATCTCCAACAGTTGAAGTAACCCGCTTGGTCTTTGATGCTCGGCCTTGACTTTCTAACATGTCAAGCACTTTGCACTGCATTCTACAACGTCTCTTTTCATATTTGGCCACCAATAATGTCGCCGTAAATCATGATACATCTTCGTACTTCCTGGAAGAATTGAATATCTCGAATTATGAGCTTCGATCAAGATTTCTTCTTTAATCTCTAGTACTGCAGGAACCCATATTCGTCCTTCAAATCTCAGCATTCCATCGGTATCAATCTTGTATTTCACTTCTTTTCCCTCGACCACTCTTTTTCTTATTTTTCTGCATTCCTCATCCTGCAGTTGAGCGTTCTTCACTTTGTCCACCAAAGTTGGACTGTCTTCCATCTGGTAACATATTTCACCGGATTCTCTTGGAAATTTGATTTCCAACTCTAACCTTGACATTGCTGTAATAAGCTCCTCCTTATCAGTTAAAAACATCAACTTTTCCCTGCCTATCCTACTCAAGGCATCTGCAACCACGTTTGCTTTGCCTCGATGATAAAAGATCTAACAATCATAATCTTTTATCAGTTCCATCCATCATCTTTGATGCATGTTCAGGTCCTTCTGTATGAAAATATAGGTCAGACTTTTATGGTCTGTGTAAATCTCACATTTCTCTCCGTAGAGATAGTGTCCCCATATCTTTAGAGTAAACACAATTGCCGCCAACTCTAAATCATGAGTCAGATACCCTTTTTCGTAGTCTTTCAATTGTCTTGATGCATACGCGATGACTTTACCGTTTTGCATAAGGACATACCCTAATCCCTTGTGTGAAGCATCACTATACACTACAAAATTTCCTATATTATCCGGTAACGACAACACATGTTCCATACTTAGCTTCTTTTTCAATTCCTGGAAACTTTCTTCACAC
This sequence comes from Panax quinquefolius, assembly GCA_020205615.1. Taxonomy (NCBI): domain Eukaryota; kingdom Viridiplantae; phylum Streptophyta; class Magnoliopsida; order Apiales; family Araliaceae; genus Panax; species Panax quinquefolius. The sequence goes on from CM035153.1 coordinate 51,427,677, forward strand.
TTCTCCGTCCAAACAAAATTTTCAGATTTCCTCATTAAATTTGTCAACGGAGTGGCAATCTTGGAAAAATCCTGGATAAACCACTTGTAATACCCTGCTAATTCCAAGAAACTTCTCACTTCTGATGGAGTTCTCGGTTGCTCCAAATTTATCACAGCTTCAACCTTTGATGGATCCACTGAAATTCCATCCTTGTCAATTACGTGCCCAAGAAATTGTACACGTTCCAGCTAAAATTCACATTTTAAGAATTTCTCATACAACTTTTCTTTTCTTAGCGTCTCCAGCGTTAGACGTAAGTGTTGTACATGTTCCTCTTGTGTTTTAGAATACACCAGAATATCGTCGATAAACACCACGACAAACTTGTCCAAAAATGATTTAAACACCCTGTTCATCAAACCCATGAACGCTGCAGGGGCGTTTGTCAAACCAAAAGACATCACCAAAAATTCGTAATGTCCATACCGAGTTCGGAATGCCATCTTCAGTACATCCTCCTTTCTTACCTTCAGTTGATGATACCCACTTCTTAAATCTATTTTCAAGAAATATCTAGCACCCTTTAATTGATCAAACAAGTCATCTATTCTCGGTAATGGATATTTATTCTTAATAGTGACTTTGTTTAACTCCCTATAATCAATGCAAAGATGCATTTACCCATCCTTCTTCTTTACCAATAACACTGGTGCTCCCCACGGTGACACACTCGGCTGAATGTATTTCTTGTCCAATAGTTCCTGTAGTTGTACCATCAGTTCTTTCATCTCCACCGGAGCCATTCTGTACGGGGCTTTCAATATCAGATCGGTTCCTGGTGCTAAGTTAGCAGTAGGAACCGCTCCGGTATGGGGCTTTCAATGGAACCATTCTTTACGAGGCTTTCAATATCTACATGCCCCCTATATACAACATTGGTATTGCATTAGCAGATTACTTGATTCCGAGTTCGGTCTACACACATGACACAAAACTTATACCTATGAATGGTGTTGTGGTGCCACTCCTTAGTAGCTCATTACAATGTACATGGCACTGCGGCGCGGCATAACTAGCTTTGTCTGGCGCTGCGGCTCCAGACCTCAGACTCAGAAAAATTATGTAGATAAAAATTTTAGTGAACTTCCCGGGTTCATAACTTCTTCGTTATAAGTACGAATTGGTCCGTTCAAAAGCCTACAACTCATAAATCACATACTCTACGCGTTCATGTAAGAATTTTACAATTTTGAATCCGTTAACTCAAAATTCACTTCTAAGTTAATTATTAAGCATTCGTTTAACGTTTAGGAGCATTCAATACTCGTTTTCTTCGTCTTAAGTCAGAATTCAACGATTCTTGAGTCCACAAATCTTGAATACCATATCTCACATGTTGACATTGAAAACCAACATTTCCAAGTCTTACAACAACTTTTGACTACTAATCCGAGATTTCTACGTTTTCAACGTTTAACGTCTAATTCCATAAAATTTTCCATAACTTCGTTACTTGTGTTTTATTTACCAAATCAAATAGAACAACTCCATTGATTTCATATCTACATCCTAACCAATCAAGATTCACATATCCTAATAGTGATAGTTTTCAATTTGTCTATCAACAACCATGTTCACCATTCAATATTTTCTACGGTTTAAACTTTACGTAAACCCTTACGATTTCTATTTATACATGACTTATAAAGGTTTTATTCCTTACAAGCCATCCTTATTCCTCCATAAGAGGCATGCTCCACCAATCTATGATTCTTTATAACAAAGAAATCAAAAAGATTGGAAAACTAATATTAATGGAATATTACCTTTCCGTTCTTTACGTTCTTGCTAAACTTCTAATGAAAAGCTTCAAAGTAGGATGATTGCTTATTTCTAGCTTTTTCTCTCTTTTAATATAAGTTGGACAATCTTTGAAGAACCATTAAATTACCAACATAAGCCTTTCTTTTATAGGCAACCAAATGAAGGGTATAATGGTCAATAAGTAACCTCCTTACTATTTAATTCTTTCTAACCAAGTAATTTACTTGGTCATCAAGTAGATTACTTTACTTGACCACCAAGTGGCCGGCCCACATGCTCCATGGGTCACCCCATGGGTTGCCCCATGGGTTTTACCCATTTGATGACCCATCGGTTCGATCCGCGGTTCGGTTTCTTGGATATGGCCTAATTAAACATAACATTGGGCCTTGACTTGGGCTTAAATACATAATTCATTGGTCTTGATTACTCAATTACTTGGGTTTGATATACTCCAAATCCAATTGGATCATATTAAGTCCTTAAACTCTAAATCCAATAACACCAATTGTATTCTACACATATTCTCTTTGTATAGTACTCGTACGATATTCGTATTTTACGCCGTATTAAATCCTCATAATATACTAGTATACTAAATAGTATCACACTCGTATAACGTATGCATAATCATCGAAATTCATTATACGTATCTCATTTTCTTCTCGGAAATCATTTTTCCCAACCCTTAGGTTTTAAGTCCGCAGGCGAAAACTTCGTTTGTCATAAATGAAATATTATTAGATATTCCATCTTATCTTCATATTCTATCATTATGCATGTCTCAGAATTTCAAACTTAATTCCCGAGCAGAAACGGATGAATTGTGATTTTACGGGAATTTCTCAGAAAACTTTGATTTTCGTCTCGAAAATTCAAAATAATTAATTCTAGCACATAGCCAGAATACTAACCACATCTGCACATTCTAGATCATATAACAACCTTCACATAACTTACTCACATAAATAATCAATTAAATTCATTTAATTCACATAATCAAATAAAAATTTAATTCTCATATAAATCCGATTTTCTCGGGCGTTATAGCCACTAAAAACTCTGTCGAAGGTTTTGATACATCTTAGTACTACCAGGTTGAATCGAGTACCTCAAACTATGAGCCTCTTGTAACACTTGCTCCTTTAATTCTATCTCATTTGGAACCCAAATTCTTCCTTCAAATCTTAATAACCCCTCGTTATCAAGACTATACTTAATATCTTTTTCCTTTGCTAGCCGCTTCTTCATCTGGTCACACTCATCCATTTTGAGTTGTACCTCCTTGACTCTCTCTACAATGTTAGATTGAATCTTTGTTGTAAATAGTCTATGTCTCGATTCACTCGGCAACCTCACTTCCAACTCCATCCTAGCCATCTCTATTATTGACTCGGTTTGAGCCGTTAACATAAACAACTTTTCTCGACCCTTTCTACTTAAGGCATTGGCAACTACATTGGCTTTTCCAAGGTGATAAAGGATTTCATAGTCGTAATCCTTTATCAACTCCAGCCATCTCCTTTGTCTCATATTCAACTCCTTCTGTGTGAAGACATACTTTAGACTCTTATGGTCCGTGTATATATCAAATTTCTCCCCGTAAAGATAATGTCTCCATATCTTTAAGGCAAAAACTACCGCGGCTAGTTCCAGATCACGAGTAGGGTAAACTTTCTCATAATCCTTTGACTACCGTGATGCATATGCAATGACCTTGCCATACTTCATGAGCACGCAACCAAGTCCTTTATGCGAAGCATCGCTATAAACCACCAAATTTCCTGTATCATCGGGTAATGACAATACATGTGCTTCACTTGACCTTTTCTTCAGTTCTTGAAAACTATCTTCACATTTCTCTATCCACACGTACTTCACAGTCTTCCTTGTCAAGTTAGTAAACAAAGTAGCTATCTTAGAAAAATCCTGGATAAATCTTTGATAGTATCCTGCTAACCCTAGGAAACTCCGCACCTCAGTCGATATTTTTGGCTGTTCCCTACTCATCACTACTTCCACCTTCGCTGGATCTATTGAAATTTTATCATGGTCGATGACATGACCTAAAAATTATAACCTTTCCAACCAAAATTCGTACGTACTGAACTTTGCATATAACTTCTGCTTCCTTAGTGTCTCCAACACTATTCTTAGGTGTTCAGCGTGATCTTCTAATGTCTTAGAATAGACCAGAATATCATCGATAAACACTACAAAGAACTTGTCCAAATATTATTTGAACACTCTGGTCATCATATCCATAAATACAGCTGGTGCATTAGTCAACCCAAATGACATCACCAAAAAACTCGTAATGACCATAAAGAGTCCTGAATTCCATCTTAGGTACACCCTCCTTCCTAACCTTTAACTGATGATACCCCGTCCGCAAATCTATCTTAGAAAAATACTTTGCCCCTTTTAACTGATCAAAAAGATCATCTATCCTGGGCAGTGGGTATTTATTCTTTATCGTTAACTTGTTCAACTCTCGATAGTCGATACAAAGTCTTAACAATTCGTCCTTCTTTTTCACAAACAGTTCCAGTGCTCCCCATGGTGAAACACTCGGTAGAATGTACTTTTTATCCAACAGTTCTTGTAACTGAACCATTAACTCCTTCATCTCCACTGGCGCCATATGATACGGTGCCCTGGAAACTGGTGTCGCTCCTAGCACAATGTCTACTACAAATTCGGTCTCCCTATTTGGTGGAAGACCCAACACTTCACTTAGAAATACATCCACAAATTCTTTAACTATAAGGATTTATTCCATCATTGCTCCCACTCTCTGGGTATCAACAACATGGCATAAATAACCTACACATCCCTTCCTTAATAATTTCCTAGTTTGTGTCATAGTAAGACAACACGAATGTCTCGGCGTTTTATTATCATAAAACACTATAGGAGGTTGTCTCAACGTTCTGATGTTTACACATTTCTTTTGGAAATCAATAATTACACCATGGTTAAACAACCAATCCATCCCGAGAATTACATCGAATTCTCCCAACTTTATCGGTATCAAATCTACCGATAATTTACAACCTCGTATATCTACACAACAATGCCTATGAATGTTTTTAACAGAAATTATCTCTTCATTTACTACCTTGATATTCAAAGGTACAAGCAATCTTTCGGAAAGTAATTCTAACCGTTTAGCAAAATCACATGTTATAAATGAACAAGTAGCACCCGAATCAAACAGCACGTAAGCATTTATATCATTGATCAGGATAATACTCGTGAACTACATCCTTGATCTGTTGCATCTTGGGACCGTCATGTTAAGGGTTCGCCATCTACTACCCTATTGAAATGGACCACTAATAGCTAGCTTACCACTATTAGCGCCCTTATTCCTGTCCGTCCCCTTCTTTGAGTAGTTCTTCGCTATGTGGTCAGTTAATCCACATATGAAGCATCCATGGTTCTTCTTCGAAATTGGACAGTTAGGCGAAATATTCCCCACCTGTCCACAGTTGTAACATATTGCCTTCCCCTTGAGATAGACTCCTAAGTGAGTCTTCCCACAATTCTTGCCTGCCTCCATCCTCTTCTTAGGATCTCTTTGCTTCACTCCGATATTTCCAGAGTTAAACCCCTTCCTCTTTTGACCATCGCCACTCCCGCTGGCTCCCTCAATCTTTACTCCCCCATCTAGCTTACCCTTATTCTTCTTCTCCCTGTGGTACTGGCTTAAAGCCTCATTCCCACCCTCGACGATTATCGCCTTCTCCAGAATGGTCCCAAAAGAAGTACTTTGGAACACTAATATCCGGCTATAGAGCCAAGGTTTCAAGCCCTATTCGAACCTCCTAGCCTTCCTCACCTCCATGTCCACTTGGTGTGGATCAAACCTCACCAGTTCATTGAACTTGGCAGCGTATTGGCGAACAGTCTTCTCCCCTTGTTTCAATTCTAGAAACCGCATCTCCATCCTCCCCTGCATACTCGTGGGAAATTAGTTCTCAAAGAAAATCTCCTTAAACCGCGTCCACGTAAGGTTCTCTATACCAGCCCTAGCGTGGTTTGCCACCAACCAAAAGTTGGCCTCTCCCTTCATCATATAGGTAGCAAAAGAAACCTTTTACCCCTCGTCGACATTTGAAATAAAAAATGCCTTTTCTATTTCTTTTACCCAAGTTTGGGCTTCTATTGGGTCCATAGTTCCTTTGAACTCCGGCGGAACGACACTCTTAAAATCCTTAAAAGTAGTAGCTCGTACTACTGCAGGATTTATGGGTATATTAGTCTGATTTCTATTAAAAGTGGCCGTTAACAAGTTAACGAACTCTTGCATCGGGTTAATCGGACCTCCTTCCGGTTGATTAACATTAACATCTTGATTTCGTTGTCTCCTTCTTGGTGGCATTTTGCTGTTAAAGTAAATAACATTTCATTAATTTTTCTTTCTTGTTAACTAGTTATTATTCATTATTAAACAATAACTCATACTCATTGCACAATATGTTCCATAAAAGAAAACTTATATTGATTTTCTTCTTGTATTATAATACTACATCATTCAACATTACACAGCCTAAGCTGATTACATTACTTTCCCACTATTACTTTTAAAAAATTGGGATTTACAAAAGACTACCCTTTGATATACAAAAGAGGTTTTTACGTCACTACAAAGATATAACATATTTACATATCTATTCTACTCTAACTACTAGTTAGATTACATCTACCTTAAAGCATTCTCATAGTCGGCATTGGCAATATCAGCTATCACATCTCGACTAAAAGTATGTCGAGTCTGCCCTGCCTCTATAGGATACTCAGCCACCTGTCGCTGAAAATCCCCATGCGAACTCCTATGTATATAGGACATTCGGCTAACCTTCTACTTCTCGGTCTTTAGCTCCGGCCTGAGCTCAAAGACCTCGTGTTTAAGCTCATGGACTTTGTCCTTGGCTAACACCTTCTTATCATGTTCCTCCTCCCACATGGACTCCATACTCTTCTTTAAGGATTCTACAATACATGATCACATAACATACCACATTAGGTCACATATAATCAAGTATGTTTACTACTATATCTTACCCTTCTTCTCAATCTAATTATGTCATAGATTGTTTAACATTAGTTACGGTTTATCGCATTACATTGTTCTTACATTCAATTAATCTTTCTTCAACCTTTAGTCATTAACTTAAGGTTTTTAACATCATTTAAGGATGTTACTTCAAGTTTATTAATGTTATAATTAATTATTACTCAACCAATTCTTTCTTATACTCATAAACCTTCTTTACTATGCCTTGTCTAGTCTTTGGATCAATGCTTGATTTTCCTTATATGATTTCAAGCAATACAATGCATGAGTTCATAGTGTGTTATACTCCGGCACTGAAATATGGGCGCCAACTCCTTCATTATCGGTCGCGCTGCGATGCCACTTTTTGTTGATTGAGTACTAAATTCTCCGGCTGCTGGCACATCAACCTTTCCTCTTTCATTACAGGCTTACATGCGGTACGGACCTGAGCCTTAAAAAATTTTTACAGTTCTTTTGTTATGTGAATTTCCCAGGCTCATAACTTTTTTATTTTAAGTCCAAATTGGCTCGTTCAAAAGCCATTAGCTCACAAATCACATGAACTAAGTGTTCATGTAAAAATTTTACATTTTCAAATCCGTTAACATGGAATTCACCTTTTAAGTCCATTTTTACGAAAATGATAAACGTTCGTGAACGTTCATAGCTTTTTTATTCGTTCTAAGTCGGAATTTGACCATTTTTGAGTTCGCAACTCTAAAATGCAAACTTTGACTATTTTCCATCAAAAAATAATTTTTTCGTGTTCAATGCTAACCTTTGACCTCCATTCCGAGAATTTCACGATTTTGAAGATTATCGTCTAATCTCGTAAATTCTTCCATAACTTCGTTACTTAAGATTTTTACACCCTTCCAAATGGATTCATTCCATCATACTAACATCTTAACCAAACATATTTTAATAAATCATACACATAACAAATTCTTACATGTTCTTCATTAGTCCATAACTTAAATAAGTATGAATTACTTGTACATGGCTTATTAAGGTTTAGGTCTATTGATTAGGCATTCTTATCACTTCTTATCATACATGCTCCACTAATCAACACTTTTCTATCAAACTATAATGTCAAATAGGAAGAACTAGAAGATTCCACCTCTGGAAAGCGCCTACACCTAATGGCTTAAGCCGCTATTAAAGAGATGAAAGATTAATGGTCTAGCATTCTTACTCTTGATGATCAAACTTTGTTCTTCTTCTTCCTTCTTGGATTATCAAAGACTAGCCTTTCTTACTTTTTCTCTCAAATAAATAAGCTCTAAGTTGTTGGTGAATTTTGAAAAAGGCAAAAATAAACTAACAACCTCTTCTATTTATAGAATTTCCTAATTGAGGGTATTATAGTCAAGAGGTCATCCCACCTCCTTATTATTCCATTATTGGCCATCACACAACTTATCTCTTACTTGCTCACCACACATGGTCAACCATGACTCACCTATGGGGCCCACATGGTTTGCCCCATGGGTTTTTCTTACTCGTTGACCCGTTGGTTCGATCCACAGATCCGATTCTTAATTTGGGCTTTAAGTTTAACTAACTTTTAATTAACAGTTGGGCTTGCATTAACAAACATTAGGCCTTAAAAAGATTACACTTGGTCTTTAACCATTCCTACAAAAATCCTACAAATCTCTTGCAATAGGATTAAAGCGTTAATGTATAATCCTCGTACTATTTACGCATACTAGTTTGTATTATATTTCGTCATACACGTTATACTATCTTTCATCCATACAAGTATAATACCTTGTATCATACTCGTATTCATGCCTCGTATAATACTCGCTATTATACGATAATGTTTTATTCATTAACGTTTCACTTTCCCTAACGTTCTCGAATTTAGTCCGCAGGCGAAAAACTGCGTTTGCCATACGTGAATTATTATTACATATTCCATCCTTCCGTATTATCCTATCGTTACATATTTCTCGGAAAGCTTTTATTTTTATCTTGGAAATTCAAACACTTTAATTCCTTCACGTAGCTAGGATACTACGATATTCCGACATATCTAAGTTATAGAACAACCTTCATCTTACCAACACATAATAATAACATATAATATAATTTTATTCATTATTTAATTAAATAAAATTATTTTACAATCAATTCGAATTTCTCGGTCGTTATATTTTCGGTCCAAATCATTTTTGATAAAATATTATTCTTGAATTCTACTCCAAAAAGTATTATCATGTTGAAAATTTGGATATTATTGAATTCAGGATAAATTAAATTATAAATATTTTAGAAAATTTATCATTACTTTCATTTAATTGAATTCTTATAGCATTTTCATCATCCTCGTGCTTATATTGTGATGAAAGTCATCTTTGGCCGTAGTGCATAGATGGACTGTTGATTGGTATGATTATGACCAGGGATTATTCGGTATAATCATGACCCGTAATGTTATAAATAATGTGGTAAAAGTCTTCATTGGCCCGTAGTGCATTGATGGACAGATGTTGGTATGATCATAACCATGCGTTCTCTTCAGCCAAGGGTGCAAAGATGAAATGTTGTTTGGCATGATCATGACCATTGGTGAAAACACGAATATCCTTGGCCCGTAGTGCATGGATAATTTGTGGTTGTGATACTAATGAATTTCCTTGGCCCGTAGTGCATGGATAATTCAGTGATGTGTATTATTTATTAAGCTAAGTCTTAGCGATAAAATTGATGATAAACTTTTAAATCATAGAAGATAGTAGATATCATGCTCTACTTGACTCTTCTAATGGATTGCTTATTCCGCTGCAGTTGTTGATCTAAAATTTATTGTCTATTGTATTTTATCAGTTGTTATAGTACTATTGAAGGCTAACGATAATTTATTCTGCTTTATCTTAGTCATAATATTATTTACTGGGCTAGTTGAGCTCACCCTTTACTTTCACTGTTCTCTTCAGGAAATGTGAACGTAGCTGGGACTAGTCGAGGAATGGAGTGACGGTCTAAATGGTTGCTTTATTAGTCCTCACTATTCTATGAAATAGTGTGATAATAGTTTTAATGAGGACTCCATTGAGTTTGGATATTGTCTAGAAGACAGTATTCGTGTTAAAACTCTAAGCTTATGTTACACGACAGTTGTGTAATTAAGTTTGTATTTGTATTCTGTACTATGTATTTGGCGACTCAGAATGAGTGATGTATACCTATTTTGGGGGCGTCACAGTTGGTATCAAAGCTTAGGGATATAATCCCTAGCTGAGATGTGAGACTAGAACTAGGAGGGGAGAGACAGATAAATCCTTCACTAGTATGACCTACCTAACTTTATTTGTTATTTAATTGGTCGGTCAGAATATAGGGATAATATTTGGCATGCCAATTAACCCTTTTTTGTGATAGTGTTTGAGAATGACATATGAAATTGTTGAGATAAGTAATAGAGCAAATGAGACCGTTGAGTCACCTTTGATCAATAACCAGGATAATGAGCATCAGGAAGGCAATAATCCTTGTTTAAACAACAACACTGACCAAATGATGAACGATGGTATGTTTAGGAATTTTTTTAAATTTATGCAAAACCAAATGAGAGAGACTCTTGTTCAAAATGCAGGTGGAAACACTGGTAACTCATGGATGGTCGCTGCGAAGTAATTTAAGGAGCTGGGACCACCGGAGTTTTTGGGAAAGCCAGAACCACTTAAGGCAGAGACGTGGATAAAGCAGATCACCAAAATATTTGATGTCTTGGAATGCTCAGAGGAGCAAAAGGTTCCCTTCGCCACCTTTATGTTGCGTGAAGAGGCAGATCATTGGTGGGAATCTATAAAGCATACTCAAACTATTGTACTAAAGATGTCTTGGGAGAAGTTCCAAGAATTTTTCAACGACAAGTACTTTTCTGAAAGTATTCATCACATGAAGGAGGTAGAATTCATCAAGCTGGAGCAAAACAATATGACTGTATCGCAATACGAGGCAAAGTTTGCTGAGTTATCCCGATTTGCATCCCATTTAGTTGATAATGAGGAGAGAATGACGCGAATGTTTCTAAGAGGTTTGAAACCCGAAATATGTTAATACCTCATTTCTCACAAACTTTGTTTATATTTAGATGTTGTGAATAGGGATTAGTTATTAGAACATGATTATGAGTCAGCTCAAACAAAAGGCAATGACCAACAACACGATAATAATCGAACCGGTGGCAATGACCATCAGAACAACGATAACCATCGTGGAGGAAATTATCGTGCTAGAAATGGTAACCACTTCGGTGGTAATAATGGCCAAGATAATAGGAAAGGTGAACTAAGTGAGAACAACTTTAAGAAGAGAAGATTCAACAATGACGGAAAGACATCGACAGTAGCAACGGCACCCATTTCGAAGGAAGGAGAATGAGCATCAGTCGTATGTTTCAAATGCGGACATGAGGGACACATCTATCCAAACTATACGTAGAAACCCAAAGCTTGTTTAAATTGCAGAAGAGAAGCTCACCTAGCTCGATTTTGTCGTGTAGTGAAGTCAAGTCCAACTGGGATGGTGACGCCAAAGGATGTCCCAGATGATAAGTGGGTTTTATACCCATGAATCGAATCCTAATTCAAGCTTAATCGGTGTTAATTCCTTGCTTTTATGCTTGTTTTTACTTATTTATTGGTATTTTATGTATAGGTTTGGTGGTGTGACATTTGATCAAAAAGGTTGCAATTGTGAAAAAAAACATAGAAAGTTTGAAGTTTATGATAACCATTTAGAAGAAGCCATGCCCGCCGGGGCGGGCCTTTTTATGCCTTACACCCCCGCTGGAGCGGGGGGTCTTGAACTCAGAAGACAGAAGCCATGCCCACCGGGGCGGGCTATTTTCAAAGCAACACCCCCGCCGGGGCGGAGGTCCGGGATATACAGTGGTTTATTTGATTTCAAATACAGTGAGAACATAAGTTTAAGTAATTGGAATGGCTTGGGACTCATATTATAGTGGATTTACAATCAAAATGCATCTCTTAGAATTATATTTGACATAAAATAACAAGATTGAGGGGGATCATAAAAAAATGCAATTAACAGAGAAAGAAGATAGATTTTTAGAGCAAGCATTAGAGTGAAGATAATTAAAGGATGTTCGTATCAATTGTGAATTGGGCTGAAGAAAAGGGTGGTTCTGGATTTATTCTTTTCTTTAAATTTATATTTGTAATTGGAAGGATGATATCTTTAATTTATTTAGTGTTTATTTTGTTTATGATGAAGTAATCACTTTTTAGGCTTATGACGTATCTTTAAGTGGAACGATGGTTATCTAATCTTTGATTTTTAGTTTAATAAGTTATTCCTCAGTTTGTCTATATTAATCTATGCTTGAATTTATGACTTGCCTGATCAACAATTCTTTGTGGATTTGTATGGATTTGAGAGAGTAAGTACGAGTCTAGACTTAGTTAATATAACATGTGTTCTTGAATTTTGTGAATGAGCAGAATCTTGATGAATGTTAGGGTAGAGATATGCTTAACATCGCATGTAATCGAGTAGAGAACTTGAATTTAAACCTTCTTTGATTGTGATTCACATAGAGATATAGTGAGTTAATTAATCAAGGTGTTTATGTAATAAGCCGATATTTTCTATATAATTAAATAAGAAATTTTGCGTATAATTTTTTTTATTGTTTTAAAGGTGAGAATATGTGCCAGGTAATGTGTATGTATATTTGTGATAAATAAAAATTTATTTATTACACGAATAATTTTAAATACTTTTATTTTAGAATTATTGATCATTACAAATTATATTCTTATAATAATTAATTTTTACAATAAAATGTTTTTATTAATTATTTTCCATGAAAATATGTTTATATATTAGTTAAATAATATATGAAATGATTATAACATTATTATAATAACTATTTTATTATATGAATTCATTTAAGATTAATTAAGCTATTTATTTAACTTAATTAATAATGTTATATATGACAGATAAATCAGATATAGAATCCAAACCCTAATTTTGGATTTTGATCAAGGAATGAGAATAATAATATAATATTAATTATATCTTTATTTTTTAGCGCTATAAATAAGTACTTTATGTACGCATTGTTAATGATTGGTCAATGGTGGTGCTGTATTTGGAAACCCTTATATTACTGGTAAACCCTAGTTTCGAAGTCAACGAGACTTCAAAATCTGTTAAGTCACTGTGTTATGTGGTATATGATTTGTATTATAAGTGTTAACGCTAATTATGTAAAAACCCTAATTAGTGATTTAAACCCCAAATTTCTCAAATTAGAAACCTTAAACAGTAACTAGATAATTGCTAAGTGGAAACCCTAATTTGAGTTCGAGACTGTTATATAACTATGTTATACGATGTATGTTGTGTATTATATAATTTTATGATTAAACCCTAACTAATATTTAGAAACCATAATTTCTAAAAATTAGAAAACCCTAGCTTTAAGCTGTTAAATCCTAATTCAAATGTCGAATACCAGCTTAAGACTGTTATATAATCATGTTAATGTGGGTAATGACCGGTATTAAAGGTATTAACCCTAATTAGGGAGAATCTTAATTATTCAAAACCCTAATTTTTTTAAGTATAAACCCTTATTATTTTTTCTAAATTACAAACCCTAATTTGCTCATGGTAAACCCTAATCGCTAAATTAGAAAGTTTAATGCTAATTAGTGTATCTTAAACCTAATTAGCAAAGTACTAAGTAACTAAAAACCTAAACTATTTTAAGAAACCCTAATTACAATTTTGAAACTAAAATTTTTATATCAAACCTTAAATTGAAATCCTACAAAATTTTGTGTTAGACCTTAAGGTTAAACCCTAAGGGTCAAACCCTAAGGGTTTGACAAGTTACATTAGTGCCATTAAAATCCTTAGCCAATTGATTATTTTACTCTTCTTGTATGATTGAAGATAACTTGTGTATCTTGCCAAATATGTAGTTGGTAAACAACCAAGATTGCCCATGTAACATAATTCAATGCAAATCAGCAGAAAATCTCAGCCAAATTCATTACAAGTCATATATATAGGATTAGAGAGAGAAAAGTTCACTTTTAAGTTCCATTAGTACACTTACACTCAACCTAGACCATTTTCTCTCTAACCCATGAATTTCTATTGCATATCAGTCCCAAAACACAGCCCCACTACTACTCATAACCAATCAAGAGCCTAGAATCAAGAATTGATCATGAGAGATATAAAACCTTAACCAAAAATTTGATCTTGATTAACATGTTAGATGTTATGATTTTGTGTTTTAATATGTTGTATGATGTGTAACTAAGTGATCTGAGTTGGTATTTGATAGATCCATGACATTTAAATACACGAAATTGGTGTTTTTAAAAATCTGGGGGAAAAAAACTTTTTATGGTCTGACAACGAATGTCAGACCCTGTAGATCACAGGCTGTTATGTGTTTTTGTTGTTTAAGTGTTTGATCTTGTAGTTTGTTATGAGGTCTTGGATCTGGAATTTGAATCAGGGTGAGATCTGGTTTATATTGGAAGTTATTCATGGTCAAAGGTCGTTGACCGACCATGACTTTCTAAAATCTGGGTAACCCAGAAAGTCTTAAGCAGCGTCTGACAAGAGTTTTAAAAGCTTTGATCTGTCAGATGTTAAGCCTTTTGTTGATGTTAGTGTGACCAGATTGTAGTGTGTTGTATGGACTATAGATCCATGCCTTAATATTCCTTATATCACAAACATGATCGAAGTAGTATGTTGTGAGATCCCGAAATTATGAAATGAAAGTATTCAATTTTCTTATAATTATTATTTTATTTAGTAAATGGTTAAATTGAGAAAGGGTTAAAGTTAAGGGTGATATGTAAAAATTTTGCAAAGTATGCCAGTTGTTATAAAATATTCGTTTGGTCGGGGAATATCCGTACTACGACACAATCATTGGTGGACCCCACAATAGAAGTATTGTCGTAGTAAGAAAACGACAGAATTATCTTCTTATAAAAATAACGGCAAAAGTGTTACCGTTAGAACTGTTGAACTACCCGGTAGTAAAAGTACATTAATACGCGTGGTTGCATAGTAGCACACGGTATTGATTATTGATGCTTACGTAAGAAGTCACTAAGTTATACTCAATTATTGCTACAGTAATTACTGCATCATATCTCTCATATTATTGATTCAATTATTATCACAATATCATCTGTATAATATGTTATATTATTAAATCAATAATTGAGACGGCAAAGTTATTCATATTATTATTTGCAATATTGATAATGTCTAGAAGTTCTGTCAAGGAGAGGTTTGGTCACCTAATTGCGCGCCAATAAGGAGAAATCCTTATCGGAAAGCCCCCTCTTTCCTAGGAATGACCTGGTTGTTAAATATTGTGAATTAAAATATTAATGATGCATAAGTTCGTGTTGATTAAAGATGAAATTGATAGTTCGATTGTGTTGGAATTATTAGTGTTAGTGAAAATCAACATTTATTTTGATAATAATTGATGTCTGGAAGTTATGTTGACCAATTAGGTAAATAACCGGATAAATGAGCAATTAATTGCTATTAATTCACATGATTGTAACTATTTGTTCACATATGTGTACTATTAATTCACATTCTTGTACTATTAGGGGAGGTGGTGCAAGATTGATAATACTTGCATGACTAAGTTAAAAATTGAGGTATAGTTGAAGGTACTATACTATAATTAATTTTTTCACATGTTTAGAGCTATTGAGTCACATGATTAACTATTGATTCACATGATTTACTATTAGGGGAGGTGGTGCAAGTTTGATAATACTTGCATGACTAATCTAAAAATGAAGGAAAAGATGAGGGTATTATACTGCAATATTTCGAGCCCCAAAATGTGCAATATTGGAAACTATATTTTCCTTTAAATAGAAGCTCATTCCTTTATTATTTTTCACCAATTCACTAAGTCTCACAAGATCAATTATTATAGAGAAATTATAGAGACAGAAGTTATAGAGAGAAAGAAGAAGCGAAGTCTACTACTTCACTATTCTAGTATCCAGTCTTCTTCTGAGGTAAGGGATATCATTATTGTAGTAAGGGGTATTATTTCTTTCGCATTCATGAAGAGAGCTATTGTTATCCCATTCTTTATTATTCTGTTGGAATAACCTGTATGTGCGGTCTATCGCATGCCTGGTGAATTCTGTTGTTATTCCATTCTTTATTATTCTGTTGGAATATCCTGTCTGTGCTGATTACGCATGACTTGGTTCCGTTCTTTATTATTCTGTTGGAATATCCTGTCTGTGCGGATTACGCATGACCTGGTTCCCTTCTTTATTATTCTATTGGAATATCATGTTTGTGCGGATTACGTATGACTTGGTTCCATTATTTATTATTTTGTTGGAATAACCTGTCTGTGCGGTCTATCACATGCATGGTGAATTCTTCTGCTATTCCATTCTTTATTATTCTGTTAGAATAACATGTCTATGTGGATTACCGCATGCATGGTGAATGATCCTTCGTATTCATTCTTTATTAAATTGTGGAAATAATCTATCTACGTGGATTACCGCATGGCGGGTGAAAATCCATTTGTAGTTTTGTATATTCTATTATACTCGTATGAGATATAATTTCTTTTGTACTCATCATTTAATATCATTTTCTTTGGTCTTTTTTACGAGTTACTATTCACGGGTTACTATTCACTCTATTATTATTCACTCAAGTATTCGGGACACTTTTCGTGTCGGAGTACTATTCATGAGTTACTATTTATAGGTTAATATTCACCCAAATTACTATTCACCCGAATATTATTCACTCGGGTATTTGGGATACTTTTCATGTCGGGAGTACTATTCACGAGGTACTATTCCCGAAGTACGATTCATAGGGTACTATTGTGGGGTACTATTTACCCGAAAAATATATTTCTTTTCTGTCCAAATTATTTTTGGTACATGAATATTATTCTTGAATTTTACTCTACAAAGCAGTATCATGTTGACAATTTGGATATTTTTAAACTCTGGATAAATTTAAAGTCTTTAATATTTATCCTTGATTTCGTTTAATTAATGTTTATATCATTGTCATCATCCTCATGCTTATATTATGATGAAGGTCATTTTTGGCTTACATACAAAGATGGACTGTTGATTATTAGTTTTACAGTTGTATATCTTTAGCTTACGTGCAAAGATGGACTATTGATTATTGGTTTTACAGTTGTATATCTTTAGCTTACGTGCAAAGATGGACTGTTGATTATTGGTTTTACAGTTGTATATCTTTGGCTTATGTGCAATGATGGACTATTGATTATTGGTTTTACAGTTGTATATCTTTGGCTTACGTGCAAAGATGAACTATTGATTGTTGAGTATCTTTGGCTTATGTGCACAGATGAACTGTTTATTGGTATGATTATGACCAGGGATCATTCGGTATAATCATAACCCGTAATGTTATAGATGATGTGGTAAAAGTCCTCATTGGCCCATAGTGTATTGATGGACAGTTATTGGTATGATTATAACCAGGGTTTATTCGGTATAATCATGACCATTGATGATTACATGAATATCCTTAGCCGTAGTGCAGGGAAGATTCGATGATGTGGATTATTTATTAAGCTGAGTCTCAACGATAAATTGATTATACACTTTTAATTCGTAAAAGATAGTAGATATCATGCTCTATTTGACTCTTCTAAAATACAATTGTATGTCTTGGGCCTGTAGTGCAAAGATGAATTGTTAATGAATATCTTTGGTCGTAGTGCAAAGATGAATTTATTAGTATGATTATGAGCAGGAATTGTGATTTGGTATAACCATGATTTTTGATGTTTCAGGTGAAGATAGGTGATGAAAATTATCTTCGTCCTGGGTGCGAAGAGGAATTTAGAATCACAATTATGATTATGAGTTATTCATATGATTGTAGACATGAATTGTTGATTGATGTTACAGGGATAAAAAATTATTGGTGGACTTTTAACATGGAGAAGATAATAGACCTGATGGTCTATTTGACTCTTCTAATGGATTGCTTGTTCCGCTGCAACTATGGTTGAAAAGTTTTATCATCTACCATATGTTCTAAATCTCTGATTTATTACTGATGAAGGCTATTGATGATGTAAATTATCTTTAGTCATGATATTCTTTGCTGGGCTAGTTGTGCTCACCTTTTTTGCTTCACAATTCCATTCAGGTAATAAGAGTGTAGCTGGGTCGAGCGGGGGTAACAGGAGAATAGAACGGTGGTCTATAGCTGTTGAGGTTCTCCCTAAATAGTATGAAAATAATTTTATTGAGAACTTTAGATAAGTGTGTCGTATTGTATACGTCATTTGATATTTAATTTTGGTGAACCGAATAGGGTGAGGTGAACCCAACTTTGGAAGGGTGTTTTGCCACTATCATACAAGATGTCTAATGATATACAACCTCGTGTTATCATAAGACAGAGTTGTGCACATCCACTTGTTGAGTATATCTATGAGCACTACCTATATGATCTTGGAGTTTGGTTGAGATATAATTTTCAATTGTAGACAGTGGAGATAGTTATATATCAAGAGAAGACTCACCATTGAAAAGAACATGATAGTAATCTTCTCGTTTTTCTTTGTTGTCTATTGGTTCAACCAAGGATAATTCTGTGGACATATGATATCTATCATAACCTAGACGCATGACCTCCCATGTACGAAGGTTTCCTTGAGCACTTCCCAAAGATTTTAATTTCTAAAACAGTTTTTCACTGTACTTTTATGTAAAGTACCATTGTAAGGTTGTGGTCGATGCACCATGATAGTTACATACATTTGTATTAAAACTCAAAGTTTAACTGTGGTTGTATTCTGTATGATAGTTCAACAGTTATATAAATGAAGTTTGTATTTGATTTTTATAGTATGATATCTGACGACTCAGAATGGGTCGTGTGGACCTATTTTGGGGGCATCACAAATGGTATCAGAGCTTAGGGATATGGTCGTTGGCAGAGATAAAAGTCTAGAACTAAGAGGAGAGAGACGAGTTATATACTTCGCTAGTGTGTGACTTACCTAAGCTGAAATTGTTTACTTGATAAGTTGACAAATTGTGATATGTCAATTAATCTTTGTTTTGAAGATATATTCTAGAATGATATCTGAAATAAAGGAGATGAGCAATGGGAAAATCATGATACAGAGGAAATAACCGAGAAGGTACAATCTGAAAAGAAAGCAAGGTATTCTCATCTCTTCGAATATCAGGTACGTACGTAAATTTCGAGGGCAAAATTTCATAAAGATGGGAGATTGTGATATCCCAAAATTATGAAATGAAAGTATTCAATTTTCTTATAATTATTATTTTATTTAGTAAATGGTTAAATTGAGAAAGGGTTAAAGTTAAGGGTGATATGTGAAAATTTTGCAAAGTATGCAAGTTGTTATAAAATATTCGTTTGGTCGGGGAATATTCTTTTGTCGGGGAATATCTGTACGACGGCACAATCATTAGTGGACCCCACAATGGAAGTATTGTCGTAGTAAGAAAATGACAGAATTATCTTTTTATAAAAATAACGACGAAAGTGTTACCGTTAAAACTGTTGAACTACCTAGTAGTAAAAGTACAGTAATACGCGTGGTTGCACAGTAGCACACAGTATTGATTATTGATGCTTAAGTCACTAAGTTATACTCAATTATTGCTACAGTAATTGTTGCATCATATCTCTCATATTATTGATTCAATTATTTTCACAATATCATCTATATAATATGTTATATTATTAAATCAATAATTGTGACAGCAAAGTTATTCATATTATTATTTGCAATATTAACAATGTATAGAAGTTCTGTCAATGAGAGGTTTGGTCACCTAATGGCGCGCCAATAAGGAGAAATCCTTATCGGAAAGCCCCCTCTTTCCTGGGAACAACCTGGTTATTAAATATTGTGAATTATAATATTAATGATGAATAAGTTCGTATTGATTAAAGATGAAATTGATAGTTCCATTGTGTTGGAATTATTAGTGTTAGTAAAAATTGACATTTATTTCGATAATAATTGATGTCTGGAGGTTATGTTGACCAATCGGGTAATTAACCGAATAAATGAGCAATTAATTGCTATTAATTCACATGATTATAACTATTTGTTCATATGTGTGTACTATTGATTCACATTCTTTTACTATTAGGGGAGGTGGTGCAATATTGATAATACATGAATGACTAAGTTAAAAATAAGGGTATAGTTGAAGATACTATACTATAATTAATTTTTTCACATGTTTAAAACTATTGAGTCACATGATTTACTATTGATTCACATGATTTACTATTAGGGGAGGTGGTGCAAGTTTGGTAATACTTGCATGACTAAATTAAAAATGTAGGAAAAGATGAGGGTATTATACTGTAATATTTTGAGCCCCAAAATGTGCAATTATGGAAACTATATTTTCCTATAAATAGAAGCTCATTCCTTTATTATTTTTCACCAATTCACTAAGTCTCACAAGAGTAATTATTATAGAGAAATTATAGAGAGAGAAGCATTAGAGAGAAAGAAGAAGCGAAGTCTGCTACTTAACTATTCTAGTATCCATTCTTCTTTTGAGGTAAGGGATATCATTATTGTAGTAAGGGGTATTATTTCTTTCGCATTCATGAAGAGAGCTATTGTTATTCCATTCTTTATTATTCTTTTAGAATATCCTGTCTGTGCGGATTACGCATGACCTGGTTCAATTCTTTATTATTCTGTTGGAATATCATGCCTGTGCGGATTATGCATGACCTGGTTCCCTTCTTTATTATTCTGTTGGAATATCCTGTCTGTGCGGATTATGCATGACCTGATTCTATTGTTTATTATTCTGTTGGAATAACCTGTGACGCCCCCAAAATAGGTATACATCACCTATTCTGAGTCACCAAATACATGGTACAGAATACAAATACAATCTTAAATATACAACATAAGTTGAGTTTTAATACAATTATTGTCTTCTAGACAGTATTCAAACTCAAAATAAGTCCTCAATACATTTATTAACACACTATATCATAGAATAGTGAGGACTACCAATGATATCATTTGGACCGTTACTCCGTTCCCCGACAAAAAAAATATTTCCCGACCAATTGAATATTATACAACAACTTGCATTCTTTTCAAAATTTATAAATATTACCCAGAACAATAACATTATCTCAAATCCACACCATAATTTAAAAAAAAAATCGAGAAAATTAAATCTTTATTCGTAAAATTTGGGATTTTACAATAACAATAAAAGCAAAAAGGGTGAACTCAACTAGCCTAATAAGAAATATTATGACTAAGATAATGCAGAATAAATTATCGTTAGCCTTCCACAATGTTAAACTAATACAATATAACAAACTTCAAGTTTAACGGCAGCGAAACATGAAACCTATTAGAAGAGTCAAGTAGAAAATAAAATAAACTATCTTCTATGATTTAAAAGGTTTTTCATCACTTTTATCGTTAGAACTCAGCTTAATAAATAATCCACATCATCAAATCATCCCTGCACTACAGGCCAAGGATATTCTTTAGTATCACGACCACGAATTATCCATGCACTACGGGCTAAAGATAATCATATTTTCATCAACGGTCCTGATCATGCCATAAAATAATTCATCTTTGCACCCTTGGCCGAAGAGAATCCATAGCCATAATCATACCAAAAACTGTCCATCAATGCATTACGGGCTAATGAGGACTTTTTCCACATCATTTGTAACATTACGATCATGAATATACCAAATAATCCCTGGTCATAATCATAGTGACGACTACTAATGCTATCATCTAGACCATCACTCCGTTCCCCGGCCGACTAGTCCCTGCTACGTTTTCATTTCCTGAAGAGAACAATGAAAGTAAAAAGGGTGAGCTCAACTAGCCCAGTAAGAAATATTATGACTAAGATAATGCAGAATAAATTTTCGTTAGCCTTCAATAGTGTTAAACTGATACAATATAACAAACATCAAATTTAACGACAGCGGAATAAACAATCCATTAAAAGAGTCAAGTAGATAATAAAATCTACTATCTTCTATGATTTAAAAGGTTTTTCATCACTTTTATCGCTGGAACTCAGCTTAATAAATAATCCACATCATCAAATCATCCCTGCACTACAGGCCAAGGATATTCTTTAGTATCACGACCAAGAATTATCCATGCACCACGGGCTAAAGATAATCATGTTTTCATCAACGGTCTTGATCATGCCATTAAATAATTCATCTTTGCACCCTTGGCCGAAGAGAATCCATAGTCATAATCATACCAAAAACTGTCCATCAATGCACTACGGGCCAATGAGGACTTTTTTCACATCATTTGTAACATTACGGTCATGATTATACCGAATAATCCCTGGTCATAATCATACCAAGTCCATCTATGCACTACAGGCCACAAATGACTTTCAACACAATATAAATATGAGGATGATGAAAATGACATAATAATTCAATAAAACAAGTTCAAGAATTAATTTATCCAGGAACTAATAACTTCCAAATTGCCAACATGATACTTCTTTATAGAGTAAAATTCAAGAATGCTCAGAAGAATATTTCCATGAAAAGATACTGGATGAAGCGCAAATATCAAGGATATTCCACTAATTTCATGGAGTATAGAAGTCAAAACTTTAAGCAACTAAGTATAATAAAGAATGGTATAACAAAAGAAATCCCAGGCATGCGAAAAACCGCACAGACAGGTTATTCCAATAGAATAATAAATAAAGTAACCGTGTCAGCAAAATTTGCAAAGCGGGATATTCTAACAAAATAATAAAGAATGGAATAACAATGTAAATAACCATGCATGCGATAGATCGCATGCATAAAGTTATTCCAACAAAATAATAATTAATGGAACTGTGTCAGCGTAATATCACGACCCGATACGATATTCCAACAGAATAATAAATAACGGAACCAGTCATGCGTAAACACACGCGGCATGGATGTTCCTACGAGAATAATAAAGAATGGAATAATGAGAAAAATTTCACCACGTATATGCAGATTAGATGTATAAAAGTTATTCAACATAATGATAATGAATGGAATAATAGAAGAATTTCACCATGTATGCGGTACTGGCAGATAGACAAAAGTTATTCCAACATAATGATAAAGAATGGAATAATGTAAGAATTTCACCAAGTATAGGGTAGTCGCACAGATATAGGTTATTCCAATGTAATAATAAAGAATGGAATAACGAGATGTTCTCTTCATGAATACAAAAGAAATAATACCCCTTACAAGTACAACAAATAATATCCCTTACCGTAAAAGAAGAGTATTCCAATTTGGTAGAGGCGAGGATATTCTTGAAGAAAACTCAGACTACCCTCAAAGCTTCTTAAAACTCTAAAGAAATACGCTCAAGATTATAGAAGAATTCTCTGAACTTCTGGTGTGATTTCAATTCTAACTAAGCTTCCTATTTATAGGAAAATACAAAGGATACTATGCAATAAAATATAATATATATATATATATATTTTATTTAAAATCTAATAAAATAAATAATTTTATAAAAGTATTCGGTTTTATATAAAAAGATTTTACTATGCAAAATACTATGCAGTCAGTATGCAACACTACGCATAATAAAATGTAATATATTCTAATTATTGTCTAATAAAACAAATAACTTTATAAAAATATTACATTTTATATAAAAGATTTTACTATGCAAAACACTATGTTGGTACTATACAACACTATGCATTATAAAATATAATATATTCTAATTATTGTCTAATAAAACAAATAACTTTATAAAAGTATTCATTTTATATAAAAAGATTTTATTATACAAAACACTATGCATAATAGAATAGAATATATTCTAATTATTGTCTAATAAAACAAATAACTTTATAAAAGTATTATGTTTTATATAAAAAGCTTTTCTGTTTTATTACATTAATAATACAAATAAAACAAAACTCATCATCATTATTATAATTCACACTATTAATCGACCAGTCGTTCCCAGGAAAGAGGGGGCTTTCCAATAAGAATTTCTTCCTATTGGCGGGCAATTAGGTGACCAAACCTCTCCTTGGTAGAACATCTAGACATCATTAATATTGCAAATAATAATATTAATAACTCTGTCATCTCAATTATTAATTTAATTATATATAAAATATCGACAATAATTGAATCAAATAACGTGAGATACTATGCAACAATTACTAAAGTAATAATTAAACAAAACTGAGTGACTTCTCACGTAAGCATCAATAAATAATACCGTATGCTGCTATGCAACTACACGTATTACTGTACTTTTACTACCGGGTAGTTCAACAGTTTAACTGTAAAACTTCCGCCGTTATTTTCATAAAAATATTTTTGTCATTTTCTCCATCCGACAATAATTCCATTGTGGTGTCCACCAATGATTGTACCGTCATACAGATATTCCCCGACAAAAAGAATATTCCCCAACCAATCGAATATTATATAATAACTTGCATACTTTGCAAAATTTATAAATATTACCCACAACTATAATATTATATCAAATTTATTCCATAATATTAAAAAAAATATTTTGAAAAATTTAAATCTTTATTCATAAAATTTGGGGTCTCACAATCTCCCCTCATAGAATTTCACCCTCGAAATTTACGTACGTACCTGGTATGCCGAACAAATGAGGACACTTCGTCAGATTCTAACTCTTGAGATATAACCTTTGAGCGTAAAATATATTTCAAGATTTTTAACAGGTACATTTTCATATGTTAAATCTTTCGCTATCTCGTCCGGTTCTAAATTAATAATGTGGTTCGGGTCATCCACATATTTACGTTAAAAACATTATGAACACACGACATACTTAGCGGTAAAACGAGTTTATAAGGCACAGTTTCTACTCGATCGAGGATTTCAAATGAGCCAATTAAATCGAGGGTTGAGATTTCCTCTCTTCATCGATTCTTGCTTCTAGAATAATGCCTTCTTGAACCTTTCAGCTCTGGGTCTATAGCTTTAGCAGCCTTAACATTATTGACTAAAGTCAGTTCTAATCATAAATTCGTTATCTTCACGTAGGTCCCTAGAGTCTTTAACTCTATCTTCATCATTTATACGAAATGGGTCTTTGTGTTAACAACATCGCACTCGTAAACACATACGATCTTCTACTCAATGCGTCAGCTACCACGTTCGCTCTTCCATAATGATATTGAATGGTACAATCGTAATCTTTAACAGCTCAAGCCAACATCTTTGGCACATGTTACGTTCGTTTTGGGTGAAGAAAATATTTGAGGGTTTAAGAAATGGGTTTTGTACTGGGGTTAATACAAAATTTGATTTCACGCTCTAGGGGTAGGCTAAGAAGTCGTCAAGAATACGTCAGGAAATTTATTAACAATAGAAATATCATTCACAACTATGACTCTCATCCAAGACTTGAATAACACGTCACATTGATACCTATCAACTTGCCATCGTTATTCACAACGTCCCACACGGAAAGTCTGGTTTTGGTGCATTCCACATAAGGAAGTCAACAACGAAAGGACCGGAGCTCTTTACTTATAGCTTGATATGACAATGATTGACTTTAATGGTTTGGTTGCTTGAATTCGCATAAAAGGTTGTTTAGGATTATGAAAGCTAACAACCTTACTAAAAGCATAATGAGTAGTTAACCAATCTATTCTTAAAATCACATCAAATGCAAGTATTTTTAAAGGGATAAGATCGACAGGTAATGTGAAAGTGTTGATTTGAATCAAACAAGATTTATAAATAGTGGAGGTAACGAAGGTTTCTCCCAACTGAGTTTCAATAGATGAATCAAAGTCTAACTTCTCAGGAGTTAAATTCAAACATTGAACACAACTAGGTGAAATAAAAGAGTGAGTAGAACCGGTATCTAACACAACTAGTTTATGATTCACTTACCCGTCTGAGTCGCCAAATAAATGGTACAGAATACAAATACAATCTTAAATATACAACATGAGCTGTGAGTTTTAATACAAATATTGTCTTCTAGACAGTATTCAAACTCAAAATAAGTCCTCAATACATTTATTAACACACTATTTCATAGAATAGTGAGGACTACTAATGCTATCATCTGGACCGTCACTTTGTTCCCTGACTAGTCCCTACTACGTTCTCATTTCCTGAAGAGAACAATAAAAGTAAAAGGGTGAGCCCAGTAAAAAATATTATGATTAAGATAATGCAGAATAAATTATCATTAGCCTTCAATAATGTTAAACTAATAAAATACAATAGACATTAAGTTTAACTGTAGCGGAACAAGCAATCCATTAAAAGAGTCAAGTAGAGAATAAAATCTACTATCTTTTATGATTTAAAAAGGTTTTCCATCACTTTTATCACTGAGACTCAGATTAATAAATAAACCACATCATCCACCACTACTGACGATGATATTCATTAGTATCACAAACACAAATTATCCATTGCACTACGGTCGAGGATATTCGTGTGTATTCATCGATGGTCGTGATCATGCCAACAATCGTCCATTAATGCACTACTGGGCCAATGAGGACTTTTACCACATCATTTTGTAACACTTGTCATGATTATACTAGAATAATCCACAGTCATAATCATACCAAGTCTATTTATGCACTACAGGCCACAGATGACTTTCATCAGAATATAAACATGAAAATGATGACAATGATATAAGAATTCAATAAAACAAGTTCAAGAATTATTTTATCTAGGAACCAACCACGTCCATATTGTCAACACGATACTGTTTTGTGGGGTAAAACTCAAGAATGCTCAGAAGAATATTTCCATGAAAAGATACTGGATGAAGCTCAAATATCAAGGATATTCCACTAATTTCATGGAGTATAAAAGCCAAAACTTTAACCAACTGAGTATATTAAATAATGGAATAACAAAAGAAATCACCGGGCATGCGATAGACCGCACAGACAGGTTATTCTAATAGAATAATAAACAACGGAACCAGGTCATGTGTAAACGCATAGACAGGATGTTCCAACATAATAATAAATAATGGAACCGTGAAATTAAGTAATGTATGCGATGCGGATATTCCAACGAGAATAATAAATAATGGAACCGGTCATGCGTAAACGCACGACATAATATTCAGCGAGAAAAATAAACAACGAAACCCAAAGTCGCGTAAGCGCTTGCAGATAAGATGTTCAGCGAGAATAATAAATAACGGAACTAGGTCATGCGTAACGCATGACGGAGATGTTCCAACAGAATAATCTGAGAATCGAATAACGGTAGAGAATTTCACCATGTATGCGGTGCCGCATAGGCGAGTTATTCAACATAATAATAAAGAATGGAATAACAGAAAAATTTCACCAAGTATGCGGTACTTCGTATAAACAGGTTATTTCAACATCATAATAAAGAATGGAATAACAGAATTTCTCTTTATGAAGACGAACGAAAGAAATAATACCCCTTACCATAAAAGAAGAGTATTTCGACTGGTAGGGCGAGGATATTCTTGAAGAAAACTTGTGCTACGCTCAAAGCTTCTTAAAACTCCAAAGAAATACACTCAATGTTATAGAAGAATTCTCTGAACTTCTGGTGTTCCATTTTTTGTTATTATGTTGGAATAATCTGTTTATGCAAAGTACCGCATACTTGGTGAAATTCTTCTATTATTCCATTCTTTATTATTATGTTGGAATAACCTGTCTATGTGAAGTACCGCATACATGGTGAAATTCTTCTGTTATTCCATTCTTTATTATTCGTTGAATATCCTCAGATGCTGCATGTATTTAATTCGGTTCCATTATTTATTATTCTATTTGAACATCTTGTCTGCGCGTGCTAGTATTTAACGGTTTCGTTGTTTATTATTCTGTTGGAATATTATGTCTGTGCGTTTACGCATTATCTGGTACCATTAATTATTATTCAGTTGGAATATCCTGTCTGTGCGTTACGCATGACCTGGTTTTGTTATTTATTATTCTATTGGAACATCCTGTCTGCGCGTTTACGCATGACCTGGTTCCGTTGTTTATTATTCTATTGGAATAACCTGTCTGTGCGGTCTATCGCATGCCTGGTGATTTTTGTTGTTATTCCATTATTTATTATACTCAGTTGGTTAAAGTTTTGGCTTTTATACTCCAAGAAATTAGTGGAATATCCTTGATATTTGTGCTTCATCCAGTATCTTTTCATGGAAATATTCTTCTAAGCATTCTTGAATTTTACTCTACAAAGAAATATCATGTTGACAATTTGGACGTTATTGGTTCCTGGATAAATTAATTCTTGAACATGTTTTATTGAATTCTTATATCATTGTCATCATCCTCATGTTTATTTTATGTTAAAAGTCATCTGTATTCAGAGTGCATAGATGGACTTGGTATGATTATGAATGTGTGATTATTAAGATAATTATAATCGTAATGTTACAAATGATGTGGAAAAAGTCCTCATGGTCTGTAGTGCATTGATGGACAGTTGTCGATATGATCATGACCATCGATGAATACATTAATATCCTTGACCCGTAGTGCATGGATAATTTGTGGTTGTGATACTAATGAATATCCTTGGTCGTAGTGAAGGGACTATGTGGTTTATTTATTAAGCTGAGTCTCAGCGATAAAAGTGATGGAAAACCTTTTTAAATCATAAAAGATAGTAGATTTTATTCTCTACTTGACTCTTTTAATGGATTGCTTGTTCCGCTGCAGTTAAAATTGATGTCTATTGTATTTTATCAGTTTAACATTGTTGAAGGCTAATGATAATTTATTCTGCATTATCTTAGTCATAATATTTCTTACTAGGCTAGTTGAGCTCACCATTTTACTTTCATTGTTCTCTTTAGGAAATGAGAACGTAGTAGGGATTAGTCGGGGAACGGAATGATGGTCCGAATGATAGCATTAATAGTCCTCACTATTCTATGAAATAGTGTGTTAATAAATGTATTGAGGACTTATTTTGAGTTTGAATACTGTCTAGAAGACAATATTTGTATTAAAACTCACAGCTCATGTTATATATTTAAGATTGTATTTGTATTATGTACCATGTATTTGGTGACTCAGAATAGGTGATGTATATCTATTTTGGGGGCGTCACAGTTAGTATCAAAGTTTAGGGATATGATCCCTGGCTAAGATGTGAGACAAGAACTAGGAGGGGAGAGGCGGGGATTTCCTTCGCTAGTATGACCTACCTAAGTTTATTTGGTATTTAATTGGGTCAGAGTATAGGGATAATATGTGATATGTTAATTAACACTTGTTTTGTGGCAGTATTTGAAAATGACATCCGAGAATATTGAGAACATCAATGGAGCATAGAAGACCGTTGAGTCTCCATAGATCAATAATCAGGATAATGTGCAATTCAACAACACGGACCAGATGATGAATGATGGAATGTTTAGAGGCTTTATGCAATTCATGCAACATTAGGCAAGAACGGCTCCGCCCAAAATATGTGTGGAACACCGGCAACTCTCGACGGCCATCGCTTATGCGATTCAAGGAACTGGGACCACCAGAGTTTTTTGGAGAGCCAAAACCACTTAAGACAGAGACGTGGATAAAGCAGATCAACAAGATATTTGATGTCTTGGGATGCTCCGAGGAGCAAAAGGTTCCCTTTGCCACCTTTATGTTATGGGCAAAGGCAGATTACAGGTGAGAATCTGTAAACCGTACTCAACCTACCGCACTAAAAATGTCTTGGCAGAAGTTCCAAGAGCTTTTCAACGACAAGTACTTTCCCAAAAGTATTTGTCACATGAAAGAGGTAGAGCTCATCAAGCTGGAGTAAAACAACATGACCGTGTCGCAGTACGAAGCCAAGTTTGCTGAGTTGTCCCAATTTGTGTCTCATTTGGTTGATAATGAGGAGAGAATGATGCGAATGTTTCTAAGAGGTTTGAAACCCGAGATACGTCAATATCTTATCTCTCATAAACTGTGTTTGTATTCAGATGTTGTTAATAGGGCTCAGTTATTGGAGCGCGATAATGAGTCAACCCAACCAAAAGAGAGGTAAACGACAAATGATAATACAAAGTGATAATGATCATCAAAGCGGTGACAATAAGCGTGAGAGGAATCAACATGCCAAAAATGGTAACCACACCGGTGGTAATCATGGCCAAAATAATAAGAATGGACATTTCAAGAAGAGGAGATTCAACAATGATGGAAAGACGTCAAAGATCTCAGAATGGACGACGATTTGTTTGAGTTATGATTCGGGGATGTAATCCTTTTAAGAGGGTAAGATGTGACAACCGTAATTTTGTAATATAATTTTTTAAATATTTATTTGATTGAATAAATATTTTTCGATGAATTAATTATTAGATTAATTAATTAATTGATGAAGTGGTGATAGATTAATTTAATTTTTATGTGTTACATTTATTAATTTAATGTGGAGAATTTTTATTATTCAAGTATGTGATTATGTGAGCTTATTGAATTAAAATAAATATTTAATGAGCTTATGTTATTTTAATTAATTTAATTATTAATGAGAGATTTAATAATTTGACATTATTAATTAAAGAGAATTTGAATTATGTGACTATGTGTATTAATGAGAATTTACTATATTTTAATTAAAATAAATTAAATTAGATAATTAATTTATTTTATATGGATGTGACATTATTTAAACTATATGATAAGGTTTTATTAAATTAAATTGTTTTGAAACCTTTTAATTCTAGCCAAACATGGCATTGGTGGGAGTTGAGGGAAGTTACCCATGATGGAGGGTAACTAACCTCTACTGCGTCAGTTTTTCTCCATTTATTAGACGCTTTCTTTTCTTTCTTTTCTTATCATTTTCTAAGTTTGGCAAAAAAAAACAGAGAGAGTTGAGAAAAGTTTTTAGAGAGATTGTGAGTTGGGTAATTGAAGAACTGTGGAGGAGGAGTTTATCTCTTGCAAATTGTATTCTACGCTTGGGTAATTTCTTCAACCCAATTCTTATTATACATCTTTTAAGTTTTCATAAAAAAATGGCTTTCATACTTCTGTGAGTCTCTGTATTTGGGAAATTACATTTGTTATGAGAATATATGTAATAATTGAGTTGTATGGCATGTTTTAATATATATTATATGGGTTTCCATATCTTCAGTTTCATGAAATTATACAGTAAAAGATTTCAGAGTATGTGATATGGCCATATGGCCTTATACGTGATTTTTATATGTCAAATATAATTTATTTTGCAAAATTCATACATTGATATGATTATGCATGTTAAAATGAACAAAATGAAACTTGAATGGTTGAATTTGGCTTAATAACAAACCCGTAGCGTTAAAATCCATGTTTTTGTTCAAAAACTTCAAGAACATCAAGAACGGTCCAATTTTCATATTTTAATTTTGTGATTATGTGTTTTAATAGATTAAAATCACTCCATAGATGTTAAGTAATGATTATGTACGAATTATAACATGTGGGTATGTGTAATTTGGTGAAATTAGTGTTAAAGATGTGTTGATTTATTTGAATCTCGTGTGTTCTTCATGAACTGGAAATTGAGTCAGGTTTTTGTAGTGACGCCAACCCCTGTTTCATTTCTTGCGCAGTAGTACTACCACGCCATGACTCAAGAGCTAGTACAAAAGTGGCGCCGTAGCGCCACTTAGCAAATTGTCCAAAAAATGTAAATTTTTACTGTTCAAGTATAGAAATGAGTTAGTGACCTAGTCTAATGCACATAAAAACTTGTTAGACATATAATGAGATATTAAAATGAGTTTTTACCAAGTCAAGAAGACAATTACATGTTATTTGAATCATTGATTATGTAATTAACTTGTTGTTCGTGTAGTATTATATTATGTGAAAACAAGTATGGTAATTTGACTAAGTATGGTCATAAAGTCGAGTTTAGACAAAGAATAACGTATGATGTTTAGTACGTTATTATTGACTGGTGTTGTGAACGTAATTGATATGTAGGATTTAATTCAAAGAACGAATTTGTTTAAGTGTAATCTACGCACGAGGTAAGTTTCTAAACCTTATCTTGTTACATTGAGCAAGTTTTCCAACTCTACATTTACGTTGAGCAAGTTTCTTACCCTAAACTTTCGTTGAGCAAGTTTCCTAATCTTACTTGTTATTGTTATATAAGTTGATTAATTCATCTTTCGATATTGAGCAAGTTCTCATTATTATTGATCAAGCCTGTCTTATATATTAAAGCTTATTAATCTTCAAGCATGATGTTGTTATACAATAATTATTCTATTGAATACCTTTTTAGATGTTATTCAAGTTAAATATTTATTCATTGTTAAACCTTGTTAGACTAGCGAACCCTTATTGATTCGACTAGTCCATAGTTGATGAGCGTTTTAAATTTTAGAACCCCTTGATGAATTATCCAAACCAAACTTCCTTTCAGTGCGGACTCGAATGTCAAACCGAGATGAACAACCTCAGATAGGGGATTATTTACGCTTTAGCGTTAAGATATTGTGCACAGTACGATAATAAGGGCTGATCCCCCTAAGTACGAGAAGGAGAGTCCATAGTCTTATGAATGTTAAAGGTTTCAAGTAAAAATACTTGACAACCTAGGACATAGTTCAAGGTCTTATGACCCTCAGAAATTCTTTTGATTCTTGTTATTCATTCTTGATTCAAAAGTTGAGCTTTTATATCCGAAGTTATTATTTCTCTCGCATGTTATTATTCATTGTTATATTGTTATACTTGTGGGCAATCGTGCTCACTCTTACGTAATAATAACATTGCAATTAAGAACGAAAGAGTAGACGAACCTTCCACTAGTAAGGGCAAGGGCAAGCTTAGCAAGTAATGAAGACTGTTTTATTAATGTGATTATGTGATGTAATTAGAATTGATGTTACTAAGACATATTTGTTTATGTTTTCCGCACAGATGTTTTAAGGTTAGAGTAACCTGGGATTTATTTATTACTCAATTGATGTAACCCCATAAGGGGAGAGATTTATTATTTATTTTGCCTATTGCATGGTTTGAAATTTATTTATGGGTAGATAGATAGATGATGCTTGTACAGTGAACACAAAATCCTGTGGTAACGGAAGTACCGGATTTGGGGGTGTCACATCATCAGCATCTGTCTTTAAGGAAGGAGAACGACCACCTATCATATGCTTCAAATGTGGAGGAGAGGGACACATCAGTCCAAACTGCGCGATGCCATCCAAAGCATGTTATAATTGTAGAGGAGAAGGTCACCTGGCCAAATTTTTTTGTGCACCGAAGACAAGTCCAGCTGGGATGGAGGCATCAAAGGCCGTCCCAAACAAGACAAAATCGGTAGTTCAACGAAGAACGTTTGCCGTGACATCCCAGAAAGCAAAGAACCCAAATGAGGTCATCACGGGTAAGCTTATCATAAACACTAGCGAAGTATATACCTTATTTGATACCGGTTCTACCCATTCTTTTATTTCACCTACTTGCGCTCAACTTTTAAATTTGACTCCGGAGAAATTGGACTTTAATTTATCTGTTGAAACTCCATTGGGAGAAACCTTTATTACATCCACTGTTTATAAGTCTTGTTTGGTTCAAATCGTTACCCTCACATTACCTGTCGATCTTATTTCTTTGAAAATACTTGCATTTGATGTGATTCTAGGGATTGATTGGTTAACTACTCATCATGCAAAAATTGATTGTTTTCGTAAGGTTGTTAGCTTTCATATTCCTAACCAACCTATTATGCGAATTCAAGCAACCAAACCATTAAAATCAATCACTATCATCTCAAGCCATAAAGCTATTCGTTTATTGAAAAATGGATGTCAAGCTTTCTTAGCTCATGTCACGGATTTAAACAAAAATATTATTATTTGCAATATTAACGATGTCTAGAAGTTCTGCCAAGGAGAGGTTTGGTCACCTAATTGCGCGCCAATAGGGAGAAATCCTTATTGGAAAGCCCCCTCTTTCCTGGGAACTACCTGGTCGATTAATATTGTGAATTATAATAATAATAATAAATGTTGTTAGATATATTGAGGTGTCTTTTTATGAAGTAACGGAAGTTTATATATATATATAAAAATTTTGTTTTATTAGTATTATTAATGTAATAAAAAAGAAAAGCTTTT
The DNA here is from genome assembly GCA_020205615.1 of Panax quinquefolius. Classification (NCBI taxonomy): domain Eukaryota; kingdom Viridiplantae; phylum Streptophyta; class Magnoliopsida; order Apiales; family Araliaceae; genus Panax; species Panax quinquefolius. The sequence continues at coordinate 51,461,783 of CM035153.1, forward strand.
TATATAAAACATAATACTTTTATAAAGTTATTTGTTTTATTAGACAATAATTAGAATATATTATATTCTATTATGCATAGTGTTTTGCATAATAAATTCTTTTTTATATAAAAATGAATACTTTTATAAAGTTATTTGTTTTATTAGACAATAATTAGAATATATTATATTTTAGTATGCATAGTGTTTGCATAGTGCCTGCATAGTGTTTGCATAGTAAAATCTTTTTATATAAAATAGAATACTTGTTATAAAGTTTTGTTTTATTTGATTATAAATAGAATATATTATATTTTATTGCATAGTGCAACATAGTATCCTTTCTATTTTCCTATAAATAGGAAGCTTAGTTAGAATTGAAAACCACACCAGAAGTTTAGAGAATTCTTCTATAATCTTGAGCGTATTTCTTTAGTGTTTTAAGAAGCTTTGAGCGTAGTGCAAGTTTTCTTCAAGAATATCCTCGCCCTACTAGTCGGAATACTCTTCTTTTACGATAAGGGATATTATTTGTTTTACTTGTAAGGGGTATTATTTATTTCTTTTGTCTTCATGAAGAGAACTTCTATTATTCCATTCTTTGTTATTATGTTGGAATAACCTGTCTATGCGAAGTACCGCATACTTGGTGAAATTCTTCTGTTATTCCATTCTTTATTATTATGTTGGAATAACCTGTCTATGCGAAGTACCGCATATATGGTGAAATTCTTTTGTTATTCCATTCTTTATTATTCTATTGGAATATCTTGTCTGTGCGTTTACGTATGACCTGATTTCGTTATTTATTATTCTGTTGGAATATCCTATTGGTGCGTATTACGCCTGACCTGGTTCCATTAATTATTATTCTGTTGGAATAACCTGTCCGTGCGGTATATCACATGCATGGTGATTTCTTTTGTTATTCCATTCTTTATTTTACTCAGTTGGTTAATGTTTTGGCTTTTATACTCCATGAAATTATTGGAATATCCTTCATATTTACGCTTCATCCAGTATCTTTTCATGGAAATATTATGACTAAGATAATGCAGAATAAATTGTCATTAGCCTTCAACAATGTTAACCTGATAAAATATAACAAACATCAAGTTTAACTGCAGCAGAACAAGCAATCCATTAAAAGAGTCAAGTAGAGAATAAAATCTACTATCTTTTATGATTTAAAAGGTTTTTCATCATTTATCGCTGAGTCTCAGCTTAAAAAATAATCCACATCATCCCAGCACTATGACCAAGGATATTCATTAGTGTCACAACTACAAATTATCCATGAACTACGACCAAGGATATTCATCTATTCATCAATGGTCATGATCATGCCAACAACTATCCATCAATGCACTACGGGCCAATGAGAACTTTTACCACATCATTTGTAACATTACGGTCATGATTATACCGATTAATCCCTGGTCATAATCATACCAAGTCCATCTATGCACTACAGGCCATAGATGACTTTCAACATAATATAAACATGAGGATGATGACAATGATATAAGAATTCAATAAAATAATTTCAAGAATTAATTTATCCAAGAACTAATAACGTCCAAATTGTCAACATGATACTTCTTTGTAGAGTAAAATTCAAGAATGCTCAGAAGAATATTTCCATGAAAAGATACTGGATGAAGCGCAAATATCAAGGATATTCCACTAATTTCTTGGAGTATAAAAGCCAAAACTTTAACTAACTGAGTATAATACAGAATGGAATAACAAAAGAAATCACCAGGCAAGCGATAGACCGCACAGACAGGTTATTCCAACAGAATAATAAATAACGGAACTAGGTCAGGTGAAATTCGCACCGATAGGATATTCCAACAGAATAATAAAGAATGGAATAACAACAGAAATCACCATGCATGCGATAGACCGCACAGACAGGTTATTCCAAAAGAATAATAAACAATGGAACCAAGTCATGTGTAAACGCACAGACATGATATTCCAACAGGATAATAAATAATGGAACCAGGTTATACGTAAACGCATAGATAGGATATTCCAAAAAAATAATAAACAACGGAACCAGGTCATGTATAAATGCACAGAAAGGATGTTCCAACAAAATAATAAATAACGGAACCAGTCGTGCATAACATATGATGACAAGATGTTCCAAAGAATAATAAAAATGGAATAATGAAGAATTTCACCATGTATGCGGTATTTTGCATGACAAAAGTTATTCCAACATAATGATAATGAATGGAATAATGAAGAATTTCACCAAGTATAGGGTAGTAGCAGCGTATCTGAGTTATTCCAACAGAATAATAAAGAATGGAATAACACAAGTTCTCTTCATGAATAAGAAAGAAATAATACCCCTTACGAGTACAACAAATAATATCCCTTACCGTAAAAGAAGAGTAATCCGACTGGTAGGGCGAGGATATTCTTGAAGAAAACTTGCACTACGCTCAAAGCTTCTTAAAACTCTAAAGAAATACGCTCAAGATTATAGAAGAATTCTCTAAACTTCTGGTGTTATTTCAATTCTAACTAAGCTTCCTATTTATAGGAAAATAGAAAGGATACTATGCAATAATATATATATAAAAAAAATCTAATAAAACAAATAACTTTATAAAAGTATTCTGTGTTATATAAAAATATTTTGCTATCTGAAAACACTATGCAGTAATCAATAATACTATGCGTAATAAAATATAATATATTCTAATTATTGTCTAATAAAATAAATAACTTTATAAAAGTATTCAATTTTATATAAAAGATTTTACTACGCAAAACACTTTGCAAGTTACTTTATACAACACTACGCATAATAAAATATAATATATTCTAATTATTGTCTAATAAAACAAATAACTTTATAAAAGTATTCTATTTTATATAAAAATATTTTACTATGCTGAAAACATTATGTAGCACTATACAACACTATGCATAATAAAATATAATATATTCTAATTATTATCTAATAAAACAAATAACTTTATAAAAGTATTCTATTTTATATAAAAGGATTTTATTATGCAAAACACTATCACGAGCATTATACAACACTATGCATAATAAAATATAATATATTCTAATTATTGTCTAATAAAACAAAAAACTTTATAAAAGTATTCTGTTTTATATAAAAAGCTTTTCTGCTTTATTACATTAATAATACAAATAAAACAAAACTCATCATTATTATAATTCACACTATTAATCGACCAGGTCGTTCTCAGGAAATAGGAGGCTTTCCAAAAAGAATTTCTTCATATTAGCGTGCAATTAGGTGACCAAACCTCTCCTTGGCAGAACTTCTAGACATCGTTAATATTGCAAATAATAATATTAATAACTTTGTCATCTCAATTATTGATTTATAATATATACAATATCGACAATAATTGAATCAAATAACGTGAGATACTATGCAACAATTACTGCAGCAATAATTGAACAAAGGCGCGGTGACTTCTCACGTAAGCATCAATAATCAATCTTTGTGTGCTACTTATGCAACCACGCCAGACATCGTACTTTTACTACCTAGTAGTTCAACAGTTTTAACGGTAAAGCTTCCGCCGTTATTTTCATAAAAACATTTGTCATTTCTCAATCCGACAATAATTCTGTTGTGGGGTCCACCAATGATTGTGCCGTCGTACGAATATTCCTTGTTAAAACAAATATTCCCCGACCAATCGAATATTATAAAACAACTTGCGTACTTTGCAAAATTTATAAATATTACCCACAACTGTAACATTATTTCAAATTCACACCTTCATATTTAAAAATGATATTTATAGAAAAATCATCTTTATTCATAAAAGTTGGGGTCTTACAACCTCCCCTACTTAGGGTAAAAGTTTCCCTCAAAATTAGGGTACGTACCTGGTATGTCAAAGAGGTAAGGATACCTTGATTTCATTTCAGATTCTAACTCCCAGGTCATTTCCTCAACATCGTGGTTTCTCTATAAAACTTTGACTTGAGGAACCTTGGAGCGTAGAATATGTTCCTTCTTATCCAAGATTTGAACAGGAACCTCTTCATTCGTTAAATCTTCCGCTATTTCGTCCGGTTCTAATTCAATAATGTGGTTCGAGTCTTCCACATATTTACGTAACATGGATATGTGACAAACGTTATGAACACGAGACATACTTGGCGGTAAAACGAGTCTATAGGCCACAGTTCCTACTCGATCGAGGATTCAAAATGGGCCAATGAATCGAGGATTGAGCTTTCCTCTCTTTCCAAATCTCGTAACTCCTTTCCATGGAGCAAAACGTAACAACACATGATCTCCAATATTGAATTTCACGTCCTATAAAGATCAGCATTGTAACAACCGAGAAATTCGTATTTTAATGTAAAATGATTTTTTTTAAATTTAATAATAATAAAATCATATTCTATGTGATATCAAGATGGTTGTTGTTCTATAATCTATTGATGTTGGGATGTCGTAGTATTTGAGCTACGTGAAGGAATTAAAGTGTTTGAATTTCTAAGACGAAAATAAATGTTTTTCGAGAAATTTTCTGAAAAACACTATTCATCGGTATTTGCTCAGGATTTATTTTTGAATTTCTGAGAAATACGTAATGATAGAATATCAAGGTAAGATGGATTATGTAATAATAATCTAGTTATGGAAAATGTAATATTTCTCTTGTGGACTTAAGTTATAAACATTAAGTAAAGCGAAGTATTAGTAAGAAAGTATTAATTGTATGATACTTAGGTATTGTACAAGGGAATGAAAACAAGTATAATACGGAGTATTATACGAGTTTGTATGAAGGATGAAATATCGTATATAAATTCTATATGAATTAGAATACAAGAATAATGCATAAACTATATGTATATGTATTATGTAATATTAATGGACTTGTAAAGATTGGTTAGGATTTTGTACAAGCCCAAGTCAATTATGGTTAAGGCCCAACTATTGAATTAATAAACATGTGAGTGTTTGTTAAAGCAAAGCCCAAGGATTTAGTTGATTAAGCCCAAGCTAGAGTCCAATGAATTGTTGTGATCCATGGGGCAAACCATATTAATATGGTTATTATGTGATAACCAAGTTATGTAATGATCAAGTATATTAATTAATGACCAAGCAAAGGATAGGATTTGTGTTGATCAAGCTATGAATAATAAGGAGGTGGTTTAGTGTATTGACTAAATTGCCCTAAACTTGGAAATCCTATAAATAGAGAAGGTTGACAAGCTATTTGGCACTTGTTCAAATAATCCAAACACTCTCTCTCAAAGTGCTTAATTGTTAGGAAGATTAAGTTGCAAATAAGCTATATATATAAGAAGAAGAAGCTACTTACCAAAGACTTCAAATGTAAGACTCCTTCTCCAATTATCTTCTATCTCTATCATGATAGGTTGATAAGAAAATTTTGGATTAAGGAACATGAATGATAAAAAGTAAGAAGTATGTGTAAATAATGAACTTAAGCCATATAAGTTAGTAATAAGTCATTTAAGCTAGCGTAAGTTATAAACTTATGTGAAGGAATTATGAACATATAATGAGTTTAATAAAAGAACTGGTATTATCATATGTATCAAGTATATATAAGTAAAAGCTATATGTTGAGATCATATGTGTATGATGATTGAGAAACTTTAATTATCATAAGTCATGAATGAGGAGATTATAAGTAGTTTATAATTTATCAAGTTATAAGCTTATGAAGAAATAAGTCAAAATCCAACCATGAGTATAAGTTGTTGGAATAAGTATATTAAGATGTTCACACAATGAATGAAATTCATTTGTAACGTTGAACAAGTCATAAGAATGAAGATTTGACGGAAATCGTACGATTAGACAATAATCGTCGAATTCTTGAAATTCCTGGATTAGAAGTCAAATTTTGAGTTTGAACTCAGAAACGCTGTTTTCCAATGGAGGCAAGTCATGTTCGTCATTTTAGAGTTGTGGACTCGAAAATGGGCGAATTCCAACTTAGAATGAAGAAACGAGCGTTGAACGTTCACGAACGTTTATCGTTTACGTTAAAAATGAACCAATAGGTGAATTTTTAGCAAACGAAGTCGAATAGATAAAATTCTTGCATAAACGCGTAGATTACATAATTTTTGAACCGTAGGCTTTTGAACGAGCCAATTCGGACTTATAACGAAGGAGTTATGCGTCAGGGAAGTTCACAAAATTTCACAAACTGAAAATTTTTTTGGTGCACAGAGTTAGCACCGCGGCGCCAACCCTACACCAAATTAGTCACGCCATAGTCTTGTAGCGGCGATGTCAAGTACACTAGAAACTCATGCATAACTTGAACCTTAATCTTGTTTGTGGTAGTCATTGTCCAGTGTCTGAGGACACATGCATATCTGAAACTTCAAAGCATGCCATGCGACCCATTAATAAGGACTCATGTGCGCAATGCCAAGTCCGGGACCATCCCATCGTTAACTTGCGCTACATGACATGATTGAGATGTAGGTATAAAAGTCGGTAGCCATGGCTGATTTCTAGACAAATGATAGTAAAGAATGAGTAAGAGTATGAAGAAAGGAAAGGAATGAATTGAAAATAAATTTACATTAAGGTAATATTGTTAAAGACTTAAAGATAGTATGAAAGGGTTGTTGATAACCTATTGAACCATTAATGCAAGAAGAATGATAAATCAAAATTGATAATAACGAAATCTAATACACAATTATATTGAGATGAAGGGTAAGATATAGTCAGATACATACTTGATTATATATGACCTAATGTAAGGCATTATGTGATCATGTATTGTAGAGACTTGAAAGACTTCAACGTAAAGTATTTATACAGTAGCAGACGTTAAAGGCAAATATTCTAACTCTTGTCTCAGTTCAATCTGAGTAAGTTTTTAACGTTTATGTATCCTTACGCATGAATTGAAGTACAATGAAGTTAAAGCCAGTTCTTTTGGCTAGACTTGACATATTGAGTGGATTGTTGATAATCTATTCATCTGTTATCAAATGTGATTATCTTTTGTCAACTACTTGATATGGTTTTCAAAAGAAGATTGAAATGTTAAACAAATGTTTTGTCGGTAGAAACAACAGGCACATGAGGTTGTTAAATGATTAAGCGATACATACGTTTAATGGATGTAGTGTTGATCAACATAGAGTACAATAGGCTGATCACCTAGAAGTGCTCGTAAGTAATACCGGGCTTACAGACTTAGTTCCGGGTTATCATTTTCAAAGAAAGAATGAATACTCGAGGTCTTTGACCGGAGTGAATGTTTTACTGAATATTGATATATTGTAAAACATTTTGAAAGAAAGATGAAGTGCTATTTTGAATCATCAATAGTACTTCATAACTACTGTTCAGTTATCGAAGATATACGATTCATATGTATCAAGCATGTTGTTGTTGAAATTGTTATACTTGCTGAGCTAGTTATGCTCACTCTTGCTTGATCTATATGAATGCAGCTAAGACTGAACGTCCCGAAGGATCGAATAAGGATAAAGGAAAAGCTAAGGCAAATTATTAAGCTGTCTTGTAATAGTATATGTCTATTGTTGTAATGTAATGAATATTATGACAAAGAACCTTTGTAACGGGTATAGAACCTTGGAAATGTAAATATTACTTTTAATATATAGAAGTTATGTTTGTTCTTTGAGATCTTTCAATGGAATGAATATATGAATGGTTGTACAGTATAACACCATCTGTCGGGTTGGAAGATACCCGGATTTGGGGGCGCTACAAGCATAACTCTTTTGTCGATCTTGTGAGGTTTTTATATGTTGTCGGATCATTTGAATCTTTTTTGTAGTCATATGTACCAACTCTGGTCCCAACAACGTTGCTTCACCCACCTCATCCCAGCATACTGGAGAACGACACTTTCTTCCATACAACGCTTCGAATGGAGCCATGCCAATACTTGCTTGGTAGCTATTGTTGCAGGAAAACTCTACCAATGGTAAGAACTTGTCCCAACTTCCCTTGAAGTCAAGGACACAGAGTCTTAATAAATCTTCAAGAGTTTGAATAGTCCTCTCTGATTGTCTGTCCATCTGAGGATGAAATGTCGAACTAAATCGTAAGTCCGTGCCAATAAAGTTTTGCAAACTAACCCAAAATCGTGAAGTGAATCTTGGGTCTCGATCAGAAACTATGGATACTGGCATACCATTTAGTCTTACAATCTCGTTTATGTACATACGAGCAAGACGTTCAGGTGTATAAGTTTCTCGTATTGGTAAGAAATGAGCAGACTTGGTCAATCTATCAACAATGACCCAAATTACATCTTTGCCTTGAGAAACCTTCGGAAGGCCAGTAACGAAATCCATGGTAATGTGCTCCCACTTCCATTCTAGAATTTCAAGTTGTTGCAATGGACTTTTTGGTACTTGATGCTCCGCCTTGACTCGTTGACAAGTTAGACACCTTGAGATAAATAACGCTATCTCTCACTTCATATTGCTCCACCAAAATGTATGACGAAGATCACGATATATTTTGGTACTCCTAGGATGGATTGCAAATGGTGTGTTCTGCGCCTCCATCATGATTTTATACTTTAAATCAGGGTCGTTAGGAACACAAAGTCTGGAGTTGACTCGAAGTTTTCTTTCTTCATCGATCTTCCTTCCAGCATAGTACCTTCATGCACTTTCTTCCTCATACGCATCAGCTCCAGATCTGTAACTTGAGCAGGTTTAACTTTATCAATTAAAGTTGGTTCTACTCGTATATTCGCTATCATCACATGGGTCCCTGGAGTCTTTAACTCTATCTCCATCCTTTGCAAGTCACACAAAATGGGCATTTGTGTTGTCAATATAGCACTCGTACCCGCATATGATCTTCTACTAAATGCGTCAACTATCACGTTCGCTTTTCTAGGATGGTATTGGATGGTATGATCATAATCTTTCAACAGTTCAAGCCAACGTCGTTGTCACATGTTGAGTTCCTTTTAAGTGAAGAAATATTTGAGGCTTTTATGATCCGTAAAGATCTCCACTTTCTCCCCATACAAGTAATGCCTCCAAATCTTTAGTGCAAAAACGATTGCTGCCAACTCTAGATCATGAGTAGGATAATTCCTCGCATATTCTTTAAGTTGTCATGAGGCATAGGCTATGACTTTCCCATGTTGCATGAGAACACATCCCAACCCTTTGCCCGAAACATCACTGTAGATGACAAATCCCTCCGAGCAGATTGTATTGCCGTAAGCGGTCTTTGAAATGAGTCTCATCTTGAGTTCTTGAAAACTCTTCTCACATTCGTCGCTCCAACCAAATTTTATATCTTTTTGAGTCAGCTGAGTTAATGGAGTAGCGATTCGAGAAAATCCTTCTACAAATCTCCGATAATAACCAGCTAAACCGAGAAAGCTATGTACTTTGGTCACTGATTTAGGTTGCTCCCAGCTTTGAATTGTTTCAATCTTAGCCGAGTCAATAGATATTCCATGACTTGATACTACGTGCCTAAGGAATGGTTCTTCCTCAAGCTAGAACTCGCATTTCTTCAACTTGGCATAAAGCTTGTTTTCATGAAGCTTTTGGAGTATCAGCCTCAAGTGTTGCTCATGATCTTCACGACTTTTGGAATAAATAAGGATGTCATCAATAAAGACAACCACAAAGTTATCCAAATATTTATTGAATACTCGATTCATCATATCCATGAAGGCATCAGGAGCATTAGTCAATCCAAAAGACATGACTAGGAATTCATAATGCCCGTACCGAGTTCTGAAAGCCGTCTTTGGAATGTCATCAGTTCTAATCTTCATTGGTGATATCAAGAATGAAGATCGATTTTGAAAAGAATTTGGCTCCTTATGGCGGTGAAACAGTCATCAATACGTGGCAATGGGTATTTTATTTTTATGGTGACATGATTGACTCCCGATAATCAATACAAATTCGCATACTCCCGTCTTTCTTTTCACGAATAGAACAGGACCACCCCAAGGAGGCGATTTAGGATGAATGAAACCGATGTCTAACAATTCATGCAGTTGGGTCTTTAACTCAAGTTGATAGAGCCATTCGATATGGGTTTTGGAAATAGGTTTTGTCTGGGTTCAAGGTCAATACAAAATTCAATTTCACGCCGGGGTAGGCCAGAAGTTCTTCGGGAATACGTCAGAAATTTATTAACAATAGAGATATCATTCAAAACTGAAGTATTTTTGTTTAAATCCGTGACATTGAGCTAAGAAAGTTTGACATCCATTTTCAATAAACGAATAGCTTTATGGCTTAAGATGACAGTGATTGATTTTAATGGTTTGGTTGCTTGAATTCGCATAATAGGTTGGTTAGGAATATGAAAGCTAACAACCTTACGAAAATAATCAATTTTTATATGATGAGTAGTTAACTAATCAATCCCTTGAATCACATCAAATGCAAGTATTTTCAAAGAAATAAGATCGACAGGTAATGTGAGGGTACCGACTTGAACCAAACAAGACTTATAAACAGTGGATGTAATGAAGGTTTCTCCCAATGGAGTTTCAACAGATAAGTCAAAGTCTAATTTCTTCGAAGTCAAATTTAAAAGTTTAGCACAAGTAGGAGAAATAAAAGAATGGGTAGAACCGATATCAAATAAGGTATATACTTCGCTAAAGTTTATGATAAGCTTACCCATGATAATTTTATTCAGGTTCCTCATCACGAAAAAAAAATGCTCTCTCTTAAACTACCAACTTTGGCTTGTCTGGGACAGATTTAAACAAAAATACGTCAGTTTTGAATGATATCTCTATTGTTAATAAATTTCCTGACGTATTCCCTGAAGATCTTCCCGGCCTACCCCAGAGCGTGAAATTGAATTTTGTATCGACCTTGAACCCGGTACAAAACCCATTTCCAAAGCCCTATATCGAATGGCTCCTATTGAACTTCAAGAGTTAAAGACCCAACTATAGGAATTGTTAGACATCGGTTTCATTCATCCTAGTACATCTCCTTGGGGTGCTCCTGTTCTATTCGTGAAGAAGAAAGATGGGAGTATGCGACTTTGTATTGATTTTCGGGAGTTGAATCATGTCACAATCAAAAATAGGTACCCATTGCCATGTATTGATGACCTGTTTGACCAGTTGCAAGGAGCCAAATTCTTTTCAAAGATTAATCTTCATTCTGGATATCACCAATTGAAGATTAGAACTGTGACGATTTGATTGTTTGAATTATGATTCTGGGGACAGAATCCTTGTAAGGAGGGAAGGATGTAACGATCCGAAATTTCAAATTGTAATTTAAATATTTATTGAGTTATATAAATATTATTTGAGGTGTTTATTGTTAAATAAATATTTGTTGATGTGATGGTTGATGAATATAAATGATTGGAGAATTTTCTAAATTAAATTAATTTATAATTTAGAGATTTGTATTATAACATGAGGTGTTATGTTGTTGTGTTGATTTAATAACTTATATGGTATGTTAAATTATTAAATAAAGTTGTAATGAAAATTATAATTTGGTGATATTAGCTAAAATGCAATATTTAATTAAAATATAGTATGTGATTATAATTCTACAATAAGGTGTTTATTAAAATAAATTAAAAAGAATTTAAATTAGTTTTTGTCAAACAAGGCTTAAGTATTTTAACTCTTTAATTTTAAATGATTTGCCAAACAAGCCTTAAGCTTTTGAATTTCTAGTTTTGAAATTTAATAAAATAAATAAAATAAATAAAATAATTAAATAATAAATATAATATATTTATATTATATACGTTAGTAATTGATTTCTTTTGCAATTAGTAGGGTTATTAAGGGGTATCAGTTTTATTCGAGTGCTTGAATATCAGTTGATTATTTGTATTACGCATTCTATTTCTTTCAAGTGTGAGAGTACTGAGTTTTGAGGAAATTGTGAACTTGGGAGGTTAGCAGAGAAAATTGAGAGAGAGTTACGAATTTTCACAACAAGTTCAAGTGATTAACAGTGTTTGCATTTGTAGTTGAAGGTAATTTTTACAACTTTAATATTATAAGCATATATATGAATATGATAACAACAATTTTCATACTCTGTGAATTTTAAATTGTTGAATTGTTGCTATATGATGGGATTACTTGTGATTATATGAGTATAGGATAACTGGAGATTGAGTCTTTAACGAGAAATTCATGCTAATTTCGGTTATCTGTAGAAATTTTGTCAGTATATATATGTTTTCATATGTAATCATGTAAGTATTAATTTTAGTAGCCAATTTGTATGTGAAATCATACATTGAAACTTGTATTTGGTAGTTCATTGAGTTATGAGCATAACGTAATTTGAATGGACTAATTTGGCCAACTAATGAATTCACAGTGATGATTTCTTGAATGAATATCAAAAATGGAGTTTTATATGAAAAACATGAATTTTGAGAAATTAAAATAGTTTTAGTTGGTGTTAAATTGTTCTAATTGGTTGAAAATGTGAGCAATCATGTTTATCATAGTTGTATATTTATGTTACGTGTTATTTTCACCGTTTGATGGGTGAAAATTGTGTTTGTTGGGCTAAAGTCGGTTACTATTCATTAGCCTCTCTCTGCGTCTGTTCAACGAGCAATGGCCTTTTCTTGTAATGTGTTACAAAAAATGGCTAGCGATTCTGCACGGTCCCTAAGTTTTCTACAAGCAATTGCGCCATACTTCGGTTTGAGATTTTGATGTTCTGTTGTTACTGCAGTCTTGGGATAGCATCATGGTGTGGTCTAAAATTATGTTAGCATGTTAAATGGGTAATGTTAAGGTTCATACAACATGGTGAGTTGTGGTTAGTAAGTTTAAAGTTGTAAGAATGTTTATTAAGTCGAGAACGTGTTATGTTGCAAGTTAGTTGGACAATGAACGTTAGTTAAGTGTTGCAAAGTAGAACACTTAGAGTTTCTGAAATGTGAATGGTAATGAACATGTTTTGGTATGTTAGCATATCTAATAGATATTTTGGTTCTAAAATTATATGTAGGTGATCGTGAGTTTAATTTTATAGCTTACGCACAAGGCAAGTTTTCTAACTCTATATTTACATTGAGCAAGATTCTAAACTTCTCTTTTTACATTAAGCAAGCCTTTTATCCTTACATTTCTGTTGAGCTAGTTCTTACTTTAAAGTTTCGTTAAACGAACTATTGTATTCTTAATCATGATTTGAACAATCTAGCTATGACATTATTGTATTCAACCAAGTTTGATGTCCAATACTTATTGATGCATTCTAACTTATTTATTGTTAGACAAGTTTCATTATTGTTATTCGGATACTATGAATGCATTTTTCTTGAATTCTAATTTCAAATGTTGAATCATTATAGTTCATTTACTTAACACAAGTCATTTTTATGATAAGTGAGCTTTATTTTCAGCTTACTATTACTTAATGTTAATTCAATAATTCTTAGTCTTAGCTTAATTTTATTCAAGCAAGGTTTATTATTGTCATTCAATACTTATGCTTTGTAGTTGTTCCTAAGCATGAGATCAAGTATAAATAGTTAGCTTATACTTATTCATTGTTTCATATTATTATTGATCAACTGTTGTATTATCAAACACTATTGATTCAACTAGTCCTCTAGTTGATGTTCATTATACTTCAAATTACCCTTGAAAGCTTATCCAAACCAAACTTTCTTTGGTGTGGACTTGTACTCTAAATACTGAGATGAATAACCCTATATTAGGGGATTATTTTTGAGCTATGCAATAACGTTAAAATGTTTGCGCAATACATAGTACAAAGGGCTGATCACCTGGAGTACGGAATGATGGTCCATATAGTCGTTTAGACTGTTAAAGGATAAAGTAAAACACCTGTGAACCTGGGACATAGATGATTATTATAGTCTTTTAGACTGTTAAAGGTTAAAGTAGAAATACTTGAAAACCTAGAATAGAGTTCATGGTCTTATGACCCTCAGTTATGTTTATTCCATATTTTGGATTTCAGTTCCTGATTATCATTGTAAGAGTACTATCCAGTTTTTGATGAGCCTATTTATTGGCAATTATTATTGTTATTCTCTTATTGATTAATTATTATATTCAGTGAGCAATTGTTTTATAAAATCATTATAGCTAAAGTGGAGAAGGTAGATGAACCTTCGTCTAATAAAGGAAAGGGAAAAATGTATAAGTGATGAAGACTTGTAATTTTGATTATGATTATGATGTTAGACTTTATCTTAATGATGTTATGTAATAATTTATTTTCCGCTTTTGAATGATGTTTAAAGGTTAAATAACCTGGGATGATTTTGAAGTAATTGATGTAACCCTATTTGAAGAAAGGATTATGGTTTAAATAATATTTTATTTGGGTAGATAGTATGATTGTATGGATAGTGAGCACCAAATCTTGTGGGAATGAAGTACCTATATTTGGGGGTGTCACAAGAACCGATAACATTCCAAAGACGGCTTTCAGAACTCGGTACAAGCATTATGAATTCCTTGTCATGTCCTTTGGATTGACTAATGCTCATGCTGCCTTCATGGATATGATGAACCGAGTATTCAAGGAATATTTGGATCACTTTGTGGTCGTCTTTATTGATGACATCCTTATTTATTCCAAAAGTCGTGAAGATCATGAGCAACACTTGAGGCTGATACTCCAAAAGCTTCGTGAATATAAGCTTTTTGCCAGGTTGAAGAAATGCAAGTTCTGGCTTGAGGAAGTAGCATTCCTTAGGCACGTAGTATCAAGTCATGGAATATCTGTTGACCCAGCAAAGATTGAAGCTATTCAAAGCTAGGAGCAACCTAAATCGGTGATCAAGTACGTAGCTTTCTCTTTTAATGGTTATTATTGGAGATTAAGTAGAAGGTTTTCGAATCGCTACTCCATTAACTCAAATTGACTCGAAAAGATACAAAATTCAGTTGGAACAAGGAATGTGAGAAGAGTTTTCAAGAACTCAAGAGGAGACTCATTTCAAAGACTGTTACGCTCGACAATACCATCGGCTCGGAGGGATTTGTCATCTACAGTGATGCTTCGTGCGAAGGGTTAGGATGTGTTCTCATGCAACATGGGAAAGTCATAGCCTATGTCTTTCCACAACTCAAAGAATATGAGAAGAATTATCCCACTCATGATCTAGAGTTGGCAGCTGTCGTTTTTGAACTAAAAATTTGCGGGCATTACTTGTATGGGGAGAAAGTGGAGATCTTTACGGATCATAAAAGCCTCAAATATTTCTTCACTCAAAAGGAACTCAACATACGACAATGACATTGGCTTGAATTGTTAAAAGATTATGATCATACCATCCTGGAAAAGCGAATGTGGTAGCTGATGTATTGAGTAGAAGATCTTATGCAAGTATGAGTGCAATATTGTCAACGTAAAGGACCATTTTGTGTGACTTGCAAAGGATGGAGATAGAGTTAAAGACTCCAGGGACCCATGTGATGATGGAGAATATATGAGTAGAACCGACTTTAATTAATAAAGTTAAAGATGCTCAAGCTACAGATCTGGAGCTGATGCGTATGAGGAAAAAAGTGCAAGAAGGTGCTATGCTGGAAGCAAGAATCGATGAAGAAGGAATACTTCGAGTCAACTCCAGACTTTGTGTTCCTAACGACCCTGATTTAAAGTATAAAATCATAATGGAGGCGCACAACACACCGTTTGCAATCCATCCTAGAAGTACCAAAATGTATTGTGATCTTCGTCATACATTTTGGTGGAGCAATATGATGAGAGAGATAGCTCTATTTATCTCAAGGTGTCTAACTTGTCAACGAGTCAAGGTGGAGCATCAAGTACCAAAAGTTCAATTGCAACCACTTGAAATTCCAGAATGGACGTGGGAGCACATTACCATGGATTTCGTTATTGGTCTTCCCAAGGTTTCTCAAGGCATCGATGCAATTTGGGTCATTGTTGATAGATTGACCAAGTCTGCTCATTTCTTACTAATACGAGAAACTTATACACTTGAACGTCTTTCTCGTATGTACATAAACAAGATTGTAAGACTACATGGTATGCCAGTATCCATAGTTTTTGATCGAGACCCAAGATTCACTTCACCATTTTGGGTTAGTTTGCAAAAAGCTATGGGCACGGATTTATGATTTAGTTAAATCATATCATCCTCTCGACGGACGGACGGACAATCGAGAGGACTATTCAAACTCTGGAAGATTTATTAAGACTCTGTGTCCTTGACTTCAAGGGAAGTTGGGATAAGTTCTTACCATTGATGGAGTTTTCCTACAACAACAGTTATCAAGCAAGTATTGGCATGGCTCCATTTGAGGCGTTGTATGGAAGAAAGTGTCATTCTCAAAGATCTTTGGGATGAGGCGGGTGAAGCAACGTTGTTGGGACCGAGTTGAGTACGTATGACTACGTAAAAGATTCAAACGATCTGCAATGTATAAAAACCTCACAAGATCGACAAAAGAGTTATGCTGATCTTCATCGAAAGGATGTGGAATTCGATATTGGAGATCATGTGTTGTTACGTGTTGCTCCATGGAAAGGAGTTACGAGATTTGGAAAGAGAGAAAAGCTCAATCCTCGATTCATTGGCCCATTTTTAATCCTCGATCGAGTAGGAACTTTGGCCTATAGACTCGCTTTACCGCCAAGTATATCTCATGTTCATAACGTTTTTCATATATCCATGTTATGTAAATATGTGGAAGACCCGAACCACATTATTGAGTTAGAACCGGATGAAATAGTAGAAGATTTAACGTATGAAGAGGTTCATGTTCAAATCTTGGATAAGAAGGAACATATTCTACGCTCCAAGGTTATACCTCAAGTCAAAGTTTTATGGAGAAACCATGATGTTGAGGAAATGACCTGGGAGTTCAAATTTGAAATGAAATCAAGGTATCCTTACCTCTTCGACATATCAGGTATGTACCCTAATTTCGAGGGCGAAATTTTTTTAAGTAGGGGAGGTTGTAAGACCCCAACTTTTATGAATAAAGATGATTTTTTTATAAATATCATTTTTAAATATTAAGGTGTGAATTTGAAATAATGTTATAGTTGTGGGTAATATTTATAAATTTTACAAAGTACGCAAGTTGTTTTATAATATTCGATTGGTCGGGGAATATTCGTTTTAACAGGAATATTAAATGACTTTTATAATCATTGGTGGACCCCACAACAAAATTATTGTCAGATTGAGAAAACGACAAAAATATTTTATGAAAATAACGGCGAAAGTTTTACCGTTAACTATTGAAACACCCGGTGTTAAAAGTATAGTAATACACGTGGTTGCATAGTAGCACACTGTATTGATTATTGATGCTTACGTGAGGAGTCACTCAGTTTTGTTCAATTATTGCTACAGTAATTGTTTCATAGTATCTCACGTTATTTGATTCAATTATTGTCGATATTTTGTATATTATTAAATCAATAATTGAGTTGACGAAATTATTAATATTATTATTTGCAATATTAACGATGTCTAGAAGTTCTGTCAAGGAGAGGTTTGGTCACCTAATTACGCGCCAATAGGGAGAAATCCTTATTGGAAAGCCCCCTCTTTCCTGGGAACGACCTGGTCGATTAATATTGTGAATTATAATAATGATGATAAATGTTATTAAATATATTGAGGTGTCTTTTTATGAAGTCACGAAAGTTTATATATATATATATATATAAAATTATATAATTTTTTTTATTAATATTATTAATGTAATAAAATGAAAAGCTTTTTATATAAAATGTAATACTTTTATAAAGTTATTTATTTTATTAGACTATAAATAGAATATATTATATTCTATTATGCATAGTGTTTTGCATAGTAAAATCTTTTTATATAAAATGTAATACTTTTATAAAGTTATTTGTTTTATTAGACAATAATTAGAATATATTATATTTTATTATACATAGTGTTTGCATAGTGTAAATGCATAATGTTTTGATAGTAAAATCTTTTTATATAAAACAGAATACTTTTATAAAGTTATTCATTTTATTAAATTATAAATAGAATATATTATATTTTATTTAAAAGATTTTGTTTTATTAGAATATTTTATTTATACTTCATAGTAAATCAATATGGACCGTCCGTTTAAAAGTAAATCAATCAGGACCGTTCATGAATTAGTTACTATTCATTCCATTCTCCTATAAATAGAAGCTCATTCCTTCATTATTTCTCGCGAATTCACTGAAACTCTATAGAGAGAACTATAGAGAGAAAGAAGAAAAGTATTCTGCTACTTCACTACTCCTATATCCAGTTTCTTCTAAGGTAAGGGGTATTATTTCTTTTGTATTCATGAAGAGAACTTCTGTTATTCCATTCTTTATTATTCTGTTGGAATAACTTGTATACGCGGGCTACCCTATACTTGGTGAAATTCTTCTGTTATTCCATTCTTTATCATTATGTTGGACTAACCTGTCTATGCGAAGTACCGCATACATGGTGAAATTCTTCTATTATTACATTCTTTATCATTATGTTGGAATAATCTGTCTATGTGAAGTACCGCATACACGGTGAAATTCTTCTATTATTCCATTCTTTATTATTCTGTTGGAACATCATGTCTATGTGTTTACGCATGACCTGGTTCCGTTATTTATTATTCTGTTGGAATATCCTATCGGTGCGTATTACACCTGACCTGGTTCCATTAATTATTATTCTGTTGGAATAACCCGTCTGTACGGTTTATCGCATGCATGGTGATTTCTGTTGTTATTCTATTCTTTATTATTACATTGGAATATCCCGCTCGGTCGTAAATTTACGCTTTGACACGGTTCCGTTATTTATTATTCTATTGGAATAACCTGTCTGTGCGGTTTATCGCATGCTGGTGATTTCTTTTGTTATTCCATTCTTTATTATACTCAGTTGGTTAGAGTTTTGACTTCTATACTCCATAAAATTAGTGGAATATCCTTGATATTTGCACTTCATCTAGTATCTTTTCATTAAAATATTCTTCTGAGCATTCTTGAATTTTACTCTACAAAGAAGTATCATGTTGATAATTTGGACGTTATTAGTTCCTGGATAAATTAATTCTTGAACTTGTTTTATTGAATTCTTATATCATTGTCACCATCCTCATGTTTATATTATGTTGAAAGTCATCTGTGGCCTCTAGTGCATAGATGGACTTGGTATGATTATGACCAAGGATTATTCGGTATAATCATGACCGTAATGTTACAAATGATGTGGTAAAAGTCCTCATTGGCCCATATTGCATTGATGGACAATTGTTGGCATGATCATGACCATTGATGAATACACGAATATCTTTGGTCGTAGTGCATGGATAATTTGTGGTTGTGATACTAATGAATATCTTTGGTCGTAGTGCAAGGATGATGTGGATTATTTATTAAGCTGAGTCTCAGCGATAAAAGTGATGAAAAACCTTTTTAAATCATAAAAGATAGTAGATTTTATTTTCTACTTGACTCTTTTAATGGATTGCTTGTTCTGCTGCAGTTAAACTTGATGTCTATTGTATTTTATAAGTTTAACATTGTTGAAGGGTAATGATAATTTATTCTGCATTATCTTAGTCATAATATTTCTTACTGGGCTAGTTGAGCTCACCCTTTTACTTTCATCATTGTTTCTTCTTGAAATGAGAACGTAGCGAGGGACTAGTCGGGGAGCGAATTGACGGCCCGAACGATAGCATTAGTAGTCCTCACTATTCTATGAAATAGTGTGTTAATAAATGTATTGAGGACTTATTTTGAGTTTTAATACTGTCTTGAAGACAATATTTGTACATAAATCAAATACAAACTTAATTATACAACATGAGCTGTGAGTTTTAATACAAATATTCTCTTCTAGACATTATTCAAACTCAAAATACGACAAAACATAATCTGAGAGTTTTAACACGAATATTGTCATCTAGACAATAACCACACTCAAATTCAATCTTATTACATTTATTATCACACTATTTCATAGAATAGTAAGGACTACTAGTGCTATCATCTGGACCGTCACTCCTTTCCCCGGCCGACTAGTCTATGCTACGTTCTCATTTCCTGAAGAGAACAATGAAAGCAAAAAGGGTGAGCTCAACTAGCCCAGTAAGAAATATTATGACTAAGATAATGCAGAATAAATTATCGTTAGTCTTCAACAGTGTTAAACTGATATAATATAACAAACATCATGTTTAACGGCAGCGGAACATGCAACCCCTTAGAAGAGTCAAGTAGAGAATAAAATCTACTATCTTCTATAATTTAAAAGGTTTTTCATCACTTTTATCGCTAGAACTCAGCTTAATAAATAATCCACATCATCAAATCATCCCTACACTACAGGCCAAAGATATTCTTTAGTATCACGACCACTTAATTATCCATGCACCACTGCTAAAGATAATCATGTTTTTATCAGCGGTCCCGATCATGCCATAAAATAATTCATCTTTTCCCCTGGGTCAAGAGAATCCTAGCCATAATCATACCAAAAAGCGTCCATCAATGCACTACGGGCCAATGAGGACTTTTTCCACATCATTTGTAACATTACTACCATGATTATACCACATAATTCACGGTCATAATCATACCAAGTCCATCTATGCACTACAGCCATGATGACTTTCAACATAATATAAACATGAGGATGATGATAATGATATAATAATTCAATAAAACAAGTTCAAGAATTAATTTATCCGTAAACAAATAACGCCCAAATTGTCAACATAATACTTTTTTGTAGAGTAAAATTCAAGAATGCTCGTAAGAATATTTCCATGAAAAGATATCGATGAAGCTTAAATATCAAGGATATTCCACTAATTTCATGGAGTATGTAAGTCAAAACTTTAACCAACCGAGTATAATAAAGAATGGAATAACAAAAGAAATCACCAAGTATGGGATAGATCGCACGAATATGTTATTCCAATCAATAATAATAAATACGGGAACCAGTCGTGCCAGAAACACACGCATGTGATATTCCAAATGTAATAATAATTAACAAAACCGGTCATGCGTAAACATACGTACGGATATTCCAATGTAATAACAAACAATAGAATCAGTCATGCGTAAACGCATGATAGGATGATGCAACAAAATAATAAATAATCGAACCAGTCACGCCAGAACGCATTGTACGTGATGTTCCAAATGTAATATTAAAGAATGGAATAATGTAAGAATTTCACCATGTATGCGGTACTTAGAATAGATAAAAGTTATTCCAACATAATAATAAAGAATGGAATAACAAAAGAATTTCACCATGTATGTGATTCGTGATGTAGATAAAAGTTATTCCAACATAATGATAAATAATGGAATAATGTAAGAATTTCACCAAGTATAGGGTAGCCCACGATACTGAGTTATTCAATAGAATAATAAATAATGGAACAGTCATCATGCCAAACGCTACGCATGTGATGTTCAAATGTAATAATAAAGAATGAAATAATGTAAGAATTTCACCGTGTATTATTGAGGTGTCTTTTATGAAGTCACGAAGTTTATATATATATATATATATATATATATATTATATATATAAATTTTGTTTTATTAGTATTGTTAATGTAATAAAATAGAAAAGCTTTTATATATAAAACATAATACTTTTATAAAGTTTTGTTTTATTTGATTATAAATAGAATATATTATATTTTATTGCATAGTGCAACATAGTATCCTTTCTATTTTCCTATAAATAGGATGCTTAATTAGAATTGAAAACCACACCAGAAGTTTAGAGAATTCTTCTATAATCTTGAGTGTATTTCTTTAGTTTTAAGAAACTTTGAGCGTAGTGCAAGTTTTCTTCAATAATATCCTCGCCCTACTAGTCGGAATACTCTTCTTTTATGGTACGGGGTATTATTTCTTTCTTTCGTCTTCATGAAGAGAACTTCTGTTATTCCATTCTTTGTTATTATGTTGGAATAACCTGACTATGCGAAGTACCGCATACTTGGTGAAATTCTTATGTTATTCCATTCTTTATTATTATGTTGGAATAACCTATCTATGCCAAGTACCGCATACATGGTGAAATTCTTCTGTTATTCCATTCTGTAATATTCTGTTGGAACATCTTGTCTGTACGTTACGGATGACCTGGTTCCGTTATTTATTATTCTGTTGGAACATCCTATCTGTGCGTTTACGCATGACCTGGTTCCGTTGTTTATTATTAATACATTGGAATATCCATCCCGTGCATTTACGCATGACTGGTTCCTTTATTTATTATTCATTTGGAATATATCACATGCGTGCGTTTGCGTGACACAGTTCCATTATTTATTATTACATTGGAAAAACACATGCTCATGCGATTACATCGCATGCCTGGTGATTTCTTTTGTTATTCCATTCTTTATTATACTCAGTTGGTTAAAGTTTTGGCTTTTATACTCTATGAAATTAGTGGAACATCCTTGATATTTGCGCTTCTTCCAGTATCTTTTCATGGAAATATTCTTCTGAGCATTTTTGAGTTTTACCCCACAAAAAAGTATCATGTTGATAATTTGGACGTTATTGGTTCCTGGATAAATTAATTCTTGAACTTGTTTTATTGAATTCGTATATCATTGTCATCACGGGTAAGCTTATCATAAACTCTAGAGAAGTATATACCTTATTTGATACCAGTTCTACCCATTCTTTTACTTCTCCTACTTGCGCTCAACGTTTAAATTTGACTTCAAAAAAATTGGACTTTGACTTATCTGTTGAAACTCCATTGGGAGAAACTTTCATTACATCCACTGTTTATAAGTCTTGTTTGGTACAAATCGGTACCCTTACATTACCTGTCGATCTTATTTCTTTGAAAATACTTGCATTTGATGTGATTCTAGGGATTGATTGGTTAACTACTCATCATGCAAAAATTGATTAATTTCGTAAGGTTGTTAGCTTTCATATTCCTAACCAACCTATTATGCGAATTCAAGCAACCAAACCATTAAAATCAATCATTGTCATCTCAAGCCATAAAGCTATTCGTTTAATGAAAAACGGATGTCAAGCTTTCTTAGCTCATGTCACGGATTTAAACAAAAATACGTCAGTTTTGAATGATATCTCTATTATTAATAAATTTCCTAACGTATTCCCTGAAGAACTTCCTGGCCTACCCCCAGAGCGTGAAATTGAATTTTGTATCGACCTTGAACCCGGTACAAAACCTATTTCCAAAACCCCATATCGAATAGCTCCTATTGAACTTCAGGAGTTAAAGACCCAACTGCAGGAATTGTTAGACATCTGTTTCATTCGTCCTAGTACGTCTCCTTGGGGTGCTCCTGTTCTATTCATGAAAAAGAAAGACGGGAGTGTGCGACTTTGTATTGATTATCAGGAGTTGAATCATGTCACCATCAAAAAATAGGTACCCATTACCACGTATTGATGACCTGTTTGACTGGGCCATAAGGAGCCAAATTCTTTTCAAAATTGATCTTCGTTAGGATATCACCAATTGAAGATTAGAACCGATGACATTCCAAAGCCGGCTTTCAGAACTCGGTACGGGCATTATGAATTCCTAGTCATGTCCTTTGGATTGACTAATGCTCCTGTTGCCTTCATGGATATTATGAACCGATTATTCAAGGAATATTTGGATCACATTGTGGTTGTCTTTATTGATGACATCCTTATTTATTCCAAAAGCCGTGAAGATCATGATCAACACTTGAGGCTGATACTCCAAAAGCTTCGTGAATATAAGCTTTATGCCAAGTTGAAGAAATGCGAGTTCTGGCTTGAGGAATAGCATTCCTTGGGCACATAGTATCAAGTCATGGAATATCTGTTGACCCAACAAAGATTGAAGCTATTCAAAGCCGGGAGCAACCTAAATCAGTGACCGAAGTACGTAGCTTTCTCGGCTTAGCTGGTTATTATCGGAGATTCGTAGAAGGGTTTTCTCAAATCGCTACTCCATTAACTCAGCTGACTTGGAAAGATACAAAATTCAGTTGGAACAAGGAATGTGAGAAGAGTTTTCAAGAACTCAAGAGGAGAATCATTTCAAAGACTGCTCGACAATACCATCTAGCTCGGAGGATTTGTCATCTACTGATGATGCTTGAGCAAAGGGTTGGGATGTGTTCTCATGCAAAATGGGAAAGTCATAGCCTATGCCTCACGACAACTCAAAGAATATGCGAGGAATTATCCCACTCATGATCTAGAGTTGGCAGCAATCATTTTTGCACTAAAGATTTGGAGGCATTACTTGTATGGGGCGAAAGTGGAGATCTTTACGGATCATAAAATCCTCAAATATTTCTTCACTCAAAAGGAACTCAACATGCAACAACGACGTTTGCTTGAACTGTTGAAAGATTATGATCATACCATCCAATACCATCTTGGAAAAGCGAACGTGGTAGCTGACGCATTAAGTAGAAGATCATGTGCGGGTATGAGTGCTATATTGACAATGCAAAGGCCCATTTTGCGTGACTTGCAAAGGATGGAGATAGAGTTAAAGTCTCTAGGGACCCATGTGATGATAGCGAATATACGAGTAGAACCGAATTTAATTGATAAAGTTAAAGCTGCTCAAGTTACAGATCTAGAGCTGATGCGTATGAGGAAGAAAGTGCATGAAGGTGCTATGCTGGAAGCAAGATCGATGAAGAAAGAAAACTTCGAGTCAAATCCAGACTTTGTGTTCCTAACGACCCTGATTTAAAGTATAAAATCATGGTGGAGGCACACAACACACCATTTGCATTCCATCCTGGGAGTACCAAAATATATCGTGATCTTCGTCATACATTTTGGTGGAACAATATGAAGAGAGAGATAGCGTTGTTTATCTCAAGGTGTCTAACTTGTCAACGAGTCAAGGCAGAGCATCAAGTACCAAAAGGTCCATTGCAACCACTTGAAATTCCAGAATGGATGTGGGAGCACATTATCATGGATTTCGTTACTGGTCTTCCCAAGGTTTCTCAAGGCATCGATGCAATTTGGGTCATTGTTAATAGATTGACCAAGTCTGCTCATTTCTTACTAATACAAGAAACTTATACACTTGAACGTCTTGCTCGTATGTACATAAACGAGATTGTAAGACTGCATGGTATGCCAGTATCCATAGTTTCTGATCGAGACCCAAGATTCACTTTCACGATTTTGGGTTAGTTTGCAAAAAGCTATGGGCACGGACTTACGATTTAGTTCAGCATATCATCCTCAAACGGACGGACAATCAGAGAGTACTATTCAAACTCCTGAAGATTTATTAAGACTATGTGTCCTTGACTTCAAGGGAAGTTGGGACAAGTTCTTACCGTTGGTGGAGTTTTCATACAACAATAGTTATCAAACAAGTATTAGCATGGCTCCTTTCGAAGCATTGTATGGAAGAAAGTGTCGTTCTCCGGTATGCTGTGATGAGGTGGGTGAAGCAATGTTGTTGGGACCAGAGTTGGTACGTATGACTACGGAAAAGATTCAAACGATTCGGCAATGTATAAAAACCTCACAAGATCGACAAAAGAGTTATGCTGATCTTTATCAAAAGGACGTGGAATTCGATATTGGAGATCATGTGTTGTTACGTGTTGCTCCATGGAAAGGAGTTACGAGATTTGGAAAGAGAGGAAAGCTCAATCCTCGATTCATTGGCCTATTTTTAATCCTCGATCGAGTAGGAACTGTAGCGTATAGACTCGCTTTACCACCAAGTATGTCTCGTGTTCATAACATTTTTCACATATCCATGTTACGTAAATATTTGGAAGACCCAAACCATATTATTGAGATAGAACCAGATGAAATAGCGGAAGATTTGACGTATGAAGAGGTTCCTGTTCAAATCTTGGATATGAAGGAACATATTCTACGCTCCAAGGTTATACCTCAAGTCAAAGTTTTGTGGAGAAACCACGATGTTGAGGAAATGACCTGGGAGTTAGAATCTGAAATGAAATCAAGATATCCTTACCCTTTCGACATACCAGGTACGTACCCTAATTTCGAGGGCAAAATTTCATAAGAAGGAGAGGTTGTAAGACCCAAACTTTTTTTAATAAAGATGATTTTTCTATAAATATTATTTTTGAATATTATGGAATGAATTTGATATAATGTTATAGTTGTGGGTAATATTTATAAATTTTGCAAAGTACACAAGTTGTTATATAATATTTTATTGGTCAGGGAATATTCGTTTTAACATGGAATATTCGTACGACGGCACAATCATTGGTGGACCCCACAACGGAATTATTGTCAGATTGAGAAAACGACAAAAATATTTTTATGAAAATAACGGCGGAAGTTTTGTAGTTAAAACTGTTGAACTATTCGATAGTAAAAAATACTGATTATACTGGCATTAGTTGCATGCATAAGTATACACGGTATTGATTATTGATGCTTACATGAGAAGTCACTCAGTTTTGTTCAATTATTGCTTCAGTAATTGTTGCATAGTATCTCACGTTATTTGATTCGATTATTGTCGATATTTTATATATTATTAAATCAATAATTGAGATGACAGAGTTATTAATATTATTATTTACAATATTAACGATGTCTAGAAGTTCTGCCAATGAGAGGTTTGGTCATCTAATTGTGCGCCAATAGGGAGAAATCCTTATTGGAAAGCCCTCTCTTTCCTGGAAACGACCTGGTTGATTAATATTGTGAATTAGAATAATAATGATAAATGTTGTTAGATATATTGAGGTGTTTTTTATGAAGTCACGGAAGTTTATATATATATATATAAACTTTGTTTTATTAGTATTATTAATGTAATAAAACAGAAAAACTTTTTATATAAAACAGAATACTTTTATAAAGTTATTTGTTTTATTAGACAATAATTAAAATATATTATATTTTATTATGCATAGTGTTTGCATAGTGCATGCATAGTGTTTGCATAGTAAAATCTTTTTATATAAAACAGAATACTTTTTATAATGTTTTGTTTTATTTGATTATAAATAGAATATATTATATTTTATTGCATAGTGCAGCATAGTATCCTTTCTATTTTCCTAAAAATAGGATGCTTACTTAGAATTGAAAACCACACCAGAAGTTCAGAGAATTCTTATATAATCTTGAGCGTATTTCTTTAGAATTTTAAGAAGCTTTGAGCGTAGTGCAAGTTTTATTCAAGAATATCCTCGCCCTACCAGTCGGAATAATCTTCTTTTACGGTAAGGGGTATTATTTCTTTTGTATTCATGAAGAGAACTTCTGCTATTCCATTCTTTATTGTTCTGTTGGAATAACCTGTATACTCGGTCTACCCTATACTTGGTGAAATTCTTTTGTTATTCCATTCTTTATCATTATGTTGGAATAACAATCATGCTGAAGTACCACATACGTGGTGAAATTCTTACATTATTCCATTCTTTATTATTACGTTGGAACATCATGTACGTGCGTTCACGCATGACCTGAATTCATTATTTATTATTCTATTTGAATATCCCGTCGGTCTTATTACGCTTTGACACTGGTTCCATTAATTATTATTCTGTTGGAATAACTTTTATGCATGCGATTCTATCGCGATGCGTGGTAATTTCATTGTTATTCCATTCTTTATTATTCATTTGAATATCGTTGCATGATTTAATTTCGCTTTGACCTAGTTCCATTATTTATTATTACGTTGGAATAACTTTTCATGTGCTGGTCTATCACATTTTGGTGATTTCTTTTGTTATTCCATTCTTTATTATACTCAGTTGGTTAAAGTTTTGACTTCTATACTCCATGAAATTAGTGGAATATCCTTGATATTTGCGCTTCATCCAGTATCTTTTCATGGAAATATTCTTCTGAGCCTTCTTGAATTTTACTCTACAAAGAAGTATCATATTGACAATTTGGACGTTATTAGTTCCTGGATAAATTAATTCATGAACTTGTTTTATTGAATTATTATGTCATTGTCATCATCCTCATATTTATATTGTGTTGAAAGTCATCTGTGGCATGTAGTGCATAGATGGACTTGGTATGATTATGACCAAGGATTATTCGATATAATCATGACCGTAATGTTACAAATGATGTGGAAAAAGTCTTCATTGGCCCATAGTGCATTGATGGACAGTTTTTGGTATGATTATGGCTATGGATTCTCTTCGGCCAAGAGTGCAAAGATGAATTATTTTATGGCATGATCAGGATCGTTGATGAAAACATAATTATCTTTAGCCCATAGTGCATGGATAATTCGTGGTCGTGATACTAAAGAATATCCTTGGCCTGTAGTGCAGGGATGATTTGATGATGTGGATTATTTATTAAGCTGAGTTCCAGCGATAAAAGTGATGAAAAACCTTTTAAATCATAGAAGATAGTAGATTTTATTCTCTACTTGACTTTTCTAATGGGTTTCATGTTCCGCTGCCGTTAAACTTGATGTTTGTTTTATTGTATCAGTTTAATACTGTTGAAGGCTAACGATAATTTATTCTGCATTATCTTAGTTGTAATATTTCTTACTGGGCTAGTTGAGCTCACCCTTTCTTTCACTGTTCTCTTCAGGAAATGAGAATGTAGCCGGGACTAGTCGGGTAACGGAGTAATGGTCCAGATAATAGCATTAGTATTCCTCATTATTCTGTTAAATAATGTGACAATAAATGTTATGAGGACTCCATTGAGTGTGGATATTGTCTAGATGACAATATTCTTATTAAAACTCTTAGATTATGTTATGTCAGTATTTATACTTCATTGTAGTATAAATAAATTGTATTTGTATTACATACTATATTTTTGGCGACTCGGAATAGGTGATGTAATCGTGACGCCCCAAAAATAGGTATACATCACCTATTATGAGTCGCCAAATACATGGTATGTAATACAAATACAATCTTAAATATACTGATGAGTCGTGAGTTTTAATACAAATATTGTCTTCAAGAGCGGTGATAAAACTCAAAATAAGTCCTCAATACATTTATTAACACACTATTTTATAGAATAGTGAGGACTACTAATGCTATCGTTCGGACCGTCACTACCACGCTCCCCGACTAGTCCCTCGCCACGCTCTCATTTTCAAGAGAACAATGAAAGTAAAAGGGTGAGCTCAACTAGCCCAAGAAGAAATATTATGACTAAGATAATGTAGAATAAATTATCATTAGCCTTCAACAATGTTAAACCGATAAAATATAATAGTACATCAAGTTTAACTACTGCAATGAACAAGCAATCTATTAAAAGAGTCAAGTAGAGAATAAAATCTACTATCTTTATGATTTAAAAGTTTTCATCACTTTTATCACGAGACTCAAATTTTAATAAATAATCCACATCATCCCCGCACTACTACCAAGGATATTCATTAATATCACAACCATAAATTATCCATGACTACGCCAAGGATATTCGTGTATTCATCAATGGTCATGATCATGCCAACAATCGCCCATCAATGCACTACGGGCCAATGAGGACTTTTACCACATCATTTGTAACATTACTGACCATGATTATACCGAAGAATCCCTGGTCGTAATCATACCAATTCCATCTATGCACTATAGGCCACAGATGACTTTCAACAGAATATAAACATGACAATGATGACAATGATATAAGAATTCAATAAAACAAGTTCAAGAATTAATTTATCTAGAAACCAATAATGTCCAAATTGTCAACATGACATCGCCAGGTAAAACTCAAGAATGCTCAGAAGAATATTTTCATGAAAAGATACTGGATGAAGCGCAAATATCAAGGATATTGCACTAATTTCATGGAGTATAAAAGCCAAAACTTTAACCAACTGAGTATAATAAATAATGGAATAACAAAAGAAATCATCGACATACGCGATAATCGCATGCAGAAAGTTATTCCAAATCAATAATAAACAACAGAATTCATGTCATGCGTAAACGCATGGATAGGATGTTTCAATGTAATAATAAATAATGGAACCGTGTCATGCGAACGCAAAGCAGGATATTCCAGCGTAATAATAAATCATGGAACCGTGTCGTGCGTAAAACACACGCATGGATATTTCAACATAATAATAAACAAGCGAATTCAGTCATACAGAACGCACATACGAGATATTCCAATGTAATAATAAAACAATGTAACCAGGTCGTGCGTAAACGAACAAACAGGATGTTCCAGCGTAATAATAAATAACGAAACCAGGTAATGCGTAGCATTATAGATAGGATGTTCAATGAGAATAATAAAAATGGAATAATGTAAGAATTTCACCATGTTTGCAGATACTACTGGCATGTAGACGAGTTATTCAACATAATAATAAAGAATGGAATAACATAAGAATTTCACCAAGTATGTGGTACTTTGCATAGACAGGTTATTCCAACATAATTACAAAGAATGAAATAACAGAAGTTCTCTTCATGAAGACGAAAGAAAGAAATAATACCCCTTACGAGTACAACAAATAATATCCCTTACCATAAAACTAGAGTATTCCGACTGGTAGGGTGAGGATATTCTTGAAGAAAACTTGCACTACGCTCAAAGCTTCTTAAAACTCTAAAGAAATACGCTAAAGATTATGAAGAATTCTCTGAACTTCTGGTGTGGTTTTCAATTCTAACTAAGCATCCTATTTATAGGAAAATAGAAATGATACTATGCTGCACCAGCACTATGCAATAAAATATAATATATTCTATTTATAATCAAATAAAACAAAACTTTATAAAAAGTATTCTATTTTATATAAAAAAATTTACTATATAGGCACTATGCAAATACTATGCATAATAAAATATAATATATTCTAATTATTGTCTAATAAAATAATTAACTTTATAAAAGTATTCGCATTTTTATATAAAAAGATTTTACTATGCAAAACACTATGCATAATAGAATATAATATATTCTAATTATTGCCTAATAAAACAAATAACTTTATAAAAGTATACATTTTATATAAAAAGTTTTTCTATTTTATTACATTAATAATACTAATAAAACAAAATTTACATATATATATATATATATATATATAAACTTTAGTGACTTCATAAAAAAACACCTCAATATATCTAACAACATTTATCATTATTATTATAGTTCACAATATTAATCCACTGTGTCGCTCCTGTGAAAGAGGGGCTTTCTAATAAGGATTTTTCTCCCTATTGCGTAGCAATTAGGTGACCAAACCTCTCCTGGCGTAACTTCTAAACATCGTTAATATTGCAAATAATAATATTAATAACTCTGTCATCTCAATTATTTATTTAATAATATATAAAATATCGACAATAATTGAATCAAATAACGTGAGATACTATGCAACAATTACTGAAGCAATAATTGAACAAAACTGAGTGACTTCTCACGTGCATTAATAATCAATACCGTGTGCTACTATACAACCACACGTATTACTGTACTTTTACTACCGAGTAGTTCAATAGTTTCAACTGTAAAACTTCTGTCGTTATTTTCATAAAAATATTCTTGTTGTTTTCTCAATCCGAAAATAATTCCGTTGTTGGATCCACCAATGATTGTGTCATCGTATGAGTATTCCCTGTTAAAACGAATATTCCCTGACCAATCAAATATTATATAACATCTTGTGTACTTTGCAAAATTTATAAATATTACCCACAACTATAACATTATATCAAATTTATTCCATAATCTTCAAAAATGATATTTATAGAAAAATCATCTTTATTAAAAAAAGTTGGGGTCTTAAAACCTCCACTTCTTATGAAATTTTGCCCTCAAAATTAGGGTACGTACCTGGTATGTCGAAAACGTAAGGATATCTTGATTTCATTTCAGATTCTAACTCCCAGGTCATTTCCTCAACATCGTGGTTTCTCCACAAAACTTTGACTTGAGGTATAACCATAGAGCGTAGAATATGTTCCTTCTTTTCCAAGATTTGAACAGGAGCCTCTTCATACATCAAATCTTTTGCCATTTCGTCCTGTTCTAACTCAATAATGTGGTTCGGGTCTTCCACATATCCGCTTCGATGACTGTTATCACAGGTATTATCATTTTGTCGGCTGCTCTCTTTTGGTTGGGTTGACTCATTATCGCGCTCCAATAACTGAGCACTATTAACAACGTCTGAATACAAACAAAGTTTATGAGAGATAAGATATTGACGTATCTCGGGTATCAAACCTCTTAGAAACATTCACGTCATTCTCTCCTCATTATCTACCAAATGGGACGCAAACCGGGATAACTCGGCAAACTT
This sequence comes from Panax quinquefolius, assembly GCA_020205615.1. NCBI lineage: Eukaryota > Viridiplantae > Streptophyta > Magnoliopsida > Apiales > Araliaceae > Panax > Panax quinquefolius. The sequence goes on from CM035153.1 coordinate 51,494,052, forward strand.
GGCTTCGTACTGCGACATGGTCATGTTGTTTTGCTCCAGCTTGATGAACTCTACCTCTTTCATGTGACGAATACTTTCGGGAAAGTACTTGTCGTTGAACAATTCTTGGAACTTCTCCCAAGTCATCTTCAGTGCGGCAGGTTGAGTACGTTTTACAGATTCCCACGAGTAATCTGCCTCTGTACGCAACATGAAGGCGGCAAAGGGAACCTTTTGCTCCTCGGAGCATCCCAAGACATCAAATATCTCGCAGATCTGCTTTATCCACGTCTCTGCCTTAAGTGGTTTTGGCTCTCTAAAGAACTCCGGTGGTCCCAGTTCCTTAAACTACTTAGCGGTGACCGTCCGAGAGTTGCCAGTGTTTCCACCTTCATTTTGGACAGGAGCCGCTCTTGCCTAATATTGCATGAAGTGCATAAAGCCTCTGAACATTCCATCGTTCATCATCTGGTCCATGTTGTTACTTGCCTGAGGATTGTCGCCTTCCTGATGCATATTATCCTGATTATTGATCTGTGGAGACTCAACGGTCTCCTGTGCTCCATTGATGTTCTCAACATTCTCGGATGTCATTTTCAAATAACGCCACAAAACAAGGGTTAATTAACATATCACATATTATCCCTATACTCTGACCGACCAATTAAATACCAAATAAAATTAGGTAGGTCATACTAGCAAAGGAATTCCCCGTCTCTCCCCTCCTAGTTCTTGTCTCACATCTTAGCCAGGGATCATATCCCTAAGTGTGACGCCCCAAAAATAGGTATACATCACCTATTCTGAGTCGCCAAATACATGGTACAGAATATAAATACAATCTTAAATATACAACATGTGCTGTGAGTTTTAATACAAGTATTGTCTTCAAGATAGTATTAAAACTCAAAATAAGTCCTCAATACATTTATTGACACACTATTTCATAGAATAGTGAGGACTACTAATGCTATCATCTGGACCGTCACTCCATTCCCCGACTAGTCCTCGCCACGTTCTCATTTCTCAAGAGAACAATGAAAGTAAAAGGGTGAGCTCAACTAGCCCAGTAAGAAATATTATGACTAAGATAATGCAGAATAATTTATCATTAGCCTTCAACAATGTTAAACTAATAAAATACAATAGACATCAAGTTTAACTGCAGCGGAACAAGCAATCCATTAAAAGAGTCAAGTAGAGAATAAAATCTACTATCTTTTATGATTTAAAAGGGTTTTTCATCACTTTTATTCTTTGAGACTCAACTTAATAAATAATCTACATCATCATCCACAGACTACTGACCAAGGATATTCATTAGTATCACAACCACAAATTATCCATGCACTACGGCCAAGGATATTCGTATATTCATCAATGGTCATGATCATGCCAACAACTGTCCATCAATGTACTACGAGCCAATGAGGACTTTTACCACATCATTTGTAACATTACGGTCATGATTATACCGATTAATCCCTGGTAATAATCATACCAAGTCCATCTATGCACTACAGGCCACATATGACTTTCTACATAAAATAAACATAAGGATGATGACAATGATATAAGAATTCAAAAAAACAAGTTCAGGAATTAATTTATCCAAGAATTAATAACGTCCAAATTATCAACATGATACTTCTTTGTAGAGTAAAATTCAAGAATGCTCAGAAGAATATTTCCATGAAAAGATACTGGATGAAGCACAAATATCAAGGATATTCCACTAATTTCATGGAGTATAGAAGTCAAAACTTTAACTAACTGAGTATAATAAAGAATGGAATAACAAAAGAAATCACCAGCGGCGAGGCGGAGATAGAGCATAGATAAAAGTTATTCAACGAGAATAAAAATAACGGAACTAGGTCAGGTGAAATTCGCACCGACAGGATATTCCGACAGAATAATAAAGAATGGGATAACAACAGAAATCACCATGCATGCGATAGACCGCAAAGACATGATATTCCAACAGAATAATAAACAACGGAACTAAGTCATGCGTAAACGCATAGATAGGATGTTCCAACAAAATAATAAATAATGGAACTAAAGTTATGCAGAACATGATAGACAAGATGTTCCAACGGGATAATAAAATGGAATAACATAAGAATTTCACCATGTATGTCAGACTGCCAGATGTATAAAGTTATTCCAACATAATAATAAAGAATGGAATAATGTAAGAATTTCACCAAGTATAGGGTAGCAGCACAGTACAAAGTTATTCAACAGAATAATAAAGAATGGAATAACAAAAGTTCTCTTTATGAATAAGAAAGGAATAATACACCTTAACTTAGAAGAAACTGGATATAGGAGTAGTGAAGTAGCAAAATACTTTTCTTCTTTCTCTCTATAGTTTCTCTCTCTAGAGTTTCAATGAATTTGTAAGAAATAATGAAGGAATGAGCTTCTATTTATAGGAGAATGGAATGAATAGTAACTAATTCATGAACGGTCCAGATTGATTTACTTTTAAACGGACGGTCCATATTGATTTACTATGCAGTATAAATAATATATTCTAATAAAACAAAATCTTTTAAATAAAATATAATATATTCTATTTATAATCTAATAAAATGAATAACTTTGTAAAAGTATTACATTTTATATAAAAAGATTTTACTATGCAAACACTATGCATGCCTTTATGCAAACACTACGCATAATAGAATATAATATATTCTATTTATAGTCTAATAAAACAAATAACTTTATAAAAGTATTATGTTTTATATTAAAAGCTTTTCTATTTTATTACATTAATAATACTAATAAAATAAAATTAATATATATATATATAAACTTCTATGACTTCATAAAAAGACACCTCAATATATTTAACAACATTTATCATCATTATTATAATTCACAATATTAATTGACCGAGTCGTTTCCAGAAAGAGGGGCTTTCAATAAGGATTTCTCCTATCAGGCGCACAATTAGGTGACCAAACCTCTCCTTGGCAGAATTTCTAGACATCATTAATATTGCAAATAATAATATTAATAACTCTGTCATCTCAATATATAAAATATCGACAATAATTGAATACAACTAAGTGACTTCTCACGTAAGCATCAATAATCAATGGTGTAGCTATATACAACCACGCCAGACATCAGCATCTTTTAACACCGTGTGTTTGAAGCAGATTAACAGTAAAACTTCCATAGATTATTTTCATAAAATATTTTTGTCATTTTCTCAATCCGATAATAGTTTCGTTGTGGGGTCCACCAATGATTGTGTCATTATACGAATATTCTCCGACCAATCGAATATTATCTAACAACTTGCGTACTTTGCAAAATTTAAAACTATTACCCACAACTATAACATTATATCAAATTCATTCCATAATATTCAAAAATGATATTTATAGAAAAATCAACTTTATAGAATAAAATCTACTATCTTCTATGATTTAAAAGGTTTTTCATCACTTTTATCGCTGGAACTCAGCTTAATAAATAATCCACATCATCAAATCATCCATGCACTCTGAGCCAAGGATATTCTTTAGTATCACAACCACGAATTATCCATGCACTACTGAATACTAAAGATAATCATGTTTTCATCAATTATCCCCGATCATGCCATAAAATAATTCATCTTCGCACCCTTGGTCAAGAGAATCCATAGCCATAATCATACCAAAAACTATCCATCAATGCACTACGGGCCAATAACGACTTTTTCCACATCATTTGTAACATTACGGTCATGATTATACCGAATAATCCCTGGTCATAATTATACCAAGTCCATCATATGCACTACAGGCCACATATGACTTTCAGCATAATATAAACATGAGGATAATGACAATGACATAGTAATTTAATAAAACAAGGTCAAGAATTAATTTATCCAGGAACTAATAACGTCCAAATTGTCAACATGATACTTCTTTATAGAGTAAAATTCAAGAATGATCAGAAGAATATTTCCATGAAAAAATACTGGATGAAGAGCAAATATCAAGGATATTCCACCAATTTCATGGAGTATAGAAGTCAAAACTTTAACCAACTAAGTATAATAAAGAATGGAATAACAAAAGAAATCACCAGGCATGCGATAGACCGCACAGAAAGGTTATTCCAATAGAATAATAAATAATGGAACTAGGTCAGGCAAAATTCGCACCGACAAGATATTCCAACAGAATAATAAAGAATTGAATAACAACAGAAATCACCATGCATGCGATAGGAATCGCATGCATGGTTATTCTAACGAACAATAATTAATGGAACCAAGTCAAAGCAATACGCACCAAACACGATATTCGATAGAATAATAAATATGAGAACCAATCGTGTCATGCGTAAACGCATTGAGAGGATGTTCCAATGAGAATAATAAAGAATGGAATAATGAAGAATTTCACCATGTATGCGGTACTTGGCATGTAGGCAGTTATTCTAACATAATAATAAAGAATGGAATAATGGAAGATGTAAAAACCCAAAACCCTAATAAGACTCGTATGTATAAATCCCGTTATATAAATAAAATTTCTCTATTCTGAATGTGTTATGTGTTATTATATACTTGGTTTGACAAAATTGAACAAATAAATTTTTATCCGAAAAACGTCGTGCTTGACACCTCGTGCTTAAAATTTTTTCTATAATCGGACTTTTCGGTAAAATTATTTTGACAAGTTGCTTTATCATGCTTACAATGACAAAACGCTTTGTCGTGCTTGTTAGGATTAGTGAGAAATTTAGGTTAGTAAACCTAGGTTAACAAACCCTAACCCTAATTAGCAAAACCATAACCTTAGTTTATTAATTAAACCCTAATTAGCTAATCTAACCCTAATTAGCTTATGATAACACATAATCATGGTTAGTAAACTTCAATTAGGTACTAAGTAACATTACTTAACATTCCTAATCATTAGAAACAAAACCCTAATCAAGATTAGTGAAGATTTAAGCCTAATTAAGCTACTAATTTGATCAACTAGCTCACAAGTAGGTTGAGAGTCACCATTTCAAGTTCCAAAACATCACAAGACATGCTTCTAGACTCCCAAACAGCAGAAGAGTCACAAATCAGATCTTTATAGAGGTAAGTAGGTGGAAAAATGACCAAAAAGCCAAGTTGAAGAATTCTATAAATAGAACCTTGAAATTTGAGCAAACTCACGAATTCTCAAAGCATAGATACACTTATAAACCTACCATATCAAGCCTAATTGATAGCAATAACAACATCAGAAGCTAGAATCATAAATTGCTCAAGAAAAGGTGCAAACCCTAGTTCATAAATTTCTCTTTGATCTTATGTTATATTTGTTGTTTAGATGTTTAGAATTATGTATTAGGATGATAGAAAGTATTTTAGATCAGTAGAACACGTTTTCATAACATCTAAATACCTTAATTAAGTGTTTTATGAAATCTAGGAATTTTGTAAAACTTGGTCTGACAGTCGAATGTCAGAGTTTGTAGATTCGTGTGTGTTTATGTTTTGGTCTGTTAATCAATTGGTATTTGTAGTCTGTAGTAGGTCTTCAATCTGGAAAAGAAATTAGGTTCAGATGAACTGTATATTTCAAGTTATAAGCAGTCAAAGTGGGTTGACCGTTCACGAATTTTGGTTTTTTGGGTTGCCTAGAAAACTCAAGAAAAATCGAGCATGGCTATTACTTTGACGAATTCGCTTAATCATCTTCTGATTGTTAATTGTTTATGTTTTTGTTATAGATTAGTACCCTGTTATACATACTACATATCTATGATCTTCAATCAAACAAATAACTCATAGGATTTAGGAATTATTGGTCAAAAGTGGTCGATCGAAAGATGATCGAAGTTTTCGGGCTTTCGAAAAAGCGAAGAACACGAAAAACAGCTTGTTAATGTATTTTGACCGCATAAATAGAGACCTTAGAGTTAATATTTGTTCATGTTAATGTTATATATATGTACTACGACGATATATGTATCGCATGTTACAACAAACACAACATACATCTAATACACAGAATCAAAGTTATTCAAGCCACAAAACTGTTGACCGACCATGACCACTGTTCTGGGTTGCCCAGAAACCCAAGAACAGCTCTAACAGTAACTTTGAACCTTTATAATCTCTTGTTAGATATAGATTAAAGCCTATTTATTGCTTGATCTTGTACTATTGTATGAGTACTACAACACCAATACTTGATCTAACCAAAAATCATTACCAAGAATAAGTTATTTGAGGTCAAATGGTCACTCACTCGATTTACTGACCAGCACGTACGCCTGTAAACTCAAGAACACCTACAGCGACACTTTCTGTCACTATAGAGCTTTAGCGACAGACAAAAATTATTTTTCTTTAAAACTAAATTATATAAATTAGAAATAATTAATAAATAAATATAATAGCAGTATGAAAAATTATATTAAGTTATTATAATTAAATTCTGATATTTTTACATAAATAGAATAATTATTTTATATTATTTTATTATTATTAAGAATTTACTTATTAATAAAGAAATTAGAATAATTATTTATAAATACTAAATAATTATGGAAAAATATTATTAATGATATAAAAATTATAATAAGTGAATATAAATTATTTAATAATAATACTCAACGTATTTGTAAAATTTTAGGTAAATATTAATTACTTATAAATAGAAATAAATGATTTAAAAATCATTTAAAGGATAAATAAATATTTTAAGTACTTTTAAAATTTTTAAAAATATTATAATGGATAAATAAATTTTATAAATAAAATTTAGTCCTTATAACAAGGGTATTAAATACTAAACCCTATTCAAATCTAACCCGATATTAAATAAATATTATAATTGAATATTGTTATCAATATTAACGTGTTAGATTTATTTATATGAATATCGTAGGTACTTATTAACGTTTGAATAACATAACTTGACTGATCTACGCTCAGACAAGTTCTCTATCCTTAAATCTCTTATAAAGCAAGTTCTCTATCCTTAAATCTATTATAAAGCAAGTTCTCTATCCTTAAATCTCTTATAAAGCAAGTTCTCTATCCTTAAATCTCTTATAAATAAAATTTCTTAAACGCTGCTTATTTATTGGACAAGATTTTTATCTTGATATGCTGTTGATATAATACACCTACAATTGAATTACCTTATTATTGAAAAGTTATTGCTATAGTTCCAGCATAACTAAGAAATGAATTGTTTATCCATATGATATTGTTTATTGAGCATAAACTGTTGTGTCAAACCAAATTATTTTGGTAAGACAATCTTATACTGAAGTTGAGTATCCCGTAAGGGAGCGAAGTTTAGTCAATTCATATATTGACAGAAGTTTTAGTGTATCTTGAGCACTGTAGGTGATATGCATACTCCTAGGATGTTGCATAGGCTGATCCCCTATCTCACATCTGAATAAAATTTCTAAGTCTTTGTGACTGACAGAAATAAGAAAAAATTCCAGAAATGGTAAAGTTAAAAATCCAGAAATGGTAACAACTATCAGTTGACATTTGAATTGTTATAATTCTTCAAATCCTATATTGTTATAAATACACAACTTGCTGAGCATGTCATAGCTCACCCTTGCAAATTATTCCCTTTGTAGTTTTAAATGGTAAGCTTGGAACTTCTGGAGTAGATAAAGGGAAGCGTCCCTACGTAGATTAGATTATATTCTTGTTCATTTGAATACCTTGTAATAAGAACTTGTTATGAGAATCATGTAATCGAATCTTAATATTATGATATATAACATCTTTTATTTCCACAACCGTTTTTTCTTACATATATAGATGTAAAATTAGACTTCTTCAAATCTAGTTGAGATCCTTGGGAACTATTTAGCTGAGTGAGGGTATTAATATCATGGATTGTTCATGTTGTTATTAATACTCTAGATTTCAAATAAGTAGTTACTATCGATACGATAGTATAAATTCGTTGGCTTAAACTATACATCTGGGTGAGGGTATTAGTAATATGGACTGTTCATGTTATTACTGGTACTCTGAATTTCAGATAAATAGACTCTAGTCACAAATACAGTTCATATATTCAAGTGAGGGTATCCAAACACAATAATAGTTCTCTTGAGAATTACCAATTGTTATGGGATACTGTGTATTTTGAATCTATGAGAATTGTATCTGATAGTCCCTCTATTTAATGTAATCTTATAATCAGATACCATGGGTGTATAGATTTAAAAGCATTATGTTGATTTTTTGTAAACACCATATCGAGAATCGTGGGAGTATAGATATGGGGGCGTTATGAAGAATTTCACCATGTATGCGAAGATTTCAGCATAGACAAAAAGTTATTCCAACATAATAATAAAGAATGGAATAATAGAAGAATTTCACCAAGTATGCGGTACTTCGCATAGACAGGTTATTCCAACATAATAACAAAGAATGGAATACAGAAGTTCTCTTCATGAAGACGAAAGAAAAAAATAATACCCCTTACCATAAAACAAGAGTATTCCGACTGGTAGGGCGAGCATATTCTTGAAGAAAACTTGAACTACGCTCAAAGCTTCTTAAAACTATAAAGAAATACGCTCCAGATTATAGAAGAATTCTCTGAACTTCTGGTGTGGTTTTCAATTCTAACTAAGCATCCTATTTATAGGAAAATAGAAAGGATACTATGATGCACTATGCAATAAAATATAATATATTCTATTTATAATCAAATAAAACAAAACATTATAAAAAGTATTCTATTTTATATAAAAAAGATTTTACTATGCAAACACTATGCAAGCACTATGCAAACACTATGCATAATAAAATATAATATATTCTAATTATTGTCTAATAAAACAAATAACTTTATAAAACTATTTTGTTTTATGTAATTCCGTTGTGGGGTCCACCAATGATTGCGTCGTCATACGAATATTCCCTGTTAAAACGAATATTCCCCGACCAATCGAATATTATATAACAACTTGCGTACTTTGCAAAATTTATAAATATTACCCACAACTATAACATTATATCAAATTCATTCCATAATATTTAGAAATGATATTTATAGAAAAATCATTTTTATTGAAAAGTTGGGGTCTTACAACCTCCCCTTCTTATGAAATTTTGCCCTCGAAATTAGGGAACGTACCTAGTATGTCAAAAAGGTAAGGATATCTTGATTTCATTTCAGATTCTAACTCCCAGGTCATTTCCTCAACATCGTGGTTTCTCCACAAAACTTTGACTTGAGGTATTACCTTGGAGCGTAGAATATGTTCCTTCTTATCCAAAATTTGAACAGGAACCTCTTCATACGTCAAATCATTCGCTATTTCGTCCGGTTCTAACTCAATAATGTGGTTCAGGTCTTCCACATATTTATGTAACATGGATATATGAAAAACGTCATGAACACGAGACATACTTGACGGTAAAGCGAGTCTATACACCACAGTTCCTACTCGATCGATGATTAAAAATGGGCCAATGAATCGAGGATTGAGCTTTCCTCTCTTTCCAAATCTCGTAACTCCTTTCCATAGAGCAACACGTAACAACACATGATCTCCAATATCGAATTCCACTTCCTTTCGATGAAGATTAGCATAACTCTTTTGTCAATCTTGTCAGGTTTTTATACGTTGTCGTATCGTTTGAATCTTTTCCGTAGTCATACGTACCAACTCCGGTCCCAACAATGTTGCTTCACCCACCTCATCCCAGCATACTGGAGAATGACACTTTCTTCCATACAACGCCTCAAATGGAGCCATGCCAATACTTGCTTGATAACTGTTGTTGTAGGAAAACTCTACCAATGGTAAGAACTGTGACGCCCACAAAATAGGTATACATCACCTATTCTGAGTCACCAAATATATGGTACATAATACAAATACAATCTTAAATATACAACATAAGCTGTGAGTTTTAATATAAACATTATATTCAAGGCAGTATTAAAACTCAAAAAAAGTCCTCAATACATTTATTAACACATTATTTTATAGAATAGTGAGGACAACTAATGCTATCGTCTGGACCGTCACTCCATTACCCGACTAGTCCCTGTTACGTTCTCATTTCCTGAAGAGAACAATGAAAGTAAAAGACTGAGCTCAACTAGCCCAGTAAGAAATATTATGACTAAGATAATGCAGAATAAATTATCATTAGCCTTTAACAATGTTAAACTAATAAAATACAATAGACATCAAGTTTAACTGCAGCGGAACAAGTAATCCATTAAAAGAGTCAAGTAGAGAATAAAATCTACTATCTTTTATGATTTAAAAAGGTTTTTCATCACTTTTATCGCTGGAACTCAACTTAATAAATAATCCACATCATCCCTGCACTACGGCTAAGGATATTCATTAGTATCACAACCACAAATTATCCATGCAATACGGCCAAGGATATTCGTATATTCATCAATGGTCATGATCATGCCAACAACTATACATCAATTCACTACGGGCCAATGAGTACTTTTACCACATCATTTGTAACATTACGCTCATGATTATACTGATTAATCCCTGGTCATAATCATTACAAGTCCATCTATGCACTACAGACCACATATAACTTTCAACATAAAATAAACATGAGGATGATGACAATGATATAAGAATTCAATAAAACAAGTTCAAGAATTAATTTATCCAGAATTAATAACGTCAAATTGTCAACATGATACTTCTTTCAGAGTAAAATTCAAGAATGCTCGTAAGAATATTTTTTACGAAAAGATACTAGATGAAGCGCTAAATATCAAGGATATTTCACTAATTTCATGGAGTATAGAAGTCAAAACTTTAACCAACTGAGTATAATAAAGAATGAAATAACAAAAGAAATCACCAAGCGAAAAGCGATATGCCTTAGATGCACAAAAGTTATTCCAATGTAATAAAAATAACGGAACTAGGTAAGGTGAAATTCGCACCAACAGGATATTCCAACAGAATAATAAAGAATGGAATAATAATAGAAATCACCATGCATGCGATAGACCGCAAAGACAGGATATTCCAACAGAATAATAAACAACGGAACTAAGTCTTGTGTAAACGCATAGATAGGATGTTCCAACAAAATAATAAATAATGAAACCAGGTTATGCGTAAATGCATAGACAGGATGTTCCAACAGGATAATAAAGAATGGAATAACAAAAGAATTTCACTATGTATGCGGTACTTCGCTTAGACAGGTTATTCCAACATAATGATAAATAATGGAATAACAGAAGAATTTCACCAAGTATAGGGTAGACCTCGTATACAGGTTATTCCAACAGAACAATAAAGAATGGAATAACAGAAGTTCTCTTCATGAATACAAAAAGAAATAATACCCCTTACCGTAAAAGAATAGTATTCCGACTGGTAGGGCGAGGATATTCTTGAAGAAAACTTGCACAACGCTCAAAGCTTCTTAAAATTCTAAAAAAATACGCTCAAGATTATAGAAGAATTCTCTGAACTTCTGGTGTGGTTTTCAGTTCTAACTAAGCATCCTATTTATAGGAAAATAGAAAGGATACTATGCTGCACTATGCAATAAAATATAATATATTCTTTTTATGATCAAATAAAACAAATCTTTACAAAAAGTATTCTATTTTATATAAAAAGATTTTACTATACAAACACTATGCAGGCACTATGCAAACACTATGCATAATAAAATATAATATATTATAATTATTGTCTAATAAAACAAATAATTTTATTCTCTACTTGACTCTTTTAATGGATTGTTTGTTCCGCTGTAGTTAAACATGATGTCTATTGTATTTTATCAGTTTAACATTGTTGAAGGCTAATGATAATTTATTCTGCATTATCTGAGTCATAATATTTCTTACTGGGCTAGTTGAGCTCACCCTTTTACTTTCATTGTTTTCTTCAGGAAATGAGAACATAGCAGGGACTAGTCGGAGAATGGAGTGACGGTCCAGACGATAGTATTACTAGTCGTCACTATTCTATGAAATAGTGTGTTAATAAATGTATTGAGGACTTATTTTGAGTTTAAATACTGTCTAGAAGACAATATTTATATTAAAACTCACAGTTCATGTTGTATATTTAAGATTGTATTTATATTCTGTATCATGTATTTGGCGACTCAGAATAGGTGATGTATACCAAAAACGTGGTACAGAATACAAATACAACTTAATTACACAACAGTCGTATAAAATATGACATAACATAATCTAAGAGTTTTAATAAGAATATTGTCATCTAGACAATATACACACTCAATGGAGTCCTCATTACATTTATTGTCACACTATTTAATGTAATAGTGAGGATCGCTAATGCTATCATCCGGACCGCTATCTGCTCCCCGACTAGTCCCAAACTACCACGCTCTCATTTCACAAGAGAACAAATGAAAGAAAGGTGAGCTCAACTAGCCCAAAGATAAAATGTTATGACTAAGATAATGCAGAATAAATTATCGTTAGCCTTCAACAGTATTAAACTGATACAATATAACAAACATCAAGTTTAATGGCAGCGGAACATGCAACCCATTAGAAAAGTCAAGTAGAGAATAAAATCTACTATCTTCTATGATTTAAAAGGTTTTTCATTACTTTTATTGCTAGAACTCAGCTACATAAATAATCAACATCATCAAATCATCCCTGCACTACAGGTTAAGGATATTCTTTAGTATCACGACCACGAATTATCCATGCACTACGGACTAAAGATAATTATGTTTTCATCAACGGTTCTGATCATGCCATAAAACAATTCATCTTTGCACCCTTGGCCGAAGAGAATCCATAGCCATAATCATACCAAAAACTGTCCATCAATGCACTACGGGCCAGTGAGGACTTTTTCCACATCATTTGTAATATTACGGTCATGATTATACCGAATAATCATTGGTCATAATCATATCAAGTCCATCTCTGCACTACAGGCCACAGATGACTTTCAACACAATATAAATATGAGGATGATGACAATGACATAAGAATTCAATAAAACAAGTTCAATAATTAATTTATCCAAGAACTAATAACGTCCAAATTGTCAACATGATACTTCTTTGTAGAGTAAAATTCAAGAATGCTCAAAAGAATATTTCCATGAAAAGATATTGGATGAAACACAAATATCAAGGATATTCCACTAATTTCATAGAGTATAAAAGTCAAAACTTTAACCAACTAAGTATAATAAAGAATGGAATAACAAAAGAAATCACTGTGCATGCGATAGAATCGCATGCAAAAGTTATTCCAATGTAATAATAAATAACGGAACCGTAAGGCGTAAATTGCATGACCGATTGTGATATTCCAATGTAATAATAAAGAATTATTTAACAACAAAAATCACCATGCATGTTATAGATCGCACAGACAGGTTATTCCAACAGAATAATAATTAATAAAACCAGGTCAGGCGTAATACGCACCGATATGATATTCCAAGAGAATAATAAATAACGGAACCAGGTCATGCATAAACGCACAGACATGATGTTCCAACAGAATAATGAAGAATGGAATAACAGAAGAATTTCACCATGTATGCGGTACTTCACGTAGACATGTTATTCAAACATAATAATAAAGAATGGAATAACAGAAGAATTTCACCAAGTATGCGGTACTTCGCATAGACAGGTTATTCCAATATAATAACAAAGAATGGATTAACAGAAGTTCTCTTCATGAAGACGAAAGAAAGAAATAATACCCCTTACCTTAGAAGAAACTGGATATAGGAGTAGTGAAGTAGCATAATACTTTTTTTCTTTCTCTCTATAGTTTCTCTCTCAGAGTTACAGTTAATTCGTAAGAAATAATGAAGGAATGAGCTTCTATTTATAGGAGAATAGAGTGAATAGTAACTAATTCATGAACGGTCCAGATTGATTTACTTTTAAACGGACGATCAATATTGAATTACAATGCAGTATTAATAAAATATTATAATAAAACAAAATCTTATAAATAAAATATAATATATTTTATTTATAATTTAATAAAACGAATAACTTTATAAAAGTATTTTGTTTTTTATAAAAAGATTTTACTATACAAAATACTATGCACGGTGCATTATGCAACACTACGCATAATAAAATATAATATATTCTAATTATTATACTAATAAAACAAATAACTTTATAAAAGTATTACATTTTATATAAAAAGATTTTACTACGCAAAAACACTATGCAGCACTATGCAACACTATACATAATAAAATATAATATATTCGATTATTATCTAATAAAACAAATAACTTTATAAAAAAATTGCATTTTATATAAAAAGATTTTACTATGTAAAATACTACGCATAATAGTAATATAATATATTCTAATTATTGTCTAATAAAACAAATAACTTAATAAAAGTATTCATTTTATATAAAAAGCTTTCCGTTTTATTACATTAATAATACTAATAAAACAAAATTTATATATATATAATATATATATATATATATATATATATACAAACTTTCGTGACTTCATAAAAAGACACCTCAATATATTTAACAACATTTATCATTATTATGACCCAAGATTCACTTCACGATTTTGGGTTAGTTTGCAAAAAGCTACGGGCACGAACTTACGATTTAGTTCGCAGATATCATCCTCGACGATTTTGACAATCGAGAGGACTATTCAAACTCTTGAAGATTTATTAAGAATCCGTGTCCTTGACTTCAAGGGAAGTTGGGACAAGTTTTTACCATTGGTAGAGTTTTCCTACAACAACAGCTACCAAGCAAGTATTGGCATGGCTCCATTCAAAGCATTGTTGTGACGCCCCCAAATCCGTGTAATCATCGATTACCGAACTTGGTGCTCACGATACAACATACACCATCATCTAACTATGTAAACCTTAACAATAAGGAATAATAATATTAACTATTACATAATTATTCAAAATAAAATCCCAAGTCTTTACAACCTTAACACAAACTGAAACTTAGTCTTGGCGTTTATCGCTACAATACACATACACGAAAATAATTATTTTATTACATAACCATTAGCATCACTTCATCTTGGACTTTCCTTGTCCTTGCTCAAACCTCACCTTCTCATCCTTAATCGAAAGGTTTAAGCGAGAATGAGCAAAAATTGCCCAGCAAGTATATGGAATAAATGGGAAATATACATCAGGATAAAGGCATTTGAATTACTAGATCTCAACAGTTGAAAGATTATCAAGTGTTAAAGAAGAACATCAAGAATAAGAATTTAAGAATTTTCAATATCATACTAAGGGGTGTAAAATACTCTGAACATATTTTCTTTCATCAAAAACCATCAGACGGTTTAACAATCAAATAGACTATAAACGGTCTCTCCAAGTACGCCAGGTGATTAGCCTATTGAACCCTACATTGTGCACATGTATTAAGTTTAAAATGCATAAGCGTAAATGGGACTATTTGCCCGACATCTATTTTTCCTGTTCATTCGGGTTGTTCATCTTAGTAATCATGCGAGACCGCACCAAAGCAATTTGGATTGGTAAACATTTAATAGCTTCGAAAGATTTATTTTAAATAACTTTTTCCATCAATAATAACTAATAGGAAACAAAGGCCGTGAACATACTTGTAATTCGATAATGAAATGAAATTTAAACATATGGCGCTTAAAATAATAAGCGAATAATCATCGATAAGCTTGCAAGATAATTGAAGTTTGTATGACTTTTCAACGAAGAAACTTTGCATTTAATAAATAACTAACATAAGTCCAATACTTACCCTCATCGCGATAATATTAGTAAGGATTTAATAAATACCCAGAGAAATGAGGGTTAGAAAACTTGCTCGATAAACCGCTACAATTAACGTTAGCAATTAACCTTCCCATAACCTAATCACATGTGTCTCGTTAATCACCATTCATACACAATCTAATTTGAAGTAAAAGGGTCTCCTATTGGATATGCTATAAACATCATAATAGAATATATTTAGAAAATATATGCCACCCATTTTAGATATCATAGGCAGCCCAAAATAGAACTTAAAAATGCCCAATATAACAGTTTTTATTTTTTTATTTTTTTCTCAGCTTTACCATATCTCGCTAAAACAGTCATAACTAATTCGTTTTAAAATATTTTTGAGCGATTCTTGCGCCCACGCGAAGCTAACTTCTCGGGCTACAACTTTCGTTCATGGACCATCTTCAAATTCCAAGCACAAAATTCTAGAAAGTCCGTGCAAGGGGACTGCTCCGAATTTGTTGGATAGATTTGACGCAACTACTTTGAAAAGTCATAACTCCTTGCTCCAAAGTCAGAATTAGTCCGTTCCAGAGTCTATGGAAAGATTATTCAGTGTACTATAATAACCCAAAAGCCCACAATTTTCTGGAAACTTTAGCTAGCCCCGAATTTGTCCTTAGGGTCAGCAGTTCACAATTTTTTTTTCGGTTTCTAACATGTTTATTTCTACTAATCTACAAATGATATGACCATGATACTTGGACATAATAAACTTCATACATCAAGGTATTTTACAAAAATATCACATCCCAGAAAACAGCAAGTTAAGACCACGAACAGGCTGCCTTGAAAAGCGTGCCCAAATAGATTTCATACTTAGAAAAATTATGGAAATTCCAGATTTCTGCAGAAATTTTTGTTGTGAACATGCTTGCTTACAATTTTCATATCTCACTCAATATAGCTTCGATCTGAATGAAATTTGGACATGTTATACCTCCTGCTACATACTATTTTACAAAATTATTACATGCAACAAATGGATTATCTAAGACATGATTTCGAGTGACCAAAAATCTTGAAAAATCATGCAAACTAGTTTAACCCAACTTTTGAGAAAATCATGATTTTGATTCTAGCATGCATGGGTTTTGATTCCTATTATCCAGACCACTTCTAATAACATATATATACATGTTACAACCATTCAATTCTCTAACTTTTCATGTTTTCATCAAATTAGCAACTAAAAGGCATTTTATTAAATAGTTAGCATACATGGCATGATTTCTTGATTCTATACTGAATTAGTAACATGTTTACACCGAATTTTCCTTCCTTAACCGCCACATAGCGTAATCATACCCAAACATGGCATTACAAAACAAGACAAACCAATAACCATACTAATTCATGCATTTTCTCCACTATTTTACTTTAGAACATAGAAAATAGCTTGAATGCTTACCTTATGGACTTAATTCCTCTTGTTTTGATTGCTTCTAATGCTTCTTCTTGATTGCTAGACTCTCCCAAAATCTCCGTAACTCGTTGCTCCCAAGCTCTCACTCACAATTCTCTTTTCTTTCTCTTTTGCTCTCTTCGTTAGAATATTGTTGTGAAAAAGGAGAATGAGTTTAGATGTAATGTATGTACATCATATATGGTGTAATGAACTGAATTCTCCAGCCCATTACACTACCCCGATGATCGATTACCATTACACTCCCCATTCATTAGTCTAATTATGGGTGAAGAGTTACAAAATGAAAGGTTTTGGTGTTATAAAGAAAAATAAACTCACTCCCTCCTTACTACCATAATATATAAGAATATGCTCCTTTTATTGTCCCAATTTGATGGTCACGTGGACCCCCCCAAATTACTTGACTTGAGTATAAACATTATAATAATCATTTAATCAATTAACAAGTCATTTTGACCATTTTGCCCTCCGTAGTCAAACGTGTCGATACTTATATCGATTCCTACTAAAGTCGACGTCCCGGACGTCATGGAACTATCCGTTTTGTCAAACTCAACTTTAAAATTCATAGTTGACTTTTCCCCCGAAAAAGTCAACTAGGTGACTTTGACCAAAAAGTCAACCGTGACGCATTTTCGTGGTTACAGTCTATCTTGATTAATTTCGACGTTCCGGACTCAAATACGCTATCCGCGTCACTAAATTCCGCTCCAAACTCAAAGTCATGTTTTAAAGTCATCCCACGAAATTAATAGCATTAATTCCATTCTTACCCATTTTAAATAGTTGAATTAAACGGAACCAACCATTCAAACACATCTCATCACATAACATATAAGTAAACATAGATACATGTAGTAAATAATTATCACATAAGAATTTCACATAAGTTCGTTTATTGAAATTGTTAAATTACATAGAAAATCGCGGTTATTACAATTGTATGGAAGAAAGTTTCGTTCTCCAGTATGCTGGGATGAGTTGGGTGAAGCAACATTGTTGGAACCAGAGTTGGTACATATGACTACAAAAAAGATTCAAACGATACAACAACGTATAAAAACCTCACAAGATCGACAAAAGAGTTATGCTGATCTTCATCGAAAGGACGTGGAATTCGATATTGGAGATCATATGTTCTTACGTGTTGCTCTATGGAAAGGAATTACGAGATTTGGAAAGAGAGGAAAGCTCAATTCTTGATTCACTGGCCCATTTTTAATCTTCGATCGAGTAGGAACTGTGGCGTATAGACTCGCTTTACCACAAATTATATCTCATGTTCATAACATTTTTCACATATCCATGTTACGTAAATATATAGAAGACCCGAACCACATTATTGAGTCAAAACTTTAACCAACTGAGTATAATAAAGAATGGAATAACAAAAGAAATCACCAGGCATGCGATAGACCACACAGACAGGTTATTCCAATAGAATAATAAATAACAGAACCAGGTCAGGCAAAATTCGCACTGACAGGATATTCCAACCGAATAATTAAGAATGGAATAACAATAGAAATAACCATGCATGCGATAGACCGCACAGACAGGTTATTCCAACAGAATAATAATTAATGGAACCAGGTCATGCGTAAACACACAGACAGGATGTTCCAATAGAATAATAAATAACGGAACCAGGTCATGCGTAACGCACATACATGATGTTCCAACAGAATAATAGAGAATGGAATAACGGAAGAATTTCACCATGTATACGGTACTTCGCATAGACAGATTATTCCAACATAATAATAAAGAATGGAATAATGTAAGAATTTCACCAAGTATGCAGATTACTTCACATGTATAAAGTTATTCCAAAGATAATAACAAAGAATGGAATAACAGAAGTTCTCATCATGAAGACGAAAGAAAGAAATACCCCTTACCGTAAAATAAGAGTATTCCGACTGGTAGGGTGAGGTTATTCTTGAAGAAATCATGCATTACGCTCAAAGATTCTTAAAACTAATGAAATACGCTCAAGATTATAGAAGAATTCTCTGAACTTATGGTGTGGTTTCAATTCTAACTAAGCATCTTATATATAGGAAAATAGAAAGGATACTATGCTGCACTATTCAATAAAATATAATATATTCTATTTATAATCAAATAAAACAAAACTTTATAAAAAATATTCTGTTTTATATAAAAAGATTTTACTATGCAAACACTATGCAAGCACTATGCAAACACTATGCATAATAAAATATAATATATTCTAATTATTGTCTAATAAAACAAATAACTTTATAAAAGTATTTTGTTTTATATAAAAAGTTTTTCTGTTTTATTACATTAATAATACTAATAAAACAAAATTTATATAATATATATATATATATATATATATATATATAATTTCTATGACTTCATAAAAAGACACCTCAATATATTTAACAATATTTATCATTATTATTATAATTCATAATATTCCGAGTAGCTGAACAGTTTTAACTATAAAATTTCCGCTGTTATTTTCATAAAAATATTTTTGACGTTTTCTCATTCCGATAATAATTCCGTTGTGGGGTCCACCAATGATTGTGTCGTCGTACGAATATTCCCTGTTAAAACGAATATTCCCCGACCAATCGAATATTATATAACAACTTGCGTACTTTGCAAAATTTATAAATATTACCCACAACTATAACATTATATCAAATTCATTCCATAATATTTAGAAATGATATTTATAGAAAAATCATTTTTATTGAAAAGTTCAGTCTTACAACCTCCCTTCTTATGAAATTTTGCCTCGAAATTAGGGAACGACTCGGTATGTCAAAAAGGTAAGGATATCTTGATTTCATTTCAGATTCTAACTCCCAGGTCATTTCCTCAACATCGTGGTTTCTCCACAAAACTTTAATTTGAGGTATAACCTTGGAGCGTAGAATATGTTCCTTCTTATCCAAGATTTGAATAGGAACCTCTTCATACGTCAAATCTTCCAAAATTTCATCCGGTTCTAACTCAATAATGTGGTTCGGGTCTTCCATATATTCATGTAACATGGATATATGAAAAATGTTATGAACACGAGACATACTTGGCGTTAAAGCGAGTCTATAAGCCACAGTTCCTACTCCATTGAGGATTAAACATGGGCCAATGAATCGAGGATTGAGCTTTCCTCTCTTTCCAAATCTCGTAACTCCTTTCTATGGAGCAACACGTAACAACACATGATCTCCAATATCGAATTCCACGTCTTTTTGATGAAGATCAGCATAACTCTTTTGTCGATCTTGTGAGGTTTTTATACGTTGTCGTATCGTTTGAATCTTTTTCTTAGTCATACGTACCAACTTCTGTCCCAACAATGTTGCTTCACCCACCTCATTCCAGCATACTAGAGAATGACAATTTCTTCCATACAACGCTTCGAATGGAACCATGCCAATACTTGCTTGGTAGCTATTATTGTAGGAAAACTCTACCAATGGTAAGAACTTGTCCCAACTTCCCTTGAAGTCAAGGACACAGAGTCTTAATAAATCTTCAAGAGTTTGAATAGTCCTCTCTGATTGTCCATCTGTTTGAGGATGATATACCGAACTAAATCGAAAGTCCGTGCCCATAGCTTTTTGCAAACTAACCCAAAATCGTGAAGTGAATCTTGGATCTCAATCAGAAACTATGGATACTGGCATACCATGTAGTCTTACAATCTCGTTTATATATATACGAGCAAGACGTTTAAGTGTATAAGTTTCTCGTATTGGTAAGAAATGAGCAGACTTGGTCAATCTATCAACAATGACACAAATTGCATTTATGCCTTGAGAAACCTTGGGAAGACCTGTAAAAAAATCCATGGTAATGTGCTCCCACTTCCATTCTGAAATTTCAAGTGGTTGCAATTGACCTTTTGGTACTTGATGCTCCGTCTTGACTCATTGACAAGTTAGACACCTTGAGATAAACAGCGCTATCTCTCTCTTCATATTGCTCCACCAAAATGTATAATGAAGATCATGATACATTTTGGTACTCCTAGGATGGAGTACAAATGGTGTGTTGTGCGCCTCCATCATGATTTTATACTTTAAATCAGGGTCGTTAGGAACACAAAGTCTGGAGTTGACTCGAAGTATTCCTTCTTCATCGATTCTTGCTTCCGGTATACCACCTTCTTGTACTTTCTTCCTCATATGCATCAGCTCCAGATCTGTAACTTAAGCATCTTTAACTTTATCAATTAAAGTCGGTTCTACTCGTATATTCGCTATCATCGCATGGGTCCCTGGAGTCTTTAACTCTATCTCCATCCTTTGCAAGTCACACAAAATGGGCCTTTACGTTGTCAATATCGCACTCGTACCCGCATATGATCTTCTACTCAATGCGTCAGCTACCACGTTCGCTTTTCCAGGATGGTATTGGATGGTATGATCATAATCTTTCAACAGTTCAAGATAACGTCGTTGTCGCATGTTGAGTTCCTTTTGAGTGGAGAAATATTTGAGGCTTTTATGATCCGTAAAGATCTCCACTTTCTCCCCATACAAGTAATGCCTCCAAATTTTAAGTGCGAAAACAACAGTTGCCAACTCTAGATCATGAGTAGGATAATTCCTCTCATATTCTTTGAGTTGTCGAGAGGCATAGGCTATGACTTTCCCATGTTGCATGAGAACACATCCTAACCCTTTGCTCAAGCATCATCCGTAGATGACAAATCCTCCGAGCCGATGGTATCATTGTAAGCAGTCTTTGAAATGAGTCTGTTCTTGAGTTCTTGAAAACTCTTCTCACATTCCTCGCTCCAACCGAATTTTATATCTTTCGTGTCAAATTTGAGTTAATGGAGTAACGATTCGAGAAAAACCTTCTACGAATCTCCGATAATAACCAAATTTAAGCCCGTAAAGCTACGTATTTCGGCCATCGATTTAGGTTGCTCTCGACTTTGAATAACTTCAATCTTTGTTGGGTCAACAGATATTCCATGACTTGATACTACGTGCCCAAGGAATGCTACTTCCTCAAGCCAGAACTCGCATTTCTTCAACTTGGCATAAAGCTTATATTCACGAAGCTTTTGGAATATCAGCCTCAAGTGTTGCTCATGATCTTCACGGCTTTTGGAATAAATAAGGACGTCATCAATAAAGACAACCACAAAGTGATCCAAATATTCCTTGAATACTGCGTTTCATCATATCCATGAAGGCAAATAGGAGCATTAGTCAATCCAAAGGACATGACTAGAATTCATCACGCCGTCTGCAGGAGTTTTGAAAGCCGTCTTTGGAATGTCATCGGTTCTAATCTTCAATTGGTGATATCTAGAATGAAGATCAATCTTTGAAAAGAATTTGGCTATTTGCAACTGGTCAAACATGTCATCAATACATGGCAATGGGTACCTATTTTTGATGGTGACATGATTCAACTCCCGATAATCAATACAAAGTCGCATACTCCCATCTTTCTTCTTCATGAATAGAACAGGAGCACCCCAAGGAGACGTACTAGGATGAATGAAACCGATGTCTAACAATTCCTACTATTGGGTATTTAACTCCTGAAGTTCAATAGGAGCCATTCGATATGGGGCTTTGGAAATGGGTTTTGTACCGGGTTCAAGGTCGATATAAAATTCAATTTCATGGTCTAGGGGTAGGCCAGGAAGTTCTTCAGGGAATACGTCAGGAAATTTATTAACAATAGAGATATCATTCAAAACTAACGTATTTTTGTTTAAATCCGTGACATGAGCTAAGAAAGCTTGACATCCATTTTTCAATAAACGAATAGCTTTATGGCTTGAGATGACAGTGATTAATTTTAATGGTTTGGTTGTTTGAATTCGCATAATAGGTTGGTTAGGAATATGAATGCTAACAACCTTACGAAAATAATCAATTTTTGCATGATGAGTAGTTAACCAATCAATCCCTAGAATTACGTCAAATGCAAGTATTTTCATTGAAATAAGATTGATAGGTAATGTGAGGGTACCGATTTGAACCAAACAAGACTTATAAACAGTGGATGTAATGAAGGTTTCTCCCAATGGAGTTTCAACAGGTAACTCAGAGTCCAATTTCTCCGGAGTCAAATTTAAACGTTGAGCACAAGTAGGAGAAATAAAAGAATGGGTAGAACTGGTATCAAATAAGGTATATACTTCGCTAGAGTTTATGATAAGCTTAGCCATGATGACCTCGTTTTGGTTCCTTGCTTTCTGGGAGGTCACGACAATTTCAAAGACTGCTCGACAATACCATCCGCTCTTGGAGGATTTGTCATCTATAGTGATGCTTGAGCAAAGGGTTAGGATGTGTTCTCATGCAACATGGAAAAGTCATAGCCTATGCCTCTCGACAACTCAAAGAATATGAGAGGAATTATCCTACTCATGATCTAGAGTTGGCAGCTATTGTTTCCGCACTTAAAATTTGGAGGCATTACTTGTATAGGGAGAAAGTGGAGATTTTTACGGATCATAAAAGCCTCAAATATTTCTTCACTCAAAAGGAACTCAACATGCGACAACGACGTTGGCTTGAACTGTTGAAAGATTATGATCATATCATCCAATACCATCCTGGAAAAGCGAACGTGGTAGCTAACGCATTGGGTAGAAGATCATATGCGGGTACGAATGCGATATTGACAACGCAAAGGCCCATTTTGTGTGACTTGCAAAGGATGGAGATAGAGTTAAAGACTCCACGGACCCACGTGAAGATAATGAATATATGATTAGAACCGACTTTAGTCGATAATGTTAAGGCTGCTAAAGCTACAGACCTGGAGCTGATGAATACGAGGAAGAAGGTTTAAGAAGGCGTTATTCTAGAAGCAAGAATCGATGAAGAGAGGAAATCTCAACCCTCGATTTAATTGGCTCATTTGAAATCCTCGATCGAGTAGAAACTATGGCTTATAGACTCATTTTACCGCCAAGTATGTTGCGTGTTCATAACGATTTTAACGTATCGATGTTACGTAAATATGTGGATGACCCGAACCACATTATTAATTCAGAACCGGACGAGGTAGCGAAAGATTTAACATATGAAGATGTACCTGTTAAAAATCTTGAAATATATTTTACACTCAAAGGTTATATCTCAAGAGTTAGAATCTGACGAAGTGTCCTCATTTGTTTGGCATACCAGGTACGTACGTAAATTTTGAGGGCGAAATTCCATAATGAAGGGAGATTGTGAGACCCCAAATTTTACGAATAAAGATTTAAATTTTTTGAAATATTTTTTTTAATATTATGGAATGAATTTGATATAATGTTATAGTTGTGGGTAATATTTATAAATTTTGCAAAGTATGCAAGTTGTTATATAAAATTCTATTGGTCGGGGAATATTATTTTTATCAGAGAATATCCGTACGATGGTACAATCATTGGTGGACACCACAACGAAATTATTGTCGGATTGAGAAAACGACAAAAATATTTTTATGAAAATAACGGCGGAAGTTTTACCGTTAAAACTATTGAACTATCCTAGAGTAGTAGTAAAAATGCGATGTCTGGCGTTGATCGCATAGTAGCACACCAGTATTTATTATCGATGCTTACGTGAGAAGTCACTCGCTTTTGTTCAATTATTGCTCAAATAATTATTGCATAGTATCTCACATTATTTGATTCAATTATTGTCGATATTTTATATATTATTAAATTAATAATTGAGATGATGAGTTATTAATATTATTATTTGCAATATTTACGATGTCTAGAAGTTACGCCAAGGAGAGGTTTGGTCACCTAATTGCACGCCAATAGGGAGAAATTCTTATTGAAAAGCCCTCTCTTTCCTGGGAATGACCTGGTCGATTAATATTATGAATTATAATAATGATGATAAATGTTGTTAAATCTATTAAGGTGTCTTTTTTATGAAGTCATATATATATATATATATATATATATATATATATATATATATATATATATATATATATTTATATAGTATTATTAGTATTATTAATGTAATGTAATAAAATGTAAAAGTTTTTTATATAAAATGTAATAATTTTATAAAGTTATTTATTTTATTAGATAATAATTAGAATATATTATATTCTATTACGATAGTGTTTTTTTGATAGTAAAATCTTTTTATATAAAACATAATACTTTTATAAAGTTATTTGTTTTATTAAATAATAATTAGAATATATTATATTTTATTATATATAGTGTTGCATAGAGCCTGCGATAGTATTTTCGTATAGTAAAATCTTTTTTATATAAAACATAATATTTTTATAAATTTATTTGTTTTATTAGACAATAATTAGAATATATTATATTTTATTATGCGATATAGTGTTGCATAAGTACTGTGATAATGTTTTGTATAGTAAAATCTTTTTATATAAAACAAAATACTTTTATAAAGTTATTCGTTTTATTAGATTATAAATAGAATATATTATATTTTATTTAAAAGATTTTGTTTTATTGGAATATTATATTAATAACGCATAGTAATTCAATATGGACCATCCGTTTAAAAGTAAATCAATCTCTAATTGCTCATGAATTAGTTCTTTATTAGGTCCATTCTCCTACAAAATAAGCTCATTCCTTCATTATTTCTTAAGAATTCATTGAAACTCAGAGAGAGAATCTATAGAGAGAAAGAAGAAAAGTATTCCGCTACTTCACAACTCCTATATCCGGTTTCTTCTAAGGTAAAGGGGTATTATTTCTTTCAGATCCATGAAGAGAACTTCGTTATTCCATTCTTTATTATTCATTGGAATAACTCAGATATGCCTGAGTAATTCTATACTTGGTGAACTTCTTTTGTTATTCCATTCTTTATCATTATGTTGGAATAACCTGTCTATGCGAAGTACCGCATACATGGTAAAATTCTTCTGTTATTCCATTCTTTATCATTATGTTGGAATAACCTGTTTATGCGAAGTACCGCATACATGGTGAAATTCTTTTGTTATTCCATTCTTTATTATTCTGTTGGAACATCCTGTCTGTGCGTGTATGCATGACCTGGTTCCGTTATTTATTATTCTGTTGGAATATCTCGCCGGTGCGTATTACTACCGACCGGTTCCATTAATTATTATTCATTGGAATAACCGCGCCTACGCGCTTCTATCGCATGCACGGTGATTTGTTGTTATTACATTCTTTATTATTCATTGGAATATCCCGCGGCGGTTAATTTCGCACCGACCGGTTCCGTTATTTATTATTCTATTGGAATAACATGTCTGTGCGGTTTATCGCATGCCTGGTGATTTCTTTTGTTATTCCATTCTTTATTATACTTAGTTGGTTAAAGTTTTGACTTCTATACTCCATGAAATTAGTGGAATATCCTTGATATTTTCGCTTCATCCAGTATCTTTTCATGGAAATATTCTTCTGAGCATTCTTGAATTTTACTCTATAAAGAAGTATCATGTTGACAATTTGGATGTTATTAGTTCCAGGATAAATTAATTCTTGAACTTTTTTTATTGAATTATTATGTCATTGTCATTATCCTCATATTTATATTGTGTTGAAAGTCATTTGTGGCCTGTAGTGTATAGATGGACTTGCTATGATTATGACATGGGATTATTCGGTATAATCATGACCGTAATGTTACAAATGATATTGAAAAAGTCCTCATTGGCCCGTAGTGCATTGATGGATAGTTTTTGGTATAATTATAGCTATGGATTCTCTTTTGCCAAGGGTGGAAAGATGAATTATTTTATGGCATGATCATGATCGTTGATGAAAACATGATTATCTTTAGCCCGTAGTGCATGGATAATTCGTGGTCGTGATACTAAAGAATATCCTTGGCCTGTAGTGCAGGGATGATATGATGATGTGGATTATTTATTAAGCTGAGTTCCAAAGATAAAAGTGATTGTGTTGAAAGTCATTTGTGGCCTGTAGTGTATAGATGGACTTGCTATGATTATGACATGGGATTATTTCAGATAATCGCTTAATCGTAATGTTACAAATGATATTGAAAAAAGTCCTCATTGGCCCGTAGTGCATTGATGGATAGTTTTTGGTATAATTATAGCTATGGATTCTCTTTTGCCAAGGGTGGAAAGATGAATTATTTTATGGCATGATCACGATCGTTGATGAAAACATGATTATCTTTAGCCAGAGTGCATGGATAATTCGTGGTCGTGATACTAAATAATATCCTCGGCCCGAAAAGGTGGATGATATGATGATGTGGATTATTTATTAAGCTGAGTTCCAACGATAAAAGTGATGAAAAATCTTTTAAATCATAGAAGATAGTAGATTTTATTCTCTACTTGACTTTTCTAATGGGTTGCATATTCCGCTGCCGTTAAACTTGATGTTTGTTATATTGTATCAGTTTAATACTGTTGAAGGCTAACGATAATTTATTCTGCATTATCTTAGTCATAATATTTCTTATTGGGCTAGTTGAGTTCACCCTTTCTTTCACTGTACGCTTCAGGAAATAAGAACGTAGCTGTGACTAGTCGGGAAGCGAGTAACTGGCTCAGATGATAGCATTAGTAGTCCTCACTATTCTCATTAAATAGTGTGACAATAAATGTAATGAGGACTCCATTGAGTGTGGATATTATCTAGATGACAATATTCTTATTAAAACTCTTAGATTATGTTATGTCGTATTTTATAATGAATCGTCAGATAATTAAGTTGTATTTATATTTTGTACCATGTTTTGGCGACTCAGAATAGGTGATGTATACCTATTTTGTATTTATTGATCCTTACGTAAGAAGGCACTACTCAATAATTTTCACAAGAGTTATTGCTCAATATTTTATTTTATTGATTCAATAATTGTTTGCGTTGATATTTTATATTATTGTTGTTCAATAATTGTCACCGCACATTATCTCCATTATCGGATCAATAATTCATATTATTTGAATAATATTATTAGATAGGATTATTAGCAATGTCTAGAAAGTTCATCAAGGAGAGGTTTGGTCACCTAATCAAGGCCAAGAATGAGAGAAATCCTTATCTGGAAAGCCCTCTTCTCCAGGAACTACTGGTTGTCATAATTGTGATTTCGTAATATTATTTGTGAATAATTAATTATCGATTCATATGATAAAGAAATATTTATTTTATGTGGATATAAATGATGGATTTATTTATGTGGTTATAAATGAAGAAATTATTGTTGAGGTGTTTTATTAGTATTTTATCGATTGGAGGTATTAAAATTAAATCGTGGGTTTTTGAGATATATCATGGGGTTATAATTTTTAATCCGACCATTGGATTGTGGTAATTTTGGGTATGTTATACATACATAAGTCGAGTATATGTCCACATATTTTGAACCGATTTAAAATTCACGAATGATTTGTTATGAATTTTAAGAGGTGTCCGATTCGGAAATTAGGGTTATAATTGATTTTGGTGGAAAATTCTAGAGTTGAGTGGGCCCCACTTGTGGTTGGTGAAGAAATGTCTTTGAATTTTATTTCAAATGTGGTGGGTGGCAATAGTAGCGGTAAAGCCATCGTGTAGCAGTCAAGTCTGCTTTTAGGGCTAACATTTTCCTATAAATAGAGGGCTAAGTTAGAATTGAAAATCACACCGTAAACAAAGTTTTCTCTCTTCTCTCTATATTATCGAAGCGTATTTTGTGAGTATTTAGATACTTTGAGAGTTCTTTGTCAAGATAAGTTTCATTCAAGATCACTTCCGACCTTTCCTTCCAAGTAATCGATTCTTTGAGGTAAGGGATATTATTTTTTCAGAATGATATTATTTCTTCAATATCATTATCTTTGAAATGTTGATCTGAAGTTTTTATCAAATTTGGAACTTTTCATGTCCGGGGTTACTTATTCATGAAGTTACTATTCACGAGTTACTATTCATGAGTTACTATTCACGAGTTACTATTCACGAGTACTATTCACGTAAGCGTGAAGATGTTTTTTTGTGGAATTTCTATCTTTTGGTGTCTGAGTTACTATTCACGATACTAAGACTATTCACGATATCTGTGATTTATTCACGATATCAAGACTATTCATTCTGAAAAATAAAATTTCTTCTTTTCGTCAAAATATCTATTCGGATACTAGCTCGATCAGTATCCATGTTTTGATCATTCTTGAATTTTACACCACTATGATTATTTTTGAGGTATTGTTGGACATGGATAAAACAAAGTACTAATCCTTAATCCTTAATCCTTGTCATTTTGTTTCAATTGGATTCGTTCTTTAAAAATATTTTTCATCATCCTCGGTCTTAAATGATGATATTATTGAATATCTTTGGCCTGTAGTGCAAAAGATGAATGATTTCGAAGAATATCTTTGGCCCTGTAGTGCAAAGATGAACAGTGTTTAAATGAATACGACCGATCGATGAATATCTTTGCCTGTAGTGCAAAGATGAACAGTGTTTAAATGAACATGACCGATCGATGAATATCTTTGGGCTCAGAGTGCAAAGATGAATGATTTCAAGAATATCTTTGGGCTGTAGTGTAAAGATGAACAGTGTTTAAATGAATATGACCGATCGATGAATATCTTTGGCTGTAGTGCAAAGATGAGCAGTGTTTAAATGAACACGACCGATCGATGAATATCTTTGGCCTTTAGTGCAAAAAAGATGAACAGTGTTGAGATGAACACGACCGATTGATGAATATATCTTTGGCTGTAGTAAAAGATGAATATTTGATTTGAGATGAATATTGATTGATGTTACAGGATAAAATATTGATGATGGATCGTTAAATTCATAGATTATAGTAGATTTCATTCTCTACGTAACTCTTCTATGAATTATTATTTCGCTGCGAATATTGATCCGAAACTTGTCATCTATCAGATTCTATTAAATTTTTCCTGTTCAAGACTAACGATAATTTGTTATATATTATCTTAGTCATAATATTCTTTCTCGAGCTAGTTAAGCTCACCCTTTTCTTTTTGTTCCATTCTTCTCGTGGAGGCGAGAATATAGCGAGTATTTAGCTCTGGGTATGGAATGAAGGTTTTAGAAAGGATTGTTTAGTAGTCCTCACCATTTTTGTAAAATAATGTATCAATAAATGTGATGAGGATTTATTTGAGTATAAATATTATGTCAGAAGATAATATTTGTATTTAAACTCACGATTTCTTCGTCAGATTAATAAAGTTGTAGTTGTTTTTATACCATGTATTGTGACAACTCGGAATGGGTGATGTATACCTATTTTGGGGGCCACACGGTTGGTATCGAGCTTAGGGATATGATCTCTGGCGGAGATCGGGAAATAGAACTAGGAGGGAGAGACGAGTAAATCCTTCGCTAGTGTGTCCTACCTAAGCTTATTTGTTAGTTAGGGTCAAGATATATAGGGATATTATGTGATATATTGATTTCCTTAATTAACCCCTTGTTTATGTGAGATTTGAGAATGTCGATCGAGAATATTAATGATGGAGTAAATGAGACCGTGGAGATGCCTGTCAGATTTTACCAACGAGGAGAACGCAACACACCGGCAATGTTCCTCCCGTGAACAACACCAATCGAAGCGCAGATGATGAACGAGGGATGTTTAGAAGCTTTTTGCAGTTCATGCAAAAATCGCAGACGAGGAGACTCGTGTTCAAAATACAGAGGAAATGATAGTAATTCACGGGTTGTCACAAGCCAAGCGATTCAAAGAGTCGGGACCACCGAATTTAAGGGAAAGCGATCCGATCACGGCGGAAACATGGGTCAAACAAATTACCAAGATATTCGATGTCTTGGGATGCACGGAGAGAACAGAGGTTCCATTCGCCACCTTTATGTTCCGTGGCGAGGCAGATTCATCGGTGGGAGTCTCGTGAAGTTGCACTCCATCCAAACCAAGCACTCAAAGCATGTGTCTTGGGAGACGTTTCAGAGACTATTTAATGACAAATACTTTCCGAAAGTGTTCGTGCATCGTATGAAGGAAGTGGAGTTCATCGATTAGAGCAAAACAACACGACGGTGTCTCAAAGACGAGGCAAAGTTTGCGAGTTATCCAGTTCGCACCTCATTTGGTGGAGAATGAGGAACGATGACGCGGATGTTTCTTAGAGGTTTGAAACCCCCAGATACGCCAAGATCTCATTTCTCAAACTTTCTCTTTATTGAGATGTTGTAAATGAGGCTCAATTATTAGTGAGCGAGATAACGAGTACTACGGTCAACTGAGGGACCATAACCAGGATCGCACGTAGATAGCAATCAGCCAATGTAATAATGATAACTCGGAGAAAGAAACAGACGGATGAAATGGTAACCACTCTGGTGGTAATCATGGTCATGAAAAGCGTAAGAAGCGAGTCGAGGAGATTTAAAAAGAGGAGATTTAATAACGACTATGTGAAGACGACAAGTCTGTTTGGCAAAGAATCGGTTCTAAGGAGGAGAACGACCACCGGCCATATGCTACAAATGCGAAAAGAGGGACATATCGGTCAAACCGCCCACAACAGATTCAAGGTATGCTATAGTTGTGGAAAGGAAGGACATATCGCTTCGAGATCAGACGATAGCGAAACCTAGTTCAATGGGGACGGTGACTCAAAAGATCGTCCCCGAGAAAAAGTCAAAGTCAACGATTAGGAAGAGCGTTTGTTGTGGATCGGTCATAATGCGAGGAACCCAAACGAGGTGATCACGGGTAAGCTATTTATAAATTCTTGCGAAGTTTATACCTTTACTTGATACCGGTATACCCATTCATTTATCTCTCCCGCATGTGCTCAACGCTTAAACTTGACTCGGAGAAATTAGACTTTGACCTATCTCGTGGAAATTCGTTAGAGAAACTTTCATCACATCCACTATTTATAAATCTTGTTTGATTCAAGTTGGCACCATCACCTTACCGTCATTGACCTTATCTCTTTAAAGATACTTGCTTTTGATGTGATTTTAGGGATTGATTGGTTAACTACTCATCATGCCAAAATTGATTGTTTTCATAAGGTTGTTAGTTTTCATATTCCTAACCAACCCGTTGTATTTAGTTCAAGCAACTAAACCATTAAAATCAATCACTATCATATCTAATCATAAAGCTATTCGTTTATTGAAAAAACGGATGTCAAGCTTTCTTAGCCCATGTTATGGATTTGAATAAAGACACGCCAAATTTGAATAATATTCCTGTTGTTATCGACTTTCCGACGTATTTCAAGAACTTCCTGGCCTACCCCGTAACGTGAAGTTGAATTCTTTATTGATCTTGAACCTGTACAAAGCCCATTTCTAAAACCCCATATCGAATGGCTCTATTGAACTTCAGGAGTTAAAGGTCCAACTACGTGAATTGTTGGACATTGGTTTCATTCGTCCCTAGTACATCTCCTCGGGGTGCTCCCTGTTTTATTTGTAAAGAAGAAAGACGGGAGTACGCGATTTCAGACGACTATCTCGGAGAATTGAACCATGTCACCATCAAGAATAGGTATCCTCACCTCGTATTGATGACTTGTTTGACCAACAAGTAAGGGCACAATTCTTTTCAAAAATCGATCTTCGCTCGGATATCATCAATCAAGATTAGAATCGAGGATATTCCAAAGACCCGCCTTCGTAACCTCGGTATGGGCATTATGAATTCTTAGTCATGTCTTTCTGACTAACTAATGCTCCTCGCGGCTTTCATGGATATGATGAACCGAGTATTCAAGGAATATTTGGATCGGTTTGTTGTTGTCTTTATTGATGACATCCTTATATATTCCAAAAGTCATGAAGATCATGAGCACCATTTGAAGTCGGTACTCAAAGGCTTCGTGAAAACCAACTATATGCCAAATTGAAGAAATGCGAGTTCGGCTTGAGGAAGTAGCCTTTCTTGGGCATGTGGTGTCAAAACATGGAGTATCTGTTGATCCCGCCAAGATCAAGCAATACAAAGTTGGGAGCAACCAAAGTCGGTGGATCAAGCACGTAGCTTTTTGGGCTTAGTGGTTATTATCGACGATTCGTGGAAGGGTTTTCTCGAATCGCTACTCCATTAACTCAACTAACTCCTTAAGGATACAAAATTCGCTTGGAATGAGGAATGCGAGAAAAATTTTCCAAGAGCTTAAGAGGAGACTTATTTGGCAGACTGTTTCTAACAATACCATCCGGTTCGGATGGATTTGTTATCTACAAATGATGTTTCGTGCAAAGGGTTAGGATGTGTTCTCATGCAACGTGGGAAAGTCATAGCCTATGCCTCGCGACAACTTAAAGAGTATGAGAGGAATTATCCTACCATGATCTAGAGTTAGCGGCAATGCGTTCGCTGCTTAAAGATATGGAGGCACTATCTATATGGGGAGAAAGTGGAGATATATTCGGATCATAAAAGCCTTAAATATTTCTTCACTAAAAAGAACTCAACACGCGGCAAATGACGTTGGCTCGAGCTATTGAAAGACTACGACCACACTATTCAATACCATCCCGGTAAAGTTTAACGTGGTAGTGTGGCGACGATCGAGTAGAAGATCATATGCGGAACGAAAAGCGATGATGTCAAGTATACGACAGAGCCAACTTTAATAGAAAAAGTTAAGGTTGCTCAAGCCACCCAATCGAGAAATGGCGCGTATGAAGAAGAAAGTACAAGAAGGAGCTATTAAGGCGAGAATTGATGAAGAAGGAATACTTGAGTCCACTCTAGACTTTGTGTTCCTAACGACTACGATTTGAAGTACAAGATTATGATGGAGGCACACAATACACCATTTGCAATCCATCTCGAAGTACTAAAATGTATCGTGATCTTCGACATACATTTTGGTGGAATAATATGAAGAGAGAGATTGCAAAGTTTATCTCGATGTGTTTAACTTGCTAACGTAAAGGCGAGCATCTAGTACCTAAGGGTCCGTTGCAACCACATGAGATTAGGAATGGAAGTGGAACACATTACCATGGATTTCGTTATGGGTCTTCCTACGGTTTTTCAAGGCATCAATGCTATTTGGGTTATTGTTGATAGATTAACCAAGTCCGCTCATTTCTTGCCGACACGGAGACTTATTCCCTCGAACGCCTTTGCTAGTATGTACGTAAATGAGATCGTGAGGTCATGGCATGCTCAGTATCCATAGTTTCGGATCGTGACCCAAGATTCACTTCAAGATTTTGGGTTAGCTTGCAAAAAAGCTATGGGCACGGATTTGCGATTTAGTTCGCATACCATCCCCAAACCGGACGGACAATCAGAGAGGACTATTCAAACTCTTGAAGATTTATTAAGACTCTGTGTCCTAGACTTCAAGAGCGGTTGGGATAAGTATTTACCATGGTGGAATTCTCCTACAACAAAAAGCTTATCGTGAAAGTATAGGTGTGGCTCCATTCAAGCATTATATGGACGAAAATGTCGTTCTCCAATATGTTGGGATGAGGTGGGTGAAGCAACATTGTTGGGACCCGAAAGTTAAGACGTATGACTCACCGAAAAGATCCAAATAATTCGATAACGTATACAAACGGCTCAAGATCGACAAAAGAGTTATGCGGATCTTCATCGAAAAGGACGGAAATTTAATGTAGGGGATCATGTATTGTCATGAAATGCCCGTGGAAGGGAGTTACAAGATTTGGGAAGAGAGGAAAGCTCAATCCACGATTTATTGGTCCATTTCAAATTCTCGACCGAGTAGGAAATGTAGCCTATAGACTTGCGTTACCTCGAGTAGTATGTCTCGTGTTTATAATGTGTTTCACATATCGCATTTCAGTAAATATGTGAAAGACCCGAACCACGTTATTGAGTTAGAACCGGACGAGATAGCCAAGACTTAACGTATGAGGAGGTACCTATCAAGATCTTGGATAGGAAGGAGCATGTCCTACGCCAAGAAAGGTCATACCACAAGTTAAAGTTTTGTGGAGGAATCATGCTTTATAGAGGAAATGACACAGGAATTGGAAACGGAAATGAAAGCGAGGTATCCTCACCTTTTCAAACACCAGTACGTGACGCCAATTTCGAGGACTTAAATTTCATAAGGAGGGAGGTTGTAAGACCTCAAATTTTTTAAATAAAAAGGAATTTCCTTTATTTATTATTTTGAAATAGTAAGGGTTGATTTGATTAATGTGGATAGTTAAGGGTTAAATACGCAAATATTTCAAAATAAACAAGTGGTTATAAAATATTCATTTTATCGGGAATATTCGTTTTCGTCGTGGAATATTCAGACCGTGGAATATTAAATACGACTGGTAGAAATGTGTGTGTGGGCCCCATAACCGGAAAGCGATTGGATGAAGAAAACGACAAATATAAGTTGGTTAAAAATAACTGGCGTAGTTATTACAATAAGACCGCATTGAATACCCGGTGGTTAAAATACGATGTCTGGCGTGGGTCGCATAAAAGAGCAATACTCGGTATTGCAAGATTGTTGAATTATCGATCCTTACGTAAGAAGGCACTACTCAATAATTTTCACAAGAAATTACCGCTCAATATTTTATTTTATTGATTCAATAATTGATGCGTTGATATTTTATATTATTGTTGTTCAATAATTGTCACCGCACATTATCTCCATTATCGATCAATAATTCATATTATTTGAATAATATTATTAGATAGCATTATTAGCAATGTCTAGAAAGTTCATCGAGGAGAGGTTTCGTCACCTAATCAAGGCCAATAAGGAGAAATCCTTATCGGAAAGCCCCTCTTTCCCGAAGCGGCACGTCATTGTCATAATTGTGATTCTCGTAATATTATTTGTGAATAATTAATTATTGATTCATATGATAAAGAAATATTTATTTTATGTGGATATAAATGATGGATTTATTTATGTGGTTATAAATGAAGAAATTATTGTTGAGGTGTTTTATTAGTATTTTATCGATTGGAGGTATTAAAAATTAAATCGGGGTTTTGAGATATATCATGGGGTTATAATTTTTAATCCACCGATTTGGATTGTGGTAATTTTGGGTATGTTATACATACATAAGTTCGAGTATATGTCCACAAATTTTGAACCGAATTAAAATGCACGAATGATTTGTTATGAATTTTAAGAGGTGTCTCGAATCGGAAATTAGGGTTATAATTGATTTTGGTGGAAAATTCTAGAATTGAGTGGGCCCCACTTGTGGTTGGTGAAGAAATATGCTGAATTTTATTTCAAATGTGGTGGGTGGCAATAGTAGCGAGTAAAGCCATCGTGCAAGCAGTCAGTCAAAATGCCTTCTATGGGCTAACATTTTCCTATAAATAGAGAAATTTAAGTTAGAATTGAAAATCACACCGTAAACAAAGTTTTCTCTCTTTTCTCTTTATATTATCGAGCGTATTTTGTGAGTATTTAGATACTTTGAGAGTTCTTTATTCAAAGATAAGTTTCATTCAAAGATCACTTCCGACCTTTCCTTCCAAGTAATCGATTCTTTGAGGTAAGGGATATTATTTTTTTCGTAATGATATTATTTCTTCAATATCATTATCTTTGAAATGTTGATCCAAGTTTTATCAAATTTGGAACTTTTCATATCGGGGGTTACTTATTCATGAGTTACTATTCACGAGTTATTATTCATGAAGTTACTATTCACGAGTTACTATTCACGAGTACTATTATTCATGAAGCGTGAAGATGTTTTTTTTGTGGAATTTCTATCTTTTGGTGTCTGAGTTACTATTCACGATATCTAAGACTATTCACGATACTGAAGACTATTCACGATACTCTGACTATTCAATAGAAAAATAAAATTTCTTCTTTTCAGTCAAAATATCTATTCGGATACTAGCTCGATTGTATCCATGTTTTGATCATTCTTGAATTTTACACCACTATGATTATTTTGAGGTATTGTTGGACATGGATAAAACAAAGTACGAATCCTTAATCCTTAATCCTTGTCATTTTGTTTCTTTGGATTCGTTCTTTAAAAATATTTTTCATCATCCTCGCCTTAAATGATGATATTATTGAATATCTTTGGCCCTGTAGTGCAAAGATGAATAATTTTCAAGAATATCTTTGGCCGTAGTGTAGTGCAAAGATGAAGCAGTGTTTAAATGAACATGACCGATCGATGAATATATTTGGCCTGTAGTGCAAAGATGAACAGTGTTTAAATGAACATATGATCGATGAATATCTTTGGCTCAGTAGTGCAAAGATGAATGATTTTGAAGAATATCTTTGGCTGTAGTGTAAAAGATGAGCAGTGTTTAAATGAATACGATCGATGATGAATATCTTTGGCCCAGAGTGCAAAGATGAACAGTGTTTAAATGAACACGACCGATCGATGAATATCTTTGGCCTTTAGTGCAAAGATGAAGCAGTGTTGAGATGAACATGTCCGATTGATGAATATCTTTTGCACCAGTAGTGCAAAGATGAATATTTGATTTGAGATGAATATTGATTGATGTTACAGGATAAAATATTGATGATGGATCGTTAAATTCATAGATTATAGTAGATTTCATTCTCTACGTAACTCTTCTATGAATTATTATTTCACTTGAATATTGATCTGAAACTTGTTGTCTATCAGATTCTATTAAATTTTTTCCTCGTTGAAGACTAACGATAATTTGTTATATATTATCTTAGTCATAATATTCTTTATCGAAGCTAGTTAAGCTCACCCTTTTCCTTTTTGTTCCATTCTTCTCGGGAGGCGAGAATATAGCGAGTACTTAGTCGGGGTATGGAATGAAGGTTTTAGAAAGGATTGTTTAGTAGTCCTCACCATTTTTGTAAAATAATGTATCAATAAATGTGATGAGGATTTATTTGAGTATAAATATTGTCTGCAGAAGATAATATTTGTATTTAAACTCACGATTTCTTGTTGTATTAATAAAGTTGTAGTTGTTTCTATACCATGTATTGACAACTCGTAATGGGTGATGTATACCTATTTTGGGGCGCCACGGTTGGTATCGAGCTTAGGGATATGATCTCTCTGGCGGAGATCGGGAAATAGAACTAGGAGGGGAGAGGCAGAGTAAATCCTTCGCTAGTGTGTCCTACCTAAGCTTATTTGTTAGTTGGTCAAGAAGATATAGGGATATTATGTGATATATTGATTTCCTTAATTAACCCTTGTTTTATGGCGGATTTGAGAATGTCGATGAGAATATTAACGATTGGAGTAAATGAGACCGTGGAGATGCTGTACTTTACCAACGAGGAGAACGTGCAACAGTGGCAATGTTCCTCCGTGAACAACACCATCGAAAGCGAGATGATGAACGAGGGGATGTTTAGAAGCTTTTTTGCGATTCATGCAAAATCAGACGAGGGAGACTCGTGTTCAAAATACAGGAGGAAATGATAGCAATTCACGGGTTGTCACAGCCAAGCAGTTCAAAGAGTTCAAAGAGTTGCAAATAATAATATTAATAACTCTATCATCTCAATTATTGATTTAATAATATATAAAATATCGACAATAATTGGATCAAATAACATGAGATACTATGCAACAATTACTGAAACAATAATTGAACAAAACTGAGTGACTTCTCACGTAAATAACAATAATCAATACCGTGTGCTACTATGCAACCACGCG
Source organism: Panax quinquefolius (assembly GCA_020205615.1). Classification (NCBI taxonomy): domain Eukaryota; kingdom Viridiplantae; phylum Streptophyta; class Magnoliopsida; order Apiales; family Araliaceae; genus Panax; species Panax quinquefolius. The sequence continues at coordinate 51,532,849 of CM035153.1, forward strand.
TATTACTTTACTTTTACTACCTGGTAGTTCAACTGTAACATTCTAGAATTTTAATTGTTATATTAAATATTTATTGAATTATTTAAATATTTAATGGATGTGTTTATTGTTGAATAAATAATTGTTAAAATTTGAATTGATGTGCTTAATTATTTGTTAAATAAATAATTAAGGAAAATTAATTATTTTGCTAATTTAATTTAATTATTAAGTTAGAGAATTTTGATTAATTCAATTACTATTCTTTTTATTGGAATTTATAATTAAAAAGGATGTGTTGGTTGATTAAATAAAGTTAGAATTATATAGAAATTATAATTTTTGTGGTATTGATTTATGTGATGAAGTGATTTAATAAATTGTTATTATGATTAATTTAATTAAATTAATGTGTGATAAATAACCTTTTATAAAGTAGTTATTAAAATAACTTAAAGGAGTTTTAATTCCGTTTTGCCAAACAAGGCCTATTAAGTCTTTAATCTATTTAAGTTTTACCAAACAGGGTGTTAGGATTAATGGGTTATTTTTTTTAGTTAGTAACCAAACAAGCCTTATGGCTTTTGATTTTTAAAACTCATATAACTGATATCAGTTATATGTTTTGTATTTATATTATATAATCAATATATATTATATTCTATATAAGTTATTTGTTAAGTACGTTAGATAGAGAGAGAGAATAAAAGAAAACTCAGAGGAAGAAGAAGGGAAGAGGAAGAGAAGAGAGGAAGAAAGGCTAGAGAGTGGGAAGAAGGAGCTTGGTAATAGAAAGGATAGTTATCATCTTCTTCAAGGTATTACCCTATTCTTTTTAAGTTTTAAAAGTTTTAGTTTCTCTTCTCCTATTTCTTTGTAAAATTCTTGTGATAGGATAATTATTGATTTTATGTGTGTTCATATGATAAACTAGTGTTGTAAAGTTATTTTCATAGGTTATATATGAGTATAATCAATGTATTGTTGTTATGTATGAAGTTTGTGAAGAAAACCTTTTTATAGAGAGTTTTTGGTGATTATATATTGTTTAGTTAAAATAGAAATTGAGGGTTAATTAATTGTTTAGTTGATAAATTGACCATTTAATTTGATAGAGCATGTATAATTGTGGATAAAAATACTTTGAATAACCTGTTTTGGTTGAAAAACAAAATTTACAGTGTTGATTTTTATTGAAATATCAAAAAGTTAGTTTCTATCAAAATCAGTGAAATTGAATGTGTTAAATTTGTTGTTTATGTTGTATGGGTAGAAACATGTTAGGAGTTCTTGAATTTTGTTCACATGAAGTTTTTGTATGAATTACATGTTAATTAGATACGTTAGAAACGAGCTTGTAGGCCAAAATTGGCTTTTTCTTGTCTTATTATGAAGAAAGTTGTCGATCGAGGCTGCGATTTAGTTGTCAATACATGACCAAAGAATACGTTTGTGGTGTCTTGAAGACCATCGCCATACCGCAGCAAGCAACTTCATAGTTTAATTATCATGCCATAGTCATTCATCCTCACGTGGCATAGCGTGACGATATGATGTAAATCGTGGGCGCCATGATCTTGAAAGTTAGCAGTAATGGTCTCGCGTGTTGATTTTGTACTTGAAATTTTAAGGAATTGTTATGTGATGATAGTAGGACTGTAAAATATTGATTTTAGTATTTTTATACTATGAATAAGTATGTTATTAACAATTAACTTGTGTTATAACTTGATTATGTGATTAAAAATCCAATATTTACATGATGAACGTACTTAGTTAAGATTGTAAAGTAGTAGTGACTAATTATGTCATGATGACATATATTTATAGGATATTGTGATTTAAATTATTCGGCTTAGTCCACGAGCAAGGAAAGTTTTCTAATCCATTAGCTTGATTGAATCAATTATTGTTTCCAATATAATAATGCAAGTTTTCTAATTCTTTATTTTGTTGAACTATTTATTGTTTCAATGCGATTACCTTATAAATGATGCAAGCTTTCTAAACTTTGGTTTGATGTTGCCAAGTTATTCTTGTATTCAACTTGTTGTTTAGCATGCACAACTATTTATACTAACGTCGAGTAATTTTATCGTTCAAACTGTTATGCATGCTTAGTACTCAATTCTAATTAACCTTGACTTAATATTGTTCAAGCAAGGCATGTTATAGTTATTCAAAGTATATGCTATTAGATTATTCCTAAAGCATGATTTTGGTTTACCATGTTGATTCAATTATGATTATTCTGTAATATGATGTTATTAATTCAACTAGTCCTCTAGTTGATGATTGTTGAACTTCAAATTACCCTTGAAAGCTTATCCAAACCAAACTCTCTTTGGTGCAGACTTATACTCCAAATACTGAGATGAACAACCCTATTATTATTAGGGGATAACTTACACATAGCGTTAAATATTTGTGCACAATACATGGTACGAAGGGCCGATCCCCCTAAGTACGAGGAGTCCTTATAGTTTTAAGACTGTTAAAGTTGGAGTTGAAAGAATACTCGCAAGTGTGGACATAGTTCATGGTCTTATGACCCTCAGTCATAATTATTCCACATTTTGAATTTCAGTTCCTGATTATCATTGTTAGAGTACCATTCAGTCTTGATGAGCTTATTGAGCAGTTATTATTATTATACTCTTGTCGATTTCTTATTGTTTCAAGTGAGCATTGTTTGCTCACTCTTGCTTATATAACTTTTACAGTTAAAGATGAAAAGGCTGATGTACCTAGCACCAGTAAGGGAAAAGGAAAGATGAACAAGTTTTGAAGACTTGTAATTTGATATTTGATTTTCAGATTTTAATTGAATGGTTGTTGTAACGATCGAGAAATTCGGATCATATGTAAAATGATTTTATTAAATTAAATAATAATAAAATTATATTCTATGTGTTATCAAGATGGTTGTCATTCTATAACCTAATGATATTGGAATGTCGTAGTATTTAAGCTACGTGAAGGAATTTAAGTGTTTGAATTTCTGAGACAAAAATAAAAGTTTTTCGAGAAATTTTCTGAAAAACACTATTCATCTCAGATTTGTTCGAAAAAATTATTTTGAATTTCAGAAATACGTAATGATAGAATATCAAAGTAAGATGATTATGTAATAATAATCTAGTTACGGAAAACATAATATTTAAACTTTGCGGACTTAATTCGAGAATATTAAGGAAAACGAAGTATTAGTAAGAAAGTATTAATTGTATGATACTTAGGTATTCAGACAAGGAATGGAAACAAGTATAATATGAAGTATTATACGAGTTTGTATGAAGTAAGGAAAATTGTATATAATGAAGTTGTATATGAGGTATAATACGAGAATAATACATAGATGATATGTATATGTATTAAGTAATGTTAATGGACTTGGAAGATTGATTAGCAATTAGTACAAGCCCAATTAAATTGAATGATAAGGCCCAATATTAATTAATGAATGAGTTAATTAATACAAGCCCAAAGGATAAGTTAAGCTAAGCTAAATTAAAGTCCATTGGATTATTGTGACCCATGGGGCAAACCATATGAATATGGTAAATGAGTAATGACCAAGTTTTATGAGTGGTGATCAAGTTAGTGTGATAACCAAGTCTTTTAAGTGGTGACCAAGTTATGTAATGACCAAGTTATATTAGTAATGGCCAAGCAAAGGATAGGATTTGTGTTGATCAAGCTATGAATAGTAAGGAGGTGGGTTAGTGTATTGACTAAATTGCCCAAACCTTGGAAGTTCTATAAATAGAGAAGGTTAGCAAGCTATTTGGCACTTGTTCAAACAATCCACACTCTCTCAAAGTGCTTAATTGTTAGGAAGATTAAGTTGCAATTAAGTCATTCCATAAGTCAAGAAGAAAAAGAAGCTACTTATCAAAGACTTCAAAAGTATGATCCTCTTCTCCAATTATCTTCTATCTCTATCATGATAGGTTGATAAGAAAAGTTTGGATTGAGGATCATGAATGATAAAAAAAGTAAGAAGTATATATAAGCAATGAACTTAAGCCATATAAGTTGGTAATAAGTCATTTGAGTTAGCATAAGTTATAAACTTATGTGAAAGTATTATGAACTTAGAATGAGTTTAGTAATACAAGTAATATGAAAGTAAAAGAATTTGTATGATAATATGTATCAAGTATACATGAGTAAAGATATATGTTAAGAACATATATGTATGATGATTGAGAAACTTTAATTATCATAGGTCTTGAATGATAAGTTCATAAGTAGTTTATGATTTAACAAGTTATAAGCTTATGAAGAAATAAGTCAAAAATCCAACCATGAGTACAAGTTGTGGGAATAAGTATGTTAAGATGTTCGCATGATGAATGAAATTCATTAGTAATGTTGAACAAATCATAAGAATGAAGATTTGTCGGAAAGTACACGATTAGACGATAATCGTCGAATTCGTAAATTTCCCGTAATGGAAGTCAAATTTTGAGTTTGAACTCGAAAATGTTATTTTCCAATGGAGACAAGTCATGTTTGTCATTTAAGAGTTGCGGACTCGAAAATGGACGAATTCCGACTTAGAACGAAGAAACGAGCATTGAACGTTCACGAACGTTTATCGTTTTCGTTAAAAATGAACTAATAGGTGAATTTTTAGCAAATGAAGTCAAATTGATAAAATTATTGCATGAACGCGTAGATTGGGTAATTTTTGAACCGTAGGCTTTTGAACGGACCAATTCGGACTTAAAACGAAGAAGTTATGCGTCCGGGAAGTTCGTAAAAATATTAAAACTGCATAATTGTCTGAGGCACATAGTCCAAATCTGGCTTGACGGACTCTAAGCCTAGAATGCCGCGCGCCATGATGCGAGTAGGAAGTCAGGTAATCGCTAACTCGCGCCACAGTGTGAGTCACAAAGCAAATCTTGGCACCGCGGCGCCAGTCTCAAGAAGTTGATAGTCAAGAATGTTTTCAAGTATAGAAGAAAAGAGAACTTGTTAGTAATGAATTAAGATGTAATCATAACATGATTAAGACATTGTAAGGTACTTGTAAGACACTAATGCATGTTGATTAAGAGTTAATAATCAATCGAAGATTAGCGGAATGTGAATGATGTAACAAAAGCCGGAAACCCTAATAATGAATCTAAATTAGAAATTAGATTGAGATGAAAGGTAAGATATAATCAGATACATACTTGATTATATGTGACCTAATGTAAGGCATTATGTGATCATGCATTGTAGAGACTTGAAAGACTTGAACGTAAAGTAAAATACACAGTAACAGGCGCTAAAGGCAAGTATTCTAACTCTTGTCTCAGTTCAATCTGAACAAGTTTTTGACGTTCATGTATCCATACGCATGAATTGAAGTACAATGAAGTTAAAGTCAATTCTTTTGGCTAGACTTGACATATTGAGTGGATTGTTGATAATCTATTCATCTGTTATCCAATGTATTATCTTTTTTCAACTACTTAATATGGTTTTCAAAAGAAGACGGAAATGTTAAACAAATGTTTTGTTGGTAACACGACAGGCACGTGAGGTTGCCAAAATGATTAAACGTATCTACGTTTAATGGATGTAGTGTTAATCAACATAGAGTACAATAGGCTGATCACCTAGAAGTGCTCGTAAGTAATACCGGGCTTACGGACTTAGTTTCGGGTTGTCCTTTTCAAAGAAAGAATGAATACTCGAGGTCTTTGACCAGAGTGTATGTTTTGCTGAATATTATTCATTGCGAAACATTTTGAAAGAAAGATGAAGTGCTATTTTAAATTATCAATAGTACTTCATAACTATTGTTCAGTAATCGAAGATATATTATTCATATGTATCAAGCATGTTGTTATTGAAATTGTTATACTTGCTGAGCTAGTTATGCTCACTCTTGCTTGGACCATATGAATGCAGCTAAGACTGAACGTCCTGAAGGATCAAATAAATATAAGGGAAAGGCATGAGAACGTCCTTAAGTAAGGACTCGCGCCGCAATGCCAAGTCCGGGACCATCCCACTGTTAACTCGCGCCGCAACATGAGATGTAGGTATAAAGCCGGCGCCGCAGCGCCAGCCCTAGACAAATGATAGTAAAGAATGAGTAAGAGTATGAAGAAAGGAAAGGAATGAATTGAAAAAAAATTTACATTAAGGTAATATTGTTAAAGACTTAAAGATAGTATGAAAGGGTTGTTGATAACCTATTGAACCATTAATGCAAGAAGAATGATAAATCGAAATTGATAATAACGAAATCTAATACACAATTAGATTGAGATGAAGGGTAAGATATAGTCAGATACATAATTGATTATATATGACCTAATGTAAGGCATTATGTGATCATGTATTGTAGAGACTTGAAAGACTTCAACGTAAAGTATTTATACAGTAGCAGACGTTAAAGGCAAATATTCTAAATCTTGTCTCAGTTCAATCTGAGCAAGTTTTTAACGTTTATGTATCCTTACGCATGAATTGAAGTACAATGAAGTTAAAGCCAGTTCTTTTGGCTAGACTTGACATATTGAGTGGATTGTTGATAATCTATTCATCTGTTATCAAATGTGATTATCTTTTGTCAACTACTTGATATGGTTTTCAAAAGAAGACTGAAATGTTAAACAAATGTTTTGTCGGTAAAACAACAGGCACATGAGGTTGCCAAATGATTAAACGTACATACGTTTAATGGATGTAGTGTTGATCAACATAGAGTACAATAGGCTGATCACCTAGAAGTGCTCGTAAGTAATCACCAAGCTTCTGAGACTTAGTTTAAGGTTGTCCTTTTCAAAGAAAGAATGAATACTCAAGGTCTTTGACCGGAGTGAATGTTTTACTGAATTTTGATATATTGTAAAACATTTTGAAAGAAAGATGAAGTGCTATTTTGAATCATCAATAGTACTTCATAACTACTGTTCAGTTATCGAAGATATATGATTCATATGTATCAAGCATGTTGTTGTTGAAATTGTTATACTTGCTGAGCTAGTTATGCTCACTCTTGCTTGATCTATATGAATGCAGCAAAGACTGAACATCCCGAAGGATCGAATAAGGATAAAGGAAAAGCTAAGGCAGATTATTAAGCTATCTTGTAATAGTATAGGGCTATTGTTGTAATGTAATGAATATTATGACAAAGAACCTTTGTAATGGGTTTAGAACCTGGGAAGTGTAAATATTAATTTGAATATATAGAAGTTATGTTCGTTCTTTGAGACTTTTCAATTGAATGAATGTATGAATGTTTGTACAGTATAGCACCATCTGTTGGGTTGGAAGATACCCGAATTTGGGGGCGCTACAGTTGTAATGAAGTTTATTTTAAATTCTGCATTTGAATGATTGTATTTAAAGGTTAGATAACCTGGGAGATTTTATTATGTAACCCTTTAATGGGAAAGGTTTTATTTATTCAGTTTTATTGTGATTGGGTAGGTAGATATGAATGTTTGATTAAGTGAACACCAAATCCTGTGGGAATGAAGTACTTGGGTTTGGGGGTGTCACATCAACATTTTTAACGGTAAAACTTCCGCCGTTATTTTCATAAAAATATTTTTGACATACCAAGTACGTACCCTAATTTCGAGGTCGAAATTTCATAAGAAGGGGAGGTTGTAAGACCCCAACTTTTTAATAAAGATGATTTTTCTATAAATATCATTTTTAAATATTATGAAATGAATTTGATATAATGTTATAGTTGTGGGTAATATTTATTAATTTTGCAAAGTACACAAGTTGTTATATAATATTCGATTGGTCGGGGAATATTCGTTTTAACAGAGAATATTCGTACGACGACACAATCATTGGTGGACCCAACAACGGAATTATTTTCGGATTGAAAAAACGACAAATTTTTTTTTATGAAAATAACGGCGGAAGTTTCTGATTAAAGCTGTTGAAGTACTTTCAGAGTAAAGTAAAAGACGATGTCTGGCGTGGTTGCGTAGTAGCACCTGCGGTATTGATTATTGATGCTTACATGAGAAGTCACCGGTTTTGTTCAATTATTGCTTGATAATTATTTCATAGTATCTCACGTTATTTGATTCAATTATTGTCGATATTTTATATATTATTAAATCAATAATTGAGATGATAGAGTTATTAATATTATTATTTGCAATATTAACGATGTCTAGAAATTCTGCCAATGAGAGGTTTGGTCAACTAATTATGCGCCAATAGGGAGAAATCCTTATTGGAAAGCCCTCTCTTTCCTGGGAACGACTTGGTGGATTAATATTGTGAATTATAATAATAATGATAAATGATAATAATATATATATATATATATATATAAAATTTGTTTTATTAGTATTATTAATGTAATAAAATAGAAAAGCTTTTTATATAAAATAGAATACTTTTATAAAGTTACTTGTTTTATTAAACAATAATTAGAATATATTATATTCTATTATGCATAGTGATTTGCATAGTAAAATCTTTTTATATAAAATAGAATATTTTTATAAAGTTATTTATTTTATTAGACAATAATTAGAATATATTATATTTTATTATGCATAGTATTTGCATAGTGCCTGCATAGTAAAATCTTTTTATATAAAACAGAATACTTTTTATAAAATTTTGTTTTATTTGATTATAAATAGAATATATTATATTTTATTGCATAGTGCAGCATAGTATCCTTTCTATTTTCCTATAAATAGGATGCTTAGTTAGAATTGAAAACCACACCAGAAGTTCAGAGAATTCTTCTATAATCGTGAGCATATTTCTTTAGAGTTTTAAGAAGCTTTGAGCATAGTGCAAGTTTTCTTCAAGAATATCCTCGCCCTACCAGTCGGAATACTCTTCTTTTACGGTAAAAGGTATTATTTCTTTCTTTCGTCTTCATGAAGAGAACTTCTGTTATTCCATTCTTTGTTATTATGTTGGAATAACCTGTATATGCGAAGTACCGCATACTTGGTGAAATTCTTCTGTTATTCCATTCTTTATTTTTATGTTGCAATAACCTATCTATGCGAAGTACCGCATACATGGTGAAATTCTTCTATTATTCCATTCTTTATTATTCTGTTGGAACATCATATCTGTGCGTTTACGCATGACCTAGTTTTGTTATTTATTATTCTGTTGGAATATCCTGTCGGTGCGTATTACGCCTGACTTGGTTCCATTAATTATTATTCTGTTGGAATAACCTGTCTGTGCGGTCTATCGCATGCATGGTGATTTCTGTTGTTATTCCATTCTTTATTATTTTGTTGAAATATATCGTATGGTCTTAATTTTCGACTGGTTCCCTTATTTATTATTCATTGGAATAACCTATATATGCGGTCTATCGCATCCCTGGTGATTTCTTTTGTTATTACATTCTTTATTATACTCAGTTGGTTAAAGTTTTAACTTTTATACTCCATGAAATAAGTGGAATATCCTTAATATTTGCACTTCGTCCAGTATCTTTCATGGAAATATTCTTCTGAGCATTCTTGAATTTTACTCTACAAAGAAGTATCACGTTGACAATTTGGACGTTATAAGTTCCTGGATAAATTAATTCTTGAACTTGTTTTATTGAATTCTTATATCATTGTCATCATCCTCATGTTTATTTTATGTTGAAAGTCATCTATGGCCTGTAGTGCATAGATGGACTTGGTATGATTATGACTAGGGATTAATTGGTATAATCATGACCGCAATGTTACAAATAATGTGGTAAAAGTTCTCATTGTCCTGTAGTGCATTGATGGACAGTTGTTGGCATGATTATGACCATTGATGAATACACGAATATCATTGGCCGTAGTACATGGATAATTTGTGGTTGTGATACTAATGAATATCCTTGGCCGTAGTGCAGGGACGATGCAGATTATTTATTAAGCTGAGTCTCAGCGATAAAAGTGATGAAAAACCTTTTTAAATCATAAAAGATAGTAGATTTTATTCTCTACTTGACTCTTTTAATGGATTGCTTGTTCCGCTGCAGTTAAACTTGATGTCTATTATATTTTATCAGTTTAACATTGTTGAAGGCTAATGATAATTTATTCTACATTATATTAGTCATAATATTTCTTACTGGGCTAGTTGAGCTCACCCTTTTACTTTTATTGTTATCTTAAGGAAATGAGAACGTAGCAGGGACTAGTCGGGGAACGGAGTGACGGTCCAGACGATAGCATTAGTAGTCCTCACTATTCTATGAAATAGTGTGTTAATACTGTCTAGAAGACAATATTTGTATTAAAACTCACAGCTCATGTTGTATATTTAAGATTGTATTTGTGTTCTGTACCATATATTTGGCGACTCAGAATAGGTATACATCACCTATTTTGAGTCATCAATGGTCATGATCATGCCAACAACTGTCCATCAATTCACTACGGGCCAATGAGGACTTTTACCACATCATTTGAAACATTACAGTCATGATTATACCGAATAATCCCTAGTCATAATCATACCAAGTCCATCTATGCACTACAGGCCACAAATGACTTTCAACATAATATAAACATGAGGATGATGACAATGATATACGAATTCAATAAAACAAGTTCAAGAATTAATTTATCCAAGAACCAATAACGTCCAAATTATCAACACGACATCGCTTTGTGGGGTAAAACTCAAAATGCTCGTAAGAATATTTCCATGAAAAGATAATTGGATGATTTATAAATATCAAGGATGTTCCACTAATTTCATGGAGTATAAAAGCCAAAACTTTAACCAACCGAGTATAATAAAGAATGGAATAACAAAAGAAATCACCGTGCATGCGATAGACCGCATGCAGAAAGTTATTCCAACAAAATAATAAATAATGGAACCAGTCATGCGTAAACGCATGCACGTGATATTCCAACATAATAATAAATAAAGGAACCCAGTCACGCGTAAACGCATGTGCATGTGATATTCCAATGTAATAATAAACAACGGAACTAGGTCGTGCGTAAACACACGCATGAGGATGTTCCAATAGAATAATAAATAACGAACCTGTGTCATGCATGAACGCATGCATATGATGTTCCAATGAATAATATAGAGAATGGAATAACGGAAGAATTTCACCATGTATACTAAGATTAGAGCATGATGCATTATTCCAACATAATAATAAAGAATGGAATAATGAAGAATTTCACCAAGTATGCGTACTTTACATGTAGGCATAAAAGTTATTCCAAAGATAATAACAAAGAATGGAATAACTGAAGTTCTCATCATGAAGACGAAAGAAAGAAATACCCCTTACCGTAAAATAAGAGTATTCCAACTGGTAGGGTGAGGATATTCTTGAAGAAAACATGCATTACGCTCAAAGATTCTTAAAACTAATGAAATACGCTCAAGATTATAGAAGAATTCTCTGAACTTCTGGTGTGGTTTTCAATTCTAACTAAGCATCCTATTTATAGAAAAATAGAAAGGATACTATGTCAAAGCCCTACGCAATAAAATATAATATATTCTATTTATAATCAAATAAAACAAAATTTTATAAAAAGTATTCATTTTATATAAAAAGATTTTACTATGCAAACACTATGCAGCACTATGCAAACACTACGATAATAAAATATAATATATTCTAATTATTGTCTAATAAAACAAATAACTTTATAAAAGTATTTTGTTTTATATAAAAAGATTTTACAATACAAAAACACTACGCATAATAGAATATAATATATTCTAATTATTATCTAATAAAATAAATAACTTTATAAAAGTAATCTATTTTATATAAAAAGCTTTTCTCGCTTTTATTACATTAATAATACTAATAAAAAAATTTATATATATATATACAAACTTCCGTGACTTCATAAAAAGACACCTTAATATATCTAACAACATTTATCATTATTAATTTAATTCGTAATATTAATCGACCGGATCGCTCCTAAGAAAAAGGGGCTTTCAATAAGGATTTCTCCTATCAAGCACAATTAGGTAACCAAACCTCTCATCGATGAACTTCTGACATCGTTAATATTGAAAATAATAATATTAATAACTCATCTATCTCAATTATTGATTTAATAATATATAAAATATCGACAATAATTGAATCAAATAACGTGAGATACTATGCAACAATTCTTTGAAGCAATAATTGAACAAAACCCGAGCGAATTTCTCACGTAAGCATCAATAATAAATACCGTGGTGCTTACGCAACCACGCCAGACATCGTACTTTTAAGTGAAAGTAGTTCAATGTTTTAACTATAAAACTTCCACCGTTATTTTCATAAAAATATTTTTATCGTTTTCTCAATCCGACAATAATTCCGTTGTGGGGTCCACCAATGATTGTGCCGTCGTACGAATATTCTCTGTTAAAATGAATATTCCTCGACCAATCGAATGTTATATAACAACTTGCATACTTTGCAAAATTTATAAATATTACCCACAACTATAACATTATATCAAATTTATTCCATAATATTTAAAAATGATATTTATAGAAAAATCATCTTTATTAAAAAGTTGGGGTCTTACAACCTCTCATTCTTATGTAATTTCGCTCTCAAAATTAGGGTATATACCTGGTATGTCGAAAAGGTAAGGATATTTTGATTTCATTTTAGATTCTAACTCCCTGGTCATTTCCTCAACATCGTGGTTTCTCCACAAAACTTTGACTTGAGGTATAACCTTGGGGCGTAGAATATGTTCCTTCTTATCCAAGATTTGAACAGGAACCTCTTCATACGTCAAATCTCCCGCTATTTCATCCGGTTCTAACTCAATAATGTGGTTCGGGTCTTCCACATATTTATGTAACATGGATATATGAAAAACATTATGAACACGAGAAATACTTTGCGGTAAAGCGAGTCTATACGCCACAGTTCCTACTCGATTGAAGATTAAAAATGGGTCAATGAATCGAGGATTGAGCTTTCCTCTCTTTCCAAATCTCGTAACTCCTTTCCATGGAGCAACACGTAACAACACATGATCTCCAATATCGAATTCCACGTTCTTTCGATGAAGATCAATATAACTCTTTTATCGATCTTGTGAGGTTTTTATACGTTGTCGTATCGTTTGAATCTTTTCCGTAGTCATACGTACCAACTCCAGTCCCAACAATGTTGCTTCACCCACCTCATCCCAGCATACTAGAGAACGACACTTTCTTCCATACAACGCTTTGAATGGAGCCATGCTAATACTTGCTTGGTAGCTGTTGTTGTAGGAAAACTCTACCAATGGTAAGAACTTGTCCCAACTTCCCTTGAAGTCAAGGACACAGAGTCTTAATAAATCTTCAAGAGTTTGAATAGTCCTCTCTGATTGTCCATCCGTCTGAGGATGATATGCCGAACTAAATCGTAAGTCCGTGCCCATAGCTTTTTGCAAACTAACCCAAAATCGTGAAGTGAATCTTGGGTCTCGATCAGAGACTATGGATAATGGCATACCATGAAGTCTTACAATCTCGTTTATGTACATACGAGCAAGACGTTCAAGTGTATAAGTTTCTCGTATTGGTAAGAAATGAGCAGACTTGGTCAATCTATCAACAATGACCTAAATTGCATCTATGCCTTGAGAAACCTTGGGAAGACCAGTAACGAAATCCATGGTAATGTGCTCCCACTTCCATTCTGGAATTTCAAGTGGTTGCAATAGACGTTTTGGTACTTGATCCTCCGCCTTGGCTCGTTTATAAGTTAGACACCTTGAGATAAATGCTATGGTCTGGACCGTCACTCCGTTTTCCAACTAGTCCCTGCTACGTTCTAATTTCCTAAAGAGAACAATGAAAGTAAAAGGGTGAGCTCAACTAGCCCAGTAAGAAATATTATGACTAAGATAATGCAGAATAAATTATCATTAGCCTTCAACAATGTTAAACTGATAAAATACAATAGACATCAAGTTTAACTCCAGCGGAACAAGCAATCCATTAAAAGAGTCAAGTAGAGAATAAAGGCTACTATCTTTTATGATTTCAAAAGGTTTTTCATCACTTTTATCACTGAGACTCATCTTAATAAATAATCCACAATATCCCTGCACTACGGCCAAGGATATTCATTAGTATCACAACCACAAATTACCCATGCACTACGGCCAAGGATATTCATGTATTCATCAATGGTCAAGATCATGCCAACAACTTTCCATCAATGCACTACGGGCCATTGAGGACTTTTACCACATCATTTGTAACATTACGATCATGATTATACCGATTAATCCCTAGTCATAATCATACCAAGTCCATCTATGCACTACAGGCCACAGATGACTTTCAACATAAAATAAACACGGGGATGATGACAATGATATACGAATTCAATAAAACAAGTTCAAGAATTAATTTATCCAGGAACTTATAACTTCCAAATTGCCAACATGATACTTCTTTGTAGAGTAAAATTCAAGAATGCTCAGAAGAATATTTCCATAAAAAGATACTAGATGAAGTGCAAATATCAAGGATATTCCACTAATTTCATGGAGTATAAAAGTCAAAACTTTATCCAGCTGAATATAATAAAGAATGGAATAACAAAATAAATCATCGTGTATCGATATCGCATGCAGCAAAGTTATTCCAATGAATAATAAATAATGAGAACACAGTCGGCGAAATTACACCAAGCAGGATATTCCAATAGAATAATAAAGAATTGAATAACAACAATGAATCACCGTGCATGCGATGATCGCATGCATGAGTTATTCCAACAGAATAATAATTAATGGAACCAAGTCAGCGTATCACGCACAAGCGTACGATATTCCAGCGTAATAATAAATAACGAAACAAGGTCATGCGTAAACGCACAGACAAGATGTTCCAATGAATAATAAAGAATGGAATAAAAGAAGAATTTCACCATGTATGCGGTGCTTAAGATGTAAAAGTTATTCCAACATAATAATAAAGAATGGAATAATGAAGAATTTCACCAAGTATCGCAGATGCCAGATGAAGCAGTTATTCAACATAATAACAATGAATGGAATAACGAAGTTCTCTTCATGAAGACGAAAGAAAGAAATAATACCCCTTACTAAGTAAAAGAAGATTATTCCGATTTGGTAGGCGAGGATATTCTTGAAGAAAAGCGTTATTACGCTTTCAAAACTTCTTAAAACTCTAAAGAAATATGCTCAAGATTATAGAAGAGTTCTCTGAACTTCTGGTGTGGTTTTCAATTCTAACTAAGCATCCTATTTATAGGAAAATATAAAGGATACTATGCTGCACTATGCAATAAAATATAATATATTCAATTTATAATCAAATAAAACAAAACTTTATAAAAAGTATTCTGTTTTATATAAAAAGATTTTACTATGAAAACACTATCACTACAAGAAATCACACAAAAAATGATGCTAAAATTTGTCACATAAAATTCATTTTTCGTCACTAAAACATTTGGTGACGATTTTTAATCGTCACAGAGACCGTCACCGTATGAGCGTGGTATTAGGTTTATTTGACAATATTTGATGTCGTCACTAAATGTTTTAAATTATGGTGATGATCTACATCATTGTCACTATAATTAATTACTTTTAGTGACGTTAATAGCGTCACTATTTGAATGAAACTTTCGTCACTCTATATTATGTTTTGTCATCAAAACTCGGTGCATTAAATGACAAAAATCATTTTTCGTCATTAAATGATATTTTTTTAGTGACGAAAATATGTTACCCTATTTAAATCATCTAATTTTAATGACGAAAATATTGTCATATTTATGATTATTCTTTCGTCATGTTATTGTGTTTATTGTCACCAAAAATAAGAAAATAAATGACGATAGAACAAATCGTCACCTAATAATATATTTAACATGACAATTATGTCATTGTCATTTCATATTTTAAATAATATTACAAAATAATTTGTCACCAAAGAGTTATTTTTTGGGACACATTTTTCAATGTCACTAATTGAATACTTATGGTGACGATAGATTTCGTCACAAAAGAGTTACTAATAGTGACAAAATTAGTTGTTGTGACTAAATGAATATATAACAGTGACGATATAATTTGTCATCAAAGAGTTAATTTCTATGACACATTCTTTTCGTCACTAATTGAATACTTATGGTGATGATAAAACTCATCACATAAAGAGCTATTAATAGTTACAAAATTAAAAGACATTACTAAATGATATATAATAGTGACATTATAACTTGTCACCAAATAGTTAATATTAGTGACAATATCGGTTGTCATAACTAAATGAATATATATAATTACAATACTATTAATTCTAAAGAGTTAATATTATTAGTCATTAAATTTCAATTTTCATTGACCAAATATTATTTGCCGATAAATAATTATAAATTGTGATGATTTTGTGGTCATGTGGTGGTCATATTAAGTTGTTCGACATTCAAAATGTATTGTTACATTAACAATTTTCAATAAAAAAAATATAATACATTTAGTGAGCATTTTAAATCAATTTTACACCTGTATATAATACAAGAGACAAAAGGCAATAAACATTTAAAATAAAAAGTAATTATCTTATAAAAAAAAATAGTAGATTCGCTGATTCAACAAAATACCCAACTAGCTATGCAATAAACAGTTGCTTAAATAATC
Organism: Panax quinquefolius; assembly: GCA_020205615.1. Classification (NCBI taxonomy): domain Eukaryota; kingdom Viridiplantae; phylum Streptophyta; class Magnoliopsida; order Apiales; family Araliaceae; genus Panax; species Panax quinquefolius. Next base: position 51,549,456 of record CM035153.1, read on the forward strand.
TAAGTATCACAAAACCAAATTATATAATCCAAAAAGCTGAAATTCTAAAATTTATATCCTAAGAAAATGCTTAATTAAAACCTTCAACCTTGTGGTTATTGACTCTATCTGCAAATCAAAAAAACATATAGACATAAATCAGTCAAATAGTTATGAAATTAAAAAAGAAATATATATAAAGAAAGAAATTTTTAAATAATAAATTGTGAATTTTCCAAAACTATAGCTATAACATTACTAAAAAACTTATGCTATCTTTTTAGGCCCATAAATATGAAACAATAATATTATTTGTCAAATGTAATCAAGCAACTAATGATTTTAAGCTCAAAATCACCAAACAGTTAACTTCGAACAATAAAATAAAATAAATAAACCAATAAAACCAAATTCATCAAAGTCACGTCCATATAAAAAGTTAAAAAACACACTGCTTGAGTTCATGTTACAGAGAAAACATGAAAGCATGTTATCTAGCATGGGCAACTTCTGCTTAATTCACGTAGCATAACCCACATCTTTTATAGAAAAAATATACTAAGTGTGACGCCCCCAAAAATAGGTACACATCACCCATCTTGAGTCACCAAAAATATGGTACATAAATTCAAATACAACTTAATTATACAGCAGTCGTGTAAAATACGACAAAACATAGCTAAGAGTTTAAACAATAATATTACCTTATAGACAATATCCACTCTCAATGGAGTCCTAATTACATTTATTATCACACTATTTCACAGAATAGTGAGGACTGCTAATGCTATCATCTGGACCGTCACTCTATTCCCCGACTAGTCCCAGCTATATTCTCATTTTTTCAAGAGAAAAATGAAAGAAAGGGTGAGCTCAACTAGCCCAAAGAAGAAATATTATGACTAAGATAATGCGAATAAATTATCATTAGCCTTCAACAATATTAAACCGATAAAATACAATAGACATCAAGTTTAAGCTGCGGTGAACAAGCAATCCATTAAAAGAGTCAGTAGAGAATAAAATCTACTATCTTTTATGATTTAAAAGTTTTTCATCACTTTTATCATTTGGGACTCGACTTAATAAATAATCCACATCATCAATTCATCCCTGCACTACAGGCCAAGGATATTATTTAGTATCACGACCACAAATTATCCATGCACTACGGGCCAGAGATAATTATGTTTTCATTAATGGTCCTGATCATGCCATAAAACAATTCATCTTTGCTCCCTTGGCCGAAAAGAATCCATAGCCATAATCATACCAAAAACTGTCCATCAATGCACTACGGGCCAATGAGGACTTTTACCACATCATTTGTAACATTATGGTCATGATTATACCGTATAATCCCGGGTCATAATCATACCAAGTCCATCTATGCACTACAGGCCACAGATGACTTTCAACATAATATAAACATGAGGATGATGACAATGATATAAGAATTCAATAAAACAAGTTCACGAATTAATTTATTCAGGAACTAATAACGTCTAAATTGCGAACATGATACTTCTTTATAGAGTAAAATTCAAGAATGCTCAGAAGAGTATTTCCATGAAAAGATACTGGATGAAGCGCAAATATCAAGGATATTCCACTAATTTCATGGAGTATAGAAGTCAAAATTTTAAGCAACTGAGTATAATAAAGAATGGAATAACAAAAGAATTCACCATGCATGCAGATTGCATGAGCGAGTTATTCAAATGAATAATAAATAACGGAACCAGGTCAGGTGTAATACGCACTGACATGATATTCCAACAAAATAATAAAGAATGGAATAACAACATAAATCACCATGCACGCGGTACTTGAATGAGCGGAGTTATTCCAATGTAATAATAAAAAGAGATCCGGTCCCGCCAAAAACGCATGCAGACAAGATATTCTAACAGAATAATAAAGAATGGAATAACAGAAGAATTTCACCAAGTATAGGGTAGCCTGCGTATACAGGTTATTCCAACAGAATAATAAAGGATGGAATAACAGAAGTTCTCTTCATGAATACAAAAGAAATAATACCCCTTACGAGTATTGAAAGAAAATAATATCCCTTACCTTAAGAAGAAGAGTACTGGATATATGAGTAGTAGCAGAATACTTTTCTTCTTTCTCTCTACAGTTTATCTCTCTAGAGTTTCAGTGAATTCGTAAGAAATAATGAAGGAATGAGCTTCTATTTATAGAACAATGGATTACATAGTAACTAATTCATGAACGGTCCAGATTGATTTACTTTAATCTGATGGTCCATATCTAAAGCAAAATCTTTTAAATAAAATATAATATATTCTATTTATAATCTAATAAAACAAATAACTTTATAAAAGATTTTACTATGCAATCACTATGCAGGCACTATAAAAACACTATGCGTAATAAAATATAATATATTATAATTATTGTTTAATAAAACAGATAACTTTATAAAAGTATTTTGTTTTATATAAAAATTTTTACTATTAGCCTAATAAAACGAATAACTTTATAAAAGTATTCTGTTTATATAAAAAGTTTTTCTGTTTTATTACATTAATAATACTAATAAAACAAAACTTATATATATATATAACAATCAACAATAATTGAGTCAAATAACGTGAGATACTATGCAACAACTACTGTAGCAATAATTGAACAAAACTAAGTGATTTCTCACGTAAAACATCAATAATTAATACCGTGTGCTACTATGCAACCACACGTATTACTGTACTTTTACTACTGAGTAGTTCAATAGTATCAACGGTAAAACTTCCGCCGTTATTTTCATAAAAAAATATTTTTGTCATTTTCTCAATCCGACAATAATTCCGTTGTGGGGTCCACCAATGATTATATCTGGTAAATACGGATATTCCTGATTTAAAAGAATATTCCCCGACCAATCGAATATAATATGACAACTTGCATACTTTGCAAAATTTAGAAATACTACCTACAACTATAATATTATATCAAATCCACACCATAATATTCAAAAAAATTATTTCGAGAAAATTAAATTTTTATTCATAAAATCTGGGTTATCACAATCTCCCCTCCTTATGGAATTTCGCCCTCGAAATTTATGTACATACCTGGTATGTTGAACAGGTGAGGATACCTTGACTTCACTTCAAATTCTAACTCTTGAGGTATAACCTTTGAGCGTCGAATATGATCCTTCTTATCCAAGATTTTAACATGTATCTCCTAATACGTTAAATCTTCTGCTATCTCGTCTGTTTCTAAATTAATAATGTGGTTCGGGTTATCCACATATTTACGTAACATCGATACGTTAAAAATGTTATGAACACGCGACATACTTGGCGGTAAAACGAGTCTATAAGCCATAGTTCCTACTCGATCGAGGATTTTAAATGGGTCAATTAAATCGAGGGTTGAGATTTTCTCTCTTCAGCAACTCTTGCTTTTAAAATAATGCCATCTTGAACCTTCTTCTTCACATTCATCAGCTCTGGGTGTGTAGCTTGAGCGGCTTTAACTTTATCGATTAAAGTCGATTCTACTCGTATATTCGTTATCTTCACGTGGGTTCGTATATTCGCACTTGTAAACGCATACAATCTTCTACTCAACACGTCAGCTATCACGTTCGTTTTCCCACGATGGTATTGAATGGTACGATCGTAATCTTCAACAGCTCGAGTCAACGTCTTTGGCGTATTATACGTTCGTTTTTGTTGAAGAAATATTTGAGGGTTTAAGAAATGGGTTTTGTACCGGGGTCAATACAAAATTTGATTTCATGCTCTGGGGTAGGCTAAGAAGTCTTCAAGAATACGTCAGAAAATTTATTAACAATAGAAATATCATTCAAAATTGTGACTCACATCCAAGACTTGGATAACACGTCACATTGATACCTATCAACTTGCCATCGTCATTCACAACGTCACCTACAAAAAGTTTGGCTTCGGTGCATTCCACATAAGGAAGTCAACAATGAAAGGATCGGGGCTCTTTACTTATGGCTTGATATGACAATGATTGACTTTAGTGGTTTGGTTACTTTGAATTCGCATAACAGGTTGGTTAGGAGTATGAAAGCTAACAACCTTACAAATAGAATGATGAGTAGTTAACTAATCGATTCCTAAAATCACATCAAAGGCAAGTATTTTCAAAGAGATAAGATCGACAGGTAACGTGAAAGTGTCGATTTGAATTAAACAAGATTTATAAATAGTAGAGGTAACGAAGGTTTCTCCCAACGGAGTTTCAATAGATAAATCAAAGTCTAACTTCTCCGGAGTTAAGTACAAACATTGAACACAACTAGTTGAAATAAAAGAGTGAGTAGAACCGGTATCTAACATGGTATTGACTTCGTAAGAGTTGATGATTAACTTACCCGTGATAATTTTATTCAGGTTCCTCGTCACGAAAAAAAACGCTCTCTCTTAAACTACCGGCTTTGGCTTGTCTAGGACATCCTTTGGCATCACTATCCCAGCTAGACTTGACTTCACCATACGACAAAATCGAGCTAGGCGACCTTCTCTTCAGCAATTAAAACACGCTTTGGATTGCTAGGTTCAATTTGGACCGATGTGTCCCTCCTGTCCGCATTTGAAACATACGACCGGTGGTCGTTCTTCTTCCTTTGAAACGAGTGCTGGTGTCGACGTATTCACGTCATTGTTGAACCTTCTCTTCTTGAAATATCCATTCTTATTATTTTAGCCATGATTACAACCGAAGTGGTTACCATTTCTGGCATGTTGATTCCCTCCATGCTTATTGTCACCGCTTTGATGACTGTTATCACGGGTATTATCATTTTGCCAGCTGCTCTCTTTTGGTTCGGTTGACTCATTATCGCGCTCCAATAACTGAGCCCTATTAACAATATCTGAATACAAATACAGTTTATGAGAGATAAGATATTGACGTATCTCAGGTTTCAAACCTCTTAGAAAAATTCACGTCATTCTCTCCTCATTATCAACCAAATGGGACACAAATCGGGACAACTCGACAAACTTGGCTTCGTAATGCGACACGGTCATGTTGTTTTGCTCCAACTTGATAAACTCCACCACCTTCATGTGACGAATACTTTCGGGAAAGTACTTGTCATTGAACAACTCTTGGAACTTCTCCCAAGACATCTTGAGTGAGTCAGGCTGGGTATATTTTACAGATTCCCACCAGTAATCTGCCTCTTCACGCAACATAAAGGTGGCAAAGGGAACCTTTTACTCCTCGGATTATCCCAACACATCAAATATCTTAGTCATCTGCTTTAACAACGTCTCCGCCTTAAGTGGTTCTGGCTTTCCTAAAAACTCCGGTGGTCCCAGCTCCATGAATTGCTTAGCGGTGACCGACCGTGGGTTGCCATTATTTTTACCTGCATTATTAACAGGAGTCGCCTTTGCCTGATGTTGCATGAATTCTAAAAAGCTCCTAAACGTACTGTCGTTCGTCAATTGATCAGTGTTGTTGTTTACAAGAGGATTATCGCCATCCTGTTGCACATTGTCCTGGTTATTGATCTGTGGAGACTCAACGGTCTCCTGTGCTCCATTGCTATTCTCAACATTCTCGGATGCCATTTTCAAACACTGCCACAAAACAAGGGTTAATTAACATATCATATATTATCTCTATACTCTGACAGACCAATTCAATACCAAATAAACTTAGGTAGGTCATACTAGTGAAGGAATTCCCCGTCCCTCCCCTCCTAGTTCTTGTCTCATATCTCAGCCAGGGATCATATCCCTAAGCTTTGATACCAACTGTGACGCCCCCAAAAATAGGTATACATCACACATCTTGAGTCGCCGAAAATATGGTACATAAATTCAAATACAACTTAATTATACAGCAGTCGTGTAAAATACGATAAAACATAGCTGATAGTTTAAATAATAATATTGCCTTCTTGACAATATCCACTCTCAATGGAGTCCTCATTACATTTATTATCACACTATTTCATAGAATAGTGAGGACTACTAATGCTACCACGTAGACCGTCATTCCATTCCCCAACTAGTCCCAGCTATATTCTCATTTCCTGAAAAGAAAAATGAAAGAAAGGGTGAGCTCAACTAGCCCAGTAAGAAATATTATGACTAAGATAATGCAGAATAAATTATCATTAGCCTTCAACAATGTTAAACTGATAAAATACAATAGACATCAAGTTTAACTGCAGCGGAACAAGCAATCCATTAAAAGAGTCAAGTAGAGAATAAAATCTACTATCTTTTATGATTTAAAAAGTTTTTCATCACTTTTATCGCTGGGACTCATCTTAATAAATAATCCACATTATCAATTCATCCCTGCACTACAGGCCAAGGATATTATTTAGTATAACGACAACAAATTATCCATGCACTACGGGCCAAAGATAATTGTGTTTTCATAAACGGTGCTGATAATGCCTTAAAACAATTCATCTTTGCTCCCTTGGCCAAGGAGAATCCATAGCCATAATCATACCAAAACCTGTCCATCAATGCACTATGGGCCAATGAGGACTTTTACCACATCATTTGTAACATTACGGTCATGATTATACAAGAATAATCCCTGGTCATAATCATACCAAGTCCATCTATGCACTACAGGCCACAGATGACTTTCAACATAATATAAACATGATGATGATGACAATGATATAAGAATTCAATAAAATAAGTTCACGAATTAATTTATTCAAGAACTAATAACGTCCAAATTGTCAACATGATACTTCTTTGTAGAGTAAAATTCAAGAATGCTCAGAAGAGTATTTCCATGAAAAGATACTGGATGAAGCGCAAATATCAAGGATATTCCACTAATTTCTTGGAGTATAGAAGTCAAAATTTTAAGCAACTGAGTATAATAAAGAATGGAATAACAAAAGAATTCACCATGCATGTAGTACTTCGCATAGACAAGTTATTCCAACTAAATAATAAATAACGGAACCAGGTCAGGCATAATACCCACCGACAGGATATTCCAACAGAATAATAAAGAATGGAATAACAAGAAATCACCATGCATGCGATTGCCAGCATATACATGTTATTCAACGAGAATAATAAAGAGCGGAACCGAGTCCAGCCGTAAAATGCACATGATGAGGATATTCCAAGAGTAATAATAAAGAATGGAATAATCAAGAATTTCACCAAGTATAGGGTAGCTCAGCGTATATAGGTTATTCCAATGAGAAAAAAAAAGATGGAATAATGAAGTTCTTTTCATGAATACAAAAAATAATAATACCCCTTACGAAAGTATCAGAAGAAAATAATATCCCTTACCTTAAGAAGAAAATCTTTGGATATATGAGTAGTAGCAGAATACATTTTCTTCTTCTCTCTCTACAGATTTATCTCTACAGAGTTTCGGTGAATTAAGTAAGAAATAATGAAGGAATGAGCTTTTATTTATAGAAGAATGGATCGATAGTAACTAATTTATGAAGCGGTCCAGATTGATTTACTTTTTAATCGACGGTCCATATCTAAAGCAAAATCTTTTAAATAAAATATAATATATTCTATTTATAATCTAATAAAACAAATAACTTTATATAAAAAAGATTTTACTATGCAAATACTATGCGAGCACTATAAAACACTATGCATAATAAAATATAATATATTATAATTATTGTTTAATAAAATGAGATAACTTTATAAAAGTATTTTGTTTTATATAAAAAGATTTTACTATTAGCCTAATAAAACGAATAACTTTATAAAAGTATTACATTTTTTATAAAAAGTTTTTCCGCTTTTATTACATTACTAATACTAATAAAACAAAACTATATATATATATATATATATATATATATATATATAACAATCAACAATAATTGAATCAAATAATATGAGATACTATGCAACAACTACTGTAGCAATAATTGAACAAAACTGAGTGATTTCTCATGTAAAACATCAATAATTAATATCGTGTGCTACTATGCAACCGCACATATTACTGTACTTTTACTACCGAGTAGTTCAACAGTATCAACGGTAAAACTTCCGCCATTATTTTCATAAAAAATATTTTTATCATTTTCTCAATCCGACAATAATTCCGTCGTGGGGTCCACTAATGATTGTACCGTCGTACGAATATTCCCTGACAAAAAGAATATTCCCCGACCAATCGAATATAATATGACAACTTGCATACTTTGCAAAATTTATAAATACTACCCACAACTATAACATTATATCAAATCCACACCATAATATTCAAAAAAATTATTTCGAGAAAATTAAAATTTTATTCATAAGATCTGGGTTCTCACACTAAGTTTTATATTTCTTTATAAGTTAAGCAATGAAACAATAGCATAGTGAGAAAACCATAACTATGTGATAAAATGAAGCGCCTTACCGTGTCAATAACACAATATAAATGAAGCACCTTCCAGTGTAACGGCCTGGAAAAATGGGATCAGTTCTTCCTGCCAGTAGATAGTTGTTTGCTTTGTTGTGCCAGATGTGGGGAGGCTAGTCTTGACTCCCAAACCCAAGTGATCGTATATCACCTATAAATTCAATTTTAAAAAACAGATATGAGAGCATGCGTGAAATAATCTATGGGTGTTAATACAGATCTAAGTGGCTTTTTAGAAGTAATCTAGAGGCTGTGATGCCCCCAAAATAGGTATATGTGACAACCGTAATTTAGTAATTTAATTTTAATATTTATTTGATTGAATAAATATTTTTCGATGAATTAATTATTAGATTAAATAATTAATTGATGAAGTTGTGATAGATTAATTTAATTATATCTCATTACATTTATTAATTTAATGTGGAGAATTTTATTATTCAAGTATGTGATTATGTGAGCTTATTGAATTAAAAGAAATATTTAATAAGCTTTATGTTATTTTAATTAATTTAATTATTAATTAGAGATTTGATAATTTAACATTATTAAACAAAGAGAATTTGAATTATGTGACTATGTGTATTAATGAGAATTTACTATATTTTAATTAAATAAAATTAAATTAGATAATTGATTTATTTTATATGGATGTGACATTATTTAAACTATATGATAAGGTTTTATTAAATTAAATAGTTTTTGAAACCTTTTAATTCTAGCCAAACATGGCACTATGGGGAGTTGGGGACAGTTAACCCATGACTGGGTAACTGACCACCAACGCGTCAATTCAATTCTTATATTATACATCTTCCTTCCTTGTCTGTCATTATTTGCCTAAGTCTAGAATATCATATCAGAGAGAGAATTTGAGAGTTCAGAGATCGTTAAGAGATTCTGAGAGTTAAGAAGAATTGGAGAAAGGTTTCATTCCTACTAATATACACTTGGGTAATTTCTTTAGCCCAATTCTTATTGTACATCTTTTAAGTTTCATGAAAATTGGCTTTTTTACGTTCTGTAATTTCTGTAAAATGGGATATGGTGTTAGGAATATATGTAATTATTCGACTAAATTAGCATGTTTTACATATTGTATAGATTTTCATATCATAAGTTTCATAATATATATTATGACCGGTTATTTCAAAAATCTACAGAGTACGTGATATGGCCATATGGCCTTATACGTGTTTTTAGTATATCAAATATAAATTATTTTGTAAAATTCACACACTTATATGATTATGCATGTTAAAATGAACAAAATGAAATTTATATGGTTGGATTTGGTTGTATAACGAATCCGTGGCGTTGAATTTTAGGAATTTATGTTCAACACTTCAAGAACATCAAGAACCGTCCAATTTGCATGCTTTAATTCTGTAATTATATGTTTTTATGGGTTAAAATCACTCTATATATGTTGGGTAATGATTATGTATAAATTATAACATGTGGGTATGTGTAATTTGGTGAAATTAGTGTTAAAGATGTCTTGATTTTATTTGAATTACGTGTTCTTCGCGAATCGGAAATTGATGTCAGGGTTATGCACTGCTGCCGCCAACTCCTAGTTCATTTCTCATGCCGTTGGCTGCCATGTACATAATCAATGCATGCCAATACCATAGTACAATTGCACCAAGTATTAGTCAAGACATGGCCACGTAGCGTACCGTAGCATGCCAAACTTCAAGATAAAAGTGAAATAGCAATAATACTTACTTAGAATAATGGTCTTTAATTGAGTTTTTAAAAGTGTACAAGAATAGAAACGAGTTAGCAACTTAGTCTAATGATTATAAAAACTTGTTAAACATTTAATGAGATATTAAAATGAGTTTTACCAAGTTAAGAAGACAATTACATGTTATTTGAATTGTTGATTATGTTATTAACTTGTTGTTCGTGTAATATTATATTATGTGAAAACAAGTATGGTAATTTTACTAAGTATTGTCATGAAGTCGAGATTAGACAAAGAATAACTTATGATGTTTAGTACGTTATTATTGACTGGTATTGTGAACGTAATTGATATGTAGGATTTAATTCAAAGAACGAGTTTTATTAACGTGTAATCTACGCACGAGGCAAGTTTCTTACCCTAAACTTTCGTTGAGCAAGTTTCCTAACCCTACTTGTTATCGTTATATAAGTTGATTAATTCATCTTTCGATATTGAGCAAGTTCTCATTATTATTGATCAAGCCTGTCTTATATATTAAAGTTTATTAATCTTCAAGCATGATGTTGTTATAAAATAATTATTCAATTGTATACCTTTTTAGATGTTATTCAAGTTAAATATTCATTCATTGTTAAACCTTGTTAGACTATCGAACCCTTATTGATTCGACTAGTCCATAGTTGATGAGCGTTTTAAATTTCAGAATCCCTTGATGAATTATACAAACCAAACTTCCTTTGGTGCGGACTCGAATGTCAAACTGAGATGAACAACCCTGTATAGGGGATTATTTACTCTTTAGCATTAAGATATTGTGCACAGTATGGTACTAAGGGCTGATCCCCCTAAGTACGAGAAGGAGAGTCCATAGTCTTATGACTGTTAAAGGTTTCAAGTAAAAACACTTGACAACCTAGGACATAGTTCAAGGTCTTATGACCCTCAGAATTTCTTTTGATTGTTGTTATTCATTCTTGATTCAAAAGTTGAGCTTTTATATCTGAAGTTATTATGTCTCTCGCATGTTATTATTCATTGTTATATTGTTATACTTGTGGGCAATCGTGCTCACTCTTGCGTAATAATAACATTGCAGTTAAGAACGAAAGAGCAGACGAACCTTCCACTAGTAAAGGCAAGGGCAAGATTAGCAAGTAATGAAGACTATTTGTTTATGTGGTTGTGTAATGACATTTAGATTTGATGTTTCTTAAGACTTATTGTTTATGTTTTCCGTACAGATGATTTAAGGTTAGAGTAACCTGGGATTTATTTATTATTCAGTTGATGTAACCCCATAAGGGTAGAGATTTATTTATTATTTATTTCTATTGCATGGTTTGCATTTATTTATGGGTAGATAGATAGATGATGCTTGTACAGTGAACATCAAATCCTTTGGAAATGGAAGTACCGGATTTGGGGGTGTCACAGGTTGGTATCAAAGCTGTAAGGTTATGAACCTTAGGTGGGGGAAAAATCTTAGGTAGTAGCCTTGTAAGAGATCGAGAACATAGTAGTGGTAAACTCTTATCGAGTTCTAAGAAAATGAATTTCTAAATTCATTAAAGATAATAAAAGACTTTATGTGCTTATGTGTTAATTTATGTGTTCGCTAGCACGGATTAGTAACTAAAACTTAAAATTTTGTTGTCAGGATGTCGGATGTTGGAGGAGCTAGTCGAGTTGGGGAGGAGGAACCCCGATTACCTATAGAGGAGGATTCCCGAGACATTCATGTCGTCAGGGAACAGCTTGTACAGAGAGAGCCATCTCCATTGGTCACTGTTGTTGGTTAGGAGCATGAGCCGGAGATAGATCCAGTGGAGTATCCTGAGGAAGAGGAAGAAGAGGAGTTTCCACCGAACTCCATTTATGCAGAGATGTATGATGCACTCTATGAGCGTAACGTAGAGTTGCAGGATATTGTTTAGAAGCTGACAGAGAAGACTGTTATGCAGCAGAGTACTATTAAGCAGAAGGATAAGGAGATTGTGACTCTTCACACACGTTTGGGAAACGTGGAGTGGGATCTGGTTCACGAGAAGGGTCAGACCGAAGATAAGTCCGCAAAAATAGAAAAGTTAAAGAAGGAATTGAAAGAGAGCTCGGAGAGGCTTGCCATAACAGAGGAGGGCTGGGTACGAGAGTCACGTTATGTCGACCGTGCAGAAGATGATCGCCGAGCGAAGAAGACCAAACTTGAGGAGACATACTCTACACTATAAAATGCAATGGATGCAGTCCAAGATCTAGTTAGGAAATATCCAATCCAGTTTGAGGATCTACCATCATATATGCTAGATCACAGAACAATGTGCCGCATCATGGAGGAGGAACGTAGCAAGGCTATACAACGCCTTAACAGACAGTGATAGTATTAGTTTAAATATGTGAAAACTATTTGATAGTTAATGATGTAAATTCCGATATGTTCATAAATAAAGGAATATTGTGATATTTTAAATCATGTAGATTCTTTATCTTGGGATAGTTGATGTAAATAGCAGTGATGCTATCTTATGATGTAAAGACTTTTGAATTAAATGAAATGTCAAAGTTTATTTGAAGTAATGTGTTAAGTGAGTTATGATTAAATGTTTAGTTAAGTCTTAAATGTTTAAGAGATTGAGTAAAGATCTAATTAGCGTATATTCTTAACAAAAATATGCCGCCTAGAAGACAAAAAATCGTGAAGCCCCGGAAGGGTGAACAACAAATAATAACGACGCCAATGCTAACTCTCAGATTCAAAGAATTGGTAAATCTTTTAAATTTGGATCACTTAATAATCAATCCCAAGCTCCACCAAATACTTCGTTTAAGGACTTCAAGGCGGTGGGACCGCCAAAGTTTAAGGGTTCCATAAACCCAATTGAAGCTCAGACGTGGGTAATGGAGATGGAGAAGGTGTTTGATGTTGCTAGGGTAAGAGAAGATCAGAAGACTGCGTATACAACGTTTATGCTGAAGTCCAAAGCCAGCTATTAGTGGCAGGCAAACAAAGTGAGAGGAGGTGAAGGTGTAAAATCCTGGGAATGATTTAAAGAGATGTTCTTCGAGATGTATTTCCCAACCATTTCATAAAATCAGATGGAAGTCCAGTTTCTAGAGTTGAAGCAGGGAAATATGTCAGTAGCTGATTATGCAGCAAGGTTTAACGAGTTGGCTAGTTTCGCCACGTACCAAGTACATACCGATGAGAGGAAGGCGAGACAATTTGAGCAGGGACTGAAGCCCTGGTTGTATAGCAAAGTGTCAATGTTCCAATTGAACACTTTTGCGGGAGTGTTAGGGAAGGCCATACTTGCTGAGGGTGGAAGTGATGCAATAACGAAGTATATTCAGGAGCAGAAGAAGAAGAAGAGTGAGAAGGAAGGTAATAACAAGACTGGTGGGAGTAGCACTGGGGGTAATCACAATCAGAAGAGGAAGTGGTCTGAAAATTCGTCGGCCAGAAGTTAACAAGGAGGGCAGAAGAAGAAGATTGAACCGTGCCCAACCTGCAGAAAAACGCATTTGGGAGTTTGTCTGAAGGGGAAACGAGTGTGCTACAGTTGTGGTTAGGAAGGCCACATAGCACCAAACTGTCCAAACCCAAAGAAGGGTGCATGCTTCACATGTGGCTCAAAGGACCATCTTGCAAGAGATTGTCCTAAGAAGGGATCGGGAGGGACGAGTTCAGGAGGAAACAGAGGGAATACTGGTGGAAGCACTCTAATCATTGTAGGACCAACCGCAACTAATAGACCAACAGCTAGAACGTTCAACATGACAGTGTAGGACGCGGTACAGTCTCGTGATGTGGTGTCAGGTATCATTCCGATCAATAAAGTTAATGCTTATGTGTTATTTGATTCGGGTGCTACTTGTTCATTTATATCCGATGACTTCGCTAAGAACTTAGAATTGTTTAAGGACGAGTTAGAATACCCCATGAACATAGAAATTGCGAATAGAGAAATTATCCCTGTTAAGTATGTACACAAGAACTGTAGGGTAGATATTAAGGGTAATTTCATGAACGTAGATCTTATCCTTATTCGACTTAGAGAATTTGATGTTATTTTGGGTATGGATTGGTTATCCAATTATGGGGCGGTAATTGACTACCAGAAGAAGCGTATTAACCTTATGACTCCGTCAAAGGTTATGTTTTATGGTAGCAAGTCGCCTAGACAAGCGAGTTATTCGGCGAAGATGCGTGAGCGAGGAGATTGTTAAGACAAGGCTGTGTAGGATATCTAGCTTACATAGTCGATAGTCGTAAAGAGAATCTAAAAATAGATGAGATTCCGGTAGTGAGAGATTTCGCAGACGTATTTCTGAACGATTTGTCGGGACTTCCTCCAGATAGAACAGTTGAATTTGTGATCGATTTGGCTCCGAGAACGGCTCCAATATCGAAGGCACCGGGTCGAATAGCACCGGTAGAGATGAAAGAATTGATGGTCCAACTACAAGAATTATTGGACAAGAAGTATATTCAACCAAGCGTATCACCGTGGGGAGCGCTGGTTTTATTTGTGAAGAAGAAGGATGGAACAATGCGACTCTGAATAGACTACAGAGAACTGAATAAGGTCACGATTAAGAATAGGTATTCATTACCGCGAATCGACGACTTGTTCAATCAGTTAAAGGGAGCAAGATATTTTTCAAAGATAGATTTGAGAAGTGGTTATCATCAACTGAAGGTGAGACCGGAGGATGTCCCAAGAGGCGACGTTTAGAACACGATACGGTCACTACAAATTTCTGGTAATGTTATTTGGTCTAACGAATGCTCCTGCAGCATTTATGGGCTTAATGAATGGAGTGTTCAAGTTGTTTTTGGACAAATTCGTAGTGGTATTTATAGATTATATTTTGGTATATTCGAAAACCAAGGAAGAACACGAAGAGCATTTGAGGTTGACATTAGAGACATTGAGAAGGGAGAAGTTGTATGCTATGTTTTCGAAATGTGAATTCTGGATTGAAAGAGTACAATTTCTTGGACATGTGATTGATAGAGCGGAATTTCAATTGGATCCTCCAAAGTCATTTGGGATTAAGCGGGATCACCAAGACGCCATTTAAGTAAGAAGTTTTCTTGGATTGGCAGGTTATTACAGAAGATTCATTCAAGATTTTTCCAAGATCGCAACTCTGCTGACGAATTTGACTAGGAAATCGGTGAAATTCATTTGGACGGAGAAGTGTGAGGAAAGCTTTCAAGAATTAAAGAAGAGGTTGAGTACAGCACCTGTGTTATCTCTTCTAGATGACTTAGGAAATTTTGTGGTTTATAGTGATGCATCACATAATGGACTTGGTTGTGTGCTTATGCAGAATGGCGAGTCATCACAGCGTATCGGCCACTTAATAAATGAAAAGATTATGAGAAGGGGTATCCGACCCATGACTTGGAGTTAGCTGCAGTGGTTTTTGCTTTGAAAATCCGGAGGCACTATCTCTATGGGGAGAAGTGTGAAATATATACAGATCATAAGAGTCTGAAATATATTTTTACACAAAAAGACTTGAACATGCGTCAAAGGAGGTGGTTGGAGTTAATTAAAGACTACGATTATGAGATTCTATACCATCCAGGTAAGGCAAATGTGGTGGCCGACGCCCTAAGTAGAAAAGGTCGGGAGAAATTGATGATGTTGACCGCTCAGGAGGAGCTAATTTTAGCAATGGAAAAGCTTGAATTGGAAGTGAAGTATCCTATGGAGATTGACGAGAAGCTGTTCCAGATGCAAGCTGGTACAACTTTACTGGATAAAGTTAAGGAGGCTCAACTTCACGACGAAGATTGTGAGAAGGTGAAAAAGAAGATATCTGAAGGGATTGAACCGATATTCAAAATAGACAGTGAGGGACTACTAAGATTTGAGAGCGTAATTAGGTACCTTGATGCAGAGATTAAGGAAGAAATTCTGAGCGAGGCTCACAACTCAAGATATTCGATTCACCCTGGTAGTACCAAGATGTACCAAGATCTTCGACAACACTTTTGGTGGCCCAATTTGAAACGAGAGGTTGCAGAATGTGTTGCCAAATGCCTGACATGTCAGAAAGTGAAAGCAGAACATCAAAGACCGAGTGGGTTGCTACAACCTTTAGAGATTTCAGAATGGATATGAGAACATATTACGATGGATTTCGTGGTTGGCCTACCGACGACTCAGAAAGGCTACGACGTAGTATGGGTTATTGTTGACCGATTGATGAAATTCACACACTTCCTTCCGATCAAAATTAGATTCAACTTAGACCAGTTGGCAAGGTTATATGTGAAAGAGATTGTTTCAAGGCACGGAGTTCCGGTGTCAATTGTTTCTGATAGATATCCGCATTTTACATCGAGCTTCTGGAAACGTCTACATGAATGCATGGGTACACAGTTGCGAATGAGCACAACATATCACCCTCAGACAGATGGACAGAGTGAAAGAATAATCCAGACATTGGAAGATATGTTAAGAGCTTGTATAATGAATTTCAAAGGAAATTGGGATGATCATTTACCGCTTGTAGAGTTCGGTTACAACAACAGTTACCACGCTAGTATTGGAATGCCACCTTATGAAGTGTTATACGGCAGAAAGTGCAGAACTCCACTATATTGGGATGAAGTTGGTGAAAGACAATTACTAGGACCAGAATTGGTACAACAAACAGCAGAAATAGTCAAAGTGATCCGAGCGAGATTGATAGCAGCCCAAGATAGACAGAAGAAATACGCCGATCCACACCGTAAGAATGTTGAGTTCGAACCAGGTAGTTATGTGTTCTTAAAGGTCTCTCCTTGGAAGGGAAAGATCAGGTTCAGAAAGAAAGGGAAACTAAGCCCAAGATTCATTGGACCCTTTGAAGTTCGGAGAAGGGTCGGAGAAGTTGCTTATGAGGTAGCCTTACCTCCATCTCTAGAGAATGTCCACAATGTTTTCCATGTCTCAGTCCTACGACCCTACAAACCCGATTACAAGCACGTGATTGAATATGAACCCCTACATTTCGACAAAGACTTGTCTTTACGTAAGAAATTCTGTTCAAATTGTTAAAAAAAAGAACAAGTTACGAGAAATAAAGTAATACCTTCTAATAAGGTAATTTGGAGGAACTACAATGCTGAAGAAGCTACGTGGGAACTCGAAGAGAATATAATGAAAAATTATCCTCATTTGTTTACTTAGATTGTTATAAGCGATTCTCTGGGGATGAGAATCTTTGTAAGGGGGGAGAATGTATGCAGACGAATTATTGAGTTGTGATTACGAGGGCAGAAATCCTTTTAAGAGGGAAAGATGTGACAACCGTAATTTTGTAATTTAATTTTAATATTTATTTGATTGAATAAATATTTTTTTGATGAATTAATTATTAGATTAAATAATTAATTGATGAAGTTGTGATAGATTAATTTAATTATATGTGTTACATTTATTAATTTAATGTGGGAAATTTTATTATTCAAGTATGTGATTATGTGAGCTTATTGAATTAAAAGAAATATTTAATAAGCCTATGTTATTTTAATTAATTTAATTATTAATTAGAGATTTAATAATTTGACATTATTAATCAAAGAGAATTTGAATTATGTGACTATATGTATTAATGAGAATTTACTATATTTTAATTAAAATAAATTAAATTAGATAATTGATTTATTTTATATAGATGTGACATTATTTAAACTATATGATAAGGTTTCATTAAATTAAATAGTTTTTGAAACCTTTTAATTCTAGCCAAACATGGCACTTTGGGGAGTTGGGGACAGTTAACCCATGACTGGGTAACTGACCACCAACGCGTCAGTTCAATTTTATATTATACGTCTTCCTTCCTTGTTCTATCATTATTTGCCTAAGTCTAGAATATCATATCAGAGAGAGAATTTGAGAGTTCAGAGATCGTTAAGAGATTATGAGAGTTAAGAAGAATTGGAGAAAGGTTTCATTCCTACTAATCTACGCTTGGTTAATTTCTTCAACCCAATTCTTATTGTACGTCTTTTAAGTTTCATGAAAATTGGCTTTCTTATGTTCTGTAATTTCTGTAAATTGGGGTATGGTGTTAGGAATATATGTAATGATTCGAGTAAATTAGCATGTTTTACATATTGTATAGATTTTCATATCATAAGTTTCATAATATATATTATGACCGGTTATTTCAAAAATCTGCAGAGTACGTGATATGGCCATATGGCCTTATACGTGTTTTTAGTATGTCAAATATAAATTATTTTGTAAAATTCACACACTTATATGATTATGCATGTTAAAATGAACAAAATGAAATTTATATGGTTGGATTTGGTTGTATAACGAATCTGTGGCGTTGAATTTTAGGAATTTATGTTCAACACTTCAAGAACATCAAGAACAGTCCAATTTGCATGCTTTAATTCTGTAATTATATGTTATTATGGGTTAAAATCACTCTATATATGTTGGGTAATGAGTTAGCAACTTAGTCTAATGATTATAAAAACTTGTTAAACATTTAATGAGATATTAAAATGAGTTTTTACCAAGTCAGGAAGACAATTACATGTTATTTGAATCGTTGATTATGTTATTAACTTGTTGTTCATGTAATATTATATTATGTGAAAACAAGTATGGTAATTTGACTAAGTATAGTCATGAAGTCGAGATTAGACAAAGAATAACTTATAATGTTTAGTACGTTATTATTGACTGGTATTGTGAACGTAATTGATATGTAGGATTTAATTCAAAGAACGAGTTTTATTAACGTGTAATCTATGCACGAGGCAAGTTTCTTACCCTAAACTTTCGTTGAGCAAGTTTCCTATCCCTACTTGTTATCGTCATATAAGTTGATTAATTCATCTTTCGATATTGAGCAAGTTCTCATTATTATTGATCAAGCCTGTCTTATATATTAAAGTTTATTAATCTTCAAGCATGATGTTGTTATACAATAATTATTCTATTGTATACCTTTTTAGATGTTATTCAAGTTAAATATTCATTCATTGTTAAACCTTGTTAGACTATCGAACCCTTATTAATTCGACTAGTCCATAGTTGATGAGCGTTCTAAATTTCAGAATCCCTTGATGAATTATCCAAACCAAACTTCCTTTGGTGCGGACTCGAATGTCAAACTGAGATGAACAACCCTGTATAGGGGATTATTTACACTTTAGCGTTAAGATATTGTGCACAGTATGGTACTAAGGGTTGATCCCCCTAAGTACGAGAAGGAGAGTCCATAGTCTTATGACTGTTAAAGGTTTCTAGTAAAAACACTTGACAACCTAGGACATAGTTCAAGTTCTTTTGACCCTCATAATTTCTTTTGATTCTTGTTATTCATTCTTGATTCAAAAGTTGAGCTTTTATATCCGAAGTTATTATTTCTCTCACATGTTATTATTCATTGTTATATTGTTATACTTGTGGGCAATCGTGCTCACTCTTGCGTAATAATAACATTGCAGTTAAGAACGAAAGAGCAGATGAACCTTCCACTAGTAAAGGCAAGGGCAAGATTAGCAAGTAATGAAGACTATTTGTTTATGTGGTTGTGTAATGACATTTAGAGTTGATGTTTCTTAAGACTTATTGTTTATGTTTTCCGCACAGATGATTTAAGGTTAGAGTAACCTGGGATTTATTTATTATTCAGTTGTTGTAACCCCATAAGGGGAGAGATTTATTTATTATTTATTTCTATTACATGGTTTGCATTTATTTATGGGTAGATAGATAGATGATGCTTGTACAATGAACACCAAATCCTGTGGAAATAGAAGTACTGGATTTGGGGGTGTCACAGGTTTGGTGTTAGGAATATATGTAATGATTCGAGAAAATTAGCATGTTTTACATATTGTATAGATTTTCATATCATAATTTTTATAATATATATTATGACTGGTTATTTCAAAAATCTGTAGAGTACGTGATATGGCCATATGGCCTTATACGTGTTTTTAGTATGTCAAATATAAAATATTTTATAAAATTCACACACTTATATGATTATGCATGCTAAAATGAACAAAATGAAATTTATATGGTTGGATTTGGTTGTATAACGAATATGTGGTGTTGAATTTTAGGAATTTATATTCAACACTTCAAGAACATCAAGAACAGTCCAATTTGCATGCTTTAATTCTGTAATTATATATTTTTATTGGTTAAAATCACTCCATATATGTTTGGTAATGATTATGTATAAATTATAACATGCGGGTATGTGTAATTTGGTGAAATTAGTGTTAAAGATGTGTTGATTTCGCTGAATTCTGTGTTCTTCGCGAATTGGAAATTCAGAGTCTAGGGTTTCGCACTGCGGCGCCAACTCCCAGTTCATTTCTCGCTCATCATGGCTACATGCATACCAAGGCCAAGTATCGTGTCGGTATAATACTGCCGCATGTAACATGAAATACTAAACTTCAAGACAAAAGTGGCGCCAGCAAACACCACTTAGCAAAATGGTTAGAATTGAGTTTTTAAAAGTGAATAAATATAGAAACGAGTTAGCAACTTAGTCTAATGATTATAAAAACTTGTTAAAAATTTAATGAGATATTAAAATGAGTTTTTACCAAGTCAAGAAGACAATTACATGTTATTTGAATCGTTGATTATGTTATTAACTTGTTGTTCGTGTAATATTATATTATGTGAAAACAAGTATGGTGATTTAACTAAGTATAGTCATTAAGTCGAGATTAGACAAAGAATAACTTATGATGTTTAGTACGTTATTATTGACTGGTATTGTGAACGTAATTGATATGTAGGATTTAATTCAAAGAACGAGTTTTATTAACGTGTAATCTACGCACGAGGCAAGTTTCTTACCCTAAACTTTTGTTGAGCAAGTTTCTTATCCCTACTTGTTATCGTTATATAAGTTGATTAATTCATCTTTCGATATTGAGCAAGTTCTCATTATTATTGATCAAGCCTGTCTTATATATTAAAGTTTATTAATCTTCAAGCATGATGTTGTTATAGAATAATTCTTCTATTGTATACCTTTTTAGATGTTATTCAAGTTAAATATTCATTCATTGTTAAACCTTGTTAGACTATCGAACCCTTATTGATTCGACTAGTCCATAGTTGATGAGCGTTCTAAATTTCAGAATCCCTTGATGAATTATCCAAACCAAACTTCCTTTGGTGCGGACTCGAATGTCAAATTGAGATGAACAACCCTGTATAGGGTATTATTTACGCTTTAGCGTTAAGATATTGTGCACAGTATGGTACTAAGGGCTGATCCCCCTAAGTACGAGAGGGAGAGTCCATAGTCTTATGACTGTTAAAGGTTTCAAGTAAAAACAATTGACAACCTAGGACATAGTTCAAGGTCTTTTGACCCTCAGAATTTCTTTTGATTCTTGTTATTCATTCTTGATTCAAAAGTTGAGCCTTTATATCCGAAGTTATTATTTCTCTCGCATGTTATTATTCATTGTTATATTGTTATACTTGTGGACAATCGTGCTCACTCTTGTGTAATAATAACATTGCAGTTAAGAACGAAAGAGCAGACGAACCTTCCACTAGTAAAGGCAAGGGCAAGATTAGCAAGTAATGAAGACTATTTGTTTATGTGGTTGTGTAATGACATTTAGATTTGATGTTTCTTAAGACTTATTGTTTATGTTTTTCGCACAGATGATTTAAGGTTAGAGTAACCTGGGATTTATTTATTATTCAGTTGATGTAACCCCATAAAGGGAGAGATTTATTTATTATTTATTTCTATTGCATGGTTTGCATTTATTTATGGGTAGATAGATAGATGATGCTTGTACAGTGAACACCAAATCCTGTGGAAATGGAAGTACCAGATTTGGGGGTGTCACAGTATACATCACCCATCTTGAGTCGCCAAATACATGGTATAAAATACAATAAAAAAAATTTAGTTATACAACTGTCGTGTAAAATACGACAAACATGTGCTATGAGTTTCAATACAAATATTGTCATCTAGACAATATCCACTCTTAGAATAAGACCTCATTAAATTTATTATCACACTATTTAACAGAATAGTGAGGACTTCTAATACTATCATCTGGACCGTCACACCGTTTCCTAACTAGTCCCGGCTACGTTCTCATTTCCTGAAGAGAACAGTGAAAGAAAGGGTGAGCTCAACTAGCCCAGTAAGAAATATTATGACTAAGATAATACAAAATAAATTATCATTAGTCTTCAACAATGTTAAACTGATAAAATACAATAGACATCAAGTTTAACTGTAACGGAACAAGTAATCCATTAAAAGAGTCAAGTAGAGAATAAAATCTACTATCTTTTATGATTTAGAAGGTTTTTCATCACTTTTATCGTTGGGACTCAACTTAATAAATAATCCACATCATCGAATCATCCCTGCACTATGGCCAAGGATATTCTTTAGTATCACGACCACAAATTATCCATGCACTACGTGTCAAGGACATTCGTGTATTCATCAATGGTCATGATCATGCCAACAATTGTCCATCAATGTACTACGGGCCAATGAGGACTTTTACCACATCATTTGTAACATTACGGTCATGATTACATCGAATAATCCCTGGTTATATCATACCAAGTCCATCTATACACTATATGCCACAGATGACTTTAAAAAAAATATAAACATGAGGATGATGACAATGATATAAGAATTTAATAAAACAAGTTCACGAATTAATTTATCCAAGAACTAATAACGTCCAAATTGTCAACATGATACTTCTTTGTAGAGGTTAAATTCAAGAATGCTCAGAAGAATATTTCTATGAAAAGATACTGGATGAAGGGCAAATATCAAAGATAATCCATTAATTTCATGGAGTATAGAAGTCAAAACTTTAACCAACTGAGTATAATAAGGAATTGAATAACAAAAGAAATCACCAAGAATGCGATAGACCGCATAAGCAGGTTATTCCAACAGAATAATAAAGATGGATCAGGTCCAGCGTAAAACGTATAGACAGGATATTCCAACAGAATAATAAAGATTTTAACCAGTCCAAGTAAAAGCGTCTGATGCGATGGATATTCCAATGAGAATAATAAAGACCTAACCAGCCGGTGTAAAACGCATGCACGAGGATATTCCAGCAGAATAATAAATAACGGAACCAAAGTTATGCCAAAAGCACGCATGCAGGATGTTCCAACAGAATAATAAAGAATGGAATAATGAAGAATTTCACTATGTATGCGGACTTTGCATGATGCAAGTTATTCAACATAATAATAAAAAGAATGGAATAACATAAGTTCTCTTCAAGAAGAAAGAAAGAAAGAAATAATACCCTTACCTTTGAAAGCTGGATATAGGAGTAGTGAGGTAGCGAGCTAGTGCTTCTTCTACAGATTTTCTCTCTACAATTTCTCTCTATAATAATTGCTCTATAGCTTTAGTTAATTGGTGAGAAATGAAGGAAGAATGAGCTTCTATTTATAGAAATATATAGTTTCAATAATTGCACGTTTTGGGGCTCGAAAAATTACAGTACAATACCTCCAACTTTTCCTTTATTTTTAATTTAGTCTTGCAGGTATTATCAAACTTGCACCACCTCCCATAATAGTAAATAATGTGATTCAATAGAAAATCATGTGAATCAATAGTTCTAGACATGTGAAAATACGAATTACAGTATAATACCTCCATCTATACCTCAATTTTTAACTTAGTCATGCAAGTATTATCAATCTTACACCAACTCCCCTAATAGTAACAAGAATGAGAAACAATAGTATACCCATGTGAACAAATAGTTATAATCATGTGAAATAATAGTAATTAATTGCTCATTTATCCGGTTAAATACCCGATTGGTCAATATAACCTCCAGACATCAATTATTATCGAAATAAATATCGATTTTCACTAACACAAATAATTCCAACACAATGAAACTATTTTTATCAAAAATATAAATTTTGAAATTTCAAAGTTTGACTTTCCCCAAAAAAGTCAACTGTTGACTTTTTGACCAAATAGTAAAACCCAAAAAATTTTGTGTTTATAGTTTATTTTTACTAATTTCATCGTTCCGGACTCAAATATCACGTCCACGTCTCCAAATTCAACTCCGAGCACAACTTCAATTTTAATAACATTCATCATTAATATTATAACTCATAATATTTATCAACCAGGTGGTCGTTCGAGAAAGAGGTCTTTCCAATAAGATTTCTCCCTATTGGCCGCAGCAATTAGGTGACCAAACCTCTCTTTGATAGAACTTCTAGACATTGTAAATATTGTAATTTAATAATATGAATAACTTGTAGTCTCAATTATTGATTTAATAAAATAAAATATTATGCAGGATGATAATGTGACAATAATCGAATCAATAATACGAGAGAGATACGATGCAAAGAATTCTTGTAGCAATAATTGAGTATAAGCGAGTGACTTCTCACGTAAGCATCAATAATCAATACTGGTGTCTACTATGCAACCACGTGTATTCATTGTACTTTTACTACCGAGAGTAGTTCAACGGTGAGATATTAAAACTTCCGTAGTTATTTTCATAAATATATTTTTGTCGTTTTCTCAATCCGATAATAATTATGTTGTGGGGTCCACCAATGATTGCGTCGTTGTACGAATATTCCCTGCTAAAACTAATATTATCCGACCAATCGAATATAATATAACAACTTGCATACTTTACAGAATTTATAAATACTACCCACAACTATAACATTATAACAAATTCATTCCATAATATTCAAAAATCATAATTATAGAAAAATTATCTTTATTCATAAAAGTTGGGGTCTTACAGAAGCGGTTCGGTCCAGGCCTATCTACTCGTTTCATGCAGCTGGAGATTATCATAATCAAATTATAAAAATCACATTATCTAAGAATATCACGAGGTTTAATAATTTGGATTCACAGCAACATTGGTAGTTTAAGAAATTCATTAAAAGTCTGCCAACAGATGTCAACTTCTAAGCCTTTGAGCAACTTTTGGATTACACATGTTTTAAGCTATAATATGATTTTAGTGTAGTCGGCAAATTTGTGCAACCAAACATTTCATACAAACTTATTTTAATTTATAAGCCACAATCCTAGAACATATCAACTCTAGTGAACGGGGCCTTAATTTCTATTATATGTTTCATAAAAAATAAGTTATACCGAAACACACTAGTATTACACCTTATTTTAATGTAATTTGAAAATTGTAGAAACAAGAGAAATTTCCATAAATATAGGCAGGATAATAATTAACCAGACAGTATTGGTAAAAGCACTCATGTGAGAAAAAATTTAGCTAGGTAATCAATTAAACTACAAAGTCTAGAGCAAAAGAATAACCACATAATACCTTGGTGCACTAGCTAGGCCACATGTCATCGTAGTGCCCAATTGGCTGACCATTGCCCATGAGTCCAAAGTACATTGCTGGTCTAATCAATTCACGTTTGAATCCACATTCTCCATATTCTAACAAAAGACATTCATGTAATTGTGATAATAAACATGCCTCTTCTGTTAGAATAGGGAGAATGTGGAGTATTTTCTTTTAGATGTTCAGTTAGATATCAAATATTACGCCTTGCACATCAAAAGCTGAATGAGGGAAAGAATATTACTGATAGCATGCACAAAAAGTTGTAAAAAATTTGGACCACAAAGTTCTTTAGCCAATTTCAATCCAGTGGGAGAAATTAGATATATATAAGAAAAATGCATATATGAATGCATATGCATACAAAAATTGTATGAAGATCAGTGTCATTAACTAAAATTTTGATCATAATGTCATTACCTACATAAGTCCATCGAAACCCTCATGCTCATATCTTGGTTTTATATGCAATTTCAGCTTCAAGTCCATCGAAACCCTGAGGGACCACATGGAATGGCCTAAAAGTGTATGATATTTTGAGACCATGCTTGATATTTCATGACTGGAAGTGCCAAGGTGACGAACAAGCATGCATAATGGTATGGTTTATAAATTGACAATAGTTCTGAACTTTAACTCATTGTAATAAGTATTGTGTATCCAGTCGTCAATAAGCTTTATTAAAGAACATGGCTCATGAAGAAAAGAACATCGAATAACCTATATTATGATTTCTAAATTTCTAAAGCATATAAATTGCTACTGTTTCCATATCATTCAATTAGGTTATTTAGAGAAGAAGGCTCGAGAAGATAAGAGAATTAATCACTATGAGTGACATCCCAAAAACAATATAGAAATTTTATGGAAGCTATAATGTGAGAAAATCCCAAATGCATAAATCAACAACATTCATTAAGTAAGGGAAAATGTTTTAATTACTCCTATAAGTATCGTTATATCATATTTTACTTGGTTTCTAATCATGTGATGAGCATATTTATATGCTTCTATAACACTAGTCATCAGGGTCCTAAAAATTCACAATTAACATAACACTAGTCCTTTTTTCCTTCCTTTCTAGATGCAAAAACAATTATCTCTACTGACTTTGAAACTTGAAATAACTAAATTCAATAAGTGGAGCGGCCATTGCGATAAGTCCATAGACAACTGCAGTACTACACATAAAATACGGTGAAAAAAAATGAAAATATTCGCAAATGATAGTTTTTAATTAGAGGTCATTTAAAGCTTGTGATAGACATATCTAGACACAATTTTTCCAAGACTTTTTCCCAACAATAAAGTTAAATTCTAACACTAAATATAAGAAAAACATTCTCTATATATATGTGACGAGCCTAAATTGGCATAACATAAACTATAAAGCAAAAAATCCAAATGGACTCTGATTTTGGAACATACTAATTTACTAAAAGATTTTAACTTTTTCAATCATAAGCAGATTAGAAAACCAAAAGGGGGAAGGGGACCAGGGGACCACACACTTTATAATAAAGAAAATTCCTTCTTCGCAAGACAAAATTATTTTTTATTTTCTCCACAAAGGATCAAATAAATAAACAAATATAAACAGGCAGTAGCAAATATACACAAAATCTAAAAACTAAACTTTCAGGGGAGCAAAAAATAGAGACTATATGTAGAATAGTAGAAAAATTGAATAAACAACAATCTGAAAAATAAACCAAACACCCAGGGAGCTAAATTTGGAATATACACACAATTTGAAAACAAAAGGGGAGGGTGTACCTGATAAATTATGTTGATTGGAGCAGGATATGCCCTTTTCCATCAACAAATGGGTTATGTGATTCAGTTATATTCAATTCTTAAAGCAAAATATTTATAGATGAATCACAAATTATTCTTCGATACCAATTTGGTTTTGGATTTTAAGAGCAAACTTAAAGATCATGCACCTAATTTCTAAAACAGAGCAACATTATCTTTTTCACAATTGCTTTTTTCTATTCTCATATAGTATTTACAAAAGGAACTATATATTTTGCTCCATCATTACTTGGATGTGCCATTTGCAAAAATATTCCTTGTGGACCAAAATCTTTTAAATTATATTTTATATGCTTAACAAAAAATCCCAAAATTATTTAGCAAAAAAAATCCCAAAATTACTATTATTTTAATATTGGTGAAACGGTGCTAAGCAATACCAGAGTAAGTCGACAGAAAAGACTAGCAACAGTACAAAATATACACGAAAGTATGTTGCTATAGTAGCTTCTTGCTGCTATTATTTTAATGTTACTATAGTAGCTTCTTGCTGCTATTCGCAACAAATTGTTGCTGCCAATTTTTTATCTTTTACTTTACCCATCTAGATGAATTATTGTTTTGTTATAAATTTCACACACTTGCTTATTTAGGAGTTAAAATTTGAGCTTGATGGTTAAGCTTTTAAACTAAACCAAAAAGCCAAAAATGGCTCATCCAAGCACTTCCAACTACAACTATCTGCTGCTGGTACCAACTGCTGCCACTTCTTTTCTTTGGTCTATGATTTGCTACACTTTTATTTCAACATTCTTTGTTTGGTTGAGTTGAATTTTGAAGCTACCATAGATGAGACATTCACTTAATATTGAGATATATTAATTGGGCAAGTTTGGTAAGTTAAAATGGGCTGACCGAGTGCCAAAGAAGCCCCCAGTCATTGACTATCATGGTGACTGCTGTTGCCGTGGGCAGCAACCTTGCTCCAAACTAGACACTTAACAATCTAATAACTTTTGATTCATTCACGAACAACAACAAATTTTAAAAGTATATTATACATTGTATACAAGGCTGCTATTATAGAGTATAAACTCCCCATTTTGGAATAATTAAGTTGCTCAAAATAGTGGTCAAGAATAGCTTGATGCACTAGTTTTCAACTTTTCATTTTGGCTTGATATTGGATTTTGTTTTCATCTAGTACACCAAAAATATTTATCTATCATCATATATGGTATTCATACCTAGCTCAAGCTTTACTTTCTTCTCATATTCAGTTTTTAGCCAAAACAGTCCACTTGGGACTTTTGTCAAACATGTGGTGTGCATAGTTTTGTGTTACCAATTTCACAGCCATTCGTTTACACCAAAAACCCATAATAACATCCTTATTACTCCACAACCCAACCTATCTCCTCCTGCCTAAATTTAATACATAGCAGTTAAATAGTTGAACAAGAATCATACATAGCAGTTAGTCTTGAAAATCATTATTTACATACCTACATATCATTACAAATCCTCAATCAAGCAAATCATTAAATATTCATGTATGTTAACTCAAAAATTCAGTATGTCCAACCCCAAATTTTATAGCAATAAATTCTCAAAAATTAAATAGTCATGTAGTCACATAACTTTCAATCACAGGTATCAATTAACACATAGCCCTAATTTCTTCACATAGCCCTAATTTCTTTTAGAGCATAAAATGATAATAATACCTTTTGATTGCTGATTTCAGATGATAATCTCATTGGTATAATACTTGAAACTTAGCTATCTCCTTCTTCAATCTACCAATCACCGAATTCGTGACCCTTGCTAGAGAGTAGGAGGAATTTTGTTATAATTGAGAGTTGATTTTCTAAGCAAAAGAATTTGAAGGTCTGAGATTGGAATAATAGACTTGGTTCATACGTATGATAGCTTTGATGTAAATCAAAGCTACTCTTCCAATTGAGAGCTACCTCTTGCTTCATGCCTAATACTCGGTCTCTCATGTAATCTTACACTCTGTTTTGAGCCAATGGAAAAAAAAGAATAGTAAAATTTAAATTGTAACATAAAAAAAAAAAAATAAAACTCAAGTTTTTTTCAAGGTTGCTTTCGAGTTTTTAATAGAAAATTTAAAATTGATGACATGAGTTGTAATTTAAAATTTATTATATTAAAAGTTGAGGATAATATGAGAATTATAAAAATGTTGCTTATTCCAATTTCTTTTTTGTCCAAATCTGCCCAATTTTGGACGAAAAACTTTGGTAGGAAAAGTGGCCAGGTTTTCTATACATTTCTTTTCTTTTCCGTTTATTAAAAAACTCAGAAATGCAAGAATTGGAAAGAAAACTTAAATTTTACGTTCGTTTCTTTTCTTTTCTGTCCATTTTAAAACTCAGAAACAGAGTGTTAAGGTTACAGCTCATGTTTCTCTAATTAACTGAGAAATCTTATAATCCTTATGATCCGTTTGGCTTATTCGATTGTTATAACCCACTATTTTCCCCTAAACATTTATCACATTATATATACTGTATTTATAAAATACCAAATGCACTCTAAAAATTTGAACAAAATATTCATAAACCATTTCTGCTAATACAGAAACTATTTATTAAATAAAAATATTTTATTTAATAAATTAATTTTATTATATTAAAATAATTTATTTACCATAAACTACTCTAATATTTACAAAAATACATCAAATGTATTTTTCATTAACTTTCTCACATATTCACGTAATAAATATAATTAGATGTATTTACCACGCCTTGTTCTCATATTTTATTTATCATAATTAATGTTATAAGTTTATACAATAGATCAAATATTTTAATAACTTGATTTCTTTTCCATCATAAATTGCTTCTCACAATTTATTAAGTAAGATCAATATTAATTATTATATTTATCATATCACCATATCACATATTATAACGCTTTCAAGATAATATATGTAATATAATAACACATTCTTAAATAAAATAAATATTTATTCCAAAGAAATTCTTATTTTATTTACTCAAGAAAATGTGATTCACATGATAATCTCTTTTATGAAAGATTTAGTTCAGAATAAATCATGCAATAAAAATATATTCATATATTTATCACACATACGCATTATACCGCACATAGTCACTTATTCTGTATCACATATTCAATACAGTATATATTAAAAAAAAAATATTTTAGTAAATTCTTATTTTAATATATATTGAAAATTTGGCCTATTACATTATCTTTTGTGAACTCTATAAATCCATACATAACTAATAGAGCAGCCTTGTGAATTGAAGTCTCCTGATACGTGAAATCACTACTCTCATTTTTTTCTTCAAGAAAGAAGAAGCATTCTATGATGTCGATTCACGACACTTATTAATCAAATTTATGAAGTTGCTTCGTCAAAAATTCAAACCAAATAGTGATTTAAATTATCAAAATTGAACAAGATCATCAACAACAATAGCAACCATCAACAACAATGACATTAAATCATTTCAAAATTATAGTTGTTCAATTAGAACAACTACTAATCAATTCAAATCAAAATCTAGAAACATACCTAAAATGTCAAATAATTTATGCCTTCAAATTGGGATTATTGAAAATTGATAAAGGAGGTTTTTGACTAAATGGAGGCTGCCAATGATAAAAGAAAGACTGATGACGTCTCTTGGATATAAGTTAGTTTGTGAAAAATTTTGCCTCCATATAAAAATGTGACGTTATTGCATACTTTGTTACTAAATATAAGAATTTATAACGAACTAGTGTTGTCACTTATCCACTCATCTAATTAGTAATGCACTATTATCTCGTCATATAAAATTGGTATTTGTGACAATAAAAATTGTCATAATTTATTAATTTTTCGTCTTTACAAAATTTGCCTCCAAAATTTCTTAAAAATTTTTCCCTCCAAATAAAATTGTGACGATATTACGTACTTTGTCACTAAATATAAGAATTTATGATGCACCATTTTTATTTCTTATCCACTCATCTAATTAGTGACGAAATATTATCTCGTCATATAAAATTGGTATTTATGATAATACAAATTGTCATTAATTAATATTTTTTCGTCTTTAAAAAATTTCCCTCCAAAATTTTTAAAAAAATTTTTGCCTCCAAATAAAATTGTGACGATATTACGTATGTTGTACGTTGTCACTAAATGTAAGAATTTACGATAAATCATTTTTGTCATTTATCCACTCATCTAATTAGTTACGAACTATTATCTCGTTATATAAAATTGGTATTTATGACAATACAAATTGTCATAAATTATTATATTTTAGTCTTTAAAAAATTTCCCTCCAAAATTTTTCAGAACAATTTTGCCTCCAAATAAAATTGTGATGAATTTGTATTTGGCGTCACTAAATGTGAACATTAGTGACGAAATCACATTGTCACTAAATTTTACAAATAATTAATGACAAAATATTATGTTGTCATTGAAAGAAATATCGTGTGACAATAAATACTGTCATCAATTATTACAAAATATCACTAAAAGGTTTCCCTCTAAAATTTTGGTACGAAATTCTACCTCCAAAATAACTTGAGACGAAATAACTTGTGACGAAGTTATTAATATTATTATTTGCAATATTAACGATGTATGTAAGTTTACACAAGCGAGAGGTTTGGTCACCTAATCAAGGCCATAATAGGAGAAATCCTTATTAGAAAGCCCCTCTTTCCAGGAACAATCTAATGATTAATATTGTGAATTATAATAATAATGATAAATGTTGTTAGATATATTGAGGTGTCTTTTTATGAAGTCACGAAAGTTTATATATATATATATATATAAATTTTGTTTTATTAGTATTATTAATGTAATAAAAGCAGTAAAAGCTTTTTATTTAAAAAATGTAATACCTTTATAAAGTTATTTGTTTTATTAGACAATAATTTGAAAATTTATTATATTCTATCATCATATAGTGTTTTGCATAGTAAAATCTTTTATATAAAAGCAGAATACTTTTATAAAGTTATTTGTTTTATTAGATAATAATTAAAATATATTATATTTTATTATGTATAATGTTTGCATAGTGCCTGCATAGTGTTTGCACAATAAAATCTTTTTATATAAAATGTAATGCTTTTATAAAGTTTTGTTTTATTTGATTATAAATAGAATATATTATATTTTATTGCGTGATGCGGAGATAGTATCCTTTCTATTTTCCTATAAATAGGATGCTTAGTTAAAATTGAAAACCACACCAGAAGTTCAGAGAATTCTTCTATAATCATGAGTGTATTTCTTTTGAATTTTAAGAAGCTTTGAGCATAGTGCAAGTTTTCTTCAAGAATATTCTCGCCCTACCAGTCAGAATACTCTTCTTTTATGGTAAGGGATATTATTTGTTGTACTCGTAAGGGGTATTATTTCTTTTGTATTCATGAAGAGAACTTCTGTTATTCCATTCTTTATTGTTCTGTTGGAATAACTTGTATACGCGGTCTACCCTATACTTGGTGAAATTCTTTTGTTATTCCATTCTTTATCATTATGTTGGAATAACTTGTCTATGCGAAGTACCACATACATGGTGAAATTCTTATGTTATTCCATTCTTTATTATTCTGTTGGAACATCCTGTCTGTGCGTTTACGTATGACCTGGTTCCGTTATTTATTATTCTGTTGGAATATCCTGTTAGTGCGTATTACGCCTGACTTGGTTCCGTTAATTATTATTACGTTGGAATAACCTTTACATGCGATTCCATCGCATGCATGGTGATTTGTTGTTATTCCATTCTTTATTATTCTCGTTGGAATATCTCATCGGGTGCAATTTACTTTGACTGAAGTTCTACATTATTTATTATTCTTATGGAATAACCCCGCTGTCATGCGGTTTATATCGCATACTGGTGATTTCTTTTGTTATTCCATTCTTTATTATACACGGTTGGTTAAAGTTTTGACTTCTATACTCCATGAAATTAGTGGAATATCCTTGATATTTGCGCTTCATCCAGTATCTTTTCATGGAGATATTCTTCTGAGCATTCTTGAGTTTTACCCCACAAAGCAGTATCATGTTAATAATTTGGACGTGATTGGTTCCTGGATAAATTAATTCTTAAACTTGTTTTATTGAATTATTATATCATTGACATCATTCTCATGTTTATATTCTGTTGAAAGTCATCTGTGGCCTGTAGTGCATAGATGGACTTGGTATGATTATGACCAGAGATTATTCCGTATAATCATGACCGTAATGTTACAAATGATGTGATAAAATTCCTCATTGGCCCGTAGTGCATTGATGGATAGTTGTTGGCATGATCATAACCATTGATGAATATACGAATATCCTTGACGTAGTGCATGGATAATTTGTGGTTGTGATACTAATGAATATCCTTCGTAGTAGAAAAGGGGGATCTTTTTGTGGTTTATTTATTAAAATTTGAGTCTCAACGATAAAAGTGATGTAAAACCTTTTAAATCATAAAAGATAGTAGATTTTATTCTCTACTTGACTCTTTTAATGGATTGCTTGTTCATTGCGATTAAACTTGATGTCTATTGTATTTTATCGGTTTAACATTGTTGAAGGCTAATGATAATTTATTTTGCATTATTTTAGTCATAATATTTCTTACTGGGCTAGTTGAACTCACCCTTTTACTTTCATTGTTCTCTTCGTGAAATGAGAACGTAAATGGACTAGTCGGGAGAGCAGAGTATGCGGTCGAGATGATAGCATTAGTAGTCCTCACTATTTCATTAAATAGTGTGACTATAAATGTATTGAGGACTCCATTGAGTGTGGATATTGTCTAGATGACAATATTCTTATTAAAACTCTTAGATTATGTTATGTCGTATTTTATACGACTGTTGTATAATTAAGTTGTTTATATATTCTGTACCATATTTTTGGCGACTCAGAATACAAATACAATCTTAAATATACAACATGAGCTGTGAGTTTTAATATAAAATTGCCTTCAAGACAGTATTAAAACTCAAAATAAGTCCTCAATACATTTATTAACACACTATTTTATAGAATAGTGAAGACTACTAATGTTATCGTCTCTGACTATCACCCGCTCCCGACTAGTCCTCGCTACGCTCTCATTTCTCAAGAGAACAATGAAAGTAAAAGGTGAGCTCAACTAGCCCAAGAAGAAATATTATGACTAAGATAATACGTAATAAATTATCATTAGCCTTCAACAATGTTAAACCGATAAAATATAATGTACATCAAGTTTAATGCAGCAATGAACAAGCAATCAATTAAAAGAGTCAAGTAGAGAATAAAATCTACTATCTTTATGATTTAAAAGGTTTTTCATCAATTTTATCGCTGAGACTCAAATTTTAATAAATAATCCACATCATCCCTAGCACTACTTGGCCAAGTATATTCATTAAGATCACAACCACAAATTATCCATGCACTACGGGTCAAGGATATTCGTATTCATCAATGGTCGCGATCATGCCAACAATGGTCCATCAATGCACTACGGGCCAACGAGGACTTTTACCACATCATTTGTAATATTATGGCCATGATTATATTCAATAATCCCTCATCATAATCATACCAAGTCCATCTATGCACCATGTGCCATGTATTTACTTTCAATGTAATATAAACATGAGAATGATGACAATGATATAAGAATTCAATAAAACAAGTTCAAGAATTAATTTATCCAGAACCAATCATGTCCAAATTGTCAACACGATATCGCTTTATGGGTAAAACTCAAGAATGCTCGTAAGAATATTTCCATGAAAAGATATCGATGAAACACAAATATCAAGGATATTCCACTAATTTCATGGAGTATATAAAAGCCAAAACTTTAACCAACCGAGTATAATAAATAATGGAATAACAAAAGAAATCACGTGTACGCGATAGACCGCATGCATGCATGTGTTATTCCAATGAATAATAAACAATCGAACCAGGTCATGTAAACGCATGCATAAGATGTTCCAAATGTAATAATAAATAACTAAACGAGGTTACGCGTAACGCATGCATGTGATATTCAAATGTAATAATAAATAATGGAATTCAGTCACGCAGTAAACGCACGCATGTGATATTCCAATAGAATAATAAACAATGGAATCAGTCATGCGTAAACGCATAGATAGGATGTTCCAATGTAATAATAAATAATGTAACCAAAGTCACAGAATAACACAAAATGTGATGTTTCAACAAAATAATAAAGAATGGAATAACAAAAGAATTTCACCATGATGCATATCAGATAGAAGTTATTCCATATAATAATAAAGAATGGAATAATGTAAGAATTTCACCAAGTATGCGACATTCAGATGTATTAAAAGTTATTCCAACATAATAACAAATAATGGAATAATGTAAGTTCTCTTCATGAAGATGAAAGAAAGAAATAATAATTTTACCGTAAAAGAAGAGTATTCCAATCGGTAGGCGAGGATATTCTTGAAGAAAACTTGCACTACGCTCAAAGCTTCTTCAAATTCTAAAGAAATACGCCAAGATTATGAAGAATTCTCGAACTATCTGGTGTGGTTTTCAATTCTAACTAAGCATCCTATTTATAGGAAAATAGAAAGGATACTATATCGCACTATGCAATAAAATATAATATATTCTATTTATAATCAAATAAAACAAAACTTTATAAAAAGTATTACATTTTTATATAAAAAGATTTTAATATGCAAACACTATGCAGCACTATGCAAAACACTATGCATAATAAAATATAATATATTCTAATTATTGTCTAATAAAAAAAATAACTTTATAAAAGTATTTTGTTTTATATAAAAGTTTTTCTGCTTTTATTACATTAATAATACTAATAAAACAAAATTTATATATATATATATATATAAAGATTTTAGATAATCGGAGACTGTGCATACAAATAACACAATTTAATTACTATAAACAAAATAGTTTTATTAATAATGAAAAATATTTACAAACAAACTAAAAATTAAAGTGACTATAAACTGAGGATCGGTAACTTTAGATGGAGTATTAATGTCATACTGCCATCTAAGAATCCAAGGGATTTTATATTTACTTACGAACTGAAGAACTGTGGGTACGCCTTCATACTTTGGATTAGGTTTACTATGGGTACATAAATGGTTAAATTGAACCTTTAGTGGATCAGGAAGGAGATTATAATTGGAACCAAATCTGTGCCACCAATGAACGAACCAATATGGGAATTGACTTTTAAATTTATGGTCGAATTGAATAAACCAGGAATGACTATGTGACTCATTTTGGTGAATGAAAACCTTATGCCATGCTTCAATATAATCATAATAACAATAAGAGTTATTCTGATTAGAAAGTTGCATGAGGTCAGAGGGGTGATTTCCCCAATCTGCGAGTGAAATAAACTGTTTAATATATAAAGAATGATAAAGTGCTTTGGCTTATCATTATTTGCATAAATTGGTTTAATGAAG
Source organism: Panax quinquefolius (assembly GCA_020205615.1). Taxonomy (NCBI): domain Eukaryota; kingdom Viridiplantae; phylum Streptophyta; class Magnoliopsida; order Apiales; family Araliaceae; genus Panax; species Panax quinquefolius. Next base: position 51,586,190 of record CM035153.1, read on the forward strand.
ATTGACTCAATTTCAATAAGGATATCCTTATAATACACAAGGGATTTATAAGGAGCAAGGGGTTGGAAATGCCATCCAAGGGGAAAGAACTGGGCGGCCAAATTGACTAGGTCAGTTCTATTTTTCATAGTGGGTTCAATGTGAAATAGGTGAGTTGTCCATTTGTGTATGTACTCAGAATGAGGATGACTGGGATTTGCAACAGGGTTTTTTGACTGATCGGCAAATGGGTCAACTGGGACTGGGCTACTTACTAAGGCGGAACTGTACGGCTTAGGTATTGTCCCAAGGATAGTGAATTTGTTACTGGTTTGAAAGACTGGATTAACTAGGTGAGGAACCAAGGTTCCTTTGGGTTGATTACTTGGGCCAATAGGGTGACCCGGGCCATGAGAGGATGAGGCTCCTCGAGAACTCATGACGAACGGACAGTACCTGTATTAATGAATTCTCGAGTGAGAAAATCAGGAATAGAATTGTTACTGCCTTTAATATATTCAATTTCAAAATCAAAAATACTCAAAAGAGCCTTCCATCTAGCAAAGGAATGCTTAGAGGCAATATTTTCAACATCCTTTTCTAATATATACTTTGCAGATTTGCAATCAATACGGACAAGAAATTTTTGGTTTAATAAGTCACTTTGAAATTTGTTAATACATAGTACTAAAGAAAGTATTTCCTTTTTAATAGTACTGTAATTTAATTGTGTAGCATTCCATGCACCGGAATGAAAACGAACAATTTGTTCAGGAGAATTGAGTGTTAGTTTTTGCTTCAAAATACCTCCGAAACCAATGTTAGAGGCATCAGTCTCAACAATTTTAAAAGCAGAATCGTTGGAGATGCCAAGGCAAGGCAAAGCCTTAACATATCTTTTAACTTGTTGAACGACAGATGTATGAATGTCAGTCCATGGAGGGGGATTGTCCTGTAAACGCTGAAAAAGTGGTTTGTAAATCTTCCTAAGGTTTTTGTAGAACTTGCCAATATAATTGAGCGAGCCCAGAAACCTCTACAGTTGGGTTTTATTGGTAATCTTATATGGGAATCTGTCAGCGAATTGAATAGCTCTGTCAATAGGCTGTATGAGACCGTGATAAATATTTAAACCAAGAAACTAAACTTTATCTTGAAACAAGCTGCATTTGGAAGGTGAAAGGACAAGTCCATTATCTTTAACTGTTTTGAAGAACAATTTTAAATGCTTAATGTGTTCTTCAATGGAATTAGAGAAAATGAGAATATCATCAATGTAAACGATAATGAAATTACTGAAAGGATTCAAAATGTCATTGAGGATATTTTGGAATTCACTAGGGGCATTCTTTAGGCCAAATGCCTGGACATTCCATTCGTAATGACCAAATGGAGTGGTGAATGCTGTTTTATACCTATCATCGGGATGAATGGCAACTTGCCAGAAATCGGATTTAAGGTCAAATTTACTGAAAATGGTGGCATTACTTAATCGATTAATGAGGTCGTCTTTGTTAGGTAAAGGGTACCTAATCCACTCTAAGACTATATTTAATGGTTTGTAATTGATAACTAGACAGGGAACACCTCGCTCCTTTTCTGCTTCATTATTCACATAAAAGGCAGGACATGACCATGGGGATTTACTAGGTTTAATTAATCCTTTACTAAGAAGATCATTAATCTCCTTTTTGCATAACTACATTTGTTCGTGATTCATTTGTATAGGTCTTGCCTTAGTAGGAATTAAGTGTTCCTTAAATTCCTTAGCATGAGGAAGCCTCACTACATGCTTCTTCCGATGCCAAAAGGCATTAGGAGAATCAGAACAAAGATTGTCTTTTAAATAGATCTTTAATTCTTCAATTTTTTCTTGAACTTCTTTATTTTGAAGCTGTTCTTCAACTCTTTTGTACATAATTTCTTCCTTTACGAAATTCAAATGGGTGGATTTACAGTTTAATAAGTTCAATGATTTTGAAATAGACTCTTCTTAAATGAATTTTAAATCTCTTTCTTTGGGTTTAATGAGGAACTTGAATGTTATTCTTTTTCCTAAATGTTTACAGCTTAAACCTTCATTACTGGTAGTAAAAGGGTATAATAAATATATAAATGGTAACCCTAAAATGATTTTATCTATAAGATTGCGAATTAAAACAAATGATGTCTTAAAGAACATGTTATCTTGACAAATATGAACTTAAGGCAATTTATATTTTATTTACATTTGACTACCATTGGCTGAATTCAATTTTTCATTAGTTTTCTTATAGTATTTAGTTGGGATAAGACCTTCTTGAATACAATTAAGATCTCGCATTGAAGATCAACCAGAAGCGGGAAGTTGTATAGAAAAGGTTTAATCAACAACTAGATTAATAGAGATATACCATTTTGAATGGTGATATCTTTAATTCGCTTAAGAGTAAGACCTTGGACAAAGAGATGCATTTCTTTCTTTTGCTCCAGATGACTCAGGCTCATCGTGACATTCATCACTAGATGAGGAATCATGGATTTGAAGATCGGATTTCTTGTCTTCAAATTCTTTTCTTAAACTGGAGACTTCTAATTTCAGATTAGAAATTTCTCTTTTTAGTTTATTAACTTCTTAATTTAATTCTGGGAGGGTAACTTCTATTACGTTGATTTAAATATTTCAAGAGTTTTATTAAGGCTAAATCTTTGGTTTTTCTTTAGCTTTAATAATCTTATCCTTAACTCTATTATCTTTGGTTAATAAATCTTTTAACTGTTTAGTATTTTGAGATTTTAACTTAGGGTCAGAAATTTTACTAATTAACTCAATTAACAAAGAACTCTCTTCATCTTCTTTGGTAATTACACTAACTCTTTTATTGCAGCACTTCTCATTACAATTGTCAGCACAAATAGTGACTTCGTCATTCTCACTATCTATTTCGTGGTTACTAGTACTGCTATTAAAAGAATAAGGGATAACAGAACCTTCATCACTACTGACATTGTTCTCAATCCTCATTAATTCTAATAGTTTCTCTGTATCTTCACATGAAATATTTAATTGAGATAATTTCTTTTTAATTTTGCACTCATTCTTGTAGTGCCCCTTCTGCCCATAATTGTGGCAAACAATTTTACTTTTATCAAATTTTTTTGATGATTTTTTATTGTATTTTTTATTTGTGGGTTTGGGTTTACTATAATATTCATCTTGATTTTTATCTTTTCGATGAATGCGTCTTTGTTTATGATGTTTGTTACTTCTATGATGATTAATATGTTTATGCAGGTGCTTCCTTCTAGAGGGAGCAACTGGTGGTAAACCATATTGTTCACAGAATGTGCCTAACTCATATTTAGCTTTTTTATTATCTTTACTAGCTTGTTTGGCTAATTTAAAATCAATGCACATTTTTAAACCAATCTTTTGAATATAACTGATTATGTCACCATAAGTTAGGTTATCATAATCAATATATCCTAAATTTTTACTTAACTCTTCTCTAACTTAATGAGCGAATAATGAAGGTAAACCTTTGACGAATTTTTCTTTCTAGAATGGTTTATTGCTATCATTTCGCATCATAACTTGAGAGGTAAAAACATCCTTGTACCATCTAAAATCACTTAGAGTGGGACAAGTAAGGTTACTTAGTTGATCATGAATTCTCTCAGTAATATTACTGGGAGTGCCAACAAAATGTTTAATTATGGTAAATATTAAAGTATTGACTCCATCAGGCGGACCAACACCAACATCTTCACAAAGATGGGGTTGTCGTCATCGTCTAATCGACAACATGGATTATTGATAATCTAGTATCTTCGGTGAGATGTTTTTCCCACCAAGATCTAAGAATACCCGGTGAATCCACTAGCTAATAACTCAACAATATCTCGTTTGAGTCAGATTGTTGAATTTAGTAATATAGCTATTTGCTACCATGGACATGTGATTTAACTTGTTTTAAATCTCTTGTTAACTAAATCCATCTATATTCCATTCATAAATTTTATTGGAAGAAAACCAAGATTGCTTATCTAGATTTCTCTCTTCAAATTGTAAATCTGGAGGAATGGGTCTAGAGTACCAATTTCGGTTAAACTAGTGTTTTTAACTGTTAATTTATTTAATCGATCATTAAATCTGTATTGTAACAAAGACGTCGAGAATGATCTAAATGGCTACCGCTTTCAATATCGGTTTCTACATGATCAATAATTACAATTGTGCCACTTGAACTAGGTTCGCTTTTTAATTTTTAAATAACTTATCAATTGTTCTAACAAGATCGCCATCATCGATTATTAGGTAGACCTAATTTACTTCTATTTTTCGTAAATTTAATAAAGGATGATCAATCTTTTAATAAGGTTTTTAATAGTGGTTTCTTCGAATTTTTCTTCGATTCTATCTAACTATTTTCCTACGGTTGCTAGATATTGATTATTAAAATTTAATTGTTCTATAATTTTTTATCATCTTTATTGCCATTTGAAATCTTAAAAGGAGTGGCAATAATGAGTATATATTTTTAATCGGAAGGAGGACTTGTTTCAAGCGGGGATGACTAGAAGAGACCTTTGACTTATCTTCTTTTATCCATTGAGTTTTAGTTATAACATTACATTTACCTTGGTATTGATCATACCAATCGTATAAAGTAATGTTTATCTTTTCACTGTTAATAAATCGTTTCCATCTGTTAAGAATTTTATCGCGTTCTTTTTCAGTGGGATGATTAGATCTAAATGAATGTCTTTTATTTTTGTTAGATTTGGAATTAAAATCTTTTACAAGATTGTCCCAATCTAAAATAAATTCTTTTTTAAGAACTCTTAATTGATTATTAATCGGAATCTCAAAATCTGACTGAGTAGGCAACTCAGAAGGAGTAGGAGAAGAAGAACTCTCTTCATCAACAAAATCCTTATGAGTATAACAAGGATGACTGGCTTGACCTTGGTAAAGGACACCTTTTAATTTAATATCCCTAACTGAAGGGTTACTAAGTACTTCAGTATCTCTTCGAGTGTGAACTGAAGGTGCTGAAGAACTAGTAAAATCTTCTATTATAACTGGTCTACTGGTACGTTCAAAACTTATTTTGACTGTTCCATCAGAAAATTGTCTAACATTTTCCAGATTTAACAAATTGTTAACTACAGGTTGTTGTGGTATTTCATTGGGTAAAGTCCATTGACTAGGCAATGTAATATCTTTCCAGAGGATGGTTCTCGGGATCTGAATATTAGCATCACTAGTTGAACTTTGGATTAATACAGTTTGATCTTTAGGACTTTTATTTAGAGCATGAACGTTTAAATTCGTTTTCATGGTCTTATAATAAATCATGTAAATCAAAGCTATGGGCTGCGAACCCTCAATCATATGAGTAATTTTGCCACAAGTTTTAATATTTAATGTCAAAGCTTTTAACAAATTTTGATCACTTAGGCTCAATGTGAAATCAGGAAAGCAATTAAAATGGATAGGTCCATTGTGCAGACTTGATTCCATTGCACCTATCATACTAGGGTAATAATTCTAAAATATAGAATCTCTGAGACAGAAGTAGATACTTGAATTAATTCCTTTAATGTTTAGGGGTTTTACTGCAACTTGAACTAAACCTATGTGAATAAAATTGTAACCCTTTTTCCTATGTTTTTTTAATGACATCAGGAGATAAAAGACTACAATTTTCATATTCTTTATTGATTGCATAAACTTTTTCAACAATTTTTACATTATAATCTGTCTTAAAATTATCTAAAAATGTTGACTGATAAATTTCTTTAGGGGAAACCCTAGGTATATTCCAATTGTGTAAGGCTTGACTGATATTTTCAAAACTATGTGTTTCTTGATTAACTATGTCAAGGACTGGTGGCAAAGTTGACCGATTACTAGCTGAGGAGTTAGACCTAAATAATCTACTCATCTTTTACTTATTTTCAAAATTTATGTTTATTCAATATTCTTCCATACATACCCTCTTACCTTAAGTAGACTCATACCTATGTTCTTAAACCCGACACTGCTCACACAAGAGACTTACAAAGGTTTGTCACTTAACTAGGTGGACTACGATGAAGTTAGGTGACTTTAGAACAAGAATAAAAAGGAATTTTGAAAATAGTAGGAGATGAAAGATTACTAAGATCTTCTTGGCAACTAGAAAAAAAGCAACTTGGCTCGAGTTATATATATATATATATATATATATATATATATATATATATATATATATAAAACTTCCGTGACTTCATAAAAAACACCTTAATATATCTAACAACATTTATCATTATTATTATAATTCACAATATTAATCGACCAAGTCATTCCCGGTGAAGAGATGGGCTTTCCAATAAGGTTTTCTCCTATCAGGCATAATTAGGTGACCAAACCTCTCCTGGCGTAACTTCTAGACATCGTTAATATTACAAATAATACTATTAATAACTTCGTTGTCTCAATTATTGATTTAATAATATATAAAATATCGACAATAATTGAATCAAATAACGTGAGATACTATGCAACAATTACTGTGGTAGTAATTGAACAAAACCGAGTGACTTCTCATGTAAGCATCACTAATCAATATCGTGTGCTACTATCCAACCACAGCGTATTCTTTGTATTTTTTACTACTGAGAGTAGTTCAACGGTTTTAACTGTAAAACTTCGCCGTTATTTTCATAAAATATTTTTTGTCGTTTTCTTTCAAAATTCGATAATTCCGTTGTGGGGTCCACTAATGATTGTGTTGTCGTCGCACGAATATTCCCCTGTTAAAACGAATATTCCCCGAAGCAATCGAATATTATATAACAACTTGCGTATTTTGCAAAATTTATAAATATTACCACCAACTATAACATTATATCAAATTCATTCCATAATATTTAAAATGATATTTATAGAAAAATCATCTTTATTAAAAAGTTGGGGTCTTACAACCTCCCTTCTTATAAAATTTAGCCCTTGAAATTAGGGTACGACACGGTATGTCTAACTCCCGTGTCATTTCCTCAACATCGTTGTTTCTCCACAAAACATTGACTTGGTATAACCTGGAGCGTAGAATATGTTACTTCTTATCCAGATTTGAATAGAAACCTCTTCATACGCCAAATCTTATACTATTTTGCCCCGGTTCTAACACAATAATGTGGTTCGGGTCTTCCACATATTTACGTAGCATGGATATGTGAAAATGTTTTGAACACGAGACATACTTGGTGGTAAAAGCGAGTCAATATGCCACAGTTCCTACTCGATCGAGGATTAAAAATGGGCCAATGAATTGAGAATTGAGCTTTCATCTCTTTCCAAATCTCGTAACTCCTTTCCATGGAGCAACACGTAAAAACACATGATCTCCAATATCGAATTCCACGTCCATTCGATGAAGATCGTATAACTCTTTTGTCGATCTTGTGAGGTTTTTATACGTTCTTTGTATTGTTTGAATCTTTTCCGTAGTCATCACGTATCAACTCCGGGCCCCAACAATGTTTGCTTCAAATGCACCACCTCATCCCGAATCTTCGGAGAACGACACTTTCTTACATACAACGCTTCGAATGGAGCCATGCCAATACTTGCTTGGTATCTATTGTTGTAGGAAAACTCTACCAATGGTAAGAACTTGTCCCAACTTCCCTTGAAGTCAAGGACACAGAGTCTTAATAAATCTTCAAGAGTTTGAATAGTCCTCTTTGATTGTCCATCTATCTGAGGATGATATATCGAACTAAATCGTAAGTCCGTGCCCACAACTTTTTGCAAACTAACCCAAAATCATGAAGTGAATCTTGGGTCTCGATCAGAAACTATGGATACTGGCATACCATGTAGTCTTACAATCTCGTTTATGTACATACGAGAAAGACGTTCAAGTGTATAAGTTTCTCGTATTGGTAAAAAATAAGCAGACTTGGTCAATCTATCAACAATGACCCAAATTGCATCTATGCCTTGAGAAACCTTGGGAAGACCAGTAATAAAATCCATGGTAATGTGCTCCCACTTCCATTCTGGAATTTCAAGTGGTTACAATGGACCTTTTGGTACTTGATGCTCCGCCTTGACTCGTTGACAAGTTAGACACCTTAAGATAAACAGCGTTATCTCTCTCTTCATATTGCTCTAGCAAAATGTGTGACAAAGATCACGATACATTTTGGTACTCCCAGGATGGATTGAAAACGGTGTGTTGTGTGCCTTCATCATGATTTTATACTTTAAATCAGGGTCGTTAGGAACACAAAGTCTGGAGTTAACTCGAAGTATTCCTTATTCATCGATTCTTGCATCCCAAGATATAGCACCTTCCTACACTTTCTTCCTTATAACGATCGGCTCCATGTCCCCGTAGCTTGAGCCGCTTTTAACTTTATCAATTAAAATCTGTTTCTACTCAGATATTTTCCATCATCACATGGGTCCCCTGAGTCTTAAACTCTATCTCCATCCTTTGCAAGTCACACAAAATAGGCCTTTGCGTTGTCATATATCGCACTCGTGCCGCAAATAATCTTCTACTCAATGCCATCACTACCACGTTCGCTTTTCCGGGATGGTATTGGATGGTATGATCATAATCTTTTAATAGTTCAAGCCAACGTCGTTGTCGCATGTTGAGTTCCTTTTGAGTGAAGAAATATTTGAGCCTTTTATGATCCGTAAAGATCTCCACTTTCTCCCCATACAAGTAATGCCTCCAAATTTTAAATGTGAAAACAACAGCTGCTAACTCTAGATCGTGAGTAGGATAATTCCTCTCATATTCTTTGAGTTGTTGAGAGACATAGGCTATGACTTTCCCATGTTGCATGAGAACACATCCTAACCCTTTGCCCGAAGCATCACTGTAGATGACAAATCCCTCCGAGCCAGATGGTATTGTCAGAATAGGTGCTGAAATGAGTCTCCTATTGAGTTCTTGAAAACTCTTCTCATATTCCTCGTTCCAACCGAATTTTGTATCTTCTCGAGTCAGCTGAGTTAATGGAGTAGCGATTCGAGAAAAACCCTTCTACGAATCTCCGATAATAACTAGCTAAGCCGAGAAAGCTACATACTTCAGTCACTGATTTAGATTGCTCCCAGCTTTGAATAACTTCAATCTTTGCTGGGTCAACAGATATTGCATGACTTGACACTACGTGCCCAAGGAATGCTACTTCATCAAACCAGAACTCGCATTTCTTCAACTTGGCATAAACCTTATATTCACGAAGCTTTTGGAGTATCAGCCTCAAGTGTTGCTCATGATCTTCACGGTTTTTGGAATAAATAAGGATGTCAACAATAAAGACAACTACAAAGTGATCCAAATATTTCTTGAATAGTCGGTTCATCATATCCATGAAGGTAGCAGGAGCATTAGTCAATCCAAAGGACATGACTAGGAATTCATAATGCCCGGACCGAGTTCTAAAAGCCGTCTTTGGAATGTCATAGGTTCTAATCTTCAATTGGTGATATCTGGAATGAAGATCAATCTTTTAAAAGAATTTAGCTCCTTGCAACTGGTCAAACAGGTCATCAATACGTGGCAATGGGTACCTATTTTGATGGTGACATGATTCAACTTCCGATAATCAATACAAAGTCGCATACTCCCATCTTTCTTTTTCATGAATATAACAGGAGCACCCCAAGGAGACGTACTAGGACGAATGAAACCGATGTCTAACAATTCCTACAGTTGGGTCTTAAACTCCTGATGTTCAATAGGAGCCATTTGATATGGGGCTTTGGAAATGGGTTTTGTACCGGGTTCAAGGTCGATACAAAATTCAATTTCACGCTTTGGGGGTAGGCCATGAAGGTCTTCAGGGAATACGTCAGGAATTTTTTTAACAATAGAGATATCATTCAAAACTGAGTTTGGTTGCTTGAATTCGCATAACAGGTTGTTAGGAATATGAAAGCTAACAACCTTACGAAAACAATCAATTTTTGCATGATGAGTAGTTAACCAATCAATCCCTAGAATCACATCAAATGCAAGTATTTTCAAAGAAATAAGATCAACAGGTAAAGTGAGGGTACCGATTTGAACCAAACAAGACTTATAAACAGTGGATGTAATGAAGGTTTCTCCCAATGGAGTTTCAACAGATAAATCAAAGTCCAATTTCTCCGGAGTCAAATTTAAACGTTAAGCGCAAGTAGGAGAAATAAAAGAATGGGTAGAACCCGGTATCAAATAAGGTATATGTGACGCCCCAAAATAGGTATACATCACCTATTCTGAGTCGCCAAATACATGGTACAAAATACAAATACAATCTTTAATATACAACAAGAGTTGTGAGTTTTAATACAAATATTGTCTTGTAGACAATATCTACTCTCAGAATAAGTCACCATTACATTTATTATCACACTTTTTTATAGAATTGTGAGGACTACTAAGACACCATCTTGGACCATCACTCTGGTTTCCCAAACAAGACCTTGCCACGTTCTAATTTCCTAAAGAGAAACGGTGAAAGAAAGGGTGAGCTCAACTAGCCTAGTAAGAAATATTATGACTAAGATAATGCGTAATAAATTATCATTAGTCTTCAACAATGTTAAACTGATAAAATATAATAGACATCAAGTTTTACTGCAGCGGAACAAGAAACCATTAAAAGGGTCAAGTAGAGAATAAAATCTACTATCTTTTATGATTTAAAAAGTTTTTCATCACTTTTATCGTTGGGACTCAGCTTAATAAATAATCCACATCATCCCTGCACTACGGCCAAGGATATTCATTAGTATCACAACCACAAATTATCCATGCAATATGGGCCAAGGATATTCGTGTATTCATCAATGGTCATGATCACGCCAACAACTGTCCATCAATGCACTACGGGCCAATGAGAACTTTCACCACATCATTTGTAATATTATGGTCATGATTATCCGAGAATAATCCACAGTCATAATCATACCAAATCCATTTATTCACTACTGGTGCCACAGATGACTTTCAATATAATATAAACATGAGGATGATGACAATGATATAAGAATTCAATAAAACAAGTTCAAGAATTATTTTATCCAGGAACCAATAATGTCCAAATTGTCAACATGATACTTCTTTGTAGAGTAAAATTTAGGAATGCTCAGAAGAATATTTCCATGAAAAGATACTGGATGAAGCGCAAATATCAAAGATATTCCACTAATTTCATGGAGTATAAAAGCCAAAACTTTAACCAACTGAGTATAATAAAGAATGGAATAACAAAAGAAATCACCATGCATGCGGTACTTCGCATAGACGGGTTATTCCAACAGAATAATAAATAATGGAACCAGGTCATGCGAAATTTGCATCGACAGGATGTTCCAATAGAGTAATAAAGACGGAACCAGGTCCGGCGTAAAACGCACAGACATGATATTCCAACAGAATAATAAAGACGAAGCCAGGTCGGCGTGAAATGTCTGAGACAGGATATTCCAATGTAATAATAAAGAATGGAATAATGAAGAATTTCACCAAGTATAGGGTAACCTGGCGTATACTGAGTTATTCTAATGAGAATAATAAAGAATGGAATAATGAAGTTCTCTTCATGAATACAAAAGAAATAATACCCCTTACAAGTAAAAGAAACTTGATATCTGAGTAGTGAAGTAGCGAATAATTTTTTTCTTTCTCTCTATAGTTTTCTCTCTAGTTTTTGGTGAATTTATAAGAAATAATGAAGGAATGAGCTTCTATTTATAGAAGAATGGGTGAATAAGTAACCAATCCATGAACGGTCTAGATTAATTTACTTGAAATGGGACGGTCCAGATTGGTTTACAATAAAATATAATATATTCTATTTATAATCTAATAAAAGCGAATAACTTTATAAAAGTATTTTGTTTTATATAAAAATATTTTACTATGTAAACACTATCTGTGCCTTTATGCAAATACTATGCATAATAAAATATAATATATTCTAATTATTGTCTAATAAAGCAGATAACTTTATAAAAGTATTCTGTTTTATATAAAAAGATTTTACTATTACCCTAATAAAACGAATAACCTTAAAAAAGTATCATGTTTTATATAAAAAGCTTTTCTGTTTTATTACATTAATAATACTAATAAAACAAAACTTCATCATCATTATTATTATTCACACTATTAATCGACTAGGTCATTCCCAGGAAAGAGGGGGCTTTCCAATAAGGATTTCTCCCTATTGGCGCGCAATTAGGTGTTCAAACCTCTCTCGAGAACTTCTGACATCGTTAATATTGCAAATAATAATATTAATAACTCATCAACTCAATTATTAATTTAATAATATATAAAATATCAATGAAGAATTGATTAAAACCGAATGACTTCTCACGTAAGCATCAATAATCAATATCGTGGTGCTACTATGCAACCACGCCAGCGTATCGTACTTTTTACTACCGAGTAGTTCAACAAATTTAATCTGTAAAACTTTCACCGCTTTTTTCTGATAAAATATTTTTGTCGTTTTCTCAATCCGCAATAATTTCGTCGTGGGGTCCACAATTATTGTGTCGTCATACAAATATTCCCTGTTAAAACGAATATTTCCACCAATCGAATATTATATAACTCACAGACTTTGAAAAATTTATAAATATTACCCACAACTATAACATTATATCAAATTTATTCCATAATATTCAAAATGATATTTATAGAAAATTCATTTTATTCATAAAATTTGGGGTCTTACAATCTCCCTTCTTATGAAATTTTGCCTCAAAATTAGGGTATATATACTGTACGTCAAGAAGAGGTAAGGATACCTTGATTTCATTTGATTCTAAATCCCGTGTCATTTCCTCAACATCGTGGTTCCTCCATAAAACTTTGACTTGAGGTATAACCTTGAGCGTAGAATATGTTCATTCTTATCCAAGATTTGAACAGGAACCTTTTCATACATTAAATCTTCCGCTATTTTGTCCGGTTCTAACTCAATAATGTGGTTCGGGTTTTTCACATATTTACGTAACATGGATATATGAAAAATGTTATGAACACGAGAAATACTTGGGGGTAAAACAAGTTTATAGGCTACAGTCCCTACTCGATCGAGGATTAAAAATGGACCAATGAATCGAGGATTGAGCTTTCCTCTCTTTCCAAATCTCATAACTCCTTTCCATGGAGAAACACGTAACAACACATGATCTCCAATATCGAATTCCACGTCCTTTCGATGAAGATCAACATAACTCTTTTGTCGATCTTGTGAGGTTTTTATACGTTATCGGATCGTTTGAATCTTTTCCATAGTCATACGTACCAACTCCGGTCCCAACAACGTTGTTTCACCCACCTCATCCCACCATACTGGAGAACGACACTTTCTTCCATACAACGCCTTGAATGGAGCCATGCCAATACTTGCTTGATAACTGTTATTGTAGGAAAACTCCACCAATGGTAAGAACTTGTCCCAACTTCCCTTGAAGTTAAGGACACAGAGTCTTAATAAATCTTTAAGAGTTTGAATTGTCTCTCTCGATTGTCCGTCCATCCGAGGATGATATGCCGAACTAAATAGTAAATCCATGCCCATAGCTTTTGCAAACTAACCAAAAATCTTGAAGTGAATCTTGGGTATCGATCGAAACAATGGATCTTGGCATACCATGCAATCTTACAACCTCGTTTATGTACATACGAGCAAGAAGTTCAAGTGTATTAGTTTATCGTATTTGTAAGAAATGAGCAGACTTGGTCAATCTATCAACAATGACCCAAATTGCATCTATGCCTTGAGAAACCTTGGGAAGACCAGTAACAAAATCCATGGTAATGTGCTCCCACTTCCATTCTAGAATTTCAAGTGGTTGCAATAGACCTTTTGGTACTTGATGTTCCGCCTTGACTCGTTGACAAGTTAGACACCTGGAGATAAACAACGCTATCTCTCTCTTCATATTGCCCCACCAAAATGTATGTCGGAGATCATAATATATTTTGGTACTCCAAGGATGGATTGCAAACGGTGTGTTGTGCGCCTCCATCATGATTTTATACTTTAAATCAGGGTTGTTAGGAACACAAAGTCTGGAGTTGACTCGAAGTATTCCTTCTTCATTGATTCTTGCTTCCAGCATAACACCTTTTTGTACTTTCTTCCTCATATGCATCAGCTCCAGGTCTGTAGCTTGAGCAACTTTAACTTTATCGATTAAAGTCGGTTCTACTCGTATTTTTTCCATCATCACGTGGGTCCCTGGAGTCTTTATCTCTATCTCCATCCTTTGCAAGTCATACAAAATGGTCCTTTACGTTGACAATATCTCACTCGTACCCGCATATGATCTTCTACTCAATGCGTCAGCTACCACGTTTGCTTTTCAAGGATGGTATTGGATGGTATGATCATAATCTTTCAATAGTTCAAGACAACGTCGCTGTCGCATGTTGAGTTCCTTTTTTAGTGAAGAAATATTTGAGGCTTTTATGATCCGTAAAGATCTCCACTTTCTCCCCATACAAGTAATGCCTCCAAATTTTAAGTGCGAAGACAACAGTTGCCAACTCTAGATCATGAGTAGGATAATTCCTCTCATATTCTTTGAGTTGTCGAGAGGCATAGGCTATGACTTTCCCATGTTGCATGAGAACACATCCTAACCCTTTGCTCAAGCATCATCAGAGATGACAAATCCCTCCGAGGCGATGATATTATCGAATAGGTGCTTAAAATGAGTCATCTCTTGAGTTCTTGAAAACTCTTCTCACATTCCTCGCTCCAACTTAATTTTATATCTTTTCGAGTCAATTTGAGTTAAGGGTGTAGCCATTCGAGAAAACCCTTCTATGAATCTCCGATAATAACCAGCTAAGCCGAGAAAGCTACGTACATCGGTCACTTATTTAGGTTGCTCCCAGCTTTGAATAGCTTCAATCTTTGCTGGGTCAATAAATATTCCATGACTTGATACCACGTGCCCAAGGAATGCTACTTCCTCAAGCCAGAACTCGCATTTCTTCAACTTGGCATAAAGCTTATATTCACGAAGCTTTTGGAGTATCAGCCTCAAGTGTTGCTCATGATCTTCACGGTTTTTGGAATAAATAAGGATGTCATCAATAAAGACGACCACAAAGTGATCCAAATATTCCTTGAATACTCGGTTCAACATATCCATGAAGGCAGCAGGAGCATTAGTTAATCCAAAAGACATGACTAAGAATTCATAATGCCCGTACCGAGTTTTGAAAGCCGTCTTTAGAATGTCATTGGTTCTAATCTTCAATTGGTGATATCCGGAATGAAGATCAATCTTTGAAAAGAATTTGGCACCTTGTAACTGGTCAAACAGGTCATCAATACATGGCAATGGGTACCTATTTCTTATGGTGACATGATTCAACTCCCGATAATCCATACAAGGTCGCATACTCCCATCTTTCTTCTTCACGAATAGAACATGAGCACCCTAAGGAGAAGTACTAGGATGAATAAAGCCAATGTCTAACAATTCCTACAGTTGGGTCTTTAACTCCTAAAGTTCAATAGGAGCCATTCGATATGGGGCTTTAGAAATGGGTTTTATACCGGGTTCAAGGTCGATACAAAATTCAATTTCACGCTCGGGGTAGGCGGGGAAGTTTTTCGAGTGGAATACGTCGGAAATTCATTAACAATAGAAATATCATTCAAAACTGACGTATTTTTGTTTAGATCCGTGACATGAGCTAAAAAAGCTTGACATCCGTTTTTCAATAAACGAATAGCTTTATGGCTTGAGATGACAGTGATTGATTTTAATGGTTTGGTTGATTGAATTCGCATAATAGGTTGTTTAGGAATATGAAAGCTAATAACCTTATGAAAACAATCAATTTTTGCATGATGAGTAGTTAACCAATCAATCCCTAGAATTACATCAAATGCAAGTATTTTCAATGAAATAAGATCGACAGGTAATGTGAGGGTACCGATTTGAACCAAACAAGACTTATAAACAGTGGATGTAATGAAGGTTTCTCCTAACAGAGTTTCAATAGATAAGTTAAAGTCTAATTTCTCCGGAGTTAAATTTAAACGTTGAGCGCAAGTAGGAGAAATAAAATAATGGGTAGAACCGGTATTAAATAAGGTATATACTTCGCAAAAGTTTATGATAAGCTTACCCGTGATGACCTCATTCGGGTTCCTTGCTTTCTGGGAGGTCACGACAAACGCTCTCCCTTGCACTATTGGCTTTGACTTTTCTGGGGCGTCCTTTGGTGCCTCCATCCTAGTTGAACTTGTCTTCGGTGAATGACAAAATCGGGCTAGGTGACCTTCTCTTCCACAATTATAACATGCTTTGGACGACATCGCGTAGTTTGGACTGATGTGTCCCTCCCAGCCGCATTTGAAGCATATGATAGGTGGTTGTTTTCCTTCCTTAATAACTTGGTCTTTGGTGTCGACGTCTTTCCATCATTGTTGAATCTCCTTTTCTTGAAATGTCCATTCTTATTATTTTGGCCATGATTACCATCAAGTGGTTACCATTTCGGCATGTTGATTCCTTCACGCTTTTATGTCACCGATTCGATGTTATTCGCTAACACTAATATTATCATTTTGTCTTACCGCTCTCTTTTGGTTGGGTTGACACATTATTGCACTCCAATAATCGAGCTCTATTAACAACATCCGAATACAAACACGGTTTATGAGAGATAACATATTGGCGTATCTCGGGTTTCAAATCTCTTAGAAACATTCGCGTCATTCTCTCCTCATTATCAACTAAATGGGACGTAAAACCGACAACTCGCGAACTTGACTTCGTCTTGCGACACGGTCGTGTTGTTTTTTCTCGACTTGATGAACTCTACCTCTTTCATGTGACGAATACTTTCGGGAAAGTACTTGTCGTTGAACAATTCTTAGAACTTCTCCCAAGTCATCTTGATCGGCAAAGAAGTTGATTACGTTTAATGATTCCCACTAGTAATCGCCTTTGCCAGACGCATAACATAAAGGTGGCAAAGGAACCTTTTGCTCCTGAGCATCCCAAAACATCAAATATCTTATGATCTACTTTATCTACGTTTCGCCTTAAGTTGTTTTGGTTCTCCAAAAAACTCCGATGGTCCCGATTCCTTGAAGCGCTTAGCGATGACTATAACGAGAGTTGCCGGTGTTTCCCACGCATTTTGGATAGAGTCTCTCTTACCGATGATGCATAAATTAGAAAGCCTCGAACATTCCATTGTTCATCATTTGGTAAGTGTTGTTATTTGCATGAGGATTGTCGCCTTCGATGCACATTATCACGATTATTGATCCGTGGAGACTCAAGCGGTCTCCTGTGCTCCATTGATGTTCTCAACATTCTCAGATGCCATTTTCAAATACTTCCACAAAACATGGGTTAATTAACATATCAAATATTATCCCTATACTCTGACCGACCAATTAAATGCCAAATAAACTTAGGTAGGTCATACTAGCGAAGGAATTCCCCATCTCTCCCCTCCTAGTTCTTGTCTCACATCTCGGCCTGAGGATTCATATCCTAAGCTTTGATACCAACTATGACCCCCCCCCCCCCAAATATGTATACATCACCTATTACGAGTCGCAAAATACATGGTACGTAATACAAATACAATCTTAAATATACAACAAGAGGCGTGAGTTTTAATACAAATATTGTCTTACAGAGAATATCTACTCGTAATAAGTCCTTATTACATTTATTATCACACTATTTTATAGAATAGTGAGGACTACTAAGACATTATCTCGGACCGTCACTCCGCTCCCCGATTAGTCCCGGCCACGTTCTCATTTCAAGAGAAACGGTGAAAGAAAGGTGAGCTTAACTAGCCCAAAGAAGAAATATTATGACTAAGATAATGCGAGTAATAAATTATCATTAGTCTTCAACAATGCTAAACTAATAAAATATAATAGACATCAAGTTTAACTATAGCGGATCAAGCAATCCATTAAAAGAGTCAAGTAGAGAATAAAATCTACTATCTTTTATGATTTAAAAGGTTTTTCATCACTTTTATCGTTGGGACTCAGCATAATAAATAATCCACATCATCCCTGCACTACGACCAAGGATATTCATTAGTATCACGACCACAAATTATCCATGCACTACGGGCCAAGGATATTCGTGTATTCATCAATGGTTATGATCATGCCAACAACTGTCCATCAATGCACTACGGGCCAATGAGGACTTTTACCACATCATTTGTAATATTATGGTCATGATTATCTAATAATAATCACGGTCATAATCATACCAAGTCCATCTATGCACTACAGGCCACAGATAACTTTCAACATAATATAAACATGAGGATGATGACAGTGATATAAGAATTCAATAAAACAAGTTCAAGAATTAATTTATCTAGGAAGCAATAATGTCCAAATTGTCAACATGATACTTCTTTGTAGAGTAAAATTTAAGAATGCTCATAAGAATATTTCCATGAAAAGATATTAGATGAAGCGCAAATATCAAAGATATTCCACTAATTTCATGGAGTATAAAAGCCAAAACTTTAACCAACTGAGTATAATAAAGAATGGAATAACAAAAGAAATCACCATGCATGCAGATTGCAGATCGGGCAAAAGTTATTCCAATGAATAATAAATAACGGAACCGTGTCAAGGCGACATTCGCAACCGGCTGTGATGTTCCAGAATAATAAAATAAAGAAACCGGATCCCGGCGTAAAACGCATGCATATATGATATTCCAACAGAATAATAAAGACGGAACCAGGTCCGGCGTAAAATGCATGTGATCGGATTTTCCATCGAATAATAAAGAATGAAATAATAGAAGAATTTCACCAAGTATAGGGTAGCTTGGCATGATATAAAGTTATTCAATAGAATAATAAAGAATGGAATAATGAAGTTCTCTTTATGAATACAAAAGAAATAATACCCTTACAAAGAAAAGAAACTTGATATCGGAGTAGTGAAGTAGCAGAATACTTTTCTTCTTTCTCTCTATAGTTTCTCTCTCTAGAGTTTTAGTGAATTCATAAGAAATAATGAAGGAATGAGTTTCTATTTATAGAAGAATGGACTGAATAGTAACAAATCCATGAACGGTACAGATTGGTTTATAATAAAATATAATATATTCTATTTATAATCTAATAAAACGAATAACTTTATAAAAGTATTCGTTTTATATAAAAAGATTTTATTATTATCCTAATAAAATGAATAACTTTATAAAAGTATTACATTTTTATATAAAAGCTTTTATGTTTTATTATATTAATAATACTAATAAAACAAAACTTCATCATCATTATTATTATTCACACTATTTATCGACCAGGTCGTTCCTAGGAAAGATGGGGCTTTCTAATAAGGATTTCTCCTATGGCGCAATTAGGTGACCAAACCTCTCCTTGGCAAGTAACTTCTAGACATCGTTAATATTGCAAATAATAATATTAATAACTCATCATCTTAATTATTGATTTAATAATATATAAGATATCGACAATAATTGAAATAAACCGAATGCCTTCTTACGTAAACATCAATAATCAATACAGGCAGCTACTATGCAACCACGCCAGACATCGCATGATTCTTTTACTACCGAGTAGTTCAATAGTATTAACAGTAAAACTTCCGCCGTTATTTTCAAGAAAAATATTTTTTCGTTTTCTCAATCAAATAATAATTTTATATGGGTCCACCAATGATTGATTGTGCTCGTCAGTATTAATATTCCCCGACAACGGAATTATTGTGAAAGAGCGAATGTGGTAGTTGACGCGTTGAGTAGAAGATCGTATGTGTTTACGAGTGCGATGTTGTTAACACAAAGGCCCATTTTGTATAAATGATGAAGATAGAGTTAAAGACTCTAGGTACCTACGTGAAGATAACGAATATATGATTAGAACCGACTTTAGTCGATAATTTTAAGGCTGCTAAAGCTACAGACCTGGAGCTGATGAATACGAAGAAGAAGGTTTAAGAAGGCGTTATTCTAGAAGTAAGAATCGACGAAGAGAGGAAATCTCAACCCTCAATTTAATTGGCTCATTTAAAATCCTCGATCGAGTAGAAACTGTGGTTTATAGACTAGTTTTACTGCCAAGTATGTGGCGTGTTCATAATGTTTTTAACGTATCGATGTTACGTAAATATGTGGATGACCCGAACCACATTATTAATTTATAACCAGACGAGATAGCGGAAGATTTAAAATATGAAGATGTACCTGTTAAAAATTTTGAAATATATTTTTCGCTCAAAGGTTATATCTCAAGAGTTAGAAGCTGATGAAGTGTCCTCATTTGTTTGACATACCAGGTACGTACGTAAATTTCAAGGGCGAAATTTCATAAGGATGGAAGATTTTAAAATCCCAAATTTTACGAATAAAGATTTAATTTTCTAGATTTTTTTTTTAAAATTATGGTGTGTATTTGAGATAATGTTATAGTTGTGGGTAATATTTATACATTTTGAAAAGTATTCAAGTTGTTGTATAATATTCGATTGGTCGGGGAATATTTTTTTTGTCGGGGAATATCCGTGCGACTGATGACAATCATCAGTGGACCCCCACAACGGAATTATTGTCGGATTGAGAAAACGACAAAAATATTTTTATGAAAATAACGACGGAAGCTTTTCTACTAAATCTGTTAAACTACTTAGTAGTAAAAGTACAATAATACGCGTGGTTGCATAGTAGCACACGATATTGATTATTGATACTTACGTGAGAAGTCACTCAGTTTTGTTCAATTATTGCTGCAGTAATTGTTGCATAGTATCTCACATTATTTGATTCAATTATTGTCGATATTTTATATATTATTCAATCAATAATTGAGATTACAAAGTTATTAATATTATTATTTTCAATATTAACTATGTCTAGAAGTTCTGCCAAAGAGAAGTTTCGTCACCTAATCATGCGCATGATAGGAGAAATCCTTATCGAAAGCCCCTCTTTCACAGGAACGATTCGGTTGATTAATAGAGTGAATTATAATAATGATGATGTGTTTTGTTTTATTTGTATTATTAATATAATAAAATGTAAAAGCTTTTTTATATAAAATGTAATACTTTTATAAAGTTATTTGTTTTATTGTATAATAATTATAATATATTATATTTTATTATGCATAGTGTTGCATACTTTTATAAAGTTATTTATTTTATTTGATTTTAAATTATATATATATATATATATATATATATATTTTTTTTTTATTTCATAGTATCCTTTCTATTTTCCTATAAATAGGAAGCTTAGTTAGAATTGAAATCACAGAAGAAGTTCAGAGAATTCTTCTATAATCTTGAGCGTATTTTTTAGAGTTTTAAGAAGCTTTGAGCGTAGTGCAAGTTTTCTTCAAGAATATCCTCGCCCTACCAGTCGGAATACTCTTCTTTTACAGTAACGGATATTATTTGTTGTACTCGTAAGGGGTATTATTTCTTTTATATTCATGAAGAGAACTTCTGTTATTCCATTCTTTACTATTCTTTTGGAATAACCTGTATACGCGGGCTACCCTATACTTGGTGAAATTCTTCAGTTATTCCATTCTTTATTATTATGTTGGAATAACCTGTCTATGCGAAGTACCGCATACATGATGAAATTCTTCTACAATTCCATTCTTTATTATTCTATTGGAACATCCTATCTGTGAGTTTACGCATGACCTGGTTCCATTATTTATTATTCTGGTGGAATAACTTTGTCTCTGCCAAGCTACCCTATACTTGGTGAAATTCTTCTGTTATTCCAATCTATATTATTCTGTTGGAACATCCTGTCTGTGCATTTACGCATGACCTGGTTCCATTATTTATTATTCTATTGGAATAACCTGTATACGCGGGCTACCTTATACTTGGTGAAATTCTTCTATTATTCCATTCTTTATCATTATGTTGGAATAATCTGTCTATGCGAAGTACCGCATACATGGTGAAAATTCTTCTATTATTCCATTGTGATTTTCAATTCTAACATAAGCACCCTATTTATAGAAAAATGCTTAGAACACCAAAATAGAAAATTTATTATAATATTATTATTATTTGTTAAAATTCTATACGCCCAGTTTTGGAGATCTGATTTCAGCAATCAATAACACATGCTAGACCCACTTAACACACCAAAAACGTTTTTCTTGAAAAAAATAATTAAAACTTCCAAAAATCAATTATTTCGGAGCTTCGGAACTTCAATAATTCATAATAAATAGCCCTTTTGTCAGAAAATTTGAATCTTGCGAATTTTAATAGGAAATTCAATTCTCTACAATTTTGCAGAAGAAAGTTTTTCCAAATTCCAAATAGAAATTGACCGAAATCCACAAACGGGCGATTTTACAAGCTATAATCAAATTTCGGTCAATAATTGTGTCCACCAACACACAAAATATGTGTTAAACATTTAATGCCACAAAAATACTCTTCCTCCTCATATACTCATATATCCCACATTCATTATAAAAATATCACCGTTAATATATTATTAAAATAATATATTTAAATGAATTATTTTATCAGAAAAAGATAAAATATTAATTTTCAACAATTGTCATTTTAAAAAATTTCTCCATCTATATCCACATAAAATCAATATTTTACTCATCATATAAATCAATAATTAATTATTCACAAATAATATTACAGAATCACAAGATCTTGGCAACTAAGTAGGATTCCAAGGAGAAGAGGGCTTTCAATAAGAATTTCTCCTTCTTGGTAGCGCGCAATTAGGTGACCAAACCTCTCCTTAGAGCAGAACTTTCTAGACATTGCCAATAATGTTATCTAATAATATTATTAGAGATAATATGAATTATTGCTTCGATAATGAAAATCTTGTGTAATGACAATTATTGAAACAACAATGAATATAAAATATCAACGCAGTGCAATTATTAAATCAATAAAATATTGAATAGTAATTCATCGTAACCATTATTGAGTAGTGCCTTCTTACGTAAGAATCAATAATTGGCGCTTAATAATGTGTGCTACTATGTTTTAACCATAGAGTATTTTAACAAGATTAATCTGAATAACTACGCTAGTTATTTTTAAACAACTTATATTTGTGCGTTTTCTTCATCCAATCGCTTCACATTATGGAACCCACACATGGCATTGGCCGTCGTATGAATATTTCCGACAATATTTAATATTCCACGACCAAACGAATATTCTAAAACAACAATGAATATTTTATAACCACTTGCTTATTTTGAAATATTTCCGTATTTTACCCATAACTATCTACATTAATCAAATCAACCCTTACTATTTCAAAATAATAAATAGAGAAAATTAAATTTCAGTAATAATAAGTTGGGGTCTTACATCCTCCCTCCTTATGAAATTGACGACGCATCGGTGTTTCGAAAAGGTGAGGATACCTCGCTTTCATTTCCGTTTCCAATTCCCAGGTCATTTCCTCTATAGCATGATTCCTCCACAAAACTTTAACTTGTGGTATGACCTTTGCGCGTAGGACTTGCTCCTTCCTATCCAAGATCTTGACAGGTACCTCCTCATACGTTAAGTTTTTGGCTATCTCGTCCGGTTCTAACTCAATAACGTGGTTCGGGTCTTTCACATATTTACGAAGTATAGATATGTTAAACACATTATGAACACGTGACATACTCGGAGGTAACGCAAGTCTATAGGCTACATTTCCTACTCGGT
This sequence comes from Panax quinquefolius, assembly GCA_020205615.1. Lineage (NCBI taxonomy): Eukaryota > Viridiplantae > Streptophyta > Magnoliopsida > Apiales > Araliaceae > Panax > Panax quinquefolius. Next base: position 51,609,899 of record CM035153.1, read on the forward strand.
CAAGAATTTGAAATGGACCAATAAATCATGGATTGAGCTTTCCTCTCTTCCCAAATCTTGTAACTCCCTTCCATGGAGCAACTCGCAACAATACATGATCCCCTATACTAAATTCCACGTCCTTTCGATGAAGATCCGCATAACTCTTTTGTCGATCTTGTGCCGTTTTTATACGTTATCGAATCATTTGGATCTTTTCAAGTAGTCATACGTATTTAACTTTCGGGTCCCAACAATGTTGCTTTCACCCACCTCATCCCAAATATTGAGAGCGACACTTTCGTCCATATAATGCTTCAAATGGAGCCACACCTATACTTGCACGATAAGCTGTTGTTGTGTAGGAGAATTCCACCAATGGTAAATACTTATCCTAACCGCCCTTGAAGTCTAGGACACGAGTCTTAATAAATCTTCAAGAGTTTGAATAGTCCTCTACGATTGTCCGTCCGGTTTGAAGATGGTATGCCGAATCAATCAGAATCTGCGCTCATAGCTTTTTGCAAGCTAACCCAAAATCTTGAAGTGAATCTTGGGTCACGATCCAAAACTATGGATACTAGCATGTCATGCAACCTCACAATCTCATTCACGCACATACTAGCAAGACGTTCAAGGAATAAGTCTCCGATCGGCAAGAAATGAGCAGACTTGGTTAATCTATCAACAATAACCCAAATAGCATTGATGCCTTGAGAAACCGTAGGAAGACCCGTAACGAAATCCATGGTAATGTGTTCCCACTTCCATTTCGGAATCTCAAGTGGTTGCAATGGACCCTTAGGTACTAGATGCTCCGCCTTTACACGTTGACAAGTTAAACACATCGAGATAAACTTTGCAATCTCTCTCTTCATATTGTTCCACCAAAATGTATGTCGAAGATCACGATACATTTTAGTACTTCCAGGATGGATTGCAAATGGTGTATTGTGTGCCTCCATTATAATCTTGTACTTCAAATCAGAGTCGTTAGGAACACAAAGCCTAGAGTGGACTCGAAGTATTCCTTCTTCATCAATTCTTGCTTCCGGAATAGCTCCTTCTTGTACTTTCTTCATCATACACATCAGCTCCGGGTCAGTGGCTTGAGCAATCTTAACTTTTTCTATTAAAGTTGGCTCTATGCGTATACTTGACATCATCGCACTCATTCCCGCATATGATTTTCTACTCAATGCGTCAGCTACCACGTTCGCTTTTCCAGGATGGTATTAAATAGTGTGGTCGTAGTCTTTCAATAGCTCGAGCCATCGTCACGCCTTAGCATGTTGAGTTCTTTTGAGTGAAGAAATATTTAAGGCTTTTATGGTCCGAATATATCTCCACTTTCTCCCCATATAGATAGTGCCTCCATATCTTTAAGCAGCTGAAATGACGGGCCTTAACTCTAGATCATGAGTAGGATAATTCCTCTCATATTCTTTAAGTTGTCATGAGGCATAGGCTATGACTTTCCCACGTTGCATGAGAACACATCCTAACCCTTTGCTCAAGCATCGTCAGAGATAACAAATCCATCCGAACCGGATGGTATTGTTAGAACAAAGTCTTAGAAATAAGTCTCCTCTTAAGCTCTTGGAAACTCTTCTCGCATTCTTTGCTCCAAACGAATTTTGTATCCTTCCGAGTTAGGTTTGAGTTAATGGAGTAGAGATTCGAGAAAACCCTTCCACGAATCTCCGATAATAACCGACTAGACCCGTAAAGCTTCGTACTTGGCCACCCACTCGGTTGCTCTAACTTTGTATTGCTTCAATCTTGGCGGGTCCACGGATACTCCATGTTTTGACACCACGTGCCCAAGAAATGCTACTTCCTCAAGCCGAACTCGATTTCTTCAATTTGGCATATAGTTTGTTTTTCACGAAGCCTTTGGAGTACCCGGTTCAAATGGTGCTCATGATCTTCATGACTTTTGGAATAAATGAGGATGTCATCAATAAAGACAACAACAAACTAATCCAAATATTCCTTGAATACTCGGTTCATCATATCCATGAAAGTCAAGTAGAGCATTAGTCGGTCCGAAAGACATAACTAAGAATTCATAATGCCTATACCGAGTTTCGAAGGTAGTCTTTGGAATATCCTCGATTCTAATCTTCAAATTGATGATATCCGAATGAAGATCGATTTTGAAAGGAATTGTGCCCCCTTGCAATCGGGTCAAACAAGTCATCAATACGAGGTAGAGGATACCTATTCTTGATGGTGACATGGTTCAATTCCCGATGGTAGTCAACTAAAGTCGCATACTCCCGTCTTTCTTCTTTACGAATAAAGCAGAGTACCCCAAGGAGATGTACTAGGGACGAATGAAACCGATGTCCAACAATTCCTCGTAGTTGGACCTTTAACTCCTGAAGTTCAATAGGAGCCATTCGATATGGAGTTTTAGAAATGGGCTTTGTTCCAGGTTCAAGATCAATATAGAATTCAACTTCACGTTCTGGGGGTAGACCGGAAAGTTCTTCAGGAAATACGTCAGGAAAGTCAATAACAACAGGATTATTATTCAAATTTGACGTGTCTTTATTCAAATCCATAACATGGTCTAAGAAAGCTTGACATCCGTTTTTTAATAAACGAATAGCTTTATGATTAGATATGACAGTGATTGATTTTAATGGTTTAGTTACTTGAATTCGTACAACAGGTTGGTTAGGAATATGAAAACTAACAACCTTACGAAAACAATCAATTTTGGCATGATGAGTAGTTAACCAATCAATCCCTAAAATCACAACAAAAGCAAGTATCTTTAAAGAGATAAGGTCAACGGGTAAGGTGATGGTGCGAACTTGAATCAAACAAGATTTGTAAACAGTGGATGTGATGAAAGTTTCTCCTAACAGAGTTTCCACAGATAGGTCAAAGTCTAATTTCTCCAGAGTCGAGTTTAAACGTTGAGCACAAGTAGGAGAGATAAATGAATGGGTAGCACCGGTATCAAGTAAGGTATAAACTTCGCAAGAATTTATAAATAGCTTACCGTGATCACCTCGTTTGGTTCCTCGCATTTTGACCGATCCACAACAAACGCTCTTCCCGAAACCGTTGACTTTGACTTTTTCTCGGGACGGTCTTTTGAGTCACCGTCCCATTGAACTAGGTTTTGCCATTTGTACAATCTCGAGCGATATGTCCTTCCTTTCCACAATTATAGTATACCTTGAACTGTTAGGGGCGATTTAATCGATATGCCCTCTTCCCACATTTATAGCATATAACCGGTGTTCGTTCTCCTCCTTTAGAATCGATTCTTTTAAGACTTTGTCGTCTTCACATGGTCGTTGTTAAATCTCCTCTTTTAAAATCTCCTCCCTGACTCGCTTATTCTATTTTCATGGCCATGATTACCACCAGAGTGGTTACCATTTTTGTCCGTCTGTTTCTTTCTCCATTTGGTTATCGTTATTACATTGATCGCTATCTCGGTATGATCTGGTTATGGTCCTTGGTCGAACATACTCGTTATCTCGCCTCTAACAATTGAGCTCGTTAACAACATCCCGAATAGAGAAAAATTTATGAGAAATGAGATATTGTCGTATGCCGGGTTTCAAACCTCTCAGAAACATCCACGTCATACGTTCCTCATTCTCCACCAAATGAGGTTCAAACCTGGATAACTCTATAAACTTTGCCTCGTACTGAGACACCGTCATGTTGTTTTGTTCTAATCGATGAACTCCACTTCAATCATATGACGAACACTTTCGTGAAAGTATTTGTCATTAAATAGTTTCAAACGTCTCCCAAGACATCTTTGAGTCTTGGTGGATGGGTACGCTTCACGAGACTCCACCGAAGAGTTTGCCTCACCACGGAACATAAAGGTGGCGAATGGAATCTTCATTCCTCCGTGCATCCCAAGACATCGAATATCTTGGTAATTTGCTTGACCCATGTTTCCGCCGCATGATCGGATCGGCTTTCCCTTAAATTCGTGGTCCCAACTCTTTGAAGCGCTTGGTTGTGACAACCCATGAATTGCTATCCTTTCTCCTCAGATTTTGAACACGAGTCTCTCTAAATGCGATTTTGCATGAACTGCGCAAAAGCTTCTAAACATCCCCTCGTTCATCATACGCTTTCATTGGTGTTGTTCACGGGAGGAACATTGCGATCCACAGACGTTCTCCTCGTTGGTAAAATCTGAGACATCTCCACGGTCTCATTTATTGAATCATAATATTCTCATTCGACATTCTCAAATCATCGTCATAAAACAAGGGTTAATTAAGGAAATCAATATATCACATAATATCCCTATCTTGACCAACTAACAAATAAGCTTAAGTAGGACACACTAGCGAAGGATTTACTCGTCTCTCCCTCCTAGTTCTATTCCCCAATCTCCTCCGAGATCATATCCTAAGCTCTGACACCAACTGTGACGCCCCCAAAATAGGTATACATCACCCATTCTGAGTTGTCAATACATGGTACAGAAACAACTACAACTTTATTATTAACACCCATTCTGAGTTTGAATACAAATATTATCTTCTAGACAATATCTATACTCAAATAAATCCTCATCACATTTATTGATACATTATTTTACAAAAATGGTGAGGACTACAAAATAACTCTGTCTAGAACCTTCATTCCATACCCCGACTCGTACTCGCTATATTCTCGCCTCCTAAGAAGAAAAATGGAAAAAAAAGGAAAAGGGTGAGCTCAACTAGCCTAGTAAAGAATATTATGACGAAGATAATATACAACAAATTATCATTAGTCTTCAACAAGGGAAAAAACTAATAGAATAAAATAGACAACAAGTTTTAAATCAATATTCGCAGCGGAAATAATAATTCATTAGAAGAGTTAAGTAGAGAATGCAAACTACTATCTTCTATGTATGAATTTAAAAGTTCGTCGTCTATCTTTTATCCCTGTAACATCAATCAATATACATCTGGAATCAAATATTCATCTTTGCACTATGGCCAAAGATATTCATCAGAAATCATTCATCTTTGCACTACAAGCCAAAGATATTCAATAATATCATCATTTAAGACTGAGGATGATGAAAAATATTTTTAAAGAAACGAATCTAGTGAAACAAAATGACAAGGATTAAGGATTAAGGATTCGTACTTTATTTTTTCCATGTCCAAAAATACCTCAAAAAAAATCATAGTGGTGTAAAATTCAAGAATGATCAAAATATGGATACAATCAAAGCTAGTATCCAGAATAGGTATTTTGACTTAAAAGGAAAATTTTCATTTTAGATGAATAATGCCGTATTCGTGAATAGTGTCGATATCGTGAATAGTGCCGATATCGTGAATAGTAACTCAGACACCAAAAGTTCCAAATTTGATAAAAACTTGGATCGATATTTCAAAGATAATGATATTGAAGAAATAATATCATTCTGAAAAAAAAATATCCCTTACCTTGAAAGATCAAGATTTCTAGCTAAAAAAACACAGGATATAAAGCTATAACTTGAACTTGCACCGTATAGCAATACTCAAAGAATACTCAAAATACTCACAAGAATACGCCGATAATATAGAGAGAGAAACTTGATTTACGGTGTGATTTTCAATTCTAACCTAAGCACCCTATTTATATAAAAAATGCTTAGAACACCAAAGCAGGTAATTTAATATAATATTATTATTATTTGTTAAAATTCTATACGCCCACTTTTGGAGATCTGATTTCAGCAATCAATAACACATGGTAGACCCACTTAACACACCAATAACGTTTTTCTTGAAAAAAATAATTAAAACTTCCAAAAATCAATTATTTCGGAGCTTCGGAACTTCAATAATTCATAATAAATAGCCCTTTTGTCAGAAAATTCGAATCTCAAGACCTTGTATAGGAAATTCAATTCTCTACAATTTTGCAGAAGAAAGTTTTTCCAAATTCCAAACAGAAATTGACCGAAATCCACAAACGGGCGATTTTACAAGCTATAATCAAATTTCGGTCAATAATTGTGTCCACCAACACACAAAATATGTGTTAAACATTTAATGGCATAAAAATACTCTTCCTCCTTATATACTCATATATCCCACATTCATTATAAAAATATCACCGTTAATATATTATTAAAATAATATATTTAAATGAATTATTTTATCAGAAAAAGATAAAATATTAATTTTCAACAATTGTCATTTTAAAAATTTTCGCCATCTATATCCACATAAAATCAATATTTTCCTCATCATATAATTCATAAATTAATTATTCACAAATAATATTACGAGAATCACAAGATCTTTTGGCAACGGTAGCCGCTCCCAAGAAAGAGGGCTTTCAATAAGAATTTCTCCTTCGCACGCAATTAGGTGACCAAACCTCTCCTTAGACGTAACTTTCTAGACATTGCCAATAATGTTATCTAATAATATTATTCGGATAATATGAATTATTGCTTCGATAATGAAAAATCTTGTGTAATGACAATTATGAAACAACAAAGAATATAAAATATCAACGCAACAATTATTAAATCAATAAAATATCGAACAAGTAATTCATGTAACCATTATTGAGTAGTGCCTTCACGTAAGAATCAATAATTGGCGCAATAATGTGTGGTAATGCGAGTTTTAAACCAAGAGTATTTTAACAAGATATAATGCAGAATAACTACTGTATTATTTTTAAACAACTTATATTTGTAGTTTTCTTCATCCAATCGTTTTTTCGTTATGGGGCCCACACATGGCTACTGGGCCATAATACGAATATTCCCGACAAAGATCTGAATATTCCACGACCAAATGAATATTCCCCGACAATAATGAATATTTTATAACCACTTGCTTATTTTGAAATATTTACGTATTTTACCTATACCTATCCACATTAATCAAATCAACCCTTACTATTTCAAAATAATAAATAGAAAAATTAAATTTCATTAATAATAAGTTAGGGTCTTCTATATATATATATATATATATATATATATATGAAATTACGGCAAAATTTTCTTATGTTCTGTGAAATCAAATTGTGGAATTGTGGATATATATAGTTGGTAATTGTTATGATATGCGTTTATGATGCTAGAGTTTATGTTTAGATAGGAAATTGTATGCGTATTACTATTAAAAGGAAGAAAATAATGTCAGTGTTTATATTTTTCCATATAGCTTGTGAAAAGTACTAATTTTAGTGGTTAATTTTTATGTGAAATAGCAAATTGAAGCTTGTTTATGCTATTTCATTAAGAAACGAAGATATCGTAGTTTGAACGAAGTGATTCGGTGTAAAATTGAGATTACAGTGATGAATTTTGTAAAGGATGTCAAAAATGGAGTTTTTATATAAGAATGAGAAATCTAAGAAATTAATCTAGTTTAAGTTGTTGTTAAATTGTTCTATATTGATATATATTTGAGGAAACATGTTTGTGATAGTTCTATACCATTTGTACGTGTTATTATCACTGTTTTGTGGGTGAAATTCGTGTTACTTAGCTTATGAAAAGTGTCATAACAATGTTTTGCAAAACTGGAATCATCTTATGAGAAATGTATAGCAACCCCATGGTGGCGCCATTTATAACTGATGATGTAAAGCTGTCATGATCACGCCAAAGGCTCAGATTCAATGTAACTTAGCTTAATGTTAGGTTAATGTGAGAACCATGTAACAACAAGGTTAAACAGAGTCATGATATGTGGATTATAAATTCAAAGTTGTACAAGTGATTAGTAAGTTACGAACGTGTTATGAGATAACTTAGAATAGACAATGAATGTTAGATAAGTGTTGTGATGTTAACACTTAGGAATTCTGATATATATATGGTAGCATAAGACTTGTGCTAAAATGATAAGTTTAGTTAGAAATGTGCATGTTATGGTATATTAACATGTCTAATAAATATTGTGATTGTACTAAAATGTGATAGTGAGTTTCAGTTTCGTGTTATGTGGTTTCTTTATATGGTTAGACCTTAAACTAAAGGTTTTAACGTAACCAAGATGAGAAATGAATCTATGAGGTTAATGTGTATGTGGCTAATTGATGTGATGATCCTAATGGTATGTGTAGGATATTGGAGTACGTGAGTTGTAATTGTATAGCTTACGCAAGAGGCAAGTTTCCTAACCTTTGCTACTTTATTATTCAGCAAGGTTACTATTCACTGTTATGTTATGCTTATACAAATTCTCTATCTCTAATCTCTTGTTTAACGATTTATTGTCATGCAAGTTCTTTAACTCTCATTTATTGTTGAGCAAGTTAGTTAATCTTTGTTTCTTTATTCTAATCGAGATTACCTTGGTTATTCAAAGTCTATAATTTTATTGTAGGAAGTGTGTTTATTCAGCTACTAATAACTGTTGTTTGATCTTTGTTCTTCAATAACATTGTACTACCTTACATTATTGTACCGAACTCTTATGCTTAGCGATTCTTTATCAATTCAACTAATCCTTAGTTGATGAATGTTCTAAACTTTAAATTACCCTTGAAGTCAACCTAAACCAAACTTCCTTTGGTTTGTTTATGTACTTACACCCCTTTGGAAGCATGTGTTCGATGATAACATGTATTCAATTTAGAAATTGTTAATACTCTAACTCTTATTGATTCATCGATATACCTTGTTCATGAAGATATTTTAATCAAACCCTTGAATAATTATTGGTTCCTATCTGATTCAACCAACACTTGGTTGATGATCATTCTAAAATCTAGACTTCTTTTAAATTAATTCCCAACCGAACTTCCTTTTGTTCTAACACGATACTCTAAGTCGAGATGAACAACCCTATATCGGGGATTATTTTAGAGATACACAATAACGTTAAAATATTTGCGCAATACATAGTACAAAGGGCTGATCACCTGGAGTACGGAATGATGGTCCGTATAGTCATTTAGACTGTTAAAGGTTACAGTAGAAACATCTGTGAACCTAGGACATAGATGATGAATATAGTCTTTTAAACTGTTAATGGTTAAAGTAGAAATACTTGAAAACCTAGAATAGAGTTCATGGTCTTGTGACCCTCAGTGTATTCTTTGATGTTGTTATTGTTAGGTTTGTAATATTCATAACGCAATCAAATTGCATAAATTTAGCGGAAGCGAGATAAAAATCAGAGTTTAAAAATTTACAAATCATATACCCGGATCATCCTTTATGCATAATTATTAATTAAACGAAAAGATAAAGAATAAATCATACCCTTGAAGATCGAGCTTCCTCGTGTACAAGTTCACCTCCAAATCCTTCGCGTTCAATCTTGAATCCACGGGTTTGGTTCCTTCCTTTGATCAACGTTAGCCACCCAAATGTTTGGCCTCTAGAGGTGATCCACCAAGGAAGAATAAAATTCAAGAAGATGGGTTGTTATGGCTAACCCTAGTTTTCTATCTCTATAGAAAAGGGTACTCTCCAACAAATTGGAATTATTACGTTGTAAAAGTCAACAACCCATACCACCCATAATAAGACTCCTCTTATTTATAGATGTGGGCAACCCATCTTAACAATTAAGGAATTAGGTTTTATTTAATTAATTAAATTCTTTTAATTAATTAAGCTCCCTAATCTTATTAGGGATAATTAATTAAACTCCTTTAAGTAATTTTCCTTCCTAATCCAATTAGGAATAAATGAGAGTACTTATATTAAATTAATTCCTAAACTCTTTAGAAATTAAAATAATAATAATTGTAATAATATTAATAAGACTCCTCTTATTAATTTATATTTAATATTAAATAATAAATATTAAGCTATTTAATTTATTCTATCACCATAGATTAAATTAAATATACATAATATATTATTACGATTATGCCATTAACTTCTTAAATAATTATTCTTCCTTTTTATGGTGTGACCCTTTAGGTTCTCCATATTAAACCGGTTGTGAATAAATCAATTAGAACAATTCTAATCTTATTTAAATAAATAAATTAAACAATTAATTTATTTAAATAAATAATATTTATTCTACAATAGGGATAAGCCTCCCTAGCGATCAACGACTTTCCAGATAATATAGATTTCAACATTAATCATAAAAGAACCTTTGAGTAAATAGTTAAAATACAATTCAATCCTTCCACCATACAATGTCCCAATTAAATATAAGACATGGAATTACTGTCAAGTCTTATTTTATTTAATTATATGTATTTCGATCCTTAAATGCACAACTCCAAATAATGCAAATTAGAAACTCCTTTCTAATTTCATTACCTGCCTTGGCCAAGGACTCTCATGGGTCATCATTTATCGAATCACATAGGACATTCTCTTCTTTTATTAGAAGTGGTAGATTCTTTATTGATCATACATTATCTCCATGTACAACTTATTATACCCAAGCATACCCTTTGATATACCCTAAGGGTCTTAAGGAATAAGTCAAAGTATAACTCATCATACACAAGATACTATGATGATCTCAAGTCCAAGGATTACTTGTACTACTATCACTACTGAGAATTCCTATTGACAATGCAAATAAAACTCCATTAGGTATTCCTTAGCGAGCCACGTTCAGGTGAACTTATTCTCTAATAAGCACCTACATACTTGCTTTAGTGTTCCACACAAATGATCATGAGATCAATCATCCTCATCCAATGAGCAAGCAACGATGTACCAATCTATCCGGATTCACTAATCCCCAATTTAGTAATCCAATGATTGGGAACTATTTTAGTTTTAAGCTTTCTAAGAATTTAGATCTCATTAGAATGATCATCATCATTATTCTAAAAGCATTGCTTAAAACTATGGGTTTATCACATATTATAAAACAGCATCATGTAGATAATTAAAAGCCTTTAATAAATTAATACTTTTTATTAATAAATGAATAAGATTGTTACAAAGTATATGCTTTATCATCAAACATGATTGGCTTGTGTGCATACTACTTTCAGTTATCTATTGTTAACTTAAACGTTCATTATTCCTTTGAACTCATAGCCGTTGAATTAAAGTTTCTTGTTCCGGTAAGAATACTTTACCATTGAAAGCTCAGTTAATTGTTATTCATAAAATGTTATTGTATATTATCCTTCTTGTGGGCAATCGTTTGCTCACTCTTGCATAAAACAATGCAGATGAAGTTAAGAAATTTGAAGAGCTTTCTACAAGCAAGGGCAAAGACAAAGTTCATGATTAGACGACAACGTTTAATTTATCTTTTATTTATGAAGCTTATGTAATAGCTTTAGTTATGATCATGTTTTAATTTTCCACTGATTATTGTAATAAAGGTTATATGACCTGAGATTTATTTTAGATTATGTAACCCTTTAATGGGAGATTGATTGTTTAAACTTTTGAAGTCTAGTTATATCCTTTGTTATGGGTAGTTAGTTATGATTTAATTAGACAGTGAACACCAAATCTGTGAGATTGAAGAGTCCGGATTTGGGGGTTTCACAGTAAGGAATTTTATTTCGTTCAATATTCGTAAGGAATATTATCTTTGTTCAATATTCATATGGAATATCATCTTCGTTTAATATTTGTAAGGAATATTATTTTCGTTCAACAGTTGTAGGGGATATTATTTTTGTTTAACATTCATATGAAATAATATTTTCTTCCATACTCGGTAGTATGTAAGTAATATTATTTCTTTTCGTATTCCTAATTCTACACTCATTTTGTTGAACTCTTCTCCAGGTTTAACAATGCTTCACCACCATAAACCATCTTTAATAGAATGTTTAACAATCACACAGACTGAAAACACTCTCTGCAATTACTCTAGGTGATCAGCCTATCGTACCCCTACGTCGTGCACAACGTATTACATCTTAACATCGTAATGACTATATGCATTACTTTTGGAACCATTGTCTCTGATAACATGTCCCCTTTTATAGGGTTGTTCACCTCAGCTTTTCAACATCTGAATACGCACCAAAACAATTTGGTTTAGTATAACTTCTCGAGAAACGCTTGAATTTTATGAACATCTTTCAATATTCGTCTAGCTGAATCAAATAGCATAGACTTCTACAATAATTCGGACATCAATCTAAATATATATATATATATATATATATATATATATTCTTATATCTTAAAGAAATCTCAAAAATCTTTTTATGGTGTCATGTGTGACACCCCCAAATCCGGTACTTCCATTTCCACAAGATTTGGTGCTCACTGTACAAACATCATCTATCTATCTACCCATAAATAAATGCAAACCATGCAATAGATAGAAATAAATAATAAATCTCTCCCCTTATGGGGTTACATCAACTGCATAATAAATAAATCCCAGGTTACTCTAACCTTAAATCATCTGTGCGGAAAACATAAACAAATAAGTCTTAGTAACATCAATTCTAATTACAAGATCACAATAATAAAATAGTCTACATTACTTGGTAGTCTTGCCCTTGCCTTTACTAGTGGAAGGTTTGTCTGCTCTTTCGTTCTTAACTGGAATGTTATTATTACGCAAGAGTGAGCATGATTGCTCACAAGTATAAAAATATAACAATGAATAATAATATGCAAGAGAAATAATAACTTCGGATATAAAAACTCAACTTTTGAATCAAGAATGAATAACAAGAATCAAAAGAAATTCTGAGGGTCATAAGACCTTGAACTATGTCCTAGGTTTTCAAGTGTTCGTACTTGAAACCTTTAATAGTCATAAGACTATGGACTCTTCTTCTCGTACTTAGGGGGATCAGCCCTTAGTACCATACTGTACACAATATCTTAACGCTAACGCGTAAGTAATCCCCGAAACAAGGTTGTTCATCTCAGTTTGACATTCGAGTCCGCACCAAAGGAAGTTTGGTTTGGATAATTCATCAAGGGTTCTGAAATTTATAACACTCATCAGCTATGGACTAGTCGAATCAATAAGGGTTCGCTAGTCTAACAAGGTTTAACAATAATTGATAACTTAACTTGAACAGAATCTTAAAAGGTATACAATAGAGTTAGTATTATATAACAGCATCATGTTTGAAAGATTAATAAACTGTAATATACAAGACATGCTTAATCAATAAAAATGAGAACTTGCTCAATGTAGAAAGGTGAATTAATCAACTTATATAACGATAACAAATAAGGTTAGGAAACTTGCCTCGTGCGTAGATTACACTTTAACTAAACTCGTTCTTTGATTTAACTCCTACATAAAAATTATGTTCACAATACCAATCAATTATAACTTAATAAACATCACACGTTTATTCTTTGTCTAACTCGAATTCATAACTATACTTAGTCATTTACTACACTTATTGTCAAAAATTAAGATTTCACGAATAATAAGTTAGCTATGCACTCAATCATTCAATCCACACGTAATTGTGTTATGGACGTGTTAAGAATTTATTTGAACACCTCATTATATGTCTAACAAATTTTTATTTTTATTAGATTAAGTTAATAACACATTGCTAGACTTAAACATTTTTAAAAATTAATTTCGGCCATTTCGCTAAGAAAGTAGTGGCATGTATTTCACTTCTAAGCATATTCTTGGCTACTGCATATTTTTGTAATATCTTCATGACTAAGGTTCTTGGTATTTGCTTGCATATTTGAAAGTCTTCTTATGTCATGAGATTTGTCTGTGGAGTCGGCGTCATGAGACTTGAGACTCGATTCGGTCTGTAATTCGCAAAAATTGCAGAACATGGCTAAAAATTTCTAATCAACTTATTTTTTTACGAATTTAGACATACCCACATTCTAGAATTCATATATAATCAATACTTAACATCTATGGAGTGATTTCCACCCATTAAAACACATAATCATAGAATTAAAGCATGCAATTTGTACTGTTCTTGATGTTCTTTAAGTTTTGAACATAAATTCTAAAATTCAACGCCATAGATTCGTTATAAGACCAAATTCAACCATTCAAATTTTGTTTTGTTTGTTTTATCACGCATAATCACATACAAGTGGAAAATTTTAGGGATAATATATGATTGACGTATTAATATCACGTATAAGGCTATATGGCCATATAACATACTCTGTAATCGTATACTATAAAATTTCATGAAACTGATGATATGGAATTATGCAATATATATATATATATATATATATATATATATATATATATATATATAAAACATGCCATACTACTCGAATTATTACATATATCCCTAACACAACTTTCGAAATTTACAGAGATTCACAGAAGACTTTAAGCCATATTCATGAAAACTTAAAAGACGTAAAATAAGAATTTGGGTTGAAAAGAATTACCCAAGTGTAAAGTGAATGAGGATAACAAATTTCTCTCTATCTCAATCACAGAGTTTCTCCCACACTTTCCTCTAATTTTTCTCTGAAACTTCTCAGGCTCTCAATTGAACTCTAATGAAAATGCGTAAGAAAATAAACCACTGAACCTTTATGCGCAGAGTTGAGGTCAGTTATTCCATTTGTGGTTTAACTGCCCCCAACTCCCCTTAAGGTCACAACTCAATAATTCGTCCCGTTACATTCTTCCCCCCTTACAAACATTTTGTCCCCAGAATCGCTTATAACAATCTAAGTAAACAAATGAGGATAATTTTTCATCATATTCTCTTCGAGTTCCCACGTAGCTTCTTCAGCGTTGCGGTTCCTCCAAATTACCTTAACAGAAGGTATTACTTTATTTCTAAGAACCTGTTCTTTTCGGTTGACAATTTGAACAGGAATTTCTTCGTAAGATAAGTCCTTGTCGAAATGTAGGGGTTCATATTCAATCACGTGGTTGTAATCTGGTTTGTAAGGTCGTAGGACTGAGACATGGAAAACGTTGTGGACATTCTCTAGAGATGGAGGTAAGGATACCTCATAAGCAACTTCTTCGACCCTTCTCAAAACTTCAAAGGGTCCAATGAATCTTGGGTTTAATTTTCCTTTTCTTTCCGAACCTGATCTTTCCCTTCCAAGGAGAGACCTTTAAAAACACATAACTACCCGGCTCGAATTCAACATTCTTACAGTGTGGATCGGCGTATTTCTTCTATCTATCTTGAGCTGCTGTCAATCTTGCTCGGATCACTTTGACTATTTCTGTTGTTTGTTGTACCAATTCCGGGCCTAGTAGTTGTCTTTCGCCAACTTCATCCCAATATAGTGGAGTTCTGCACTTTCTGCCGTATAACGCTTCATAGGGTGGCATGCCAATACTAGCGTGGTAACTGTTGTTGTAGCCGAACTCTACGAGCGGTAGATGGTCATCCCAATTTCCTTTAAAGTCCATTATACAAGCTCTTAACATATCTTCCAATGTCTGAATTGTTCTTTCACTTTGTCCATTTGTTTGAGGGTGATATATCGTACTCATTTGTAACTGTGTACCCAGGCATTCCTATAGACGTTTCCAGAAGTTCGACATAAAGCGCAGATCTCTATCAGAAATAATTGACACCGGAACTTCGTGCCTTGAAACAATCTCTTTCACATATAACCTTGCCAACTGATCTAAGTTGAATCTGATTTTGATCGGAAGGAAGTGTACGAATTTCATCAATCGATCAACAATAACCCATACTACGTCGCAGCCTTTTTGAGTTGTTGGTAGGCCAACCACGAAATCCATAATAATATGTTCCCATTTCCACTCTGGAATCTCTAAAGGTTGTAGTAACCCACTCGGCCTCTGATGTTCTGCTTTAACTTTCTGACATGTCAGGCATTTGGCAACACATTCTGCAACCTCTCGTTTTAAATTTGGCCACCAAAAATGTTGTCGAAGATCTTGGTACATCTTGGTGCTACCCGGGTGAATCGAATATCTTGAGTTGTGAGCCTCGCTCAAAATTTCTTCCTTAATCTCTGTTACTGGTAGTACCCAAATTTTGCTCTCAAATCTTAGTAGTCCCTCACTGTCTATTTTGAATCTCGGTTCAGTCCCTTCAGATATCTTCTTTTTCACTTTCTCACATTCTTCGTCCTGAAGTTGAGCCTCCTTAACTTTATCCAGTAAAGTTGTACCAGTTTGCATCTAAAACAACTTCTCATCAATCACCATAGGATACTTCACTTCCAATTCCAGTTTTTCCATTGCTACAATTAGCTCCTCCTGAGCGGTCAACATCATCAATTTCTCCCGACCTTTTCTACTTAGGGCGTCGGCCACCACATTTGCCTTACCCGAATGGTATAGAATCTCACAATCGTAGTCCTTAATTAACTCCAACCACCTGCTTTGGCGCATATTCAAATATTTTTGTGTAAAAATATATTTCAGACTCTTGTGGTCTGTATATATTTCACACTTCTTCCCGTAGAGATAGTGCCTCCATATTTTCAAAGCAAAAACCATTGTAGCTAAATCCAAGTCGTGGGTCAGATACCCCTTCTCATAATCCTTCAGTTGTCGTGATGCATACACAATGACTCTACCGTTCTGCATAAGTACACAGCCAAGCCCTTTATGCGATGTATCACTATATACCACAAAATTTCTTGTATCATCCGGAAGAGATTACACAGGTGTTGAACTTAACCTCTTCTTTAATTCTTGAAATTTTTCCTCACACTTCTCCGTCCAAATGAATTTCACCGATTTCCTAGTCAAATTCGTCAGCGGAGTTGCGATCTTGGAAAAATCCTGAATGAATCTTCTATAATAACCTGCCAATCCAAGAAATCTTTTACTTTTGATGGCGTCTTCAGCTGGTCTCAATTAATCACATCTTTGACTTTGGAGGGATCCACCAAAATTTTGTCTCTATCAATCACATGTCCAAGAAATTATACTCTTTCAATCTAGAATTCACATTTCAAAAACTTAGAATACAACTTCTCTCTTCTCAATGTCTCTAATGTCAACCTCAAATGCTCTTCGTGTTCTTCCTTGGTTTTTGAATATACCAAAATGTCATGTATAAATACCACTACGAATTTGTCCAAAAATGGCTTGAACACTCCATTCATTAAGCCCATAAATGCTGCAGGAGCATTCGTTAGACCAAATGACATTACCAAAAATTCGTAGTGACTATATCATGTTCTAAACGTTGTCTTATGTGCATCCTCTGGTCTCACCTTCAGTTGATGATAACCACTCCTCAAATCTATCTTTGAAAAATATCTTGCTCCCTTTAATTGATCGAACAAGTCATCGATTCAGCGGTAATGGATATCTATTCTTGATCGTGACCTTATTCAGTTCTCTATAGTCTATGTAGAGTCGCATTGTCCCATCTTCTTCTTCACAAATAAAACCGGCGCTCCCCACGGTGATACGCTTGGTTGTATATACTTTTTGTCCAGTAATTCTTGTAATTGGACCATCAGTTCTTTCATCTATACCGGTGCCATTCGGTATGGTGCCTTCGATATTGGAGCCTTTCCTGGAGCCAAATCGATCATGAATTCAACTACTCTATCCGGAGGAAGTCCTGGAAAATCATCCGGAAATTCATGCTGCGAAATCTCTCACTACTGGTATCTCCTCTATTTTTGGACTCTCTTTACGACTATCGACTATATAAGCTAGATATCCTACACAGCTTTTCCATAACAACCTCCTTGCCTGCATCATCGTCAGACAACTCGCTTGTCTAGGCGACTTGCTACCATAAAACATAACCTTTGACGGAGTCATAAGGTTAATACACTTCTTCTGGCAGTCAATTACCGCTCCATAATTGGATAACCAGTCCATACCCAAAATAACATCAAATTCTCCAAGTCGTATAGGGATAAGATCTACGTTCATGATATTAACCTTAATATCCACTCTACAGTTCTTACGCACGTACTTAACAGGGATTATTTCTCTATTCGCAATTTCTATGTTCATGGGGTATTCTAACTCGTCCTTAAGCAATTCTAAGTTCTTAGCAAAGTTATCGGATATAAATGAACAAGTAGCACCGAATCAAATAACACATAAGCATTAATTTTATTGATTGGAATGATACCTGACACCACATCGTGAGACTGCACTGCGTCCTGCACTGTCATGTTAAATGTTCTAGCAGTTGATCGATTGGTTGCGGTTGGTGCTGCGATAGTCAGAGTGCTTCCACCGGTATTTCCTCTATTTCCTCCTGAACTCGACCCTCCCATTCCCTTCTTAGGACAATCTCTTGCAAGTTGGTCCTTTGAGCCACATGTGAAGCAGGCACCCTTCTTTGGGTTCGAATAGTTTGGTGCTATGTGGCCTTCCTGACCACAATTGTAGCACACTCGCTTTCCTTTCAAGAAAACTCCCAAATGAGCTTTTCCACAGGTTGGGCACGCTTCGATCTTCTTCTTTTGCCCTCCTTGTTGACTTCCAGCTGACGAGTTATCCGTCCACTTCCTCTTCTGATTATGGCTACCCCCAGTGCCACTCCCACCAGACTTGTTGTTACCTTCATTCTCACTCTTTTTCTTCTTCTGATCCTAATTATATTTCGTTACTGCTTCGCTTCCACCCTCAGCGAGTATGGCCTTCTCTAACACTCCAGAAAAGTGTTCAATTGGAACATTGACACCTTGTTATACAACTAGGGCTTCAGTCCCTGCTCAAAATGTCTTGCCTTCCTCTCATCGGTATGTACTTGATATGTGGCGAACCTAGCCAACTCATTGAACCTTGCCGCGTAATCAGCTACTGACATATTCCCCTATTTCAACTCTAGAAACTGAACCTCCATCTGATTTTGTGAACTAGTCGGAAAGTACATCTCGAAGAACATCTCTTTGAATCTCTCCCAGGATATTACACCTTCACCTCCCCGTACTTTATTTGCCTGCCACCAATAGCTGGTTTCGGACTTCAACATGAACGTTGCATACGTGGTTTTCTGGTCTTCCCTTACTCTAGCAACATCAAACACCTTCTCCATCTCCATCACCCAGGTCTAAGCTTCGATTGGGTTTATGGAACCCTTAAACTCTGGCGGTCCCACCGCCTTGAATTCCTTAAACGAGGTATTTGGTGGAGCTTGTGGTTGATTATTAAGTGCCCCAGCTAAAAGGTTCACCAACTGCTGAACAGGGTTAGCGTTGGCGTTATTGTTGTTCATTGGTTCCTCTTGTGCTTGCTGACGGTTTTGTCTTCTTCTAGGCGGCATATTTCTGTTAAGAATATACGCTTATTAGGTCTTTACTCAATTTCTTAAACATTTAAGACTTAACTAAACATTTAATCATAACTCACTTAACACATTACTTCAAATAAACTCTGACATTTCATTTAATTCAAAAGTCTTTACATCATAAGATAGCATCACTGCTATTTACATCTACTATCCTGAGATAAAGAATCTACAGGATTTAAAACATCACAATATTCCTTTGTTTATAATCACATCGGAATTTACATCATTAACTACCAAATAATTTTCACATAATTAAACTAATACTATCATTGTCTGTTAAGGCGCTGAATAGCCTTGCTACATTCCTCTTCCATGATGCGAGACATCGTTTTGCGATCTAGCATATATGATGGTAGATCCTCAAACTGGATTGGATACTTCCTAACTCGATCTTGGACCGCATCCATTACATTTTGTAGTGTAGAGTACGTCTCCTCAAGTTTAGCCTTCTTCGCACGGAGATCATCTTCTGCAAGATCAGCGTGACGTGACTCTCGTACCCAGCCCTCCTCTGCTATGGCAAGCCTTTCTGAGCTCTCTTTTAGATCTTTCTTTAATTTTTCTATTTCTGCGGACTTATCCTCGGTTTGACCCTTCTCGTTAACCAGATCCCACTCCACGTTTCCCAACGTGTGTGAAGAGTAACAATCTCCCTATCCATCTGCTCAATAGTAATTTGCTGACTAACCGCCTGCTCAGTCAAATCTCAGACAGTATCCTGCAACTCTTTGTTACGATCATAAAGTGCATCATACATCTCAACATCAATGGAGTTCGGTGGGAACTCCTCTTCTTACTCTTTTGGATTAGTCTCAGGCTCATACTCCTGACCAACAATAGTGATCAACGGAGATGGCTCTCTCTGTACAAGCTATTCCCTGACGACATGAATGTCTCGGGGCTCCTCCTCCGCAGGTACTCGGGGTTCCTCCTCCCCAGCTCGACTAGCTCCTCCAAAATTCGACATCCTGACAACAAATTTTTTTAAGTTTTAGTTACTAATCTGTGCTAGCGAACACATAGATTAACACATAAGCACATAAAGTCTTTTATTATATTTAATGAATTTAGAAATTCATTTCTTAAAACTGGGTAAGAGTTTACCACTACTATGTTCTCAATCTCCTACAAGGCTACTACCTAAGGTTGTTTCCCCACCTAAGGTTCATAACCTACAGCTCTGATACCAACCTGTGACACCCCCAAATCCGGTACTTCCATTTCCATAGGATTTGGTGCTCACTATACAAACATCATCTATCTATCTACCCATAAATAAATGCAAACCATGTAATAGATAGAAATAAATAATATATCTCTCCCCTTATGGGGTTACATCAACTGCATAATAAATAAATCCCAGGTTACTCTAACCTTAAATCATTTGTGCGGAAAACAGTCTAATTACAGGATCACAATAATAAAACAGTCTTCATTACTTGTTAATCTTACCATTGCCTTTACTAGTGGAAGGTTCGTCTGCTCTTTCGTTCTTAACTGCAATGTTATTATTAAGCAAGAGTTAGCACGATTGCCCACAAGTATAACAATATAACAATGAATAATAACATGCAAGAGAAATAATAACTTCGGATATAAAAGCTCAACTTTTGAATCAAGAAAGAATAAAAAGAATCAAAAGAAATTCTGAGGGTCATAAGACCTTGAACTATGTCCTAGGTTGTCAAGTGTTTATACTTGAAACCTTTAATAGGCATAAGACTATGGACTCTTCTTCTCGTAGTTAGGGGGATTAGCCCTTAGTACCATACTGTGCACAATATCTTAACGCTAAAGCGTAAGTAATCCCCTAAACAGGGTTGTTCATCTCAGTTTGACATTCGAGTCCGCACCAAAGGAAGTTTGGTTTGGATAATTCATCAAGGGTTCTGAAATTTAGAACACTCGTCAACTATGGACTAGTCGAATCAATAAGGGTCTGCTAGTCTAACAAGGTTTAACAATAATTGATAACTATGGAATAAGTATTGTATAACAGCATCATGTTTGAAAGATTAATAAACTATAATATACAAGAAAGGTTTGATCAATAAAAATGAGAACTTGCTCAATATAGAAAGGTGAATTAATCAACTTATATAACGATAACAAATAGGGTTAGGAAACTTACCTCGTGCGTAGATTACACTTTAACTAAACTCGTTATTTGATTTAACTCCTACATAACAATTACGTTCACAATACTAGTCAATTATAACTTAATAAACATCACACGTTTATTCTTTGTCTAACTCGAATTCATAACTATACTTAGTCATTTACTACACTTATTGTCAAAAATTAAGATTTCACGAACAATAAGTTAGTTATGCACTCAATCATTCAATCCACACGTAATTGTGTTATGGACGTGTTAAGAATTTATTTTAACACCTCATTATATGTCTAACAAATTTTTATATTCATTAGATTAAGTTAATAACACATTGCTAGACTTAAATATTTTTAAAAACTCATTTCAAGCATTACGCTAAGTGTAAATGCTGCTATTTCACTTCTAAGCTTATTCTTGGCGGCTCATATTTAAGGTTCTTGGCTGCAGTGGAATGAGATTTGTCTTGGAGAGTCGTGTCGCGGTGTGAGACTCAGATTCGATTCTGTAATTGCGAAAATTGCAGAAGATAGCTAAAAATTTCTAATCAACTTATTTTTTTTTACGAATTTAGACATACCCACATGCTAGAATTCATATATAATCAATACTTAACATCTATGGAGTGATTTTCACCCATTAAAACACATAATCACAGAATTAAAGCATGCAATTTGTACTGTTCTTGATGTTCTTGAAGTTTTGAACATAAATTCTAAAATTCAACGCCATAGATTCGTTATAAGACCAAATCCAACCATTCAAATTTTGTTTTGTTCGTTTTATCATGCATAATCACATACAAGTGAAAAATTTTTGGGATAATATATGATTGACGTATTAATATCACGTATAAGGCCATATGGCCATATAACATACTCTATAATCGTATATTATAAAATTTCATGAAACTGATGATATGAAATTATGCAATATATATATATAAAACATGCCATACTACTCGAATTATTACATATATCCCTAACACAACTTTCGAAATTTACAGAGATTCACAGAAGACTTTAAGCCATATTCACGAAAACTTAAAAGACGTAAAATAAGAATTTGGGTTGAAGAGAATTACCAAGCGTAAAGTGAATGAGGATAACAAATTTCTCTCTATCTCAATCATAGAGTTTCTCCCACACTTTCCTCTAATTTTTCTCTGAAACCTCTCAAGCTCTCAATTGAACTCTAATGAAAATGCGTAAGAAAATAAACCACTGAACCTTTATGCGCAGAGTTGAGGTCAGTTATTCCATTCGTGGTTTAACTGCCCCCAACTCCCCTTAAGGTCCTGTTTGTTTAGCAAGAATAGGATTTCAAAACCATTTAATTTAATAAAGTTTTATTATATAGTTTAAATAATGTCACATCCATTATAAAATAAATCAAATATCTAGTTTAATTTATTTAAATAAAATAAAATAATTTCTCATTAATTCACATAGTCACATGATTAAATTTCTCATTTAATAATAAAGTCAAATTATTAACTCTCTAATTAATAATTAAATTAATTAAAATAACAAAGGCTTATTAAATATTTCTTTTAATTCAATAAGCTCACATAAATACATACATCGAATAATAAAATTCTCCACATCAATTTAATAAATATAACACATATAATTAAATTAATCTATCACAACTTCATTAATTAATTAATTAATCTAATAATTAATTCATCAAAAAATATTTATTCAATCCAATAAATATTTAAATTAAATTGCAAAATCTTGGTTGTCACATCATGATTATGACATTGTCATACTACATCTCTCCATAGTGGGCTAACGATCGTATGATCACATCCAACACCGAGTTCCATTGCTTTGATGACTCCATCGTTTATCATATCACCCGATACATATAGTTAAAATATATTTTGAAAATTTTAAAATCATTTTTTTATCTAGCTGAAACAAACAACATAGATATGCGAATAATAGCACTGTTTAAAAAAATTCTTTGGTTCACTAGTGTGACCCAACATTTTTCAGAAATCAAAAGTACAACCATCGGCACGAAGTCAATAAATTTTGAAAATCTAGCAAAGCTAGAAGATTTGGAAAACCTATGTCTCCACTTTTTATACTAATCCATTACTTAATAATTTTATCTAATTCTATAATCCTCAATTCTTCATTCATAGCTTATCTATACCCCAGTATAGTTCATCAAACTTGCCACAATAATATGAGTTTAAGAACTTATCCTAGTCAAACCATAGGCGTCCATTCGCTGAGGGGTTCAAAATATACCATATTATTATGAGTCACAAACTTACTATATGCATTAGTTTTAAGAACCGCACCTAATCTTAATAATATCTATCTTAATAGTTTCTAACTATCAAACATACACATGAGAAAAGAATCAACTTTTCACCACACATACATTGATAGCGCGACACCGACATTCCAATGATTATCAATGTGTTAAACTAAGTGCAAGCACAAAACCCTCGCCCATACAAAGGTTTGTACAACTCAGCCATCATATGAGTCCTCAATTGAAATCCTACCTAACCCTATATTGCTCATAAGTTGCTCTTTGCTCGATATGAATTCCTCGTATCACATCATCTATAAGTCCTCGTGCGTTATCTCGTACTATTTCATAGTACATCATCTTCATAGCATCAAACTATAATTATTCAAACATTACAAACCATCTTTCTTTTATAACTTAAACAGATCACGTTGTGATCTTATTCTATAATCATCTTCCTTAAAATTCTTTTATTAACTCGTGATCGTTTTGTTTTACGATCCTCTTTCTTTCCTTTTCATCATTTACGACATTATTCATTATCTTGGCTATTGCCATTTCTTATCTTTATATCTCTTCAATATTCTTCCTTGAATTTTCTTGTTTATATAACAATTCTTACTTTAAGAATTTCTAGCTTCATTTACATTGCTCAACATTTCCTTTGAGTTCCACATTTTCATCATACGTATCCACTTTCTATATTTGGTACACATCGAGTCTCTAATAGTTTTAATATGGTACGCTGAGTGGTTTCCCACAAACAACCAACAAACTAGGTTCCAAGTTGCTTGTTCGTCTATACCTCCGCTCTATGAAGGAATCGTTTAGCCCAGATACCATACATCAACCATTAAAGAGTACAATTGTACCATATTTAAATACAACTTTTGATTCTTAACTTCTTTATCATTCTCTTCTTATATACATTGTCTATTTATTATCACATTACATTCTTATTATTGGAGTTGGGTAACCCCACATTCATATTACTTATAACTATGCGAGATTCTTCTTTGAATCCCCTCACGCATGTTTTAATCCCTTCTATATAAATTTCTTAAATTATTTCTTATCGTTCAAACTCTATTTGAGCATATTCTTTCATTATTTTCACCTTCCTTCTCTAAGGTTATAGCCTACGGTACTCCTACCTAAGGTTTATAACCTACAACTTTGATACCAATTGTAACGACCCCAAAATTCATACAATTTAATTCTCGACTTTGGTCATTAATAATACATTCAACCTCTAATTTTTACATCATTAAACCATAATACAACCATTGAAATTTGCGGAATAATTAAAATTTTCTATTACAAACTATTCTCGTTCCTAGAACATTCAACCTTTACATCTAAATATCTAGAATCATTTTTAATACTACAATAGCTTATATTGCAAAACAATATTATAATTCAACATTAATACATTATTCAAAACCATAAACATGGTTCAAATAATAATAACACAACCAAAGTGTATAAATCTTCAAGTATCACATCTGATTCATGTCTTTCAGGTAACACATAACTTTACCTTGAATCTTGAACCTGCAAAAGTGGTTATTTGCAAGGTTGAGCTCGATAGCCCAACAAAATCTAACAGTTTTCATGCATCACATAGCACATAATAGCATGCTCAACATATATCTCTTAAACATTGAACTAACATAACATACATGTTACAGTTCACATAACAAGTATAAAGATTTATAAAGATTGAGTTCCTTACTCAATCACCATGCTTTACTCAATCAACGTAGTCATAAGTTGACTTTAACATTTCATACATTCAACATATATACAACACATCATGCTCTTTGCAATAAAGATTTAAATCAATCAAATTCACAAAGCAAATAGGAACTGAAAGACTTGCCTTGATCGTTGTTTACTAATAACAGTTTAACAGCTTACAGTTATCTACACTTCATGTGCCCTACACAATTATATAACCATGCACATCAACTATTAGTCACATAGCAACGCATAGTAGTTGTAATGTAAACTTTACTCTACGTCTCATAACCCTTCCTATTATATATACACAATGTTCAATTTTATTGTGTTAACTTTCAACTTATATATCACTTTATTTCATATTCGAAGTTCATTCAAGTGTTTAAGTCTTGCTAGGACTACTTATTGGTTTTATATTAACACTATTCAATATCTTATTATATTCATTTCATTTGATTTAAAACACTTTTTACGTTCATTATCACTTATCACGGCGTTTGGACGTTTATTCGTCACACACCCAATTTGTCTATTTTGTGTGTGCTTAGTATGCGTATTCAACTTATCTAATATATCATTTATTAATTTGAAGCATCATTATACTTCATAATATTCAGGTTCTATAACTTAGAACAACATCTATTATCGTCGACATCACTATACTTGTGTATGTGCATGTTTGACGCCCTCCGATTGCCTCCGAATACGCATCAATCACAAAGATGACCATTTTGAATACTATTTCCGACCTCAAATTGAAAACCTTAAAGAATAAAAGTTGTAGGTCTATTCGTCCTCGTTCCGGATCATCTTGAATCACCTCAATAGGAGTTCGTATAAAGAAGTTATGCCTATTTTACTAAAACAGGTCAAAGTAGTCACACCTAACACACTTTGGGCGCAACTGTGCCCAATTAAGCCTTGGGTACAGCACAGCTATTTACGTCCCTACAATGCATCTGCGCTCAAATGACTTTAGAAGTACACAGTAGTAATTGAGGCCGTTAGCGTAAACAGGACTCAAGCTACTGTTCTTCGCGATTTTTGACCCTTTTTCTCCTACTAATCTTCATAACTTGAGTTATACACATCCAAATTAGTTCTTTTTTGATTCCATGGATTCATAATTCATAAAACTACGACATACTAGAATTCTAACAATTTATAAAAATATTAACCAACCTAAAATTTGACCCAAAACACATGTTCATACTCTATTTTCATTTTTTAACACATTTAGCGAATTCGATCGCCACGGCTTCGTTTCTTAACCAATTAACACGATTTAAACTATGCCTTTTTCGTTTCTTAACATACTAATATAATCCAACATCAATTTACAGATTATAATAAGTATAAAGCATCAAATTTTGTACTTTCTAATGCCATATCATATGAACATATCAGTGCTATTTTAAATTCCCACCTACAATCCAATTTTACGTGTTTGATTATTCAAATAATACTCAAATATGGTGACTAACAGATTCTACCAAACTATATGTACACATATATACAATCATCCAACGTGACTTAATAATTTAAAGAAAATTTTCACAGAAAACTCAAACATAAAAATTAGAACTACGATATACCTTAATCCTTGTTTATCAAGCAATTGATATATAGTGGCTTCAATTTCTTCCACAGCAAAATCCTAAATCTCTTAGCAATTCTCTCTGTGTTTTTCTCTCTTCATTACCAATCTCTCTCTAACCCTCTGCTATTTTGGCCTTAGAAAATAAGACGCGAAGAAATAAACTGGCACTCCTCCACGTACTCTTCCGTTAGAAAATAAAAAAAAGGCGTCAGTTGCATAAGCCAAAGGCCATAGAGCCTTGTTTGGCTATCACAAACCCACCAAACTAAATTGTTT
The DNA here is from genome assembly GCA_020205615.1 of Panax quinquefolius. Taxonomy (NCBI): domain Eukaryota; kingdom Viridiplantae; phylum Streptophyta; class Magnoliopsida; order Apiales; family Araliaceae; genus Panax; species Panax quinquefolius. The sequence goes on from CM035153.1 coordinate 51,636,982, forward strand.
TTATAATACTTTTATTATATAGTTTCACTTGTCACACATGTAATATTTAAATAACTTGCAATTATAATTATAATAATTATAAATCCCATTGTAACATACTTAATAAATCTTTACATATCTAATTTAATTAATAAATTAGATCAAAACAACATTTTATTTAATTTAATTATTTTCTTAAATATTAAGCAATTGATTTAATTTAATTATTTCCTTAAATTAAATCCTTCAAATAAAATTAACATTATTCAATTTAATTTATATTAATCAATTTAGTTACTAAATTAATGCACCAAAATTCATCAACTATTTATTTATCTCAATAAATAAATTAATTAAAATATTTATTTAATTCAATAAATATTTAAAATTAATTACAAAATTCATTTATTTCTTCAATAGTTAACTTAACTATTAAACCTCACTTTCCCAATATATGAATATATATTTCTCTTCACACTATATCATATATTTCAACATATAAAACACGTATATATACATACTCAAACTCAAAACATCTTATAATAAGAATTTTAATTATTAAATTCGTATTTTAATAACTTATAAAAATTCGGGTTGTCACAAATTCACTAAGACTCACAAGAGAAATTATAGAGAGAGAAGATATAAAGAAAGAGAAGATGAGTATTCTGCTACTTCACTATTGCAGTATCCAGCCTTGAACTAAGGTAAGAGGTATTATTTATTTCATATTCACTTACGATATTATTTTTCGTATTCGTAAGTGTAACAATCCAGAATTTCAAATTTAAATTTTAAATATTTATTTGAGGTGTTTATTGTGGAATAAATATTTTAATTGATGTTAATATGGTATATTTATTAAATTAAATAAATATTTTAACTGATGTTGATGTGATTATTGTTATTAAATATTTATGAATTAAATTTATAATTTGAGAATTGTAATATAACATGAGATGTTATATTGTTGTTTCAATTTAATAATTTAAGGTGGTATATTAAATTATTAAATAGTTTAATTTAGTTTTGACCAAACAAGGCTTAAATATATTAAGTCTTTATTTTAAAGACTTTTTGCCAAATAAAGCCTTATGGCTTTTGGATTTTTAATTTTGGAATTGTAAATAATATAAATAAAATAAATTAAATAATAAATAAAATATAATTATAACATATACGTTTAATGTGTAACGGATGTTATAATAATTTTACGTATTAAGATTATATCAGTTTTCTTTTACGTATTAGTTACCCTATATTGTCACTAAGAGGAAGAAAGAAGAAATGTTCAGAGAATTGAGAGTTTTAGTGAAGAAAATTGCAGAGAATTGAGATAGAGATTGTGAGAATTGTCAAGCAACTTTAGTGTTTAGCAAGAATTAACAAGCCAATTGAAGGTATTTTGTCTAACCTTTGTATTATACATATATATATATATACATATATGAAATTACGGCAAAATTTTCTTATGTTCTGTGAAATTAAATTATGGGATTGTGGATATATATATAGTTGGTAATTGTGATGATACGCGTTTATGATGCTAGAGTTTATGTTTAGATAGGAAATTGTATGTGTATTATAGTTAAAAGGAAGAAAATAATGTCAGTGTTTATATTTTTCCATATGGCTTGTGAAAAGTACCAATTTTAGTGATTAATTTGTATGTGAAACTGCAAATTGAAGCTTGTTTATTCTAGTTCATTAAGAAACGAAGATAACGTAGTTTGAACGACGTGATCCGGTTCATTACAGTGATGAATTTTGTAAAGGATGTCAAAAATGGAGTTTTTATATGAAAATGAGAAATCTGAGAAATTAATCTAGTTTAAGTTGTTGTTAAATTATTCTATATTGATATATATGTGAGGAAACATGTTTGTGGTAGTTTTATACCATTTGTACGTGTTATTATCATTGTTTGGTGGGTGAAATTCGTGTTAGTTGGCTTATGAAAAGTGTCGTAACCATGTTCTCGCAAAGTGGAATTTTGTCTTGGCATTGATTTGTGCTTGACCGTAGTAGCCTGCCAAGAACTCTAGTGTAAAATTGGTGCGGCCGCACCAATGCCTAGTCTCAGACAATGAAGTCTGCTAATTCTGCAGACTTTGGATGTTCAATGTAACTTAGCTTAATGTTAGGTTAATAGGAGAACCATGTAACAACAAGGTTAAATAGAGTCATGATATATGGATTGTAAATTCAAAGTTGTACAAGTGATTAGTAAGTTACGAACGCGTTATGAGATAACTTAGAATACACAATGAATGTTAGATAAGTGTTGTGATGTTAACACTTGGGAATTCTGATATATATATATGGTAGCATAAGACTTGTGCTAAAATGATAAGTTTAGTTAGAAATGGGCATGTTATGGTATATTAACATGTCTAATAAATATTGTTATTGAACTAAAATGTGTTAGTGAGTTTCAGTTTCGTGTTATGTGGTTTATTTATATGGTTAGAACTTAAACTAAAGGTTATAACGTAACCAAGATGAGAAATGAATCTATGAGATTAATGTGTATGTGGCTAATTGATGTGATCATCCTAATGGTATGTGTAGGATATTGGAGAACGTGAGTTGTAATTGTATAGCTTACGCAAGAGGCAAGTTCCCTAACCTCTGCTACTTTATTATTCAGCAAAGTTACTATTCACTGTTATGTTATGTTTATGTAAATTCTCTATCTATAATATCTTGTTTAACGATTTATTGTCATACAAGTTCTTTAACTCTCATTTATTGTTGAGCAAGTTAGTTAATCTTTGTTTCTTTATTCCAATCGAGATTACCTTGGTTATTCAAAGTCTATAATTTTATTGTAGGAAGTGTGTTTATTCAGCTACTAATAACTGTTGTTTGATATTCGTTCTTCAATAACATTGTACTACCTTACATTATTGTACCGAACTCTTATGCTTAGAGATTCTTTATCAATTCAACTAATCCTTAGTTGATGAATGTTCTAAACTTTAAATTACCCATGAAGTTAACCCAAACCAAACTTCCTTTGGTTTGTTTATGTACTTACACCCCTTTGAAAGCATGTTGTCGATGATAACATGTATTTAATTTAGAAATTGTTAATACTCTAACTCTTATTGATTCATCGATATACCTTGTTCATGAAGATATTATAATCAAACCCTTAAATAGTTATTGGTTCCTATCTGATTCAACCAGCACTTGGTTGATGATCGTTCTAAAAATATAGACTTCCTTCAAAGTTAATTCCCAACCAAACTTCCTTTGGATCGGAACCTGATAATCTAAGATGAGATGAACAACCCTATATCAGGGGATTATTTTAGATCTACGCAATAGCGTTAAAATGTTTGCGCAATATATAGTACAAAGGGCTGATCACCTAGTGTAACGCACGAGAAAATCGGATTCATATGAGAATTAGATTTTAATTTGATTATGTGAATTTAATGAATTTAATTGATTATTTATGTGAGTAAGCTATGTGAAGGTCGTTCTATGACCTAGAATGTGCGGATGTGGTTAGTATTCTGGCTATGTGCTAGAATTAATTATTTTGAATTTCCAAGACGAAAAAAAAAGTTTTTCGAGAAATTCCCGTAAAAACACTATTCATCTATTTCTGCCCGGGAATTAAGTTTGAAATTCTGAGAAATGCGTAATGATAGAATATTAAGACAAGATGGAATATTTAATAATATTTCATTTATGGCAAATGAAATTTTCGCCTACGGACTTAAAATATAAGGGCTGAGAAGAATGATTTTCGAGAAGAAATGAGATTCGTATAATGAATTACGATAATGATAATGCGTACGTTATACGAGTATGATACTATTTAGTATACACATATAATATGAAGACTTAATATGAAGTATAATACGATTATCGTACGAGTATTATATAAAGAGAATATGTAAATTATACGTGGAGAATCCGTTTGGTATTATTGAAATTATAGTATAAGGACTTAGTATAATCCAATTAGATTTGGTTTATATCAAGCCCAAATGATTAAGTAATCTAGCACAATGAATTAAGTGTTTAGACCCAAGTTAATGCCCAATGTTAGAATTAATTATGCCCGATCCAAGAAACCGAAACGTGGGTCGAACCGGTGGGTCATCGAATGGATAAAACCCATGGGGCAACCCATAGGGATGACCCATGGGCATGGTGGGCCGACCACTTGGTGTGCAAGTAAAGGTAACTACTTGATCACCAAGTATTTTACTTGGTGATGAAGTAGTGAATAGTAAGTAGGTGGGACAAATAACCAAAAAGCCCTCCCTTTTGTTTTCCTATAAATAAGAAGCATATGTTGGCCATTTTGTGATTTTTTCAAAGAGCATCCAACATATATTGAGAAAGAGAAAGAGCTAGACTTAATCAACCATTTCACTTTGAAGCTTTTCCTTAGAGTTTCTATCAAGAACACAAAGATTGTTAAGGTGATGTATGCCCCTTATGGAGGAAGGTAGGATAGCGAAGGATTTTTCTCTCCCTCTAGTTCAATTCCCGATGTAAAGATCTTATAAGTTGTGGCGACCCCAAAATAGGTCCATTCCATCCAACCCATTACGAAGTCGCCAAATACATGGTACAAAAAACAACTACAACTTTATTATCACAACAAGAAAGCTGTGAGTTTAAATACAAATATTATCTTCTAGACAATATTTATACTCAAATAAATCCTCATCACATTTATTGATACATTATTTTACAATAATGGTGAGGACTACTAAACAACTCTCTCTAGAACCTTCATTCCATAAAGGGTGAGCTCAACTAGCCCGATAAAGAATGTTATGACTAAGATAATATACAACAAATTATCGTTAGTCTCCAACAGGAAAAATCGATAGAATACAATAGACAACAAGTTTGAGATCAATATTCGCAGTGAAATAATAATTCATAGAAGAGTTACGTAGAGAATGAAATCTACTATAATCTATGAATTTAACGATCCATCATCAATATTTATCCCTGTAACATCAATCAATATTCATCTCAAATCAAATATTCATCTTTGCACTACTGGCCAAAGATATTCATCAATCGGTCATGTTCATCTCAACTTTTGTTCATCTTTGCTACGGTGCCAAAGATATTCATCGATCGGTCGTGTTCATTTAAACACCGCTCATCATCTTTGCACTACAAAGCCAAAGATATTCTTGTAAATCATTCATCTTTGTACTACGGGCCAAAGATATTCAATAATATCATCATTTAAGGCGAGGATGATGAAAATATTTTTAAAGAACGAATCCTGAAACAAAATGACAAGGATTAAGGATTAAGGATTAGTACTTTTGTTTTATCCATAATCAACAATACCTCAAAAATAATCATAGTGGTGTAAAATTCAAGAATGATCAAAACATGGATACAATCAAAGCTAGTATCCGAATAGATATTTTAGGCGAAAAGAAAAATTTTCATTTTTAAATTGAATAGTCTGCCGTGATTCGTGAATAATCACCAGTATCACGTGAATAGTCTTAGTATATCGTGAATAGTAACTCAGAGCACCCAAAGATAGAAATTCCACAAAAAAACATCTTCACGCTTCATAGAATAATAGTACTCGTGAATAGTAACTCGTGAATAGTAACTCGATGAATAGTAACTCGTGAATAGTAACTCATGAATAGTAACCCCAGACATGAAAAAGTTCCAAATTTGATAAAAAGTACCAACTAATATTTCAAAGATAATGATATTGAAGAATTAATATCATTTGAGAAGAAAATAACATCCTTACCTCAAAGAATCGAGTAGGAAGTGATCTTTGAATGAAACTTGTCTTGAGCAAAGAACTCTCAAAGTATCTAAATACTCACAAAATCGCTCAATAATATAGAGAGAAAAGAGAAAACTTTGTTTCGGTGTGATTTTCAATTCTAACTTAGCCCTCTATTTATAGGAAAATGTTAGCTTGCCACCAAAGCAGACTTGACTGCTTTACACGATGGCTTTTTACACGCTACTATTGCCACCCACCACATTTGAAATAAAATTCAGCACATTTCTTCACCAACCACAAGTGGGGCCCACTCAATTCTAGAATTTTCCACCAAAATCAATTATAACCCTAATTCCTAGAATCGGACACCTCTTAAAATTCATAACAAATCATTCGTGAATTTTTAACGGTTCAAAATTTGTGGACATATACTCAACTTATGTATGTATAACATACCCAAAAATTACCACAATCCAACGGTCGGATTAAAAATTATAACCCTCATAATATATAATACCTCCAATCCAGATAAAATCTTGATAAAACACCTCAACATTAAATCATTCAATTATAACCACATAAAACAAATAAATCCATCATTTATAAATATTTTCTCTTATCATATAAATCAATAATTAATTATTCACAAATAATATTACGAATCACAATTATGACAACCGGTAGTTCCCAGAAAGAGGGGCTTTCAATAAGGATCTCTCCTCTTGGCGCCGCAATTAGGTGACCAAACCTCTCCTTAGAGCGAACTTTCTAGACATTGTCAATAATGTTATCTAATAATATTATTCAAATAATATGAATTATTGATGCGATAATGGGAAATCTGCGTGCGGTGACAATTATTGAAACAATGATAATATAAAATACCAACGCAAAGCAATTATTGAATCAATAAAATAAACTATTGAGCGATAACTCTTTGTAATAATTATTGAGTAGTGCCTTCAATACATTACACATTGCATATATTTAATAAAGATCGAATATTTTATAACCACTTGCTTATTTTGAAATATTTGCGATTTAACCCTTAACTATCCACATTAATCAAATCAACCTTACTATTTCAAGATAATAAATAAAGGAAATTCCTTTTTATTTAAAAATTGGTCTTACATGATGAAGAAATAGGGATCGTAAGGGTTTGCATAACTTTAAACCGTAGAAATATGGATTTGTTGAGTTTGGTTGTTGATGAACAATTGAACTCCTTCAATATTAATATATTTGCATCATGCTTGGTTAAGATGTAGTTATGAAATCAATGGAGTATATCATGTGATTTAGCTTATAGAACACTAGTAACGAAGTTATGGCGAATTTTACGGAATTGGACGTTCAACATCGAAAACGTAGAAATTCCGGATTGGTAGTCGAAAAGTTGCCGTGAGACTTGAAAACATTAGTTTTCAATGTCATCATGTGAGATAGGGTATTTAAGAGTCGTGGACTAAAGAATCGTAGGATTTCGACTTAAAACGAAGAAAACGAGTATTGAACGCTCATTAATGATTAACGAACGTAAGAAAATGAACTTAATAGTGAATTTCAAGTTAACGGATTTGAAATTGTAAAATTCTTATATGAACTCATAGAGTATGTAATTTATGAGTTGTAGGCTTTTGAACGGACCAAATCGGACTTATAATGAAGAAGTTATGAATCTAGGAAGCTCACCAAAATTTTTAACTGTCAAAAATTTTCTAGTGTTGAGTCAAGCGTCATGGCATGAGACAAAGCTCAATAATGTCGTGCCACGCGGCTTGAGATGCAGTTATTATAACCTCTATTAGAGAGTGGCGCCGTAGCGCCACTCATGTGAAGGAGTTTTTGCGTCGCAGATGCTGTAACCAGGACTCGATTATTTCTTTGGCGCCATGACGTCGATTGTTAGGTATAAAGCCAGGCCATGTGGCCTAAAAGCGGTCTTTGTTAGACAACTTAGGTTTGAACTTCAATTGTTCCGAGACCTATATGAGTTAAGTTTATACACTTAATAAGTGTACTACAACTATTCCTATATCACATATACTAGTGTATATGGTAATGAACTTAGGAATTGAACGCGAGTTGATAATATGGTAACGAAAAACATAAAGAGTTAATAATAAACCGGGAAAGATAATCGACATTGTTACTTCTTTACTAATGTTTGAGTTGGTTAGTAAAGTAAAATCGTTAACAAGCCGGGATGAAGGATAATAAGTTGAATTGACCTTATTAATGAAATAAAGTCAAATAAAACATAGAAGAGAAAGAAGTTGGTATAAATAATGTGATTGGTTGTTTGGTAGCTAATTATAGTGTGCTATGTGAATATATCATGTAGATTCTGTAAAGGCTGAGAACAGTCGAATAAGTTATTTGAAGACGCTTGAAGGCAAGTTTCCTTAACGCTTGTTTAACCTTCATGTTAGCCAAGTTTTCTGTGATTCATTGTAATGAGTTGCGTGAATGATTTCAAAGAAAGGGTCAATGCTAGTTTTAACTCGGCTACACTATTCGTAAGATATAGATTGATTTGTCTATCTATCTTTCTATATAGAACTGATAACACTATCCTATGCCAAGTAATTTGGTACGGATTCGAAGGTAAGGTTTGTATATGACCAAACAAAAGTATTTTTCATCGATTATTCGATGGGCGCGCGAGTTTGCCAAAACTTAAATGTAAATACATTTAACGGATGAATGTTGATCAACATAGAGTACTATAGACTGATCACCTAGAAGTGATCGTAAGTAATGCCGGATGTATAACCTTAGTGTTGTGATATCCTTTTCAAGTATAAAAATAGAAAGCTACTGTTCATGGTCTTATGACCGGTTCAAAATTCCTAAACTATTATATACTTTAGGAATTGATGATATGAATTGTTAAGTATTATTGTTTCATAATACTTCATGACTATCTGTTCAGTTATGGAAGATTTTCATATAATTCACAAATGTGGTATTGATATTATTCTTTGTTAAACATGCTAAGCTTGTTATGCTCACTTCTTTCGTGAATTATATGATTGCAGTTAAAGCTGAGCATACTGAGAATGATGAGAGAAATAAGGGCAAGGCTAAAATGGATAGTTATAAATCTTGTAATAGATTAGTATGATTATATGTATTATATTTACGTACAATGAATGATGTAATCAGTTTATGAACCTGGAAAAGTATTTCACTTTGATTGTAATAAGAAGATAGTAATTACATTCATTATGTTGTGTTTTCAATGGAATGATTGTATAGTTATGAGTACCGTGTAGCACCATATGTCGGGTTGGAAGATACCCGAATTTGGGGGCGTCACAGGTTGGTATCAAAGCATTAAGTTATAAAACTTAAGGGGGGAAGAACCTTAGGCTAATAACCTCGTAAGGAAGGTAAAGTCCGATGAAAGAAATTCGAGTTGAATGAATTAATAAGGTATTGAGAAAACTCAGTACCGAAATATTTAAAAGATGAAAAGTAACCTTAAATAAATTAAATGTAATTTGTTCATATACTATTGTGTATTATGTACTAATCAACTTGTTATGCGTTATTGTAGATGTCGATCAATAGCATGATGTATAGAGACATTCACATTGTGAGTGAAGAGTTAGTGAACGAAGTGGAGGTAGTACCTATGCCAATGGTGGAGGTACCAATAGTGGTTCTAGAAGATTCTGATCCAGAAGAGTACATGTATGGGGAAGGCTACTCTGAGGAAATGATGGGAATAACATCATATCTAAATATGATGATAGATGTGGAGGAGGAGATGGAGGTAACATTGATTAATATGGTGGTACCTACTCAGGAGTCAACACCTCCAGAGGCAATGAGATCATTGTACCTGGCTGTGTTGGATAAGAATGTGCATCAATGAACGGTGGTGCAGACACAAAATTAGGAGATTACCGCCTTGTATGAGGCGAAGGAGTCTGCAGAGGCAAATTTTGAGTCAGAGCACAATGAGAAAGTGCTGATGACGGATAAGGAGAGGGATTATAAGAATGAAACCGTAGAGCTTCGTAAGGAACTGGCCATTAAGGACCAGAAGATTGCTAGGATGTCGTACATCCATGAATGTGCTCACGAGGATTTCAAGCTGAAAATTGCTTGTTATTCTATTGAGTCAAGGCAGACTCGACAAACGATTAGTCGAGATATTATTTCGATTCTAGCTAATCAAAAACATGAGAATGCCGTAAGGCAGTGTTAGTAGATCGTTAGATCTTTTTGGTATATGTGTAGTGACGTAAAACCCTATTTTGTATAATTAAAAGGTAGTCATTTTGTAAATCCCAATTTTTGTAGAAGTCAATCATGGGATAGTAATGTAATATCTTTTTAGCTAAGGAAACAAAGTGTAAATAGTTTTGACTATGAAAGCATATTAATATAAGGAAGTTTTTGTTTAATGTGCTTGTTGTGGTATGAGTTGTTATTTGAGAATGATAACCAAGTAGTTAAATAAATAATAATGAAACTTTATTTATTTAATCAGAATTATGCCGCCAAGAAGAAGACAACGTAACCAAGAGGCCGAGTGTCATAATGAAAATCAGGGGGGGGGGTCCTAATAACCCTATGCAAGAGTTCGTTAATTTATTAATGACAACATTTAACCAAGTTGGGGGAGGGATTCCCGTAGCACCTAGGGTAGCAAGAAAAACTACCTTTAAGGAATTCAAGAGTGTGGGTCCTCCGGAGTTCCGAGGAACGACGGACCCCTTAGAGGCCCAGACATGGGTAAAAGAGATAGAGAAGGCGTTTGTTATTACAAACGTGAATGAGGCGCAAAAGACTTCTTTTGCGACTTACATGATGAAAGGGGAGGCCAACTACTGGTGGGAGGCTCACCAGGGTGGGGCTAGAATAGAAGCAGTTACTTGGGAACAATTTAAGAAGGTATTCTTCGAGAATTACTTCCCTACTAGCATGCAAGGTAGAATAGAGATTAAGGTCTTGGAACTTAAACAAGGGGATATGATAGTTCCCCAATACGCCGCCAAAATCAATGAATTGGCAAGTTTTGTTCCACATCAGGTGGACACAGAAGAGAGGAAGGCTCGTAGGTTTGAGCGGGGACTGAAACCCTGGCTCTATAGTAGGATTTTGGTGTTTCAGAGTGCTTCCTACAGGACCATTCTGGAAAAGGCTATTATAGCCGAAGGTGGTGGTGAGGCATTGTTTCAATACCACAAGGAAAGGAAGAATAAGAATAAGAGTTAGGGAGGAAATAAGGCAGAAGTTGCTAGCGGTAGTGGCAGTATGCCTAAGAGGAAGAGCTTTAACCCTAGGAATACTGGGGTGAAACAAGGAGATCCTAAGCGTAGGATGGAGGCATGCAAGACATGTGGGAAGACTCATTTAGGAGTCTGTTTGAAGGGGAAATTAGTTTGCTACAACTGTGGACAGGAGGGACATTTATCACCCAACTGTCCTAACCCTAAGAAGAATCATGGGTGTTTTTTTTTGTGGATCGTTGGACCACATGGCAAGAAATTGCCCAAAGAAAGGGGTAGAAGGAAATAAGGGTTCTGGTAGTGGTAAGCTATCCATTACTGGACCAACACCATCAGTGGGTAGACCCTCAGCCCATACGTTTAATATAACTGTCCAAGATGCGGTTGCATCATCGGATGTAGTAGCATGTATCATTCCGGTCAATGAAATAAATGCTTATGTGTTATTTGACTCGGGTGCTACTTGTTCTTTTATAGCATGTGGATTTTCTAAGTGATTAGGTTTAATCCCTGAAAAGTTAGCAATACCTTTAGACGTTAAGGTAGCAAACGAAGAGATAATCCCCATTGAACATATTCATAAGGATTGTTGCATAGATATTAGAGGGAATAAGTTATCGGTAGATTTTGTACCGATAAGGTTAAAAAGAATTCGATGTAATTCTTGGTATGGATTGATTGATTAACCATAAGGCTATAATAGATTGCCATAGGAAAAGTGTGAACCTTCGACTTTTGAAGAAAACCAAGGTAGTGTTCTTTGGTAGTAAATCAACGAGACGCCCTTGTTGTCTAACGATGACATAAGCTAGAAAGATGTTAAGAAAGGGTTGTATAGGTTATGTGTGCCATGTTGTGGATACCTAAAGAGTGGGATCATCCTTGGACCAGATACCTATAGTTCAAGAGTTCACGGATGTATTTTCGGAGGAATTACCAAGTATTCCACCGGATAGGGAAGTTGAGTTTGTGATTGATCTATTACCGGGTACAACACACGGTTTAAGGGCACCATACCGGATGGCACCAGTTGAGACGAAGGAGTTAATGGTTCAATTACAAGAACTATTAGACAGGAAGTACATTCAACCGAGTGAGGTTAAGTGAGGCATCTGTATTATCTTTACTAGATGATATAGGGAATTTTGTAGTATATAGCGATGCTTCACATAGAGTACTGGGTTGTGTGCTCACGCAGCATGGCAAGGTCATTGCGTATGCGTCACGTCAATTAAAGGATTATGAGAAGGTCTATCCTACTCATGATCTAGAATTGGCAGCTGTAGTTTTTGCCTTAAAAATATGGAGGCATTATCTATACGGTGAGAAGTGTGAGATATATACGGACCATAAAAGTCTAAAATATATCTTCACACAGAAGGAGTTGAATATGAGGCAGAGAAGGTGGTTGGAACTAATAAAAGATTACGATTGTGATATCTTATATCATCCAGGGAAAAAAAATGTAGTAGCCGATGCGCTAAGTAGGAAGGGTAGAGAGAAACTGTTAATGTTAACGGCTCAAAATGAGTTAGTAACAGCGATGACGAGAATAGAATTAGAAGTTAAATTTCTGGGTGAAGCAGAGGAGATGTTATTCTCCATGGAGACTCAACTAACTATAGTGGAACATGTTAAGGAAGTGCAATTGAGCAATGAGGAATGCGGGCAGATAAAGAAGATGGTAGAAGATGAAGGAAAAACTAAGTATAACCTCGATAAGGAGGGATTACTTCATTTTGAAAGAAGAATCTGGGTTCCAAATAATTTTGAATTGAAGGAGGAGATAATGAGTGAGGCACATGGTTCAAGGTACTCGATACATCCCAGTAGTACGAAGATGTATCAAGACCTTCGTCGGAACTTTTGGTGGCCGAACATGAAAAGGGAGATAGCAGAATATGTTAGTAGGTGCTTAACTTGTCAGAAAGTTAAGGCTGAACACCAATGACCTAGTGGGTTGTTGCAATCTTTAAAAATTCCAGAGTGAAAATGGGAGCACATCACAATGGACTTTGTGGTAGGACTTCCAATGACAAGAAAAGGATACGACGCTATTTGGGTGGCAGTGGATCGATTGATGAAATTGGTTCATTTTCTACCGATAGGAGTTAGGTATAACCTAGAGCAGTTAGCTAAGCTTTATGTCAAAGAAATTATTTCAAGATATGGAGTGCCTATTTCGATTGTGTCAGATCGTGATCCACGATTCACATCGAACTTTTGGAGAAGTTTGCAAGAGCAAATGGGAAACACAATTGAGATTGAGTACGGCGTATCATCCTTAGACGGATGGACAAAGTGAATGAAAAATTCAAACGCTTGAAGATATGTTAAGATCTTGCGTTATGGATTTCAAAGGGAGTTGGGACGACCATTTACCGTTGGTGGAATTTGTGTACAACAATAGTTTTCACGCTAGTATAGGCATGCCGCCACCTTAAAGCGTTGTATGGAATGAAGTGTCGAACTCCACTCTGTTGGGATGAAGTGGGTGAACGTCGGATGTTGGGACCTGAGATGGTACAATAGACGGTGGACATTGTAAAGCTAATATGCGCTCGGTTGGTAGCAACTCAAGATAGGCAAAAGAAGTGTGACAATCGAGATTTTGTAATTTAATTTAAATATTTATTGGATTAAATAAATATTTTTTCGATGAATTAATTATTAGATTAAATGATTAATTGATGAAGTGGTGGTAGATTAATTTAATTATATGTGTTATATTTATTAAATTAACGTGGAGAATTTTTATTATTCGAAGTATGTGATTATGTGAGCTTATTGTATTAAAAGAAATATTTAATAAGCCTGATAGTATTTTAATTAATTTAATTATTAATTAGAGATTTAATAATTTGACATTATTAATCAAAGAGAATTTGAATTATGTGACTAAGTGTATTAATGAGAAATTATTATATTTTATTTAAAGTAAATTAAATAAGATATTAGATTTATTTTATATGGATGTGACATTACTTAAACTATATAATAAAGCTTTATTAAATTAAATGATTTTTAAAACCTATTCTAACTAGCCAAACAAGGCCTTAAAGGGAGTTGAGGGTAGTTACCAATGACTGGGTAACTGACCACAACTCGTCAGACGTCTTCTTTATTATACGCTTTCCCCTTCCTTTTCTTCATTAATTTTCCTAAGTATAGAAAGTGTCAGAGAGAGTTTCAGAGAAAGATACAAAGAGAGAGTTGAGAATTCAGAGTTTTGTGGAGGAGGAATTCACTTCCTAGTAAGTTATATTCTACGCTTTGGGTAATTCTCTCCAACCCAAATTCCTATTTTACGTCTTTTAAAGTTTTCAAGAATATTGCTTTCATTTATTCTATAATTCTATGTAAATTGGGAAAGGGTGTTGTTATAGGGATATGTGTAATGATTCGAGTAGTATATCATGTTTTAATATATATTATATGGGTTTCCATATCTTCAGTTTCATGAAATTATACATTAAAAATATTTTAGAGTATGTTATATGGCCATATGGCCTTATATGTGATTTTTATATGTCAAATATAATTTATTTTGCAAAACTCACACATTGATATGATTATGAATGTTAAAATGAACAAAATGAAACTTGAATGGTTGGATTTGGCTTTATAACGAATCCGTAGCATTAAAATCCATGTTTTTGTTCAAGAACTTCAAGAACAGTCCAATTTGCATGCTTTAATTCTGTGATTATGTGTTTTAATGGGTGAAAATCACTCCATAGATGTTAAGTATTGATTATTTATGAATTTTAGCATATGGGTATGTCTAAATTCATGTAAAAATAAGTTGATTGGAAATTTTTAGTCGTGTTATGCAATTTTTGCGAATTACAGAAACTGGAACTGGAGTCTCGCCAACTCCCAGTTCATTTCTCGCGCCATGATGCTACCACCGCGTCATACGGCCAAGTGTCCAAACCACACATGCATGGGCGCTGCATGACTCCAAGAGTTAAGATACAAAAGTGGATATGCAATGCCACTTAGCAGAATGTCCAGAAAATGTTTTTTTAAAGTGTTCAAGTATAGGAATGTGTTGGTAACTTAGTCTAATGAATATAAAGACTTGTTAGACCTATAATGAGATGTTAAAATAAATTTTTAACATGTCCATAACATAATTACGTGTGAACTGAATGATCAAATGCATAGTTACCTTATTGTTTGTGAAGTCTTAATTTTTGACAATAAGTGTAGTAATTGACTAAGTATAGTCATAAACTCGAGTTAGACAAAGAATAAACTTGTGATGTTTAGTACGTTATTATTGACTGGTATTATGAACGTAATTGATATTAGGATTTAATTCAAAGAACGAGTTTGTTTAAGTGTAATCAACGCACGAGGCAAGTTTCTAAACCTTATCTTGTTACATTGAGCAAGTTTTCTAACTCTACATTTACGTTGAGAAAGTTTCTTACCCTAAACTTTCATTGAGCAAGTTTCCTAATTTTACTTGTTATCGTTATATAAATTGATTAATTCCTCTTTCGATATTGAGCAAGTTCTCATTATTATTGATCAAGCCTGTCTTGGATATTAAAGTTTATTTATCTTCAAGCATGATGTTGTTATACAATAATTATTCTATTGTATACCTTTTGAGATGTTATTTAAGTTAAATATTCATTTACTGTTAAACATTATTTGACTAGCGAACCCTTATTGATTCGACTAGTCCATAGTTGATGAGCGTTCTAAATTTTAGAATCCTTTGATGAATTATCCAAACCAAACTTCCTTTGGTGCAAACTTCAATATCAAATTGAGATGAACAACCCTGTATAGGGGATTATTTACGCTTTAGCGTTAAGATATTGTGCATAGTATGGTACTAAGGGCTGATCCCCCTAAGTACGAGAAAGAAGAGTCCATAGTCTTATGACTGTTAAAGGTTTCAAGTAAAAACACTTGACAACCTAGGACATAGTTCAAGGTCTTATGACCCTCATAATTTCTTTTGAATTCTTGTTATCCATTCTTGATTCAAAAGTTGAGCTTTATATCAGAAGTTATTATTTCTCTCGCATGTTATTATTCATTGTTATATTGTTATACTTGTGGGCAATCATGCTCACTCTTGCATAATAATAACATTGCAGTTAAGAACGAAAGAGCAGACGAACCTTCCACTAGTAAGGGCAAGGGCAAGCTTAACAAGTAATGAAGACTGATTATTTATGTGATTATGTAATGATAGTTAGACCTGATGTTACTTAAGACTTATTTGTTTATGTTTTCCGCACAGATGTTTTAAGGTTAGAGTAACCAGGGATTTATTATTATTCAGTTGGTGTAACCCCATAAGGGGAGAGATTTATTATTTATTTATTCTATTGCATGGTTTACATTTTATTTATGGGTAGATAGATAGATGATGTTTGTACAGTGAACACCAAATCCTGTGGAAATGGAAGTACTGGATTTGGGGGTGTCACAAGAAGTATGCCGATCCTCACAGAGAAAAGAGGGAATTTGATGTAGGATCTTATGTCTCTCTGAAAGTGTCGCCTTGGAAAGGGAAGATACATTTTGGGAAGAAAGGGAAGTTAAGTCCAAGGTTTATAGGACCTTTTGAGATTTTAAGAAGGGTAGGAGAGTAGCTTATGAAGTAGCCTTACCTCCAGAAATGGAACGTATTCATAGTGTGTTTCATGTGTCTGTGTTGCGTCCCTATAAGCCGGACTATATACACGTAATAGAGTATTAGTCTATCCAAATAGAGACAGATTTATCGTATAAAGAACTTCCAATTCAAATTGTTGATAGGAAGGAACAAGTTTTGAGAAATAAGATAATACCTTCAGTGAAGGTGATATGGAGAAACCACATGGCTGAAGAAGCAACGTGGGAACTCGAAAGTAAAATGAAGGAAAATTTTCTTCATTTGTTTATGTAATTATAAGAGATTCTGGGGACATAATCCTTATAAGGGGAGAATGTAACGCCCGAGAAAATTGGATTTATATGAGAATTAAAATTTTATTTGATTATGTGAATTAAATGAATTTAATTGATTATTTATGTGAGTAAGCTATGTGAAGGTCATTCTATGACCTAGAATGTGCGAATGTGATTAGTATTCTTGCTATGTGCTAGAATTAATTTTTTTGAATATCCAAGATGAAAATAAAAGTTTTCCGAGAAATTCCCGTAAAAACATTATTCATCCGTTTCTGCTCGGAAATTAAGTTTGAAATTTCGAGAAACACGTAATAATAGAATATTAAGACGGGATGGAATATCTAATAATATTTCATTTGTGGCAAATGAAGTTTTTGCCTGCGGACTTAAAACTTAAGGGTTGAGAAGAATGATTTCCAAGAAGGAAATGAGATTCGTATAATGAATTACGATAATGATAATGCGTACGTTATACGAGTATGATACTATTTAGTATACACGTATAATACGAAGACTTAATACGAAGTACAATACGATTATCGTACGAGTATTATATAAAGAGAATATGTAAATTATACGTGGAGAATCCGTTTGGTATTATTGGAATTATAGTATAAGGACTTAATATAATCCAATTGGATTTTGTTAATATCAAGCCCAAATGATTGAGTAATCTTGCAAAATGAATTAAGTGTTTAGACCCAAGTTAATGCCCAATGTTAGAATTAATTATGCCCGATCCAAGAAACCGAAACGTGGGTCGAACCAGTGTGTCACCAAATATGTAAAACCCATGGGGCAACCCATAGGGATGACCCATGGGCATGGTGGGCCAACCACTTGGTGTGAAAGTAAAGGTAACTACTTGATCACCAAGTATTTTACTTGGTGATGAAGTAGTGAATAGTAAGGAGGTGGGACAAATGACCAAAAAGCCCTCCCTTTTGTTTTCCTATAAATAAGAAGCATATGTTGGCCATTTTGTGATTTTTTTCAAAGAGCATCCAACATATATTTAGAGAGTGAAAGAGCTAGACTTAATCGACCATTTCACTTTGAAGCTTTTCCTTAGAGTTTTTATCAAGAACACAAAGATTGTTAAGGTAATGTTCCTTAATAATAGTTTCCATCCCTTTTGATTTCTTTGAGTATGAAGAATCATAAATTGGTGGTGTATGCCCCTTATGGATGGATAAGGATGGCTTTTAATATATAAAATCTTTATAAGTCATGAAGAAATAGGTATCGTAAGGGTTTTCGTAAGTTTAAACCGTAGGAAATATTGATTTGTTGAGATTGGTTATTGATGAACAATTGAACTCCTTCAATATTAATATATGTGCATCTTACTTGGTTAGGATGTAGTTATGAAATCAATGGAGTATTCCATGTAATTTGGCTTATAGAACACTAGTAACGAAGTTACGGCGAATTTTACGGAACTAGACGTTAAATGCTGAAAACGTAGAAATTCCGAATTGGTAGTCAAAAGTTGCTGTGAGACTTGAAAACATTGGTTTTTAATGTCAACATGTGAGATATGGTATTTAAGAGTCATGGATTCATGAATCATCGAATTGCGAATTAAAACAAAGAAAATGAGTATTGAACGCTCATTAACGATTAACGAATGCGCAAAAAATGAAATTAATAGTGAATTTTCAGTTAATGGATTCAAAATTGTAAAATTCTTATATGAACGCATAGAGTATGTAATTTATGAGTTGTAGGCTTTTGAACGGACCAAATCGGACTTATAACGAAGAAGTTATGAATCCGGGAAGCTCATCAAATTTTTAATCACAAATATTTTTACGGTGCTAAGGTCAAGCAAGCAAGTACAATGTTATAACCTCTCGAGAGAGAGAGTGGCGCCACTCATGTGAAGGAGTTTTTGTTGCTCGTATGCTAGAAAAGGACTCAATTACTTGATGTGGCCAGCAGCCTTGATTGTGATGTATAGTATAAAGGACACGCCGCAACGCCGTGGCAGGGTCTTTGTTAGATAACTTAGGTTTGACCTTCAATTGTTTAGAGACCTATATGAGTTAAGTTTATACACTTAATAAGTGTACTAAAACTATTCCTATATCACATATACTAGTGTATATGGTAATAAACTTAGGAATTGAACGCGAGTTGATAATATGGTAACAAAAAACATAAAGAGTTAATAATAAACCGGGAACGGTAATCGACATTAGTACTTCTTTACTGATGTTTGAGTCAGTTAGTAACATAAAATCATTAACAAGTCGGGATGAAGGGTAATAAGTTGAATTGACCTTATTAATGAAATAAAGTCAAATAAAACATAGAAGAAAGAAGTTGGTATAAACAATGTGATTGGTTGTTTGGTAGATAATTACAGTGTGTTATGTGAATATGTCATGTAGATTCCATAAAGGCTGAGAACAATTGAATAAGTTATTTGAAGATGCTTGAAGAAAAGTTTTCTTAACGCTTGTCTAACCTTCATGTTAGCCAAGTTTTCTGTGATTCATTGTAATGAGTTGCGTGAATGATTTCAAAGAAAGGATTAATGCCAGTTTTAACTTGGCTAGACTATTCGTAAGATATAGATTGATTTGTCTATCTAACTTTCTATATAGAACTGATAATGCTATCATATGCTAAGTAATTTGGTATGGATTCGAAGGTAAGGTTTGTCTATGAACAAACAAAAGTATTTTTCAATGATTATTCAATGGGCACACGAGTTTTCCAAAACTTAAACGTAAATACATTTAACGGATGAATGTTGATCAACATAGAGTACTATAGGCTGATCACCTAGAAGTGCTTATAAGTAATGCCGGATGTACAACCTTAGTGTTGTGATATCCTTTTCAAGTATGAAAATAGAAAGCTACTGTTCATGGTTTTATGATCCGGTTCAGAATTCTTAAACTATTATATACTTTAGGAATTGATGATATGAATTGTTAAGTATTATTTTTCATAATACTTCATAACTATTTGTTTAGTTATGGAAGATTTTCATATAATTCACAAATGTGGTATTGATATTATTCTTTGTTAAACTTGTTGAGCTTGTTATGCTCACTTCTTGCGTGAATTATATGATTGCAGTTAAAGCTGAGCATACTGAGAATGCTAAGAGAAATAAGGGAAAGGCTAAGATGGATAGTTAAATATCTTGTAATAGATAGTATGATTGTATGTATTATACATACGAAAAAGAATGATGTAATCGGTTTATGAACCTTGGAAAGGATTTCACTTTGGTTGTAATAAGAAGATAGTAATTACATTCATTATGTTGTGTTTTCAATGGAATGATTGTATAGTTATGAGTACCGTGTAGCAGCGTATGTCGGGTTGGAAGATACCCGAATTTTGGGGAGTCACACCTGGAGTACGGAATGATGGTCCGTATAGTCGTTTAGACTGTTAAAGTATACAGTAAAAACACTTGTGAACCTAGGACATAG
Source organism: Panax quinquefolius (assembly GCA_020205615.1). Lineage (NCBI taxonomy): Eukaryota > Viridiplantae > Streptophyta > Magnoliopsida > Apiales > Araliaceae > Panax > Panax quinquefolius. The sequence continues at coordinate 51,657,336 of CM035153.1, forward strand.
ATGATGAATATAGTCTTTTAGACTGTTAATGGTTAATGTAACAACCGGGTTAAAATCCTGAGCCCGAAACAAATCTTGGGTCAAATCCCAAGTCCGAATCGAATCAAATCCATCAAAAGAAGGCCTCAAACTACTAGCCTAATAGTATCTTCTTGGGTAAACTTAGTCCACCACAGGCTCACCCAAATGGTCATGACTTGATGGTACTATTGGTAGTAACTTATTCATTATATGTAGACAACTTTTTCCCCTATTTTTTGATGTGAGACTGAGGTGTTACAAACTCCCCCACTTAAATTTCTAACGTCCCCGTCAGAATCGATCATATACACACGACCCAAAGATCTTTTCCTCTCTAGCCATTGTGGGATAATACCGGTTGGCTTCGTGTCCCCACCTTCGGACCTCCATCTCTCCGTTGTGGGATAATACCACCAGCCTTAGTGTCCCCACCTCCGGCAACCCGATCGGAATTACCCGACCCGAGCTTTCGAGAGTTGGCTTTGATACCATATGTAACAACCCAGGTCAAATCCCGAGCCCGGGACAAATCTTGGGTCAAATCCCAAGTTCGAATTGAATCAAATCCATCAAAATAAGGCCTCAAACTACTAGCCCAATAGTATCTTCTTGGGTCAACTTAGCCCACCACATGCTCACCCAAAAGGTTATGACTTGAAGGTACTATTGGTAGTAACTTATTTCCTTATATGCAGACAAATTTTTCCCCTATCTTTTGACGTGGGACTGAGGTGTTACAAAAAATAATTCAATCAAAGATTTAATTACCTTTGTAACAGACTTAATTTGGCAATTCCCCTTTTTCTTTCAATCAATGCTTCCGTCTCTTCTCTTTTCCTCTAATTCTCTTAGTTATTTCATCTCAGATATAAGATATAATGAAGTAGTTAGTTAGGTATATATATATATATATATATATATATATATATATATATATATATTCTTATTTCTTTTAATTTTAATAGAATTTTAATATTACTTAAATATAAATTAGACCCAGTTAATTTAAAGCCCAATTTTAACAAGTTAATCTACTCAACACTTATAAATACATTAGCCCACATAAATTAAATGACTAATTTGACCCCATAAATGACAAAGTCCAATTAATATATTTTAAAAAAAATAATTTTTAATATTTAATATTTTTTTTCGGGTATTACAGTTAAAGTAGAAATACTTGAAAACCTAGAATAGAGTTCGTGGTCTTGTGACCCTCAGTGTATTCTTTGATGTTGTTATCTATTGTTAATTTAAACGTTCATTATTCCTTTGAACTCATAGTTGTTGAATTAAATTTTATTGTTCCGGTAAGAATACTTTACCATTGAAAGCTCAGTTAATTGTTATTCATAAAATGTTATTGTATATTATCCTTCTTGTGGGCAATTATTTGCTCACTCTTGCACAAAACAATGCAGCTAAAGTTAAGAAAGTTGAAGAGCTTTCTACAAGCAAGGGAAAGGACAAAGTTCTTGATTAGACGAAAACGTTTAATTTATCTTTTATTTATGAAGTTTATGTAATAGATTTAGTTATGATCATGTTTTAATTTTTCGCTGATGATTGTAATAAAGCTTAGATGACATGGGATTTATTATAGATTATGTAACCCTTTAATGAGAGATTGATTGTTTAAACTTTTGAGTTTAGTTATATCCTTTGTTATGGGTAGTTAGTTATGATTTAATTGGATAGTGAACACCAAATCTGAGAGATTGAAGAGTCCGGATTTGGGGGTGTCACAAGTTGGTATAACGATGAAAATTAATAAAAGGTAAATCCTGACTTTTGAAATAAATAGTGGGATATGATGAAGTAATCCTAGATTTTTATTATTACAGGATAAATAATATAAATAGCAGTGAGGCTATTTTGTGATGTGGTGATGTAATAAATGAATAAATACATCATTTTTATTAAGATATATTATGTATTGTTCAAAAGTGGTTAAGATAAGCTTGAAAATTTTAATGTGTGGATGAACGATGATCTAATAATTCGTGTTTTTAAACAGTAAGATGCCGCCTAGAAGAAGAGGACAACAACGTCAACAAAGCCCCAAGGAATATACATACAATAGGGAAGCTAACGCAAATCTAGTGCCACAGTTGGTGAATTTGTTGATGGGAGCACTGGAAAATGAACTGAATTTCTGGCAATATAATAAAATCTCGATGTTCCAACCAAACTCGTTTACAACAGGGTTGGAGAGAATAATGGATATTCACGGGGAAGGTAATACGCTGAAATACAATCAAGAGTAGAAGGGAAAGAAGAATGAAGATGATAAGGCGGGTGATAATCATACCAGTAACACTCGAAAAAGAAGGTGGGACAATAATATTAACGTTGAAAATCAGCAAGGGAAGGAAAAGAATAAGGTAGAGGCGTGTAGCAACTATAGAAAGAAACATGTAGGTGTTTGTTTGAAGGGAAAAAGGGTGTGCTTTAATTGTGGTTTGAAGGGCCATATTGCACCAAAGTGTTTAATACCGAGGAAGGGAGCCTGCTTCACGTGTGGATCGAAGGAGCACTTGGATCGAGAGTGCCCAAAGAAAGCGGTAGGAAAAACAAATGGAAGCAAAGAGGGCAGTGGCAAACTAGTTATCCTAGAATCAGCTCCGCCGAGTCGACCAACCGAATAGTCAACCAACATGACGATGCAGGGCGCAACGCAAGGTATGGTTCCGACCAGTTATCTATACAGCTGCGTGCTATTTAATTCAAGTGCCACTAGTTAATTTATGCCTAATGAATTCTTTTAGAAACTAGATTCGCTTCGGGAAGAGTTAGACTATTTCCAAAATTATAAAGTAGGAATAATGATTCCTTTTAAATTGGTGTGTAGAAATTCCGTGTTGTATTAAAAGCCGCGTGATGTCAATGGATTTTTTTCCCGATTTGATTTATGAAACTCTGAGGTTGTTAAACCATGTGGTGATAAGTCATTGTCAAAGAAAGCACGTAAACCTTAAGACTTTGTGGTAGTTAAAGGTAGTATTTTATTTATGACACCCCAAATTCGAGTATCTTTAAACTCGACAGATGGTGCTCCACTATGCTAACATCCATTCAATCATTCCATTGAAATACAACAAAATGAAGGTAATTACTATCTTTTATTACAATCAAAGTATAAATCCTTCCCAAGTTCATAACCGGTTACATCGTTCATTGTTTATAATGTATAATACATATAAACTTACTACACTATTACACAATGACTAAGCATCCATCTTAGCTTTGCCCTTATCTCTCTGAGCATTCATAGTACGTTCATCCTTAACTGTAGTTATATGATTCAAGCAAGAAGTGAGCATGATAGCTTAGCAAGTTTTAAGCAAGTATAACAGGAATACCACATTGGTGAATCATATAACAATTCAAACATAAGCGAACAAGTTATATAAGTATTATGAATCAATAATACTTTACATTGGTGAATCATATAGATTAGGAATTCGGCCATATCGATAACCATGAACAATAGTTACTGAAAAAGTCCATAGCACTAAGGTCGTTCATCCGATATGAATCTAGGTTAATAATACTATGTTGATCAACACCCATTCATTAAACATCAATTCATGCCCAAAATATGATGAAAAATACTTTATAGATTAAACCTTACCTTCACGCTCCGTACCAATCACTTGGCATAGGATAACATTAACATTTCAATATAGAAAGAAATGAATATCAATCAATCTATATCATACGAGTAGTCTAGCCGAAATAAATCTAGCATCGACCCCTTATTTAAAACTTGTCATGCAATTCGGTTCAACAAATCACATAAAACTTGGCTAACATGAAAGTTAGAAAAGCGTTAAGAAAAACTTTCCTTTCAGTGTCTTCAAATATTTTACTCGACTGACCACAACCTTTACAAGATCTATATGATATATTCAAATAGCACACTGTAATTAGCAATCAAACAACTATTCACATTATTTATACAAGCTTCTTTCTCTTCTATGTATTTATTAACTTAATAACATTATTATAGTCAATCAAGACTTATTACCCATCGTCCCGGTTTATTAACCAACTGACAATTATTAACCGGACTCGAACATTGTTGGCAAGATTCCAACATTGTTCAAACTCTCGAACTTATTAATATACATTATATTACTAAGTTTCATACCATATACATTAGTATAGGTAGTATAGGAATAACTTTAATACACTTATAAAGTGTACAAACATCATCCCTTTAGGTCCCTGAACAAATGAAGTTCGAAACCTTAATCAGAATCTAAGGCCTTATACTCGTGGCATGACGCTGGCTAATGAAGTACTAGGCCGTATTCATGACGCCGATTAGCGAAGTGACTGAGCTCCCTACTCGGCACTGTGGTGTGGAACTGTGTCGGCGTTGCGGTGTGGAAAATTATACTATGTCTTGCGCCGCGGCGCCATACCTCAGCACCAGATTCCTAGAAATTTTCAACAATTTTGCGAAATTCCCGGGGCCGTAACTTCTTCGTTATAAGCCCGATTTGGTCCATTCAAAAGCCTACACATCACAAATGACGTAATCTACGTGTTCATATAAGAATTCGACACTTTCGAATCCGTTAACTCAAAATTGACCATTGAGTTCATTTTCTATACGTTCGTAAACGTTAATGAGCGTTCAATGCTTCTTTTCTTCGTTTTAAGTTGGAATTCGACGATTCTCGAACCCACAACTCTTAATCACCCTATCTCACGTGTTGACCTTGAAAACCAATGTTTTCAAGTTCCACGAAAACTTTTGACCCTTAATCTGGAATTCACCATTTTCGACGTATAACGTCTATTTCGTAAAATTCGCCATAACTTCGTTACTATCGTTCTCTAAGCCAAATCACATGAAATACTTCATGGATTTCTTATCTACACCCTAACCAATCAAAATGCATAAACTAATGTATTGATGGAGCTCAATCGTTTATAAATGATTAATCTCAACAAACAATATTTCAATGGTTCAAAACCATAATAAACCTTATGATTCTTATAATCTCATGACTTATAGAGATTGAATCTATAATAAGTCATCTTTAATCTCCCATACAAGATATATACCACCCATCTATGATTCTCCTATATAAAAGAAAATCAAAAAGAAATGGAGAAAGAAGGTAAGGGTTATTACCTCAAGAACTTCTATGAACTTTCTTGGAAAACTTAATGATCAAGCTTACAAGTGTATGATTAATAAATCTAGCTCTCTTTTCTCTCTCAAATAATCTAGGTTGGCACTTGAAAAACTCTCAAATGGCTAGCCTTGTTTTCTTATTTATAGAGAATGGGAATGGAGGGCAATTTGGACAAAGCACTCCCACCTCCTTACTATTCACACTTGGTCATCAAGTAAAATGCTTGGTGACCAAGAATTATTCTTGTCTACCACTTAAAGTGGCCGGCCCCCATTAGCCATGGGTCATCCCATGGGTTGCCCCATGGGTTTTACCCATTCGGTGACCCACCGGTTCGCTCCACGGTTCGGTTTAAATGAATTGGACTTAACCAATTAAACATTGGGCCTAGACTTGGGCTCAACTCACTAATCTCCTTGGGCTTGGTCATTAAATCAATTGGACCAATCATAATCTAAGTCAAAGGAATTAATCATTGTGACTTAGGTTAATTCTACAATACGCATCGTATTCTACATGTACAATTCACGTATTCCCTTCGTATATCATACGTACCATAATCGAATTATACTTCATATTTACTCAACATATTATACATAGACACTAAAAAGTATCATTAATGTATAATACTCGCATTAACTTTAACGAAATTCCTTCTACACATATTATTTCCTTCTTAGAAATCAATATACTCAACCCTTAGGTTTTAAGTCCGCAGGCAAAAACTGTGTTTGCCATAAATGAAATATTATCAGATATTCTATCTAGTCTCGATATTCTATCATTACGCGTTTCTCAGAATTTCAAAATAATTCCCCGAACAGAAATGGATGAATAGTGTTTTTACGGAAATTTCTCAGAAAATAATTATTTTCGTCTTGGAAATTCCAAACAATTAGTTCTAATACATAGAAAGAATATTAACCACGTTAGCACATTCTAGGTCATAGAACAACCTTCATATAACTTACTCACATATTAATTAATTAAATTCACATAATCAAATAAAAATTTAATTGTCATAGAAATCCATTTTCTCGGGCGTTACATTCTTTCCCCCTTATAAGGATTCTGTCCCCAGAATCTTAGCTTATAATTACATAAACAAATGAGGAAAGTCTTCCTTCATTTTACTTTCGAGCTCCCACGTTGCTTCTTCAGCATTGTGGTTTCTCCATAACACCTTCACTGAAGGTATTACCTTATTTCTTAAAACTTGTTCCTTCCTATCAATAATTTGAACCTGGAAGTTCCTCAAAGGACAAGTCTTTTTCTATTTGAATAGATTCATACTCTATTACGTGTTTATAGTCCGGTTTATAAGGACGCAACACTGATACGTGAAACACATTATGAATGCATTCCATCTCAGGAGGTAAAGCTACTTCATAAGCTACCTCTCCTACCCTTCTTAAAATCTCAAAAGGTCTTACAAACCTTGGACTTAATTTCCCTTTCTTCCCAAAACGTATCTTCCCCTTCCAAGGCGATACTTTCAGAAAAACAAAAGATCCTACATCAAATTTTCTATTTTCTTCCCTTCTTCTTGCATTCTTACCATCATTACAACTCATTACAGGTTGTTAACATTAAGCGATTGATCTCTCTGCCCTCTTGGCGTATAAGCTACTACATTTACTTTCAGGATGATATAAAATATCTTAGTCTGTAATCTCTTATTGCTCTAACCACATACATGTCTCGTATTGACTCCATACGGTGAAGATATATTTGAACTTTTGTGGTCGTGTATATCTCACTTCTCTACATAAAAGATATGCCTCCCATCTTTAGAGCAAAAACTATAATCTTCAGCTTAATCCTTGATTGGCGTGGCCACTAGCACCTGTGATGACCTTCGAAATCGATAACATGAAACTACACTCTCTCCGCCAGAAATTCACACTTTTGAATTTATCTTCTCCTTTCTTAGTGTTTCCAACGATATTCTTAAATATTACAATCACTTCGGTGATTAAATAGAGTCGATTCACGTAATGCGTCGACTTGTTCGATTCTTACGCGAACAGTTCTTTTAGAACCTCTTTTATTTTTATATGGTGCCAAATCTATCGATAACTTATTCCCTCTAATTTTACGACAATCCTTATGAATATACTCGATAGAGTTATCTCTTACGTTTGCTACCTTAACGTCTAAAAGTATAGGTAACTTCTAGGATTAAACCTAATTGTAGCAAATTCACATCTTTATAAAAAGAACGTAGCACCTAGTCGAATAGCACATAAGCATTTATCTCGATTTTGTAGGAATGATACTGCTACCACATACATTGATCTGACGCATCTTGAGCAGTCGTATTAAATATACGGTGAGGTCTACTTTACCGATGGTGTTGGTCCGATATTAGCTGGTTACCACTACCCGAACTCTTATTCCCCTCTAAACCCTTCTTTGGGCAATTTCTTGCCATGTGGTCATTGACCCACATGCAAAACATCCTAGTTCTTCTTTAGGGTTAGGGCCGGTTGGGTATAAATGCCCCTCCACAGCCTGATTGTAGCATCTGCTTTCCCCTTTAAATAGAACCCTTACATGTGAGACTTTTTCATGTCTTACGGGTAGGAAGCACTTTGGAAGCGATATTCTCTCTACTTCCCCTTCATCATGTAAGTACATGAAAAGAGTCTTTACTTCTCCCTCTCGTTTGTTATCTGGAAGCGCCTTTTCAATCCCTCTTACCCGTATACGGGCTTACGGCCAGAATCAAAATGCGTTCCTCCCGAAGCTTCAGGAGGACCCACACTTTTAAAGAATCCTTAAAGGTAGTTGTTCTAGCTACCCCAATGACATTTCTTAGCCAGCTATTACATATTATCTCGCGATTGAATTCTACAAAATTGGGATTTACAAAAGACTACCCTTTAGCTATACAAAAAGGGTTTCGTCACTAATAAAAAGATCTAACGATACTAACTTCTTTGTCGAGCGACATTCTCATATTCGATTTGCGAGTATCGACACTATATCTTGACTTATAGTATATGATGCACCGGACTTCAATAGAATAACAAGCGATTTTGACAGAAATCCTATGGATGTATGACATCACTCCGACGGTTTCTTTTGTGGCTTCATCCGCTCATATCCCATCTCCTCATCTCACGAGCACTTCATTGGTGATGTATAAACTTCTACTACCTTTTATAGTACTACATGTTGATCGACACTCATTCATTAAAGCGTATTTCGTTTAATATTTTTAACAAACTAAGCGTGCCAATCGAAATATCGATGAAAAAATACTTTTGTTTGTTCATAGACAAACCTTACCTTCACGCTCCATACCAATCACTTGGCATAGGATAACATTAACATTTCAATATAGAAAGATATGAATATCAATGAATCTATATCACTCTTGGTTAACATGAAAGTTAGACAAGCGTTAAGAAAAACTTGCCTTCGGCGTCTTCAAATATTTTACTCATTGACCACTGACCTTTTTACGGGATCTCATGATATATTCACATAGCACACTGTAATTAGCTATCAAACAACTATTCACATTGTTTATACAAGCTTCTTTCTCTTCTATCTCTTTATTAACTTAATATCATTATTAAAGTCAATCAAGACTTATTACCCATCATCCTAGTTTATTAACCAACTGACAATTATTAACCGGACTAGAACATTGTCGGCAAGATACCAACATTGTTCAACGCTCTGAACTTACTAATATACATTATATTCCTAAGTTTTATACCATATACCTTAGTATAGGTAGTATAGGAATAACTTTAATACATCATCCCTTTAGGTCCCTAAACAAATGAAGTTCGATACCTAAATCGAATCAGCTCCAGGCTTCTGGTGACTGCTGGTACGAACGATGGCATTCTTGGCGCCAATTATGATGCTAAACATCACTATCCGTATTGTGACAGACATTGAATTATACTATATATGCGGCACCGCTGACGCGCGGACCTCGACACCAATTCGAGAAATTTTCAATAATTTTGCGAAATTCCTAGGGCCGTAACATCTTCGTTATAAGCCCGATTTGGTCCGTTCAAAAGCCTACACGTCACAAATGACGTAATCTACGTGTTCATATAAGAATTTGACACTTTCGAATCCGTTAACTCAAAATTGACCATTGAGTTCATTTTCTATACGTTCGTAAACGTTAATGAGCGTTCAATGCTCGTTTTCTTCTTTTTAAGTCGGAATTCGATGATTCTCAAACCCAAAACTCTTAATCACCCTATCTCATTTGTTGACATTGAAAACCAACGTTTTCAAGTCTCACGTCAACTTTTGACCCTTAATCTAGAATTCAACGTTTTCGACGTATAACGTCTATTTCCGTAAAATTTGCTATAACTTCGTTACTATCGTTCTCTAAGCCAAATCATATAAAATACTTCATGGATTTCATATCTACACCCTAACCAATCTAGATGCATAAACTAACGTATTGATGGAGCTCAATCGTTTATAAACGATTAATCTCAATAAACAATATTTCAATGGTTCAAAACCATAACAAACCTTATGATTCTTATAATCTCATTACTTATAGAGATTGAATCTATAATAAGTCATCTTTAATCTCCCATACAAGATATATACCATCCATCTATGATCCTCCCATATAAAAGAAAATCAAAAAGAAATGTAGAAGAAAGGTAAGGGTTATTACCTTAAGAACTTCTATGAACTTTCTTGAAAAACTTAATGATCAAGCTTCGAAGTGTATGATTAATAAATCTAGCTCTCTTTTTCATCTCCTTCTTATTTATAGAGAATGTGAATGGAGGAAATTTGGACAAAGCACTCCACCTCCTTACTATTCACACTTGGTCATTAAGTAAAATGCTTGGTGACCAAGCATTATTATTGTCTACCACTTAATGTTTACTCATCCAACATATTATACATGAAGACTTAACGATTAAACACTGGGCTCAACTCAAAGTATCATTAACTTAGGTTAATTCTACAATACGCATCGTATTTACCGCATTAACATAATCGTATTATACTTCGTATTTACTCAACATATTATACATAGACACTAAAAAGTATCATTATTGTATAATACTCGCATTAACTTTAACGAAATTCCTTCTACACATATTATTTCCTTCTCAGAAATCAATATACTCAACCCTTAGGTTTTAAGTCCGCAGGCGAAAACTGCGTTTGCCATAAATGAAATATTATCAAACATTCCATCTAGTCTCGATATTCTATCATTACGTGTTTCTCATAATTTCAAAATAATTCCTCGAACAGAAACGGATGAATAGTGTTTTTACAGAAATATCTCGAAAAATAATTATTTTCGTCTTAGAAATTCCAAACAATTATTTTTAACACGTAGCTAGAATACTAACCACTTTAGCACATTCTAGATCATAGAACGACCTTCATATAACTTACTCACATAATAATCAATTAAATTCATTTAATTCACATAATCAAATAAAAATTTAATTGTCATAGAAATCTAATTTTCTCAGGCGTTACATTATTCTTTTAGTTGCAAGACATCTTTATGGTAGAGTTATCCATCGATGTTATAAATCAAGAAGTTATTAAGAAAATATTGTGTGGGATATGCGAAGTTCAAGATAGTCACTTCGTTAGCTAATTTAACGAGAAAATCGGTGGAATTTATATGAGTAGGAAATTATAGGGTGAATTTGCACGAATTGGGGAAGAATTTAGTATGGCAATTGTGATGTCTCTACCAGATAATACAGGAAAATTTTTGTTGTATAGCAACGCATCATATAATATATGAGGCTGTGTGTTTAGGCGGAATGACATTGTCATTTCATATGCACCGCGTCAGTTAATTTTTTTACGTGAAAGGATATCCGAATCATGATTCAAAACTAGTGCTAATATTTTAACGATATTACTTTTGGGTAGCAGTGTGAGATATAAATAGACCATAAGTGTCTAAATTATATTCTCATATAGGGGTGTTTAAACATGCGTTGAAATGATAGCGGGAGTTGGTCAAGGATTGTGAATGCAAAATCCTAAACGAACGTGGTTGCCGACGTCTTAAGAAAAAAGTAGTAGTTATTTTTGTTAACTGTGCAAGAAGGGTTCATAATAGAAATGACTAATTTGTTGTAGGAGGTAAGATATATGAAAATTCAGAGGAGAAGCTGTTCAGGTGGAAAACTGTACAACTTTGCTAGATAGAGTAAAGGAAGAGTAGCTCCAAGATGAGGGTGTCAAATTCAAAATTGATATTGAAGGATAGTTGAAAGAAGAGGAAGAAACTGGGTTTCGCTAATACCAAGAATTGAAATTGAAGTTTTGCATAAATTTATATATTGAATCAACTAGGAAGAACAATATATATATATATATATATATATATATATATATATTTCTTCTGACAATACTATTGGTGGCAAGATATGGTGATAGATTCTATTGCATGTCGAACTAAGCATATTACTTATTGAACAGTGTGTGAAGTTATATGTTAATGAAATTGTTTCAAGAAACGATGTTTCAGTGTCAATTGTACCGAATCAAGATTCACGATTTACATTAAATTTTCAAAAAAGGGTTTGCAAGAACGCATGGAACGTAATTAGAAATATCCAGACATCGGATGGCGTGCTGAGAGCACGAGAAGTTTTCGATAATGTCATACGAGGAATCCGCATTGACCAAGTTATGAGCAAGTTAAGAATAAGTTAAGAGTAAGGTAATGCTAGGTGGGATTTCAATTGAGGACTCTTATGGTAACTAAGTCGTACATATTTTTGTATGGGCAGAGGTTTTGTGCATATACTTGGTTTATTACATTAATAATCATTGGAATATCAGTATTGCGCTATCAATGTATATGTGGTGGAATGGTGATTCTTTTCTCAAGTATATATTTGATAGTTAGAGGTTGTTAAGATTAGGTTAGATGTTACTGAGGTTATGTTTGGTTCTTAAAACTAAAGCATATGGTAAGTTCATGACTCATAATCATATGGTATTTTTTGAACCTATGGTCTGACTAGGATAAGTTCCTAAACACATATGATTATGGCAAGTTCATGAATTTCCAAAGTGTGGTAAGTTTGACTAACTATATTGGGTATAAATCGGTTATAGTATAGGAAGCATTGATGAAGTTGAAAAGATCGTTTTGAGGTAGCCTTACCTCTACAGTTAAAGCGCATTTGCAATGTTTTTCATGTTTCGGTGATATAATTGAACAAGCTCGACTGCAATCATGTGATCAAGTACGAACCATTACGGTTGTCCTACTAGGAAATTTCTATCCAGATAGTTGACAGAAAAAGAACAAATGCTCAGGGATAAGGTGATACCCTCTATGAAGGTGAGATGGAGGAACCACAGCGTCGAAGAGGCTACGTGGGAACTCGAAGCTGAAATAATGAAGAATTACCCTAAGTTATTTGTTAATCTGTCTCTTCAATTCTAGGGACAGAATCTTTGTAAGGAGGGAAGAATGTGACGATTTGATTGTTTGAGTTGTGATTCTGGAGACAAAATCCTTGTAAGGAGGGAAGGATGTAACAATCCAGAATTTCAAATTTAAATTTTAAATATTTATTAAATTATCTAAATATTTATTTGAGGTGTTTATTGTGGAATAAATATTTTAATTGATGTTAATATGGTATATTTATTAAATTAAATAAATATTTTAACTGATGTTGGTGTGATTATTGTTATTAAATATTTATGAATTAAATTTATAATTTGGAGAATTGTAATATAACATGAGATGTTATATTGTTGTTTAAATTTAATAATTTAATGTGGTATATTAAATTATTAAATAAAATTATAATTTTGTAATATTTATTTAAGTGGAGTGTTTATTTAAAATATAGTATGTATAATTATTTTATTTGATTAATGTTGGATATGGAAATCCAAATAAGTCATATGTGGTTATAAATTATAAACTAAATGGTTTATTAAAATAAAATTAAAGTAGTTTAATTTAGTTTTGACCAAATAAGGCTTAAATATATTAAGTCTTTATTTTAAGGACTTTTTGCCAAACAAAGCCTTATGGCTATTGGATTTTTAATTTTGGAATTGTAAATAATATAAATAAAATAAAATATAATTATAACATATACATTTAGTGTGTAACGGATGTTATAATAAGTTTACGTATTAAGATTATATCAGCTGTTTTTTACATATTAGTTACCCTATATTGTCACTAAGATGAGGAAAGAAGAAAAGTTCAGAGAATTGAGAGTTTCAGTGAAGAAAATTGCAGAAAATTAAGAGAGAGATTATGAGAATTGTCAAGCAACTTCAGTGTTTAGCAAGAATTAACAAGCCAATTGAAGGTATTTTGTCTAACCTTTGTATTATATATGTGACGCCCCCAAAATAGGTATACATCACCCATTTTGAGTTGTCAATACATGGTACAGAAACAACTACAACTTTATTATTACAACAGTAAAATTGTGAGTTTGAATACAAATATTATCTTCTAGACAATATCTATACTCAAATAAATCCTCATCATATTTATTGATACATTATTTTAATAAAATGGTGAGGACTACAAAACAACTCTCTCTAGAACCTTCAATCCATACCCCGACTCGTACTCGCTATATTCTCGCCTCCTGAGAAGAAAAATGGAACAAAAAGGAAAAGGGTGAGCTCAACTAGCCCAGTAAAGAATATTATGACTAAGATAATATACAAAAATTATCATTAGTCTTCAATGGGAAAAAACTAATAGAATACAATAGACAACAAGTTTTAAATCAATATTAAGCAATGAAATAATAATTCATTAGAAGAGTTAAGTAGAGAATGCAAACTACTATCTTCTATGTATGAATTTAAAAGTTCGTCGTCTATCTTTTATCCCTGTAACATCAATCAATATACCATCTGGAATCAAATATTCATCTTTGCACTACAGGCCAAAGATATTCATCAGTTGGTCATGTTCATCTAAACACCTGTTCATCTTTGCACTATGGCCAAAGATATTCATCAGAAATCATTCATCTTTGCACTAAAAGCCAAAGATATTCAATAATATCATCATTTAAGACTGAGGATGATGAAAAATATTTTTAAAGAAACAAATCCAGTGAAACAAAATGACAAGGATTAAGGATTAAGGATTCGTACTTTGTTTTATCCATGTCCAAAAATACCTAAAAAATAATCATAGTGGTGTAAAATTCAAGAATGATCAAAACATGGATACAATCAAAGCTAGTATCCAAAATAGATATTTTGGACGAAAAGGGAAAATTTTCATTTTTCGATGAATAATGTCGTATTCGTGAATAGTCTCGTATACGTGAATAGTGCCGTATACGTGAATAGTAACCCCGACACCAAAAGTTCTAAATTTGATAAAAACTTCAGATCAATATTTCAGCATAATGATATTGAAGAAATAATATCATTACGAAAAAAAAATATCCCTTACCTCGAAAGATCAATACTTACTAAATTTGAAACACCGGATATAGGCTATAACTTGAACTTGCACTATATAGCAATACTCAAAGTATACTCAAAATACTCACAAGAATACGCTAGATAATATATAGAGAGAAAACTTCAGTTTCTGGTGTGATTTTCAATTCTAACATAAGCACCCTATTTATAGAAAAATGCTTAGAACACCAAAATAGAAAATTTAATATAATATTATTATTATTTGTTAAAATTCTATACGCCCAATTTTAGAGATCTGATTTCAGCAATCAATAACACATGCTAGACCCACTTAACACACCAAAAACGTTTTGAAAAAAAAAATAATTAAAACTTCCAAAAATCAATTATTTGAACTTGAACTTCAATAATTCATAATAAATAGCCCTTTTGTCGGAAAATTGAATCTTAATTGTTATAAGAAATTCAATTCTCTTCAATTTTGCGAGAAGAAAGTTTTTCCAAATTCAAAAAGAAATTGACCAAAATCCACAAAGCAGGCGATTTTACAATTTATAATCAAATTTTGATTAATAATTGTGTCCACCAACACACAAAATATGTGTTAAACATTTAATACCACAAAATACTCTTCCTCCTCATATACTCATATATCCCACATTCATTATAAAAATATCACCAAGTTAATATATTATTAAAATAATATATTTAAATGAATTATTTTATCGAAAAAGATAAAATATTAATTTTCAACAATTGTCATTTTAAAAATTTCTCCATCTATATCCACATAAAATCAATATTTTCCTCATCATATAAATCAATAATTAATTATTCACAAATAATATTCTGAGAATCACAAGATTGACAACGTGTCGTTCGAGGAAAGAGGGGCTTTCAATAAGAATTTCTCCTTCTAACGCCGCAATTAGGTGACCAAACCTCTCCTTAGAAAGAACTTTCTAGACATTGCCAATAATGTTATCTAATAATATTATTAAGATAATATGAATTATTGCTTCGATAATGAAAAAATTGTGAAATGACAATTATTGAAACAACAATGAATATAAAATATCAACTCAACAATTATTAAATCAATAAAATCTTTGAGCAATAATTATCGTAACCATTATTGAGTAGTGCCTTCTTACGTAAGAATCAATAATTGGCGCTTATCCGTGTGCTCTCGTGTTTTAACCACCGAGTATTTTAACAAATATTACTGCAGTAACAACTACTGTAGTTATTTTTAAACAACTTATATTTGTCGTTTTCTTCATCCAATCGCTTTTCAGTTATGGGACCCACACATGGGTCGCTGCTGGTCGCATACGAATATTCTCCGAAAAAGTCTGAATATTCCACGACCAAACGAATATTCCCCGACAACAATGAATATTTTATAACCACTTGCTTATTTTGAAATATTTCCGTATTTTACCCATAACTATCTACATTAATCAAATCAACCCTTACTATTTCAAAATAATAAATAGAGAAAATTAAATTTCAGTAATAATAAATTGGGGTCTTACAACCTCCCCTCCTTATGAAATTGACGTACGTACCCGGTGTTTCGAAAAGGTGAGGATACCTCGCTTTCATTTCCGTTTCCAATTCCCAGGTCATTTCCTCTATAGCATGATTCCTCCACAAAACTTTAACTTGTGGTATGACCTTTGCGCGTAGGACATGCTCCTTCCTATCCAAGATCTTGACAGGTACCTCCTCATACGTTAAGTTTTGGGTATCTCGTTCCGGTTCTAACTCAATAACGTGGTTCGAGTCTTTCACATATTTCTGAAATACGAGATATGTGAAACACATTATGAACACGAGACATACTCGGAGGTAACGCAAGTCTATAGGCTACATTTCCTACTCGGTCAAGAATTTGAAATGGACCAATAAATCGTGGATTGAGCTTTCCTCTCTTCCCAAATCTTGTAACTCCCTTCCATGGAGCAACTCGCAACAATACATGATCCCCTATACTAAATTCCACGTCCTTTCGATGAAGATCCGCATAACTCTTTTGTCGATCTTGTGCCGTTTGTATACGTTGTCGAATCATTTGGATCTTTTAGGTGATCATATCGCATTACTAACTAGGGTCCCAACAATGTTGCTTCACCCACCTAATCCCAACATATTGGAGAGCGACACTTTCATCCATATAATGCTTCAAATGGAGCCACACCTATACTTGCACGATAAGCTGTTGTTGTTGTAGGAGAATTCCACCAATGGTAAATACTTATCCCAACCGCCCTTGAAGTCAGGACACGAGTCTTAATAAATCTTCAAGAGTTTGAATAGTCCTCTACGATTGTCGTCCGTTTGAAGATGGTATCTTTGGGCAGAATCATAAATCCGTGCCCATGGCTTTTTGCAAGCTAACCCAAAATCTTGAAGTGAATCTTGGGTCACGATCCGAAACTATGGATACTAGCATGCCATACAACCTCACAATCTCATTCACGTACATACTAGCAAGACGTTCAAGGGAATAAGTCTCCCGTATTGGCAAGAAATGAGCAGACTTGGTTAATCTATCAACAATAACCCAAATAGCATTGATGCCTTGAAACGTAGTAGGAAGACCGAATTGAAATCCATGGTAATGTGTTCCCATTTCCATTTCGGAATCTCAAGTGGTTGCAACGAACCCTTAGGTACTAGATGCTCTGCCTTTACACGTTGACAAGTTAAACACATCGAGATAAACTTTGCAATCTCTCTCTTCATATTGTTCCACCAAAATGTATGTCAAAGATCACGATACATTTTACTACTTCCAGGATGGATTACAAATGGTGTATTGTGTGCCTCCATCATAATCTTGTACTTCAAATCAGAGTCGTTAGGAACACAAAGCCTAGAGTGGAATCGAAGTATTCCTTCTTCATCAATTCTCGCTTCCGGAATAGCTCATTCTTGTACTTTCTTCTTCATACGCATATCATCTCCGGTCGATGGCTCGAGCAACCTTAACTTTTTCTATTAAAGTTGGCTCTCATGCGTATACTTGACATCATCGTACTCATTCCCCGCATATGATCTTCTACTCAACGCGTCGGCTACCACGTTCGCTTTTTCGGGATGGTATTAAATAGTGTGGTCGTAGTCTTTCAATAGCTCGAGCCAACGTCACGCCGCCGCATGTTGAGTTCTTTTTGAGTGAAGAAATATTTAAGGCTTTTATGGTGCGAATATATCTCCACTTTCTCCCCATATAGATAGTGCCTCCATATCTTTAAGCGAAAACGATTGCCGCTAACTCTAGATCATGAGTAGGATAATTCCTCTCATATTCTTTAAGTTGTCGCGAGGCATAGGCTATGACTTTCCCACGTTGCATGAGAACACATCCTAACCCTTTGCACGAAGCATCATTTGTAGATAACAAATCCATCCGAACCGGATGGTATTGTTAGAAAAAGTCTTAGAAATAAGTCTCCTCTTAAGCTCTTGGAAACTCTTCTCGCATTCTTCGCTCCAAATGAATTTTGTATCCTTCCGAGTTATTTGAGTTAATGGAGTAGCGATTCGAGAAAACCCTTCCACAAATCTCGATAATAACCATTAGCCCGTAAAGCTACGTACTTGATCCACCGACTTGGTTGCTCCCAACTTTGTATTGCTTCAATCTTCGCCGGGTCCACGGATACTCCATGTTTTGACACCACGTGCCCAAGAAATGTTACTTCCTCAAGCCAGAACTCGCATTTCTTCAATTTGGCATATAGTTTGTTTTCACGAAGCCTTTGGAGTACCAGTTCAAATGGTGCTCATGATCTTCACAACTTTTGGAATATATGAGGATGTCATCAATAAAGACAACAACAAACTAATCCAAATATTCCTTGAATACTCGGTTCATCATATCCATGAAAGCCGCAGGAGCATTAGTTAGTCCGAAAGACATAACTAAGAATTCATAATGCCCATACCGAGTTCTGAAGGTAGTCTTTGGAATATCCTCAGTTCTAATCTTCAATGATGATATCCGTAAGCGAAGATCGATTTTTGAAAAGAATTGTGCCCCTTAGAATTTGGTCAAACAAGTCATCAATACGAGGTAGAGGATACCTATTCTTTATGGTGACATGGTTCAATTCCCAATAGTCAATACAAAGTCGCATACTCCGTCTTTCTTCTTTCTGAATAAAATAGAGGAGTACCCCAAGGAGATGTACTAGGGACGAATGAAACCGATGTCCAACAATTCTCGTAGTTGGACCTTTAACTCCTGAAGTTCAATAGAGCCATTCGATATGGGGTTTTAGAAATGGGCTTTGTACCGAGTTCAAGATAAATAAAGAATTCAACTTCACGTTCGGGGTAGACCAGGAAAGTTCTTGAAATACGTCGGGAAAGTCAATAATAACAACAGGAATATTATTCAAATTTAACGTGTCTTTATTCAAATCCATAACATGGGCTAAGAAAACTTGACATCCGCTTTTTAATAAGCGAATAGCTTTATGATTAGATATGACGGTGATTGATTTTAATGGTTTAGTTGCTTGAATTGCATACAACAGGTTGGTTAGGAATATGAAAACTAACAACCTTATTTGAAAACAATCAATTTTGGCATGATGAGTAGTTAACCAATCAATCCCTAAAATCACAACAAAAGCAAGTATCTTTAAAGAGATAAGGTCAACAGGTAAGGTGATGGTGCCAACTTGAATCAAACAAGATTTATAAATAGTGGATGTGATGAAAGTTTCTCTAACGGAGTTTCCACAGATAGGTTAAAGTCTAATTTCTCCAGTCAAGTTTAAGCGTTGGAGCACAAGGGAGAGATAAATGAATGGGTATGCACCGGTATCAAGTAAGGTATAAACTTCGCAAGAATTTATAAATAGCTTACCCGTGATCACCTCGTTTGGGTTCTCGCATTTTGACGATCACAACAAACGCTCTTCCCAAAACCGTTGACTTTGACTTTTCGGGGACGATCTTTTGAGTCACCGTCCCCCATTGAACTAGGTTTCGCCATCTTTTGTACAATCTCGAGTGTTATGTCCTTCCTTTCCAATTTTATAGCATACCTTGAGCTGTTGTGTGCGGTTTTGGTGATATGTCCCTCTTTCCGCATTTATAGCATATGATGGGTGGTCGTTCTCCTCCCTTAGAATCGATTCTTTCTTTGTAATGTCGTCTTTCACATGGTCGTTGTTAAATCTCCTCTTTTTAAAATCTCCTCCTCGACTTTCGCTTCTTCTATTTTTATGGCCATGATTACCACCAGAGTGGTTACCATTTTTGTCCGTCTGTTTCTTTCTCCGCTGGTTATCGTTATTCTGTTGACTGCTATCTCTGGTATGATCCTGGTTATGGTCCCTTGGTCGAACATACTCGTTATCTCGCTCTAACAATTGAGCTCTGTTAACAACATCTGAATAGAGAGAAAATTTATGAGAAATGAGATATTGTCGTATGCCGGGTTTCAAACCTCTCAGAAACATCCACGTCATACGTTCCTCATTCTCCACCAAATGAGGTGCAAACCTGGATAACTCTGCAAACTTTGCCTCGTACTGAGACACCGTCATGTTGTTTTGTTCTAATCTGATGAACTCCACTTCTTTCATATGATGAACACTTTTAGGAAAGTATTTGTCATTAAATAGTTTATGAAACGTCTCTCCCAAGACATGTTGAAAGTGCGGTTTGGATGGGTACGCTTCACGCATCGGACTCCACCGGTGAGTGCGCTTCGCCACGGAACATAAAGGTGGCGAATGGAATCTTCTGTTCCTCCGTGCATCCCAAGACATCGAATATCTTGGTAATTTGCTTGACCCATGTTTCCGCCATGATCGGATCGGCTTTCCCTTAAATTCGGTGGTCCCAACTCTTTGAACTACTTATTTGTGACAACCCATGAATTGTTATCATTTCCTCTGTATTTTGAACACGAGTCTCCTAAATGCGATTTTGCATGAACTGCAAAAAGCTTCTAAACATCCCTCGTTTCATCATACGCTTTCACTTTGGTGTTGTTCATGGGAGGAACATTGCCATCATTGCACGTTCTCCTCATTGGTAAAGTATATGCATCTCCACGGTCTCATTTCTTCGGATGATAATATTCTCATCGACATTCTCAAATACTGTCATAAAACAAGGGTTAATTAAGGAAATCAATATATCACATAATATCCCTATATACTGACCAACTAACAAATAAGCTTAAGTAGGACACACTAGCGAAGGATTTACTCGTCTCTCCTTTCCTAGTTCTATTCCCCAATCTCCGCCAGAGATCATATCCCTAAGCTCTGATACCAACTGTGACGCCCCCAAAATAGGTATACATCACCCATTACGAGTTGTCAATACATGGTGCATGTAAACAACTACAACTTTATTATTACAACAAGAAATTGTGAGTTTGAATACAAATATTATCTTCTAGACAATATCTATACTCAAATAAATCCTCATCACATTTATTGATACATTATTTTACAAAAATGGTGAGGACTACAAAATAACTCTGTCTAGAACCTTCATTCCATACCCAGACTCAGTACTTGCTATATTCTCGCCTCCCGAGAAGAAGAAAAATGGAAAAAAAAAGGAAAAGGGTGAGCTCAACTAGCCCGATAAAGAATATTATGACTAAGATAATATACAACAAATTATCATTAGTCTTCAAGAGGGAAAAACTAATAGAATACAATAGACAACAAGTTTTAAATCAATATTCGCAATGAAATAATAATTCATTAGAAGAGTTAAGTAGAGAATGCAAACTACTATCTTACATGTATGAATTTAAAAGTTAAATAAATCTATCTTTTATCCTGTAATATCAATCAATATACATCCGAATCAAATATTCATATTTGCACTACTGAGCCAAAGATATACATCAGTTGGTCATGTTCATCTAAACACCTGTTCATCTTTGCACTATGGCCAAAGATATTCATCAGAAATCATTCATCTTTGCACTACAAGCCAAAGATATTCAATAATATCATCATTTAAGACTGAGGATGATGTAAAATATTTTTAAAGAAACGAATCCAGTGAAACAAAATGACAAGGATTAAGGATTAAGGATTCGTACTTTGTTTTTTCCATGTCCAAAAATACCTCAAAAAAAATCATAGTGGTGTAAAATTCAAGAATGATCAAAATATGGATACAATCAAAGCTAGTATCCAGAATAGGTATTTTGGATGAAAAGGGAAAATTTTCATTTTTCGATGAATAATGTCGTATTCGTGAATAGTGTCGTATACGTGAATAGTGTCGTATACGTGAATAGTAACTCCGACACCAAAAGTTCCAAATTTGATAAAAACTTCAGATCGATATTTCAAAGATAATGATATTGAAGAAATAATATCATTATGAAAAAAAATATCCTTTACCTCGAAAGATCAGTACTTCTAGCTAAAACACAGGATATAGGCTATAACTTGAACTTGCACCGTATAGCAATACTCAAAGAATACTCAAAATACTCACAAGAATACGCTCGATAATATAGAGAGAAAACTTGATTTACGGTGTGATTTTCAATTCTAACCTAAGCACCCTATTTATAGAAAATGCTTAGAACACCAAAAGCAGAAAATTTAATATAATATTATTATTATTTGTTAAAATTTCAGACGCCCACTTTTGGAGATCTGATTTTAGCAATCAATAACACATGCTAGACCCACTTAACACACCAAAAACGTTTTTCTTGAAAAAATAATTAAAACTTCCAAAAATCAATTATTTTGAACTTGAACTTCAATAATTCATAATAAATAGCCCTTTTTTGTCGGAAAATTGAATCTCAAGAATTGTTATAGGAAATTCAATTCTCTACAATTTTACAGAAGAAAGTTTTTCAAATTCCAAACAAAAATTAAAGAAATCCACAAGCAAGGCGATTTTACAATTTATAATCAAATTTTGATCAATAATTGTGTCCACCAACACACAAAATATGTGTTAAACATTTAATACCACAAAAATACTCTTCCTCCTCATATACTCATATATCCCACATTCATTATAAAAATATCATCGTTAATATATTATTAAAATAATATATTTAAATGAATTATTTTATCGAAAAAAGATAAAATATTAATTTTCAACAATTGTCATTTTAAAAAATTTCTCCATCTATATCCACATAAAATCAATATTTTTCTCATCATATAAATCAATTATTAATTATTCACAAATAATATTACGGAATCACAAGATCGACAACGGTAGTTCGAGAAAAGAGGGCTTTCGATAAGAATTTCTCCTTCTTGGTGGCCAGTGATTAGGTGACCAAACCTCTCCTTAGAGCGAGAACTTTCTAGACATTGCCAATAATGTTATCTAATAATATTATTAGGATAATATGAATTATTGCTTCGATAATGAAAAATCTTGTGAAATGACAATTATCAAACAACAATGAATATAAAATATCAACGCAAAGAATTATTAAATCAATAAAATCTTGAAGCGAGTAATAATCGTAACCATTATTGAGTAGTGCCTTCTTAAGTAAGAATCAATAATTGGTAGCAATCTGGTGTGGTAATTGAGTTTTAACCAAGAAGTATTTTAACAAGATAATCAGTGAATAACTACTGTAGTTATTTTTAAACAACTTATATTTGTAGTTTTCTTCATCCAATTGCTTTTTCGTTATGGGGCCCACATGGTTGCTAGCGTGGTCATACGAATATTCTCGACAAAGATCTTAATATTCCACGACCAAATGAATATTCCAAACAACAATGAATATTTTATAACCACTTGCTTATTTTGAAATATTTGCGTATTTTACCCATAACTATCCACATTAATCAAATCAACCCTTACTATTTCAAAATAATAAATAAAAAAATTAAATTTCATTAATAATAAGTTAGGGTCTTCAATATATATATATATATATATATATATATATATATATATATATATATATATATATATATATATATATATATGAAATTTAAAATTTTCTTATGTTCTGTGAAATCAAATTGTGGAATTGTGGATATATATAGTTGGTAATTGTGATGATATGCGTTTATGATGCTAGAGTTTTTGTTTAGATAGGAAATTGTAGGCGTATTACTATTAAAAGGAAGAAAATAATGTCATTGTTTATATTTTTCCATATAGCTTGTGAAAAGTACTAATTTTAGTGGTTAATTTGTATGTGAAACAGCAAATTGAAGCTTGTTTATGCTATTTCATTAAGAAACGAAGATATCGTAGTTTGAACGAAGTGATTCGGTGTAAAATTTAGATTACAGTGATGAATTTTGTAAAGGATGTCAAAAATGGAGTTTTAATATAAGAATGAGAAATCTAAGAAATTAATCTAGTTTAAGTTGTTGTTAAATTGTTCTATATTGATATATATTTGAGGAAACATGTTTGTGATAGTTCTATACCATTTGTACGTGTTATTATCACTGTTTTGTGGGTGAAATTCGTGTTAGTTAGCTTATGAAAAGTGTCATAACCATGTTTTGCAAAACTGGAATCATCATGTGTCATGTATTGTGTGACCCATGGTAAAGCGGCGCCATAACCCGATGTAAAAGCTGGCGTGGCCGCGCTTGATACCAGATTTAATGTAACTTAGCTTAATGTTAGGTTAATGTGAGAACCATGTAACAACAAGGTTAAACAGAGTCATGATATGTGGATTGTAAATTCAAAGTTGTACAAGTGATTAGTAAGTTACGAACGCGTTATGAGATAACTTAGAATAGACAATGAATGTTAGATAAGTGTTGTGATGTTAACACTTGGGAATTCTGATATATATATATATATATATGGTAGCATAAGACTTGTGCTAAAATGATAAGTTTAGTTAGAAATGTGCATGTTATGGTATATTAACATGTCTAATAAATATTGTGATTGTACTAAAATGTGATAGTGAGTTTCAGTTTCGTGTTATGTGGTTTATTTATATGGTTAGACCTTAAACTTAAGGTTTTAACGTAACCAAGATGAGAAATGAATCTATGAGGTTAATGTGTATGTGGCTAATTGATGTGATGATCCTAATGGTATGTGTAGGATATTGGAGTACGTGAGTTGTAATTGTATAGCTTACGCAAGAGGCAAGTTTCCTAACCTTTGCTACTTTATTATTCAGCAAGGTTACTATTCACTGTTATGTTATGCTTATACAAATTCTCTATCTCTAATCTCTTTTTTAACGATTTATTATCATGCAAGTTCTTTAACTCTCATTTATTGTTGAGCAAGTTAGTTAATCTTTGTTTCTTTATTCTAATCGAGATTACCTTGGTTATTCAAAGTCTATAATTTTATTGTAGGAAGTGTGTTTATTCAGCTACTAATAACTATTGTTTGATCTTCGTTCTTCAATAACATTGTACTACCTTACATTATTGTACCGAACTCTTATGCTTAGCGATTCTTTATCAATTCAACTAATCCTTAGTTGATGAATGTTTTAAACTTTAAATTACCCTTGAAGTCAACCTAAACCAAACTTCCTTTGGTTTGTTTATGTACTTACACCCCTTTGGAAGCATGTGTTCGATGATAACATGTATTCAATTTAGAAATTGTTAATACTCTAACTCTTATTGATTCATCGATATACCTTGTTCATGAAGATATTTTAATCAAACCCTTGAATAATTATTGGTTCCTATCTGATTCAACCAACACTTGGTTGATGATCATTCTAAAAATCTAGACTTCCTTTTAAATTAATTCCCAACCGAACTTCCTTTTGTTCTGAACCTGATACTCTAAGCTGAGATGAACAACCCTATATCAGGGGATTATTTTAGAGATACACAATAACGTTAAAATATTTGCGCAATACATAGTACAAAGGGCTGATCACCTGGAGTACGGAATGATGGTCCGTATAGTCATTTAGACTGTTAAAGGTTACAGCAGAAACATCTGTGAACCTAGGACATAGATGATGAATATAGTCTTTTAGACTGTTAATGGTTAAAGTAGAAATACTTGAAAACCTAGAATAGAGTTCATGGTCTTGTGACCCTCAGTGTATTCTTTGATGTTGTTATCTATTGTTAACATAAACGTTCATTATTCCTTTGAACTCATAGCCATTGAATTAAAGTTTCTTGTTCCGATAAGAATACTTTACCATTGAAAGCTCAGTTAATTGTTATTCATAAAATGTTATTGTATATTATCCTTCTTGTGGGCAATCGTTGGCTCACTCTTGCATAAACAATACAGATGAAGTTAAGAAATTTAAAGAGCTTTCTACAAGCAAGGGCAAAGACAAAGTTCTTGATTAGACGACAACGTTTAATTTATCTTTTATTTATGAAGCTTATGTAATAGATTTTGTTATGATCATGTTTTAATTTTCCACTGATTATTGTAATAAAGGTTATATGGCCTGAGATTTATTTTAGATTATGTAACCCTTTAATGGGAGATTGATTGTTTAAACTTTTGAGTCTAGTTATATCCTTTGTTATGGGTAGTTAGTTATGATTTAATTAGACAGTGAACACCAAATCTGTGAGATTGAAGAGTCCGGATTTGGGGGTGTCACAGTAAGGAATTTTATTTCGTTCAATATTCGTAAGGAATATTATCTTTGTTCAATATTCATATGGAATATCATCTTCGTTTAATATTTGTTAAGGAATATTATTTTCGTTCAACAGTTGTAGGGGATATTATTTTTGTTTAACATTCATATGAAATTATATTTTCTTCCATACTCGGTAGTATGTAAGTAATATTATTTCGTTTCGTATTCCTAATTCTACACTCATTTTGTTAAAGTATTGCTTTTATACTCCGTGAAATTAGTAGAATATTCTTAGAATTTGCGCTTCATCTAGTATCGTTCACAAGGATATTATTTTGAACATTCTCGTTAAATTTTAAGCTTTTCATGCCAAAGTACTATTCATGGGGTACTTTTCACAAAGTACTATTCACAGAGTACTATTCATAAAGTACTATTCATGGGATACTATTCACGAAGTACTATTCATAGGGTATTATTCACAAAGTACTATTTCTGAAGTACTATTCATAAAGTACTATTCACGGGGTACTATTCACTCGGGTACTATTCACCCGAAGTACTATTCATGATAAAAATTGATTTTTTCTCGGTCCAAATCATTTTTGATACAATATTATTCTTGAATTTTACTCCACAAAGTAGTATCATGTTGAAAATTTGGATATTATTGAATTTTGGATAAATTAAATTATAAATCTTTATAAAAATTTATCCTTGCTTTCATTTAATTGAATTATTATAGCATTGTCATCATCCTCATGCTTATATTATGATGAAAGTCATCATTGGTCGTAGTGCATAGATGGACTGTTGATTAGTATGATTATGACTAGGTATTATTCAGTATAATTATGACCCATAATGTAACAAATAATGTTGTAAAAGTCCTCATTGGCCCGTAGTGCATTGATGGATAGATGCTGATATGATTATAACCATGCGTTCTCTTCGGCCAAGGGTTCAAAGATGAATTGTTGTTTGGCATGATCGTGACCATTGGTGAAAACAATAATATCCTTAGCCCGTAGTGCATGGATAATTCGTGGTTGTGATACTAATAAATATCCTTAGCCTGTAGTGCATGGATAATTAAGTGATGTGGATTATTTATTAAGCTGAGTCTCAGCGATAAAATTGATGTTAAACTTTTAAATCATAGAAGATAGTAGATATCATGCTCTACTTGACTCTTCTAATGAATTGCTTATTCCACTACAGTTGTTAATCTAAAACTTGTTGTCTATTGTATTTATCAGTTGTTATACTGTTGAAGGTAACAATAATTTATTCTGCATT
Source organism: Panax quinquefolius (assembly GCA_020205615.1). Lineage (NCBI taxonomy): Eukaryota > Viridiplantae > Streptophyta > Magnoliopsida > Apiales > Araliaceae > Panax > Panax quinquefolius. The sequence continues at coordinate 51,684,783 of CM035153.1, forward strand.
ATCTTAGTTATAATATTTCTTACTGGGCTAGTTAAGCTCACCCTTTTCTTTCACTGTTCTCTTAAGGAAATGAGAATGTTGCTGGGATTAGTCGAGAAATGGACTGACGGTCTAGATAGTTGCTTTAGTAGTCCTTACTATTATGTGAAATAGTGTGATAATAATTGTAATGAGGACTCCATTGAGTTTGGATATTGTGTAGAAGACAATATTCGTGTTAAAACTCTCAGCTTATGTTACACGACAGTTGCGTAATTAGGTTTATATTTATATTCTGTACCATGTATTTGGCAACTCAGAATGGGTGATGTATACCTATTTTGGGGGCGTCACATTTTATAACAACTTGCTTACTTTGCAAAATTTATAAATATTACCCACAACTATAACATTATGTCAAATCTACACCATAATATTCAAAAATGATATTTAGAGAAAAATTCATCTTTATTCATAAAAGTTAGGGTATTACAATTAATATATTTGTTTTAATAAAACGAGAGAGTAATTTATTACATATAATGGTAATATGTTAATGTAATACGAATGTGAGTTTCAGTAAATAGTTAAAATATTTATCGAATGAAATATATATTTTAATTGGAATATTTATAGAATAAAATAAATTTTTAATAAAAATTCTAATTTAATAGTTAAATTAGAATATTAAGGATATCGAATTGAGATGTAAGGTTTTATTAATTTACTCTGATGAAGTGAATCATAAAATAAGTTTGATTCAAAGATATGTAAGCGATAAAGGTTGTGATTCAAGGAAAGTGAAGAAAGAAGATAGAAAAGTTTAAGTTATTCCATAAATTTTAATGATTTTATTATCAATTAATGTTGTAAATTAGAATGTTAATGCATTGTTATTGACCGAAGTCGAGGGTTGCAGTGTAACGCCCTGGAAAATCGAACATTTTGTAATTACTTTTAATAATGAATAAAATATTATTATTTATTATTATTATGTGTTGAGAAGATGAATGTCGTTCTATAACCTAGAAACGTGGGAACATCGTAGTATTTTAACTACGTGGGAGAAATAAAGTGTTTGAATTTCTAAAACGAAAATAAAAGATTTCCGATAAATTTTCTGAAAAACACTATTCATCGATTTCCTCTCGGGAATTATTTTTGAATTTCCAAGAAATACGTAACGTTATAATATCATGGTGATATCAATTATGTAATAATAATTTAAGTATGAAAAACGTAATATTTCGCATGCGGACTTAATTTGGGAATGTTAGGTTATTAAGCGTTAAAGGAAGAAAATTGTGATCGTATAATGTATAGACATTATATGAGAGTAAAGAATGTAAGTATAATACTACGTATTGTACTATTATATATGAAGAATGAGATAACGTATATTAAGAATTAATATACGAGATAGTATATGAAGATTATACGTGGGGTATAAATGTTGAGTTGTTAGAATTAAGTTAAGGGACTTGTAGTATTATTAGACTATTGATAGAAGTCCAATAAAATGTGACAATCAAGCCCAAGTGTTTCGATTATCATGAGTCCAAATTATGTAGCATAAGCCCATTAGGAAAGTAATTAGATTAATTATCCAAGCCCAATGTGAAGCCATGATCCATGGGGCAATCCAAGTGTGAAATGGGTAAGTGTGATGGGCAAACAAGAAGTGTGATGACCAAGAACTTTATGTAGCTAGCAAGACAACTTAATGGTTAAGCAAGGAATAGTAAGGAGGTGGAAATGAGGAGGTGGGAAGTCTAATGACTAATGTACCCTCACTTTTCCAAGCCTATAAATACCAAGCTCATTTCATTTGTTGGTTGATCATTTTCATCCAACTTTCCTCTCAAATATAAAGCTACTTAATTGTTAGGGAGAATAAGTCACTTAAGCACTTATAAGCCACTTCAACCTTTGCTAGTTTTCCAAAGCAAATAGAAGTCTTCAAGGGTAAGACTCATCACTTTTATCTACATCTTTTCTATGATAGGATTGATAGAGAAGGGGGATGGCTTGAGGATAACATGTAATAAGTTATTAAAGAATGAACTTAAGCCGAATAAGTTGAATAAGCAACTTGAACATTAATAAGTTGCTAGAATCATGAAGAACTTATCACATGTTGTCGTATGATGTTTAGTATATTGAATATAACATGAGAACTTTGATTGAAGAAGTTAAGTTATTAATAAGTCATGAGCATGAAGGTTTTTAACTCTTAAGTTAAATAAGTTAATGACTTATGAGAATAAGTCAAAACCTACTTTGATTATAAGTTGGTGTAGTAAATAATTTGTAATGATCATATGATTGGTTAAATCCATTTAGAATGCTTAGTATTGTAGTTTTGCCGGAATTCACACGATTGGACGATTATCGTCGAATTCGTGAAATTCTCAGAATGGAAGTCGTATTTTTTGTTTGAAGTCGGAAATGTTGGTTTTCGATGAAGACAAGTCATTTTAGTCATTATAGAGTTGCAGACTAAAAAATGACCGGATTCCGACTTGAAACAAAGAAGCGAGCTTTGAACGTTCACGAACGTTTATCGTTTTCGTTAAAAATGATCTCCTTGGTGAATTTTTGGCAAACGAAGTCAAATAGATAAAATTCATGCATGACTGCATAGATTATGAAATTTGTGAACCGTAGGCTTTTGAACGGACCAATTCAAACTTAAAACGAAGAAGTTATACGTCCGGGAAGTTCGAAAAAAAATTTCAAAACTGAAAAATTTTTACGAGGCACGAGTCCGCATGTGATGCGACTCTAAGCCTAGAATGCCATGCATGCAGCAGAGCGAGATCGAAAGCTGTGCAGATCGCAAACTCGTGCTGCATAGCCGAGTCGAGCAATACTTAGTGCCATGGCGCTTGGTCAAGAGATTTGATAGTGAAGAAAGATTTGAAGTGTAGAAGGAAAGGGAACTTGTTAGTAATGAATTAAGATGTAATCATAATATGGTTAAGACATTGTAAGGTACTTGTAAGACACTAATGCATGATGATTAAGAGTTAATAATCAATCGAAGATTAGTGGAATGTGAATGACGTAATGGAAGCCGGAAACCCTAATAACGAATCTAAGTTAGAAATTACGTTGAGATGAAGGGTAATATATAATAGTAATCATACTTGATTGTGTCTGACCTAATGTGGTACGTTATATGATTATGTATTGTAGAATCATAAAGTCTTAAAGTACTGTACGGGTATTAATCAGTTATCAGACGCCAAAGGCAAGTATTCTAACCCTTGTTCCAGTTCAGTCTAGACAAGCTTTGTAATTCATGTAACCTTTCGCATGAAGTCTTGAATGATGAAGTCTTACGCCAATTCTTTCGGCTAGACTTGTATTATGAATCTGTCAAGCATGATTAATGTTTACCGAGTTGTATTGGTATGGTTTTCAATCGAAGACCAAGTAAACTAAAATGTTTTTGTCGTTTAACGACAGGCACGTGAGGTTGCCACAACTTAAACGTATACACGTTTAATGAATGTAGTGTTGATCAACATAGAGTACTATGAGTCGATCACTTAGAAGTGCTCGTAAGCTATGCCAGACTTACGGACTTAGTGTCGGGTTGTCTTTTTCAAAAGAACTTATGAATGCTCATATACTTGAGCCATAATTGTTATTCCACTGAGTTTGGTTGTGTAAAACATTTTGAAGGAAAAGAAGTGCTATTTTGAATTATCGATAGTACTTCGTAACTATTGTTCAGTTATTGAAGATATATGAGTTCTATGTTTCAAGCATGTTGTTTATTAGAATTGTAGTACTTGCTAAGCTAGTCATGCTCAATCTTGCTTGAACCATATGAACACATCGAAAATCGAGCGGACCGAAGTCTCCGGCAAGGATAAAGGCAAGGCGAAGACGAACCCGTAGTATACTTATGTAATAGTATAGGATGAATGTTTCTAATATATTGATATTATGACAAGAACAACTGAAAGGGTTACAAAGAACCTGGGGAATGTAATATTAGTTTGAATATATATAAGTTATATTAGTCCTTTTGAGACTATTCAATGGAATGTATGAATGAATGGTAGTACCGTGTAGCACCATCTGTCGGGTTGGAAGAGACTCGGATTTGGGAGCGTCACATGCAGTGTATGAATTTTGGGGTCATTATAGTTGGTATCAGAGCTGTAGGTTATAAACCTTAGGTAGGAGTGTGATAACCCGAGAATTTATACGATTAATAAAATCTTAATTTATTAAATAAAGGTTGAATAATAAGACCTAGACTGGAAATAAGGAATGGATTTAAAAAAATTTGTGTGAAAGACTTATATGGTTTTGTGTATTATTATATGTGGGTAAATGCATATGAATAATATGTGTTTGTTTTTATTTGTTTATTATAAACAAATAAGAGAAGCTAAGGTAACCTAATTATAAATTAGAATTGAAAAATTTAATAACTCAAGGGTTATGCTACGGGAGAATATTAATATATAAAATATATACAAATTGTGACACCCCAAAATAAGTATACATCGCCCATCTTGGGTCGCCAAATATATGGTACTGAATACAAATACAAACATATTTATACAACATGAGCTGAGAGTTTTTACATGAATATTATCTTCTAGACAATATCCAAACTCAAATAGAGTCCTTATTACATTTATTGTCACACTATTTTATAGAATAGTGAGGACTACTATAACACCATCTCGAACCATCACTCCGTTCTCCGACTAGTCCCGGCTACGTTCTCATTTCCTGAAGAGAACAATGAAAGCAAAAGGGTGAGCTCAACTAGCCCAGTAAGAAATATTATGACTAAGATAATGCAGAATAAATTATCATTAGTCTTCAACAATGTTAACCTGATAAAATACAATAAACATAAAGTTTAACTATAGCGGAACAAGCAATCCATTAGAAGAGTCAAGTAGAGCATGATATCTACTATATTCTATGAATTAAAAATGTTTTCATCAATTTTATCGCTGAGACTCAGCTTAATAAATAAACCACATCATCGAATCATCCTTGCACTACGGGCCAAGGATATTCATGTAATCATCAATTGTCATGATCATACCGAATAATCCCTGATCATAATCATACCAACAACTGTCCATCAATGCATTACAGGCCAACGAGGACTTTAAATAAGCATGAGGATGATGACAAAGATATAAACATTAATCAAACGAAATCAATGATAAATTTTATAGACTTTAAATTTATCCAGAGTTTAAAATTATGAAAATTATCAACATGATACTGCTTTGTGGAGTAAAATTCAAGAATAATATTCGTGTATCAAAAATAATTTGGACAAAAAAGAAATATATTTTTTTGGTGAATAGTACCCCATAAATAGTACCTTGTGAATAGTACTTCGAGAATAATATCTCGTGAATAGTACCCCAGCATGAAAAATGCCCCAAATACTCGAGTGACCAATATTTGAGTGAATAGTAACCCGTGAATAGAAACTCGTGAATAGTACTCCGACATGAAAAGTGCCCTGAATACTCGAGTGAATAATATTTGAGTGATAGTAACTGGGTGAATAGTAACCCGTAAATAGTAACTCATGAATAGTATTCCGGTATGAAAAGATCAATAATTATCAAGAAAGCTCGTAATAATATTTTCATGAAAAGATACTGGATGAAGCGCAAATATCAAGGATATTCGACTAATTTTATGGAGTATAGAAGAAATACTATAACAAAATGAGTGTAGAATTAGGAATATGAAATGAAATACTATTACTCACATACTACAAAGTATAGAAGAAAATATTATTTCTACGAATATAATATCCCTTACGACTGTTGAACGTAAATAATATTCCTACGAATATTGAATGAAGATGATATTCCTTACGAATATTGAACGAAAATAATATTTATACGAATACGAAAAATAATATCTCTTCAGAATATGAAATAAATAATACCCCTTATGATTGCTTAAACGAAAATAATATTCCTACGAATATTGAATGAAGATGATATTCCTTATGAATATTAAACGAAAATAATATTCATACGAATACGAAAAATAATATCTCTTCATAATATAAAATAAATAATACCCCTTACCTCTGAAGAAGACTGGATACTGGAATAGTGAGGTAGTAGACTTCTCTTCTTCACTCTCTCTATAGCTTCTCTCTCTATAATTGCTCTTGTGAGTCTTAGTGAATTGGTGAGAATGGAAGAAGAATGAGCTTCTATTTATAGAAAAATATAGTTTCGATAATTGCACATTTTGGGGCACAAAATATTACAGTATAATACCTTCATCTTTTCCTTCATTTTTAATTTAGTCCTGCAAGTATTATCAAACTTACACCACCTCCCCTAATAGTACATCATGTGAATCAATAGTTCTATACATGTGAAAAAAATAGTTACAATATAGTACCTTCATCTATACCTTCATTTTTAATTTAGTCAAGCAAGTATTATCAATCTTGCACCACCTCCCCTAATAGTACATGCATATGACTCAATAGTACACACATGTGAATAAATAGTTATAAGCATGTTAATTAATAGCAATTAATTATTCATTTATCCGATTAATTACCCGATTAGTCAATATAACCTCCAGAAATCAATTATTATCGAAATAAATGTCGATTTCCACTAACACTAATAATCCCAACATAATTGAACTATCAAATTCATCTTTAATCAACACGAACTTATTCATCATTGATATTATAACGCACAATATTTAACAAGAAAATCATTTCCAGGAAAGAGGGGGCTTTCCGATAAGGATTTCTCCCCATTGGCGCGCAATTAGGTGACAAAACCTCTCCTTGACATAACTTTCTAGACATCGTCAATATTACAAATAATGATATGAATAACTTTATCGTCTTAATTATTAATTTAATAATATAGAATATTGATACTGTGACAATAATTGAATCAATAATATGAGAGATATTATGAAACAATTACTGTACCAATAATTGAGTATAACTGAGTGACTTCCCACGTAAGCATCAATAATCAATATTGTGTGCTACTATGCAACCATAGCGTACATCGTATTTTTTACCACTTGGGTAGTTCAACAATTTAACGGTAAAACTTTCGTCGTTATTTTTATAAAAAGATAATTATGTCGTTTTCAAACTACGACAATACTTTCGTTGTGGGGTCCACCAATGATTGTGTCGTTGTACGAATATTCCCTGTTAAAACGAATATTCCCCAACCAATCGAATATTATATAACCACTTGCTTACTTTGAAAAATTTGTAAATATTACCCACAAATATAACATTATATCAAATCCACACCATAATATTCAAAAATATATTTCGAGAAAAATTAATCTTTATTCATTAAAGTTAGGGTCTTACAACCTCCCCTTCTTATAAAATTTAGCCCTCGAAATTAGGGTACGTACCTGGTATGTCAAAGAGGTGATGATACATTGACTTAATTTTAGATTTTAACTCCTAGGTCATTTCCTCAACATCGTGGTTTCTCCATAAAACTTTGACTTGAGTTATAACTCTGGAGCGTAGAATATGATCCTTCTTATCCAAGATTTTAACAGGTGCCTCTTCATACGTTAAATCTTCTGCTATCTCGTCCGGTTCTAATTCAATAATGTGGTTTAGGTCTTTCACATATTTACGTAACATAGATATGTGAAAAACGTTATGAACACGAGACATACTTGGTGGTAAGGCGAGTCTATAGGCCACAGTTCGTACTCGATCGAGGATTATAAATGGGCTAATGAATCGAGGATTGAGATTTCCTCTCTTTTTGAATCTCATAACTCCTTTCCATGGAGCAACACTTAACAACACATGATCTCCAATATTGAATTCCCCTTCTTTTCGATGAAGATTAACATAACTCTTTTGTCGATCTTGTGAGTTTTGTATACGTTATCGGATCGTTTGAATCTTTTCCATAAACATACATACCAACTCTGGTCACAACAACGTTGCTTCACCCACCTCATCCCAGCATACTGGAGAATGACACTTTCTTCCATACAACGCCTCAAATGGAGCCATGCCAATACTTGCTTGATAACTATTATTATAGGAAAACTCCACCAATGGTAAGAACTTGGTCTAACTTCCTTTGAAGTCAAGGACACAGAGTCTTAATAAATCTTCAAGAGTTTGAATTGTCCTCTCCGACTGCCCGTCCGTTTGAGGATGATATGCGAAACTAAATCATAAATCCGTGCCCATAGCTTTTTGAAACTAACCCAAAATCTTGAAGTGAATCTTGGGTCTCGATTAGAAACTATGGATACTGGAATACCATGCAATCTTAGAATCTTATTTATGTACAAACGAGCAAGACGTTCAAGTGTATAAGTTTCTCGTATCGATAAGAAATTAGCAGACTTGGTCAATCTATCAATAATGACCCAAATCGCATCTATACCTTGAGAAACCTTGGGAAGACCAGTAACGAAATCCATGGTAATGTGCTCCCACTTCAATTCTGGAATTTTAAGTGGTTGCAATGGACCTTTCGGTACTTGATGTTACGCCTTAACTTGTTGACAAGTTAGACACCTTGAGATAAACCCCGCTATCTCTCTCTTCATATTGCTCCACCGAAATGTATGTCGAAGATCATGATACATTTTGGTACTCCCAGAATGGATTGAAAATAGTGTGTTGTGCGCCTCCAACAAGATTTTATACATCAAGTCAGAATCGTTAGGAACACAAAGTCTAGAGTTGAATCGAAGTATTCCTTCTTCATCGATTCTTGCTTCCGAAATAGCATCTTCTTACACTTTCTTCCTCATACGCATCAGCTCCAGGTCTGTAGCTTGAGAAACTTTAACTTTATCGGTTAAAGTCGGTTATAATCATATATTCGCTATCTTCACATAAGTTCTTCGAGTCTTCAATTCTATCTCCATCTTTTGTAAGTCGTACGAAATGGGTTTTTGTGTTAACAACATCGTACTCATAAACGTATACAATCTTCTACTCAATGTGTCAGCTACGATGATCGCTTTTCTAGGATGGTATTGAATGGTATTGTTGTAATCTTTTAACAACTCGAGCCAATGACTTTGACGTATGCTACGTTCGTTTTTGGTGAAAAATATATAAGGGTTTTTGTATCTGGTTTAAGGTCGATACAAAATTCAATTTCACGCTCTGGGGGTAGGCCAGGAAGTTCTTCAGGGAATATGTCAGGAAATTTATTAATAATAGAAATATCATTTAAATCTGACTTATTTTTGTATAAATCTGTGACATGGGTTAAGAAAGCTTGACATCCATTTTTTAATAAACGAATGGCTTTATGGCTTGAGATGACAGTGATTGATTGTAATGGTTTGGTTACTTGAATTCGCATAATAGGTTGGTTAGGAATATGGAAGCTAGCAACCTTACGAAAATAATCAATTTTTGCATGATGAGTAGTTAACCAATCAATCCCTATAATTACGTCAAATTCAAGTATTTTCAATGAAATAAGGTATACAGGTAATGTGAGGGTACCGATTGGATCCAAACAAGACTTATAAATAGTGGATGTAAAGGTTTCTCCCAATGGAGTTTCAATAGATAAGTCAAAGTCTAATTTCTCCGGAGTCAAATTTAAACGTTGAGCGCAAGTAGGAGAAATAAAAGAGTGGGTAGAACCGGTATCGAATAAGGTATAAACTTTGAAAATGTTTATGATTAGATTAACCGTGATAACTTCATTTGGGTTCCTCACTTATTGGGAAGTCATGACAACCGCTCTCCCTTAAACTACTCGGCTTTAACTTGTCTGGGGCAGCATTTGGTGTCATCACTACCATTGGAATTGAATTTTCTATAGGGCAAATTCCACCCTCAACTGCTTTGTCTTACTCCTGATTCATGATCTGAATCATCAATCTTTGATCCATATCGAATTGAGGTTGACCGCTCTGTACAAGGTAATTCAAAACTCGATGTTGGGTTCTCCTAATTGCTGTCCAAAAAGAGAAATACACATCATCCATTTTAGCCTTTTTTGGATCGGACGTCTCTGATAAGTAGGTTTTATACCTACTTATTGGATAACAATTCACGAGAACTATGCCCTTCTCAAGTACATTTTAGTATGTTTTTAGTGGAATTTTGTTTTATTTTGTATTACTTGTAATTAAAACTCCTCTGGTGTGAAAATGCAGGAAATGGCATAGTTCAGCATTGGTAGGTGGCACACCAGACTAATGAAGGCATGACACGAGGAACGAGTGGAGAAAAGGAATTGAGCATTGATGGTCAAAGGAACAATAGCAGCAAGACAAAGAAGCAACAACAGCAGAACTTAAGGATGCAGAGCACAGAAGCCGCGCGGCTGCACAAGCTGGAACTCGCGTGCCCGCGCCATCAACCAGCAGAAGCTTAATTTGCATACTCGCGCGCCTGCGCCTGTTTTATATGGGGATCGCACGCGATCGCACGCGTCATCGAATTATGTTGTTTGACTTTATTTTACATCGCAAGAAGAGAGATTTTGAAGTAGGAAGCTATGCATTTTTGAAAGTTTCTCCCTGTAAAGTGAAGATTCGTTTTGGGAAGAAGGGCAAGTTGAGCCCCAGGTTCATAGGATCGTTTGAGATTTTAAAGCGAGTCGATGAAGTGGCGTACGAGGTAGGGTTACTTCCTGAACTTGAGCATATTCACAATGCGTTTCATGTGTCAGTGTTGCGGCCGTATAAAAAAGACTATAAGCACGTTATCTCTTATGAGCCAATTTAAGTCGAGAAAGACTTATCGTACGAGGAAGTTCCTGTCTAAATACTAGAAAGGAAGGAACAGAAATTAAGGAATAAGATTATTCATTCCGTTAAGATTCTCTGAGGAATCACGCCATAGAAGAAGCTACGTGGGAGCTAGAAGAGAAAATGAGAGCGAATTATCCGTTTTTATTTGAGTAACCTTATTTTTACAATTCCGAGGACGGAATTTTTATAAGGGGGGAAGGATGTAACGTCCACAAATTTTAAACTCCTTATTAATTAAATATGTTATTTAATTTTAACGAGTTAGTTTTGTGAGATTATTTAAACCTTAAGTGGTTATGTGAATTTACGAAATGATTAAAGGGAGTCACTAATAGTTGATTTAAATTAGTGGACTAACCCTAAGATTCTAATATCAAAGACTTGATAAGAGTATTAATTAAATATTCAAGTTATTTGAATATAGTAGCAAGAGTTGAACATATTGATTAATTGCAATTATGAGTAATTAATTGATAATGTGTTAATTAATAATTATTATAAATAAATAATAATTAATGTGTAAAAGATTAAGAATTTATAAAATGATTATATGTTTACTTGATTAATTTATGTAATGTATTAAACCTTTGTAGTTAACTATATATTTTATATAGTACAAGGTGGCACATTAATATGTTTATATATTATATATATAGATTATATAGTAAGAGTTATTTGCATTCATGTGAGTTGCATAATAATATTGTTATATGATATGAAGTGTGTGGGTAAACATTCATGTATACCTGTTGACATATAATAAGATCAATTGTCAAATTAATAATGATTTTATTAAGTTATTATGATAATAATAATCGTGGTAATAAATAATAAGCAATGCACAATTGTATTTGTGGTAATTAAAAATGTATTCACTACTTGATACCTTGTAATTAGGAAATACATTGTATGATCTTTAAATCATTATAACCTATGTTATATGAAATGAACTGTGTAAACATATTTTATAACTAAAGTTATATTATGTGTATATAAGGTATTAGACAATTGTTGCATTTCATTTTGTGCAAATGCTGAGAGTTTTTCTCTTGTCCCATAATAAGAGTCCAACTTCTTCCCACGTGAACAAGCTAGCAAGCCTACTCTATTCTTCATCTCAAATTCATCAATATAGAGCAATAAGTGGATGGGGAGTGGGATTCATGAGTGAATCACCAACTCTCACCAACTCTCTCTTAACCCTTGTGCATTCTTGAAAGCGAATGGTTTGGTTTGTGAGGTAATGGCATTATCTAGATAATCATCCTCTTATAAATGAGACATCATCCTTCCTTATTGCAATTGTTGAGAATTAGTTGCTATGGAGCTTTTATAGAGTGAGTATATTGTCATATTGCAGCTCAATTACTCCAAGAGGTATAAAATCTAACTTATGTTCTTGATTTGGGTTTTTGGCAAATCCTTGTAATTCTCATGAATTTCTTGTAATGTAGCATGAATTGGCTTAAGGGTGTGTTATCTAAGTTAGTATGCATGCTTAGGAGTATTAGAAGTAGTTGAGTTGCTGCAATTAAATGTTTGGCAATGTTGAAGTTGAGCCTCTGCAGAAGTAGAGACCATATTTTTCTGTCTGGACGAAGTGGCGCGGCCGCGCCTCTTCCCTAGCTAGCCGCGCGGCCGCGCGGGTAGCAGATCATAGTTGCTCATGTTAGTTCCTCAAGATATTCTGAGCATGTTACCTTGATTATTATACACATACAAATGACCTAAACTTATGGACTAAGGTAGTTATGTATATAGTAAGCCATAATAGGTTTGTTTGGCTTGGTTATTTTAAAAAGGTTTAAAGATTTGAAAACTAGAAATTATATACATGGAGTAATATAAATTCTAACTTTGTGAACATATGTAAATAACTTGAGTATGTGCACAAATGCATATGAAAGCATGAATTAGATAATATAGACGTATCTTGCATGCTTGAATGAATTTTTCTAATAAAGACATAAAGTTGTGAAAATGAACTTGATAAGCTATATATACATTAAGTTGAGAACTTGTATGTATGTTTTTGATGTCTAGCATGTATATATATAAATGTATGAGGTATGGTAGGTAAAGTGATTACATGATTGATATCTTAACATATGAAGTCTTGATTAAGTAAAAACGAATAATGACCTTTGATATGTTTGATGAAGGGTTAAATTTTAGATAGTCACATAATAACATATGTGTTGTGCATGATTGTTCATTTATCATAAAGTGGGTATGTAAGCATTGAGCTTACTATGAGCGACCATGTCTTGGTTTGCATTGGAAGCGTGGCAACTGCGCATACTCCTTAGTTCAAACCAAGCGTGGTTGCGCCAGTCTGCACTGAGGTCTGAGTTTTGTTAGTAAATTGAGAACTGATGCATACTTATATAGTTACTCTAATATGTAATACATGTCCAGTATAGTAGTCTTAAGATAATAAGCATGTTATTAATTAAAATTCTATGGTGAATTAGTGTTTACAACTTTAAAGTTCAATTATGATTTCAACTATGACATAAT